>OX422223.1:265069135-266269135 GCA_949130495.1 Sambucus nigra
TCTTAAACATCATCAAATCTTCAAATCTCTTCATTTATCCCCAAATTATATGAACATGAACCCTAACATTTATAAATCATCATTGAACCTACTAAAATCCGTTTTTGTTTCATCCAAAATATTATTAACATCAGAATAATCGCCTATATATAATTCTACATGCAATTCCTCATTAATATGTAAAATTATATTTCCAATTTAATGGGTTTTTCATTAACTCCCAAGAACAATTAGATTTTTATCAATTCCTACACATGGAAGAAGCATTCTCTGAAATTAATTGGAATTAAACCACTTGCCTTATTGGAATCTCTGATTTTGATGACGATTTGCTGGAGTATTCTCTCTCTCTCTGTAGAATCCTTCTATCTCTCCCTCTACAAGCTCTTCTCTAATGGTGGCTATGGAGGCTAGGGTTTGTCTTAGGAACTTTTGGGTTTTCTTCTAATAACCCCCGTAGCCCTTTTATCAGATAATGGCTGGTAATGGGTTAGTGGGTGCTTTAATTTTCCATTTAAAATTCCTAAAATTCGTTAATAAAAAATCCCATAATTCTAAAATTACCAAACTGCCCTTATACGTTGCCGGTATGGCCTAAAAATACCCTGGGACCCAAACCAAACCCCCGGCTAGTGTTTTCTGACTATTTCGACCCTTCCGGACGCGTTGGCGCACTCAAAATGACCATACGATTTATAGAAATAAAATTTACTTTTTAATTATCATAATTATATACCATGACGCGACTGTCACACGCGTCTC
The DNA here is from genome assembly GCA_949130495.1 of Sambucus nigra. Classification (NCBI taxonomy): domain Eukaryota; kingdom Viridiplantae; phylum Streptophyta; class Magnoliopsida; order Dipsacales; family Adoxaceae; genus Sambucus; species Sambucus nigra. The sequence continues at coordinate 265,069,898 of OX422223.1, forward strand.
AACAAAATTTCCAAATTGCCGTATTTCAATCTCACGACAAATTTCATAATTCAAAATTCATATATAATCATATATGAACACATAATCAAATACCAACTCGCATCTCGTTAGTATTTTAATCCGGATTAATTTCTAATTAATACGCATTTAATTTAATTAATCCCATAAAATAAATATCACAAAAATACGGGGTATTACACTTGTTGGAACTACCCTTCAAACTAACTTCTAACGAGCCTGTTCATGTATGCAGTGGGGTCTTGTTCGAACCTCGTTTGATCTCCTCTTCGAACTATCTTGGGTCCTCATTTAAGCCACCTGAACCTCGTTTGGACGAGATCCTCATCTCGTTCGATCAACCTTGTGTTTGTTCAACCATCAGCTTCCAAAATTTCCAATATCAGCAACCCAAAACTTCCAAATATTATCATCAAGACTCCAAAATTGTTAAATACATATATAAACCCAATTATAACGATCAAAATCCCAAGATTTCATATGTTTACAATTTATTGAGGGAAAATAATAAAATATTAGGCACGAGTATTACACCTAGCACTAGCCCGATCTCTCGAGGCTCCACTTCTAGATCTTATAGCATACTTAACTGATGTATGAACAATAAATATAAAACTACCCTACTCTAGGGTTTACGTCTAATTCCTAATATCCCGCAATGATATAAGCCCCACGTTTACTTTCACTAATTCCTAACACACCTCGGACATCCACATTCAATCCCAAAACCTCTCAACCCTTTTAATTATCAAACCTTGACATCTCTTATAAACACTCACCAAAAATCCAAAATAAATTAGAAAAATATTAATCCAGTAGCCACAATTTTGTATTTAACATATCTATAAATTTACCTGCCGGATCGATTCAGATCTAAGTAGAATTGAAGGTTCCCCAAATTCATAAAAATGGCAACCCAACTCAAAATCCAATCAAACTAAAAGCCTTTAAACTCATTACAACCCCTCCTCCTTTATATATTATTGGTATATGATCACCCAAACACAAATCTAAACTTTCGAATCCAAAATCACGAGACTAAAAGAGTTAATTTCCAACTTTCACTCAATAACCCTAGTTTGTCAATTTCAACCAAATTCTTCAATTCTAATCCAATTCAAGTTTTTGTAAGGGACTTTTTTTTATAGTTTTGATTGTTAAACCTAACAATATTACATTGATTTTAACCTTAAATCATATAAATTTCATCTCAATTTTAATAATAGGCTTAATAGACATTTAACTTAAAAACCCGATTAAGTTAATTAATCAAAACCAATTCGTAGTAGTTTACATTTCAATCAATAGTAGCACAATAACACATATACAATTATGATCCAACACTTAATAGAACTTGCCTCTTGGTAGATTGATAAATCACAACCTCAAATATCCAAGTCTTTTCTCTCCTCTTAAGCCTCCTTCTCTCTAGCCTTAGGTTGCCTCCCCAACTTGTGAAATGAGTTTTGATGGAACCCTAGTGACGCCTCTTAGACTCTTAATCCCGAAACAATGCTTGGCCCCACTATAAACCTCATCAAAATTAGCCCCAAAACACCTCCGGATGACTTAAAACACTCTCTAAGGCCTATACTAACCAAAATAGGCCTAAAACCCACTATTTTAAGTCGTAAATGGACATTCTACGCATCCCAAAAGCCGAATAAAAAATTATGTCATATCAAATATCTAGCAACTCAGATATTTAATATTCACCCAATACGAGTCCAATATCACTTAATTAATTAATGAACGTGTGTGTGTGTGTGTATATATATATATATATATATATATATATATATATATAAACCGATTTCAATTTCGATTTAAATAATACATAAAATGTAAATAGTGACATCTCCAGTCATAAGAAGAATACAATAATTAATTTCTAAAAAAATTAATTATTAAATAATATGCATAAAAATACTGGGTATTACATTCCTCCCCTCTTAAATAGTGAATTTCTTCCTTGAAATTCGAATTCTTTGTGGACATATATGAAAGTTTAATAATATATCACCTTTAGTGTCCTCACAATACCATAAAAGAATTTACTCAAGTCTGACCGTGCATACCCTAAGGTCTCTGACATTGTAAATCATGTTCGGTCAATACTATGCATCCAACTAATCTACTCGTTATTACCATACCTTATTCCCCACCATGTACATGTTAAAGTTGATCGGGTGAGGTTAAATGACACCAGGCTCACCCTTTTTCATATTACCAATAAGAAACTTCTCATCAGATTGCAAACTCCTGTTCGAACCCAAACTCACAATTTTACCTTATCGAAAAGACAACCCAAAATACTTGGCCCCTTTCTTTTGGGACCCAAAACCCTGCTCCTGCTCAACTTCAAAGACTATTTTGCCTACTACGACATAGTTCACACATTTGATAATGAACATCTTTTTCCTTGAAGTGTCCCGAACATAAACCCAAATAAAGTACTAGCTAACTCTTAGCCCTAAGCAACTCGATCAATCTTAGTCAAATGACCCCAGATGGTGCCATGACCTCTTTGGAACAACCGATTCCCAAAAAAATCATTTGGTTTACTCTCCCACTTTTATGTTGGGATTTTAAACACTACACCCCCCATAAATGTCTCTAGTGTTTTACAATCTCGACAAATAGGGACACCCTTTCGACTAAAACCAAACCAAAAATTACACATCGTATCAACCGTAAAAACTTTCGTAAATTATGTACACCCAATCACTTTTGAAATGTATATCAGACAAAAAAACACGCACCTCAATTAAAACTACTTCTTGTTGAAAAAATTGTTTACTAGATTAATAACAAAATGTTATAAGCTGAGTAAACTCCGATAAACTTTTTGGATAAAACCTTTTCGAATAATAACACAAGATGTGTTCAAAACTGTTTTCTGAATATGTTGTCTAGATTTGGTAGTTGATTACCTTAGGTTTTAGAAATTAAAAACCATTTACTATGTCTAACATGAAGTACCAATCACAACAGAAATTAAGAACACTCAAAGTAATGAACACATGAATTTTAATGCGGTAAAATCCTTAATTAAGGGAAACATACACGGTGCCCTCTACGGCACAACTAAAAATCCACTAAAATAAAGAATTAAGTTACAACACTTAAGAAAACACACAAAGATCCTAAATATAAGTCTAGAATTATACCTACATGAGCTACTCCACTCCAAAGGTTTCCAGACTAGAACTGATCTTCCCTTATTGCTTCTTTGTCCTTTCCTGGATCTCCTTTTCCTTGATTTATGATTCCAGTAACTCTTTCAATTTCCAAGTTTCTCAAATAGAACCACTGTGACTAAGTGTTCGTGTGTGAGAATGTGCTTGTGATGTGCAATAAATGCAGATTTATGCAACTCACCCTTTAAGATTATTTATACAAACAAATTCTTATAAATCAAGAGGTTCTATATGACATGCAAAAACTGATTCAAATTATTTTGAGAAATAACTTCTTTTCAAGATCAAATATGAAAAACAACCTTGCTTTTAAAACTAGCCAAGGTCCTATGTCTTTCTTTTTATTTTTGTACACGTTTATTTCATAAATCGTGAAATATAAGATCAGAAACACAAACGCTCTAGAGATCTGATCTAGCCTTGAAAATCAGTAGTTTTTTTTCAAAATCTCTTAAAACAGAAAGGATCTAAAATAAAATATCCAAAAGAAAATAAAAAATATAAACGTGAGATTTTATCTTTTAGAAAAACTCAACTTTCAACAGTGAAACTTCAGATTCACTTAGAGACGAGTTCTGAGAGAAACTAAGACTTGTCTTCAAGCGTCTCACAAGTCCAACACCAAACTCACAGAAATGCTAAATGGATCTAACTCTAAAGGTTTAGGTTTTGTGGTCTATGAAACTTTAAAGGTTATGGTGCTTGGGTAAAGGAAAAACACTCCAGAGGTATAAGGTTTCGAAGATTAGGGTTTCTTCTCTTTCTCTCTCTCTTCTCTTTATTTTTTTCCTCTTTCTTCTCCCTTCTTTCCCTTCTCTCTACTCTCTCTTTTTCTCTCAATTTGGACGATGGAAAAAATTCTCAAATGGCTGACATTATATGGGTTTATATTGTATCTAAGGAAGAATCTCGAACGTTTGAGGCAATCCAACGGCTGAGATTATCTTTGACCAGTTGACTGCCAATCTAACGGTTCATATAAGTAGTGGATATAACTAACGCTAATTAGTTAAAACTAGTTACACATGGATTGCTAACAAACACATGCAGATCATCGATAATGTGCATCAAAGGGTTGAGAATGAATGTAAAGAATGCGTCTAAGAGAAAACACAAAATTAACAACTCAGGAGCAAACACGTGTATGATAGATAAAGGCCTAAAAATGCTTCTTTGGAAAATAATTACATTCTTCCCCTAAAGTCTCTAGTGCTTTGAGATACTACCCAACACAACATTAATTGAATAAAACCATTTTGCATAATTCAACTTTTAACCCCCAATACTTTTAAAACCAAATTTTAATAATTTCAAAAATTATTTAAAATGTTTTAAAAATGTTATAAGAAATTGAATTGATTTGTAAAAACTGTTTAAATCAACATATGCACATAGGAACTAACTAGTATGGAGTGCAAGTGTCCTAAAGTGGTTGTAAGGTAGAATTAACTTCCCTTTAGATTGATCTTGAGGATTTCTGGGACTGGATTTCTTCATTCTTGCTTAAACCTTTGAGAGATAGAGCAACTCATAAAAACTAACCTACTTTGTCTCAATATACAAACTAGTTGGAACTCCTATATATAGACTCAAGTAAGTTAATATATAGTGTGTTATGAATCTCCCCCTTTGGATATTAGAGATAAAATTCTATTGAGTATTCTGAACTCGTGGGTGAAAAATGAAAAATCCTAGTCGTCCTATACAAAAGTTCTAACTACCCATTCCCATCTTAGAACTGAAAATAAGTTGAAAAAAAATACATCACCCAACTACAATACAGACCAATGTCCTAAATAAATAGAACAACGGGTCTGAAGAATGTCCGTAAAAGATTAAACACTTGAATGGCACATTAGTTGAGTTAGAATAGGAATAGATATAAATCGCAGCAAAAATACTCAAGGTCTTCTCCCCCAATTTTCTCAAATATACAATGGGATAAAAAATAATAGAGAAAAACAGGAATATGTAAAAAGTGTAAATCAAAAAACATATCATCAGCAAGAGCAAAAATAAGGGTCTCCTACATAAACTAGTGTTAGGAGGCATCTTTTGTCATTTGAGAGACGTCCATACCCTAAAACTTCAGAAACCTATTATACGCGAGAAACTATCGAGGTTATGATAAATGTAATAGAAATTATGTGAGGACTATCATACCTATAGCTGTTCACGGATATTCAAATAGTATGTTGTCCAAAGGTTTGGTAAAGAGATCAACTAGCTATTTTTGGGTATTCAGATATTCAATAATAAGTTCTTTAGTATCTATAAGATCACGAATGAAGTGATGTTGAATTTGTATATGCTTAGTTCGAGAGTGTTGTATCGAGTTTTTTGAAATATTTATCGAACTCTAGTTATCACAAAATATAGTTAATCAATTTTTTGTGATACCATAATCTCTAAGCATCTGTCTAGACCGTAATAGTTGTGAACAACAACTTCCTACAGTAATGTACTCGGATTCTGCGCTAGATAGAGAAATACAATTATGTTTCTTACATGACCAACCTACTAGGTTATTTCTTACATAGTAAGATGCCCCAAACGTGCTCTTTCTATCATCAGAACACCCCACCCAATCAGCATCGGTGTAGCCTACAATAGAACTAATTGCGTCCTTAGTGTACCAAATACCAAATTTTAGAGTACCCTTGACATATTTAATAATTTTTTTCACACATAATAAGTGGGATTCCTTAGGGTTACTTTGATATCTAGCATAGACACAAACTGCAAAGGAAATTTTGAGTCTAGAAGCTGTAAGATACAAGAGACTCCCTATCATACTTCGATATAGAGTAGGATCAACATTTTTCCCATTATCATCCTTAAACAGTTTTATTGAAGTACTAATGGGGGTTCTAGAAGGTTTAGTGATTTTCTAATCCGAATTGTTTTAAAAAGTTCTGTAGCATATTTGGATTGAGTGATAAATATTCCGTCACTACATTGTTTTACTTGTAGACCTAAAAAATATTGAAGCTCGCCCATAAGTGACATCTGAAATTCAGCATGCATGATGTCAGAAAAATTCTTGACTTGTTTATAACAAGTGGATCCAAATATGATATCGTCAATGTACACTTGTGCTATTAAAACATGTTTGTCTTTCTTCCTAACGAATAATGTTTGATCTTTTTTGCCTCGGACAAATCCATGAGATACTAGAAATGCAGATAATCGCTCATACCAAGCTCTGAGAGATTGTGTCAAATCGTATAAGGCTTTCTTAAGCCTAAAGACGTAGTCACGGTGTGATGGATCTACAAACCCTTTGGTTCGTTCAACGTATACCTCCTCAGCCAAAATTCCATAAAAAATGCGAACTTAACATCCATTTGGAATAATTTGAATTGCAGGTGACATGATATGGCAAGGAGGAGACGAACCAACTCAAGACGAGTAACAGGGGAAAAATATTCACTGAAGGAAATTCCCTCTACCTCCTCATAAGAAAGTTAAGGATGTCTTGACCATAAAACCTTTAGAACTTATCCATATGGACCTCATGGGCCCCTCAAGGACTGTTAGTTTTTGTGGGAATAGTTATATCCTAGTTATAGTTGACGAATATACGCGATATACTTAGGTTGCTTTTATGAAACAAAAATCAGATACCTTTGGTGAATTCTTAAAAATCCTTTTGAAAATAGAGAATGAGAAGGATGACCAAGTATGCCGTATTAGGAGTGACAAAGGTGGAGAGTTCAAAGACTCTAGTGTTACTGAATACTGCGTAGCCAATGGCTATAAACACGAGTTTAGTGCTTCCAAAACACCCCACCAAAATGGCATCGTTAAGCGTAAGAATAGAACTTTAAAAGAAATGGCAAGGGTTATGCTACACGCTAAAAGTCTTCCTAGATATTTTTGGGTAGAAGTCGTTAAAATCGCATGCCATATCATTAATCGTGTATACCTTAGGAAAAATTCCAAACAAACCCCTTATGAACTTTGGTTCCACAAAAAGCCAAGATTAAAACATTTTAAAACCTTCGGGAGTATTTGTTATGTCTATAAAGACAGAGAACAACTTTCAAAACTTGACACCCGAGGAGAGAAAGAAATATTTCTTAGTTATTACCAAAATAGTTGGGCTTTTCGTGTTTTTAATTATCGAACCAAAAGCATTATGGAATCCTTTAATGTAATTATAGATGATACAAGTGTCGGGAGTAGTGCCAGTCAATCAATGCCACAAGATGAGGATGAACCAAATTTTCCAATTGAACCCTCACAAGACATTCATTCACTACCACCCGAGAATCCTTCAGTACCCACTTGGGTTTCTAAAGACCATCCTATTGAAACTGTAGTTGGTAATCCTTCTGAACCTGTTAGAACAAGATTCCAACTTCGAAATGTGGTACAATTCGCATGTTTTGTTTCCCCTGAGGAACCTAAAAATGTAAATGATGCCCTTTCTAACGCTTTCTGGATGAATGCTATGCAAGAAGAGCTTGTCTAATTTCAGGGTCATGATGTGTGGTATCTTGTTCCCAAGCCAAAAGATTCGAAGGTTATCGGCACATAATGGATTTTCAAAAACAAGACAGATGAAAATGGGGATGTCATTAGAAACAAAGCTAGGTTGGTAGCACAAAGATACTCGCAGAAAGCACAAAGGTTCAAACCCCTTAAAATTGCCACACTTTCTACTTTATTTTTAGTTTCCATTCCTTCAAAGGCTAAAAATGCTTTGAAAAAGTAGCTTCGATGATCTCTAATTATTCCACATGATCCAACCAACCCTGAATTACCCATATAAGCATAATTAGTATTTAATTTATAGAAGCCTTGTGCAGATCTAATCCATTTAACCAATTGGAATTCCTTATGCTCCCATTTGACAAACTTTAGCATTAACCTTTGAAAATTGTCTTCATTTTGAGGGAGTGGAGAATTGAAAGATTTATTAGAACAAGATGAAGAAATAAGGCGACTTACCCTGCTAATGATGAGGTTACTTTCCATTTTACTACCTTCAAAGCAGCTTTGATTTCTGCTAAGCCATATTTCCCATATAACCATACCAGGAATGATTTCAAAAAGGAATTTTAGATAGTCTTATTTAAGCTTTCTCATCCATCAGGACATGAGCATATAGTTTATGGAGGTGAACCAGATTTTGACTCCAGACGGGTTTATAAAAAATATTTAGACTTCATATGTAATAAGACCATGGATGAGAAGATAAGACAGATCTTTTTCTACTTGATCACAGCACCTATAATTAGAGGCCAGATATATTCCCATATTTTGGATAAATTTTTCTACAAACACAATATTATGGAGGCATTTCCAAATGAATATAGCCACTTTAGGAGGAAATTCAAAATGTCAAACGGACTTTAAGAGAAAAGAAGATGGAGTAGAATAGTTGATTATCTGCCAAGCTATCTTAGATGAAAAACTACCATCGTTAGTTAGAGTCCAATATAAGGATCCATTTATATATCTGTAATGAGCTTGTTTGTGACTTCTTTAATCTGCAAAGATCTTTTATATATATCTGAGCCAATTGAAACTAAACAATTTTTATACCCGATCCGGAAAAAATTGGACCATAAGTTGTCTTGAGTCCTTGTGTTCCACAAAGTCTTCATGCTAGGTACTTTACAAATGTATGGAATTGTCTTAAAACCTAAACCCCCTTCTTCTACAGGGTAGCATAGGTTCTACCATTTCAACTAGTAATGTTTCTTTCCAAATTCAAGAGCCCAAAATAAAATTGCTAAACACTCTATGAATTTGGTTAATGGTTTTAGATGGAGGTTTAAAAATGGCAAGATTATGGATAGGTATTGAGGATAATACTGATTGAATAAGGGTTCTACTACCAGCAAATGAGAGGAACTTACATTGCCACCCTGCTACTTTATGTATTATTTTGTTGATCAATTCTTCAAAGTAAATGTGTTTGGGCCTACCATAGAAAACAGGGAAACCAAGGTATTTTAAAGGTATTGATTTTCATTTGAGGTTTAAAGTTTCTAAAATGGTCTCTTTTCTTCTATTGCCCAATAAATCATGTATTATAAAACCGCTATCTCAAAGTTAATGACCTAACCTGATGCTTTCTCATACTTCTTCAAAAATTTGAGCAAAATTTCTTTTTTTTTGGTTTCTCAATTACAGAAGATTATTGTATCATTTGAAAAACTTAAGTTGCTTATCAGTGGATCCTTGAGAGTGAGAAAGGTTCGAGGGGAACTTTAATCAGAAGGTTGTGTATACCTCTATTCAACACTTCAACTACTATAACAAAAGGACTAGGTGAAAGTGGATCTCCTTGTTTCAGACCTGTATAGGATTTGAAGAATCTAGTATTTTGACCATTGATGATGATTGAAAATAAATTATTTCATATGCACCTCCATACTCTATCAATACAAACTTCTGAAATACCAAAATTTCATAGAGTTTTGATAAGGAATAACTAAGCAACACTATGATATTCCTTGGACATATCTAGCTTTATTACAACATTTGAACCATGCAATTTCCTCCAAAGCATTCCCATTATTTCTTTGCAAAGTAGAATGTTATCAATAGTCTTTCTGCCTTTGATAAAACCTATTTAAAGCTTTACAATGATATCAGGTAATATATTAAAGAGTTTTGAAGCTAAAATTCTGGTGGTAATTTTGAAGTAGAAGTCGCATAAGCTAATATGTATGAAGTTTGTACATTTGGCAGTTTTTTATCTTTAGGATTAATATTATATTGGTACTTGTTCAACTTTTGTGAAGTTTACCTCCAGAGTAAAAATATCCAATTGCATTTAAGGTTTCTACCTGTATCATATCCCAAATTTTTTGATAAAGCACTCTATAGAATCCATCAGGATATGCATTACTGTCAGCATTAAGATTGGAAATTACCTTCCAAACTTACCTTCCAAAGGGGCATCATCAAACATTTTAGATTGGTAGTCCGTGACTTATCTGTCTATAACTTTAAGAATATCATCTTCTCCCTCTATACCTATAACATTGAACAAACTTTGATAATGGCTTATAAATTCCTCCTGTAAACCTGAAGTAGAATCTATCCAGGCCCCATCTTCCTTCTTAATTTTATGGATCATAAGGCTTAATCTATTGAATTTGACTGAATCCTGAAAGATTTTGGTGTTGGAGTCTCCTTTTTTAAACCATTTCCCATTCATTTTTTGTTTCCAAAAAGCTTCTCCATTTTTTAAGGCATTAATCAGGTGAGCTTTAGATTAAGATATATTATAATTATTCTTATGAGGAGGATTACCCTTATATAATAATTCAATAGCTAAAACTTCATCTTCCAACTTGGCAACCTGATCAAATATATATCTATAGATTGTTTTTATTCCATCTAACAAGGTCTGCTTTCAATTTTTGGAGTTTTGAAGAGAAGACTCTAAGTGGATTACCTATCATAGGTTGGGAATAAGATTTGAGGATTAATTCTTTAAAGGTCCTATGTGTTTCTTTTTATTTTTGTACACGTTTATTTCACAAATTGTGAAATATAAGATCAGAAACACAAACACTCTAGAGATATGATGTAACCTTGCAAATCAGAAGTTTTTTTTTTCAGAATCTCTTGAAACAGAAAGAATCTAAAATAAAAGATCCAAAATAAAATAAAAAATATAAATGTGATATTTTCTCTTTTAGAAAAACTCAAGTTTGAACAGTGAAACTCAAGATTCTCTTAGAGATGAGTTCTGAGAGAAACTAAGACTTTTCTTCAAACATCTCGCAAATCCAACACCAAACTCATAGAAAACCTAATTGGATCTAAATCTCAAGGTTTAGGTTTTTTGGTGTATGAAACTTTGAAGGTTATGGTGTTTGGGTGAAGGGAAAAAACTTCAGAGGTATGAGGTTTCGAAGATAAGGGTTTCTTCTCTCTCTCTTCTCTTTATTTCTTTTCCTCTCTCTTCTCCCTTCTCTCTTTTCTCTTTACTCTCTCTTTTTATCTCAATTTGTACGATGGAAAAAAGTCTCAAATGGCCGAGACTATATGGGTTTATATAGTAGCTAAGGAAGAATCTCGAACGTCTGAGGCAATCCAACGGCTGAGATTATCTTTGAGCAGTTGACTGCAAATCTAACAGTTCAATATAAGCGGTGGAAATAACTAACGCTGATTGGTTAAAACTGGTTACACATGGATTGCTAACAAACACATGCAGATCGTCGATAATGTGCATCAAAGGTATGAGAATGAATGTAAAGAATGTATCTAAGAGAAAACACAAAATTAACAACTTAGGAGCAAACACGTGTATGATTGATAAAGGCTGATAATGCGTGTTTTGAAAATAATTACATTCTTCCCCTAAAGTCTCTAGCGCTTTGAGTAACTACCCAACACAACATTAATTGAATAAAACCATTTTGCATAATTCAACTTTTAACCCCCAATACTTTTAAAACCAAATTTTAATAATTTCAAAAATTATTTAAAATGTTTTAAAAATGTTATAAGGAATTAAATTGATTTGTAAAAACTGTTTAAAGTGTTTAAATCAACATATGCACATATGGACTAAGTAGTATGTAGTGGAGGTGTCCTAAAGTGGTTGTAAGGTAGAATTAACTTCCCTTTAGGTTGATCTTGACGATTTCTTGGACTGGATTTCTTCATTCTTGCTTGAACTTTTGAGAGATAGAGCAACTCATAAAAATTAACCTACTTTGTCTCAATATCCAAACTAGTTGGAACTCCTATATATAGACTCAAGTGAGGCAATATATAGAGTGTTCTCACTTGTAGTTTAAGACCTCCTTGGCCAAAAACATTATCGCTGCAAAATTTGTCTCTCTCATGTAATCAAATGGATAAAGGACCTATTCCCACTATGATTTTCATACGCACTTTCATGCTAGGGTATAAATCACCATTAATCACATATTTTGGTGTATTAGACACCACTACACCACTACAACACCATTTCCTTTTTAACAACATATCATCGCAGATCACAACAAACTACTCCTTCGCGCGATCAAAGATCCACAAATGATGTACCCGGTTGCACCAATGATGATAACTCACTCTTGTTTCACATTCTGGGAATAAACACTCTTAGTAACTATTCCAACAAGTCGTTGCTACGTGACAATAAACACTACTCCCATATCTTGACCCTATCCTGCTCCTGGTTGCTGCTCATCCTCCTAGTAAATCATCTCTATTTTGGAGCTTCCTCAAGGTAATTCCATCCTCGAAAACTCTACCAGCTAAAAAATGTGGTGTTTGCTCCCACGATACCTCTATTATCCCTGACTAAGTCAGTCTCTTAAAATGTCCTCACAGTGGATCCAAAGCTAGTGCCAACTCCGAGACAGGAACATATCCATTACATAAGTGATAACTCATAATCTATCCAATTAAAATTAAAAGAGGACTATCGATGACACCTCTGTGCCAGCATAATCCCCTCTAATATCCTCACCTTTATACATAAAAGAGTGTGCCAGACGTTCTCCCAAGCCTAAGCACTACTCCCCAAGGCAAGACTCGGACCAAAAAAGGCATATAAAAGCCTACCCCTGGTAGTCGATATAAATATAAAACATAGTTATTCAAATAGGATCACTAATAACTTGGTGACATCTCATCTAAAAGTCAACAAAGTGGCAGAAAACCAAGCCGACTAAACAAACTGTCATGTCTCTATAATCACAAAGTAAAGCATCCCCCCTTGACTACTTGGGGTTACCATAAATACATAAAGCTTAAAGAAATATCCATATACCTTATAATCATGGTACACATACTACTAATAAAGAACTACTGACCCTTGATGTCTAAACCAGGCTCGTGCGCGTGAGCCATAAATATACCCATAACCATCCCCCAAAGATATCTGAATTTGGTTTCCATTGAGTCATCTAATAACTAGGTGGAATCACTGGCCACAAGCATAACACCTTCCTTTAAAGTAACTATCAAAATAGTGGCCCCACTAGATGTCCTACTGACCTTACTATTTGATCATCCCTGATAAATTTGTCTCCTTTTCCTTGCTCTCATAGGTTATGGCTGCATTATCCATAATTCTCATGGCCTTACTGGCTAAATCAGATTACATCGTCTACTCTTGTAAACCTCTTGTGGTCAACTCCCCATATGAGGTTCCTTCTTCTAATGAGGTCTCCATACTTGGGTCCACGCTACACCATCTCTATTCACTGGGCCTCCTTTGGCCTCGGTCTTCCCAATCTTAGGGACTCTATTGCTCCAATAATTATAATGCTCCATTGATATAGGAAGGCAACTTCAACCACTTGATCACAAGTGGTGAAGAGCGGGTTACCTAATAACACGTGCCAAACCTTTCAAACAAGGTTTCCGCCAACACCATAGAAATATTTCTTATACAAGATGATAACGTGAACATTTTACTTCTTTTTCGTAACAATCTCCCTCGGTGCAGAGAGAAAAAGATTGTTAAACTCCTTCATATACTGTCTACCACACGGTTCATATACAAGGTCTTCAAAATCCTATTTCTAACGCCCTTATGGATTGTGAGTGAAAACATTTCCCCTCGAAGCACTAATCACTTACTAAAGGTCACACATCCAAAATTTCTTAACTCTCGATCGAAGTCGCACTCATGCATGAGACATCTTGCAAGAAAAATCCAAACAAGGAACCCTTCGGATAAACTTGGTCTATCTGAGTCGTTCATCGAGAAACAAAGAAATGAAACCCCCTAAATGGTCATTGTTATAGAGTAAACAAAATTTAAATGGTAAAGCTCTAACGTAGCCAAATAACATATTGTGAAAAATCACCAGACAAACACTACAAGAAAAACACATTTTTATGACGCTCGAAAAAATAATTCAGTGACATTTATTACAAAAAATTCATTTAAAGGTTAATGCTATTATTAATATAACATTTATAATATAAAACGTCATTTTATACATATTAGTCTTTTTTTAATGACACTCTAAATATAAAAATCATATTTAGTTATACATATTATGACATTTTTTGAAATATTTTTGACCAAAATACAAATTATGACCCTTAAACTTTTTTTTTTGGGGGGGGGGGGCTTACCCACCCGTCAGCCTCCAAAATTTGGTTTTGCCTGCGCGCAAGCTCCAATCTCCTCGCATCTCCTATCCTCACAACTCCTATCCTCACGACTCCTCTCACCTCCTTTCCTCACGTCTCCTCTTCATTCTCTCTCCACCTTGTACAGTTTCTCCTCTCCACTCTCAAGTTGTCAACCTGTACATATATGTATGTAAACATAATCAAGAAGTCTACCATTTCTTGTTCCTTTGAAATCGTATTCATTCTATACTTGACAACCAAATTAATCTTGAGATTGCATATGGACTTATATATGTTGAAATTTATATTTATGTATTAGTGAAATGGTTGGGTGTTGGTTGAAGGGGGGAAAAAAAATGAGAAAACGAAGAATTTTTGTTGAATTCTGTCAATCTTGGGAGAAACTGCGGTAACCAAGAAGGCTTAATTTTTAATTTTTTTTTTCTCTTTTTCCCCAAAACTTTGTATAATCTAGAAATAAATAAGATTTATAAAATGCAATTGTAATGAAATCCAATTAAGGTCAGATGACTTTGAATCTAATGTGATGGGATTATTTTAATGATGGTAAATAGGCCCATGGTTCGTATAATAGAATTTCAATGATAAAATTAGTATTGAATTTGGGTAAGAGCATTAATGATATCATGTTGAGCATAATTGCATGTTTTCAATAATAATTGGAAGATTACGGATGTGAATTGTATTGGATGGTGAAAGCGATAAGACTATAGATGCAAAGGAATCAACGAAGTGAGTTTTGTTCCTAATAAGCAACATTAGTGTACTTATACACTTTGAGTATTTGTCATTAATGAATGATAACATGTGTGTGAATTAAAAATGTGACCCTCGTAAAGGTGATTGATAAGGGTGGTGTGTGTGTGTGAAGTGAAAAATGAAATGAAATGAACCCTAGCGACATACTGATCACTAAGCTATAGTGTCTTCTCAATGAAACGTTGTAATTTTTTTATTACTAGTGTTGTGTTCTGATTGGCCAATTACTGGTTATCTAGAAAATTATGTTGTAACAAGTGGGTTTTTGATAGATCGGTTATAACCCATTTAATGCTTCCATCTTGGATGATCGATTATGACATATTAATTAAGCAATTTTTGATTCGGTAGAGTGATTTGTGTATTTTTAAAGATTTTGATTGATTTGAGTTTAGGTTTAGAAGGTAATGAATTTGATTTTGAAATATTCATCTTCTATGATATTGCTGACAATTGATTTTAGTTCATTCTAAATCAGAATCGGTCTATGAAATATTAATCGATAAATAATATTAGTCAACAAACATTTTATTTTTATTTCTCCGAAGACATTTATGTTTCTTAATATTTTTTTTGAATTACAAACAGTTTATGGTGGATTGAATACATTTTTTATTTCGCTCATCGTGGTTTGAAGCTTCCATTAACTTCTTCAGGTTTCAACTCTTCTTGTTATTTATTTAATCTTGCATTAACTTATTATCATTCTATTTTTGTTCTTGCCATCAATTGTTTACAAGTATTCATCCACAAGAGTGCTACCAGGGTTTAATTATTTTTTCATTGTATTTGATTAGTGATAAAAGGTGGTAGTGAACTTAGAAGTTAACAATTTTTTGTCTCATTGACCCATGAAATCAATACTTTCCACTTTATCCTAGGATAAAAGAATTTTTTCGTTGATCTTAGTAATAAAATTCATGGCAGTGATCTTAATTACCTCATATATGATGACCATTCGATGCTATTAGGCATTAGGGATGATAATCGGGTTGTGCTGCTTTGGGTTCACGTACTAATTTTTAGTAGCAATAAATCTGAAACAAGCTTAATTAATGAATTGTGTCAACTCTCGTGTCATAATAGGATTGTCTAAACATTATCAAGTTTTTTAGTAAAATGTGTTGTCGTGTAAAAGAATTTCACCTCGGCATTACCTTTTGTTTGATTTTAAATGTTTTGCATAAAAATTATTACTTATTTTTGTGTCTATATGTGATTATGCACCTCGAAAGCTCGAGTTAAAATGCATCCATTTTGTCATTTATCTTTGGTAATAAAGTTAATGCGTGTCGGCAATGTCAGTATTACATCATTAATAATATTATTTGTGACTTAAACTAAGATGAAATGTATAAAACACATGCATACTTTACGAATTAGAAAATGAAATATTAATATGATTTGAGGATTGTGTTATTTTATACAAAAATCACATTTGTACAACTAATATTTATAATCTTAATATAGGTACAATTATAGAAATGGGAATAGACAAGTCGTGGATGTCTATGCATAGATTATCAAACGAGTACTTGCAAAGGGTTGGAAATTTTCTTAAAGTTGTAGAGAGGAATGCTGTAAATAGTGAAGCTTTACGGTGTCCATGTACATCATGTGAAAATTGTTTTAAATGGAGTTTAAAAGATATTAAATGTCATTTATATATGAACGATATTGATCAAAGTTATCGTATATGGATATGGCACGGGGAAGTTTCTCCTAATTTAACTTTCTCACATGTCAACATGGGTGACCCCATCCATAATTTGGTTGAAAATCAAGAAGATGCTGGTGACATGGCAGAGATGTTTGAGATGGTAAATGAAGACTTTATTGGGGGATCCTAAATCATTTGAGAATTTGCTAGAGGATGACAAAAAGCCCTTTTACAAAGGGTTTAAAAATTTTGTGAAGATCTATGCACTGGTGAGTCTACTTAATTTGAAAGCAAAGAGTGAGTGGATTGATACGAGCTTTTCAAACATGCTTCAATTATTTGCCCAATTGCTCCCAGAAGATAATGAATTGCCTTTATTTATGAAAAAGGCCTTAGAAATGTTGTCCGTATTTGGGATGGGGTATGAAAAAAAATTCATGCACGCCCTAATGATTGCATACTCTATAAAAAAGAGTACAAATATTCAACTGAATGCCCTACTTTTGGAACACCAAGGTATAAGTTAAAAAAAATACAACCTAGGTGAAGGTGGGCGTGCCAGCAAAAGTATTATGGTATTTTCCACCCATTCATAGGTTCAAAAGGTGGTTTCAATTTGTAAAAACTACAAGGTCCTTGAATTGGCATTCAAACGAAAGAGAAGTTGATGGTAAGTTACGTTGCCCCGTGGATTCCCCTGTATGGAAGTTGTGGGTGACAAGTGGTCGAAGTTTAGAAACCTTCGATTAAAACTTTTGGTAGATGGAATTAACCCACTTAGTACTCTTAGTAGTAAGTATAGTTGTTGGCCGATCTTTTTGTCGACTTATAACCTTGAGCCGTTGCTGAGCACAAAGATAATTTTTTTTTAAGTTAACAATGTTGATATTGGGTCCGCAACAGCCTGAAAATGATATCGATGTTTACTTGGCAGCATTAATTGAGGACTTGAAAACCTTATGGGATGAAGGTGTATAGGCTTATGATGCTTACCACCAATAATCCTTTACTTTGAAGGCGGTATTACTATGAACCATTAATGATTTCCCTGCATGTGGTAATTTGTGTGGTTGTGATGTAAAGGGGTATAATGCTTGTCCAATTTGTGGTGAAGAAACAAATTCTATTCGATTAATGCATTATAATAAGAATCTATATACATCACATAGAAGATTCCATCCACAAAAGCATCCATTTCAAAAGCAAATGAAAGCTTTTAATAGTAAACAAGAGTTTCGTGAACAACCCAATACATTGAACGGAGAGCAAATACTAGAGCATGTTGAAAATATTAATGCATGTTGGGGAAAAAATATGGGTCCTTTTGAAGCGTAAATAGAAAAGGGAAAGGATAAATTGAAACAAAAGAGACAACACACTAAGGAGAATATGAATGAGCCTAATAACTCCAAATGTTGGAAGAAAAAATCAATATTCTTTAGGTTGGGGTATTGGAAATATTTGCTTACTCGACACAATTTGGATGTTATGCGTATTGAGAAGAATGTTTGTGACCGAATAATAGGGACGCTACTCAACATTCCCGGTAAGACAAAAGATGGAGTGAAGAGTCGTCTTGATCTTGTAAAATTGGGTTTAAGAGGGGAGTTGGCACCGCAAGATAAGGGAAAACAGACGTATTTACCACCTACATGTTATACATTGTCTAGAGAGGAGAAGAAAAGGGTGTGCGGGACATTGTTTCGACTTAAAGTTCCCATGGATACTCATCAAATTTTAGGAACCTTATTTCAATGGAAGAGTTAAAATTGTTTAGTCTCAATTCCCATGATTGTCACATAATCATGCAACATATACTTCCGGTGGCCATTCAATCCATGTTACCAAAGCATGTTAGATATGCAATCATAAGGCGCGCTTTTTCTTTAATGCTCTTTGTGCAAAAGAAGTGGATGTGAAGAAATTAAATAGTATTCAAGATGACATTGTGTTTGTTGGAAAATTACTTCCCTCCGACATTATTTGATATAATGGTGCATCTAATGGTACATCTTATTCGGGAGGTTGAACTATGTGGTCTAGTTTTTGCTCGTTGGATGTATGCATTTGAAAGGTTTGCACATGCTTAAAAAAGTATGTCATTACTTTATAAGGTTATAAGTAAATTAATATTTATTTTATTTAAAATGTTTGTAGGAACATGAAATTCTTAAAGGACTAAGTAAACAATCGAAGTCATCCAGAAGGTTGTATCGCCCAACGCTATATTGCCGAAGAAGCAATTGAATTTTATAAGAAATTTTTATATGGGCTTAATGTCATTAGGGTTCCATTAGGTAGAAATACAACAGATGATGATGATGATATGATATGCGATGGCAAACTAATAGGTGGTGGTAAAGTAAATGAGGTGGACGAATTTTCATGGGAGCAAGCACATCATTATGTGTTGCAAAACATAGATGATGTTCAACCATATATCGAGTAATTTCTCTTTTCGTTGCTTTTGTAACAAATCATGCACTATATTGTATTTTGTTTTAATGGTTAAAAGATTCTTCTCTAATAACACCCTTAGAGAAGCATATGGAGAGCCCCTGAGGCAAAAGTATCCTCGAAAGTGCAAAGATGCAAAATGGTTATAAGATGAATATAACAAGACCATTATTGGCTGGCTTTGTTAAAGGGTATGATTAATATCGATATGTGACTCTTTTATTTTTTTTTTGGGGGAAAAATTATGTATATTAGAACCTAGAAAAACTACTTACAACCAACCACCAAAGAAGAACCAATATCCTAGGGGCTTACCCCAAAGGACACAAATAACCAATCACAAAACAAAACCAACTAAGATAACACTGATTCTGGGATGTCCCAGTTTATGCACACCATCCAGTTGGTATAGCTCCTCCTATTATTCGTCCACTTTAAAGCCTTGGTGCAAACCATATCAACAATATCTTTGACAATCATATCAATACTCTTGGCCTTCCCTTTGAAAAATCTCACATTACTCTCAATCCATAGAAAGTAGATAGTGGTGGAAAAGGATAGACACCTAAGTCTATTATAGAAGCTCTTCCCCATATATTCAGAATTAGCAAAATCCAATTCTCCATCCTAAGAGCCTTTCTGTCCTCCTGGTTCTTGAATCTAACCTCACGCAAAAAACTCTTTAGCAATATTATATTCAATAAAAAAGTGCTCTCGATTCTCCACCTCCTCACCACAAGTGCAACACAAGTTGTTATAGGAAATACACCAGCTAAACAGTTTATCCCTTGTATGAAGAGAATCCTTACATATGATCCATAAACTAAAAGCACTAAATTATTGACGTTCCAAATCAACTTGTGCCTATCGACAAGAGTATGAGCGGTAGTAAGAGCCACAAAGGCCCAACCAATGGAGAAGCCACCCCGGTTGGAATTCCACACCACCTCATAACTAACCCCTTGACGAATAACAAGTAACTCAGCATTCCTAATCTGCAACAACTCCCAAGTAACAGAAGAAGGCCACCTCCACCTCTCCCCATCGATAAAGTCGGCCACTCTAGCTTTATGATTGCTAGCCGCATCATAAATAAGTCTTCCTCCATAGCGATCAATCAGAGGACCTAACGAATGCCAGTTGTCATACCAAATAAAGGTATCTTCCCCATTGACAATGTTGGACTTGATTAGAGGCTTGGCCACATTCCTCAACTGTAGCAGCTTTCTCCAACTCCAAGAAGAATCATTTGAAATATTAATGGCCCAAATAATTTTATTCTTGATCTTGTGCACATTGCACCATTTGACCCATAGGCAATCCTTCTTACTACAGAGGTTCCAAAGGATCTTGAAAATAGAAGCATTGTTCCATAATTCCACATTCTTAATGCCTAACCACCTTTCCTTATGCCTTCACGTCAGATCTTTCCAAGCTACCTTCGCCCCAGTATGTTTGGAATCAGTACTTGTCCACAAGAAGTCCTTCATAAGTTGGTCAATTATTCTAATAACCCCTTTAGGCAGAATAAACAGGTAAGACCAGTAGACCTGAATACCAAATAAGACCATGTTAATGAGCTGAAGTCTCCCAACAAAACTAATAAATCTATTAGTCCAACACTTAATCCTCCCCATAATCTTGTCAATCAACCTCTCACAATACTTAGACTTAAGCCTAGTAGTTATAAGAGGCACCCCAAGATACAAGAATGGGGGAACTATGGGAGAAACCAATAACCTCCCTCAACCTGCTCACCCCATCAACATCAACACTAGAGCAGTAAAAACTAATCTTGTTAGTATTAGGGTAAAGACCAGAGATCGAAGAGAAAACCTCAATAGCTCTCTTCGCAATGCTACACGAAGAAGGGTCACCACCATACAAAATGATCAAATCGTCCGCAAAGCAAAGATGATTAAGGCCCACTTCCTTACACTTAGGACGAAAACTGAACTCCGGATTGAGGCTAACCTTGTCCATAATACAAGAGAAAGTATCCATAACTAGTAGAAATAAGAAATGAGAGATAGGTTCACCTTTTCTCAACCTCTCTTCCTCTCAAAGAAGCCATGTAAGCTCCCATCCAAGATGATAGAGAATCTAGTCGTGGTGATACACTCATCCACCCAACCAACAAACATAGATGGGAAGCCAATATGCATAAGAAGGTTGAGTAAAAACTCCCAACTAATAGTATTATAAGCCTTAAGAAGATCAATCTTAAGAGTACACCTAGGGGGAGTAAGCTCGCGATGATAATTCCTCATAAGCTCCTGAAGTAGTAATATGTTATCAGAGATTGCCCTACCTTTCACAAACGCAGCCTGGCTCTGGTTGATGAAGGAAGGGAGAATGGGTTTCATCCTATCAACAATAATTTTAGAGATACACTTGTAAATGGTATTTCAGAAAGAGATGGGCCTAAAGTCCTGCATACTAGAGGGAGTAGTAACCTTCGAAATAAGCACCAAAGTAGTGCAGTTCCATTGCCTAGGCAAGTAGCTACAATGGAAGAAGAAGGTAATGGCATCAATCACATATCTCCCCACCACATCCCAGTTCTTTTTGAAGAAAAAGGCATTAAATTAGTCCGGCTGAGTAGCTTTATCGGACCCAATGGAGATCATGGAATTCTTGATCTCCTCGTCAATAATGGGGGCCTCCAACGCAGCAGACTGATCAACCATGATTCTCTTGTACACCACATCGTTAAGAATAGGAAATGGGTCCCAACAAGATTTGGTAGTGACAAGGAGATTATTGAAATAATCAATAGCCACCTTAGCCACATTCTGACTCCCCTCAATTCTCACACCATGGTCATTCAAGATACTAAGGATTTTCCTCCCGATCGTAGCCCGATTAGCCTTCTTATGGAAAAAGGAAATATTGCCATCCCCAGCTGGAGCCACTCAACTCGAGACTTCTTATTGAAAAAGGACTCCTCCGCATTCTTCAGCTCCAAATACGTGTGAAGCTTGACCCTTTCTTCAAGAAGTACCTCGGTGTTGCACCCATCTCTATCCACCCTAGTCTGAACCTCATCAAGTAAAGTCTTAGCCTCCTACACCATAGTAGAGATGTTGCTAAAGAACTTCTTGTTGAAATCTTTTAGCCTAGTTTTAAATCTCCTCAATTTCCTGCTCACTATAATAATAGGATTCCCCCTCCATCATTTAGCCAGGACTCGCTAATAATCTGATTAAAGTAGCTATGATCCATCCAAAAATTATAAAATTTTAAATGTTTTAGGTCTACTCTGCTCCAAGGGGGATAGTAAAATGAAGATAGGGCAATGGTCTGAAACCCCATGAGGAAGGACAAAAGATTGACTCTCGGGGAACCTAGAGGCCCACACATCATTTTGAAAAACTCTATCCAACCTAGATTGAACATTATCAGTGCCCAACTCCCTCTTATTCCACATAAACCACAATCTATTCGTTACCATATCATCAGCCTGCAAGTCATAAATGCATTGGTTGAACTCGTCCATGGTAGCCCTTTTAATGCCCTGGATGCATATTTTCTCGTCATGAGATCTGACCACATTAAAGTCACCCATCAATATCCACAGAGACTCGCCCACACTCCCAGAATTCATCCTTAAAAAACCCCAAAGGTGCCTTCTACCACCTGGTAGGTTATCCCCGTAAATGAAAGAAGCAAAAAAACTCAACCCAGACCCACATATATCTACCTTGCAGATCATGGCCTGGAGGTGGGTCTGAACCAAACTCACAACAACACACTTGGGGTTCTAAGCCATAATTATTCTAGCAACCCCCCGAAAGTGGACAATTCTCCAAAAAATTCCATTGAAAACAACATTTATTCAAAACACAACCTAAGTTATTTTTCCTAACTTTAGTTTCAAGCATACACATCAAATCAAAGTGGTTATCCCTAATCTTATTATATACTTCCCTTTGTTTGTGAAGGGAATTAAGTCCCCTAATGTTCCAAGAAGCTAACTTGATCATCTAGTATTTGTAACTAACATTTAAGACAAACCAGGTTGAAAAGGAGCTAAATCTCCCCAACAACAATGTTTCAGACATCTTAAACGGGATAGCTCGAGGACCTATTCGAGATGTGATAAAATATCAGGGTTATATCATTAATGGTTGTCGTTACCATACGAAAGAACGTGATGCTAAACGAGTTAGATAAAACAATGGAATTAGCATTACGACCACAACAATGCAAGTCACTGGTGCAAAGGATAAGCATCTCGTGGTTTCAAATTTGAGTTTCTATTATGTCATCAGTGAAATATGGATGATTGATTAGTTCACTCTCAAAATTCCAATTTTCAAGTGTGATTGGGTCGACAACGGTTGGTCTCATTTTTTAAACTCTACACAAAGACTTTATTGAGGTTTTTAATTTTCCAATACAGGGCCTATAAGAACACTAAAAAAATAAAGGCATTGCATAATATGATGGCCTCTCAAACAAACAAAGGCTTTTAATAGATGGACATGAAAAAAGGCCTTGTATAGTTGCATAAGCTGCACATGCCTAGGGCCGACCATACAAGCAGATGAACATGACATTTGTTGAGAGAGCAAGGTACATGAAGTCTAATGCAGTTTTGCCCAAGGAGTTTTGGGATGAAGTTGTTAACACAACATGTTATTTAGTGAATAAGTATCCATCCTCAGCTATTCAGCTGAAGACAACAAACGAATTGTGTACTAGATCCCCTGCCACATATACTAATTTGATAATATTCAGGTGCTCGACAAGCTCATGCAAATAAGTGAAAACATGAGACGAGTGGAAAGAAATACATGTTTTTTCCCTTATTTTGAAAATAGGGGAGTGACCGGTATCTTCATGTCAAATCCAAAGACAACAGGGGAGTGTCACCACAGGTAAAATTATAGATATATTGGTCAATGGGTTAATTCTAATATAGAAAATTTGATTTATAAAGGCTGCTTCTTTTTTAGATTTTATAATTTAGAATATTCAGAATGCATGGGTCTAAACATGTGATTACCCCTTTACCAGATTAATATATGCTCTCGGCTAGGTTGTCATCCAAGACTGATGAGGAGCTAATCACATGTCACGTATTCCTTATACCAGTGTTATTGTCAGTTTTATGTATGAATGATCAGCACTTTGTCAGACATTGCACATGCATTAAGTGTAGTTATGAAATATATGGATACACCTATAAAGGACCACAGAGAAGCTTTTGAATGGATATCGAGATACTTGAAGATTAGTACTACTTTTGGTTATAGTGTGTGACCGAGGTCATGACACTTCAGGGAATATGGTGGGATATTTTGATTCAGATTATGCTTTCACACTTTGTGGAAGTGTTATTAGATGGAAAGAAAATCTTCACTTTGTCACTGTAGCCACTGTTAAGATTGATCGTTAACAAAGTTTCCAAACCTGATTCACCCCGTGGATTAGGCCAGACCCAGACCGTACCACTTAAATTTTATGTGATATGTGTTTTTTCTTGTGTCGATCTTAGTCCATAGTGTGCATTTTTTTGTTTTGCTTCCTTATTTTTCCAAACAATACACTTTTTATTTAACCAGTTATAATTATTTTTTTGTAAAAAATTTGTAATAATTATTTTTATATCATGAGTAGTTGTTTACGAAATCAAGTTATGTACTGAGGACATTTAATAGTGAGCGTAGCTCCATCATTCTTTCTTTGTGCAAATAGTGCCATAACCACCTGAACCTTCTTCCTCCTCTACAATAAAAGATTCAAACCTTGGCATTACTTTTGATTCAAACTTTGGCATTACTTTTGATTCTCTCATATATTTAATTTGGCAGTACTTTTGCTTCAACTTTTCTTTTAAAATTTGTCAAAAAAAGAAAATCATGTATTTGAATTTGTTCAGTCACGGTCAAACAAAATATATGAGAGAGGACTCTTGGAGTTGTAAACACGACTCAAAATGAGGGAATAATAATTGTATTAGTATATATAGAGCAAAAAGTCATAGTTTTCATTTTAAACATCTGAAGAATAAAATCTTTTCACACAGTTGCATTAAACAAGTGGAAATTTAACTTGTATTTCCAGTTTAGTAGAGTCAAAACCTAAATACAAGTTCTAGTAGTTAAGTTTAAATTTTTGTGTGGAAGATTTAGCCGGACACGTCCCATAATGACTAAGTCATCTCTCTTTGTCTCTAAAAAACAGTTGACAAGTTGGAAGGTTCATGGAAAGGAAATTTCACATTTTTATTATAATCTTTGCTAATTTGATGTAAATTTTTTAGAGCAAATCAACTTTGATACTATTATTTAGGGACGACTTTACTCATGTATTTAACAAAGTTGAGGTTTGATGCTAATTGTCGTGTGTCTCAGCTAGTTTATATTTTTGAAGCCTATGATATTTCAGATTCAGACCATATCAAGTAGGAAACGAAAAAGATTCATCCTCATTTATATTTTAAGTTTTATTTATCTGATTTTAGTTTAAGATGCTGCAAGCATTCCAAAAGCTTGTGATACATTTATCTAGTAGTAGACATTAAAATTGAAATTGTTGACATTCAATTTCTTTTTTGGAAATATTATCCTTAAATTTCATTTCATCGCCTAGAAGTTTCTGAATTAATATTTGATTACTTAATTTTTTTAGTAAACTCTAGTCATCAAACTTATGTTATGATGCAATAATTTCTCAATCCTAAAGAAGTAGTTCCCGGGGATCCGGGAATCAGGAATCCAATGAAGATGGGATTCCCTCAAATAATGAAATATTTATAAATTTGTTAATTACAGTGATGCTTACAGTTATAAATAAGAATTATAAGAATAACATATGCTTTATTTTTATTAACAATGCTCTTGCTTCCTGCAAATTAATTTCAACATATCATTTGTTATTCATCAACATGTACACTTACTTCAATCTATTTAATTGTCATTGTAGTAGATATGGGCGAGGAAGATGATGTAACACCCTGTGTTTTAATTATATTAATTATTAGAATATTCAAGAAGAATATAATTTTGGATTTAATAATTTTTTGAGTAAAATATGTTGAGTTTTTTATTTGAAAATTGGATTTTCAATCGGATTGTAATCAAAATTAAAATCGGAGTCATAATGGGATTTTAAAATAAAATAAAAATGAAAAGACCTTTGTCACGAATTTGGGCCGTGACTAATGTGAAATCTTTTTTTAGTTAAATAGAATTAAATGAAGGGAAATGGCAGTGGCACGTACCTGCTCGATCGATTGATTGACCCAGGAGTTGATCGATCGATGAGCCCAGATTTGAGGCGGTTCGGTCATTTGTTTTATAGATTTGGATTGGGATTAGGACTCAAAATTGGTATTTAACCATTATAATTTGTAGGGAGATTTCTCATAATCACCTCTTCCCATATTTTTCACCAGATAACTCTTCCAAAAGTTTTTTCTCTCCACTTTCATCATCAACCTCCAACATAATCAAGTTTTTGTCACAAGTATAGAAATGCTTAATTGGGGTTTAATCAAGTTTGTTCAAGAACACTTCTTTGCTAATTTTTTGAGAGGAATCCAACTGTGTTACCAGATGTTCTTCATCTTAAACACAAGCATGAATACTCTAGTCCTTTCTTTTAGTATTATACGTTTTAAGTGTCGCCTAAACCCTTAATCATATGCTTTTGATTAAAAATCAATTAACAACTTAATTAGAGAACATGGACACAAAATTTTGGGGTTGTTTTGATGAAACTTTTTAATATGATTTAATCTTTGAAACCCTTGGGTGCGTAGGTTAGATTTTTGAGTTTTTATGATTTGGGTTTCGGTTCTCATGTAGAATTTTATGGGGGTTATTTTTATGGTTATTGGGACATGATCACACTTTTAAAAATTAGATGACTTATAAAAGAGAACGACTATAACGTATTGAATATTGTTGCATGTTAATAAATTTAACATATTTGAACGTAACTAATTATGTTAGAAACGACGACGGTATTATTCATTGAATTAAATCGAATTGGGACTTTTATTGTTACGTGCTATGTTATTCTTATGAATTGTGTATTGCGTGATTTATTTCATTCGCGTTTGCCATTGCGAGGATGAGGGACCTTTGGTTAGTATATTGCTCAATCCTATTTTTAGGATGCTTACTAGGTATGTGACTAGTGGGCAGGCCTTGCTGATAATTTATGCTTGCTAGGTATGGGACTAGTTACTACAAATTCGCGAGGATTTCATATTTTGGAGTGGGGTTGATTTTTATGTTTTATTATCATCACCTTAGCCTAGGCATGAGACTAGGACGTGTTCGATATTGGAAATTCATCCTATATATAGGATAGGACACATGCGTACTTGGGGACCCTTAGGTGTGGGACTAAGGGATATTTTGAGGATCTCACATCGATTAAAAGGGTGGGATGATTTGTTAATTGTGAAATTGAGAAAATCATAATTAATGCCTAAGATGAAAATGGGTATTAAAATTTGTGGTGACATATTGTGTCAGTGACCGACAGTTTAAACGGGTCATCTTGGGCGATTTATATTGTGTCGTGTGTGAAACCTTGTCATATTGTGGGGTATCGACAGTTTAAACGGATTCGTCTGGCTATTGAGAAGGGGAAGTGTGACACTCCCTAGGACAGGAGGACCGCCATAATAAAAAAGTAAGAACAATAATAAAATTGGGTTAATTTAATTAATTTAACACTTTGGGGCTGTGGGATAACTAAAATGATATTGGTGTGTTTTTATCAGAATCTTTGGGGGTGGTTAGTAATTTATTTTACCCGCATTTAATTACTTTCATTTAATTAGAATATTCTACTGTGATATTTATTGCGTATAATGCTATCGTCTGGGTTCACGGACCCTATTTGAGGGGATTAGTGTGTATTCATGCTCGGGGCTCTGACCTCATGCGTTGACTAACTTTTTCAGGAAAAAGTTTGGAGAAGCTACATAGATTTATTTGGAGACTTTCTTGGAGGTGCAACTGAAGTTATTTATTTTATGCGTATTGATTTAGTTTAGCTTTCCATTCCTTCGTATTTACTTTGAGACACAGTTTATGATTTTGATTGGGCCATTCAGGTCCAAAGTTGTTATGGGTTTTATTCAATTATTCCACTGGATTCAGTTGGAGATTATTCAGTTTCATATTATTAGAGATTGGATTTACTTTGAGTTTAGCATGGAGATGGATATTTTATCGCTTAGTTGGATGGTTTATCTTTTGGGATTGGTTATCTTTTATCTTGTGGATTAATTTTATATGTCTCATATCTGTCTCTTGCTAAGAATAGTATTTTATTTACTCACGGCTAACTTAGTTTTAATGGTGGCCGATGACAGAATTTAGCGGGGTGTCACCGATGGTGTCAGAGCACGATCTTAGGTCTCGTAGGTTATGTCTCTGTTTAAATTTCGTGTTATCTTTCTATGATTTACTTTATTTATTCGTACTCCTTAAGGTAGCGGGTTTAGCTTACGTGTTAGATGTGTTTCTTGGAGATATATAATTTTGTGTTAAGGACGTTGTAGGCATTGAGTTTAGAATTAGTAAGCTTGATGTGAGGATCCTTCGAGGTTATTTTGGAGACGTTAATTATTTGGAAGATCATTAGTATAAATTTTGGGTATGTCTTATATCGATGTAGTGATATGATTTGATTTGAGGATTTATGTGTTGTGAAGATTATCAAAAATAGAATCGTGCAGTGATTTGCGAGAGTACATGGTACACTATTACTTTCAAAATTATGTATATATACAGCTATATTTTTTATTTTTTTATTCGTGTGGTAGGTTCACATAGGACTGAGTGTATGGGCGCTCAATTATGGCATTCTATGAGTAGGCATATGTGAGCCTTATTTTATTTTGCGCAATTACGATTTGCTGAATTTTGAGAACGAAATTCCGTTGCTAGTGGGGAAGTATGTAACACACCGTGTTTTTATTAATTAATTTAATTAATTATTGGAATATTCGAGAAGAATAAAATTTTGGAATGAGTAACACATGTAGAGTTTTATATTTGAAAATTGGATTTTCAATCGAATTGTAATCAAAATTTAAATCGGAGTCATAATGGGATTTTAAAATAAAAATAAAAATGAAAAGACCTTTATCACGGTTCTGGGCCGTGACTAATGGAAAATATTTTTTTTCTAGTTAAATAGAATTAAATTAAGGGAAATGGTAGTGGACGCGTACCTGCTCGATCGATCGATCGACCCAGGGAGTCGATCGATCGACGAGCCCAGATTTGAGGCGGTTCGGTCATTTGTTTTATAGAGTTGGATTGGGATTATGACTCAAACTTGGTATTTAACCATTCTAATTCATTGGGGGAATTCTCATAATCACTTTTTCCCATGTTTTTCACCAGAGAACTCTTCCAAAAGTTTTTCCTCTCCACCTTCATCATCAACCTCTAACATAATCAAGTTTTTGTCACAAGTATAAAAAGGCTTAATTGGGGTTTAATCATGTTTGTTCAAGAACACTTCTTTGCTAATTTTTTTAGAGGAATCCAACCATGCTATAAGATTTTCTTCATCTTAATCACATGCATGAATACTCTATTCCTTTCCTTTAGTATTATGCATTTTAAGTATCGCCTAAACCCTAAATCAAATGTTTTTGATTAAAAATCAATTGGCTACTTAACTAGAGAAGGTGGACACAAAATTTAGGGGTTGTTTTGATGAAACTTTTTAACATGATTTAATATTTGAAAACCTTGGGTGCGTAGGCTAGATTTTTGGGTTTTTATGGTTTGGGTGTAGGTTCTCATGTCGAATGTTATGGGGGTTATTTTTATGGTTATTGGGAGATGCTCACATTTTTAAAAATTAGATGACTTATAAAAGAGAATGACTATGACGTATTGGATATTGTTGCATGTTAATAAATTTAACATTTTTGAACGTAAATAATTATGTTGAAAATGATGACGGTGTTATCATTGAATTAAATTGAATTGGAACTTTTATGATTACGAGCTATACTATTCTTATGAATTGTGTATTGTGTGATTTATTTCATTCGCGTTTGCCATCGCGGGGACGAGGGATTTTTAGTTAGTATATTACTCAATCCTATTTTTAGGATGCTTACTAGCTATGGGACTAGTGGGCAAGCCTTGGTGATAATTTATGCTTGCTAGGTATTGGAATAGTTAGTGTAAATTTGTGGGGATTTCATATTTCGGGGTGGGGCTGATTTTTATGTTTTATTATCATCGCGTTAGCCTAGGCATGAGACTAGTTCGTGTTTTTTTTGGGGGAAAAATTATGTATATATAAAAAAGTGAAACTACAACAAGAGCACAATGGGATAAAACCCAGTCACACCCCTAAGGGTATACCCCAAAGGGGAAAAAATAAAAACAATCGATCATTGGGAAATAAGCCCCAAACCCCACAAAACCCTAATCAAGTTCACTCTTAGGGATGCCCCAGTTCATGTACGCCATCCAATTCTCAAATCTCCTAGTCCCCTTCGTCCATTTCACTACCCTCGCTCTGATCATAACTTCGATCTCCTTGACAATGACATCACTGCTCTTGACCACCCCCTTGAAGTGTCTAGCATTTTGCTCCATCCACAAGAAGTAAATAGTAGATGAGAACAAGATATTCCTAATACGATTATAAAAGCTAGTACCACTGTAATTAGAAAATGGCATAAAACATCTCACCATCCCAATCCATAGCATCTATGTATTCCTGATTCCTAATCCTGACCTCCTTCCACACTTCCTGAGCAACAAGACATTCATTGAAAATGTAGGAAATAGACTCAAACCCATTGGAGCAACTACAACACAAATTATCCTCTAAGATGCCCTAGCTATAAAGCTTGTCCTTAGTATGAATATCATCCCTACATTTAGGAATATTGACCTTGTTCCACATGATTTTATGCTAAGAAACATTTGGGTGATTAGGCGCCATCACATCATAGGCTGATCTGATAGAAAACCCAGACTGGTTGGGAATACAGACCACCTCGTCATCCGTGTCTTGTCTAATGTGGGGTAAGACCGTATTCCTAATATCCAAGAGCTCCCAAGTGACCACAACAGGCCATCTCCACCTATTATCAATAATGTAGTCAGCAAGCAAAGCCTTGATATTGCTAGCCGTGTCGTAGATAACACGATCCCCAAACAAGGGGTGGAGAGGCCCTAAGTGGTGCCAATTATCGTGCCATAAAAAGGTATCCCTGCCGTTACCGATTTTCCACTAGATAAGAGGTCTGATCAGATGTCTCAACTGCATCATCTTCCTCCAGCTCCAAGACGAGTCACTAACTAACTTGATAGCCCACAAGCTTCTTTTCTTTAACTTGTACACATTGCACCACTTAACCCACAAGCAATCCTTCTTATTACTTAGATTTCACAACATCTTCAGGATCGCAGCCACATTCCACCTCTCAATTCTCTTGATACCCAGGCCAACACCCTCGTAGCTCTTACAGAGATCCTTCCACGCCACCTTAGCCCCGGAATGTTTAAGATCAAAGCCCATCCATAAAAAGTCCGTCATCATCTTCTCAACTCTAGAGATGACTCCTTTCGGTAAAATGAACAAACTAGACCAATAAACCTGGATCCAAAACATAACGAACTTGACAAGCTGTAATCTGCCAGCGTAGCTAAGAAGCTTATTAGTCCAGCACTTAATCCTCCCAGTTATCCTATCAATTAGTCTATAACAATCCTCGCTCTTGATTCGAAAGGTGATGAGAGGCACCCCTAGGTATAAGAAAGGAGGGTTGTTGTGATCGAAGCTAAGAATATCCCCTATATGCCTGATCTTATCCTCCCCCAAGCCCGTGTAGTAGAAGCTACTCTTACTCAGATTGGGCATGAGGCCTGTAATGCTATAAAAATCATCTACCACTTTCTTCGCAATGGTACAGGAGGGAATGTCCCCCCACAAAGAATAATCACATCATACGCAAAACATAGGTGGTTTAGCCCCACCTCCTTGCATCTAGGATGATAAGTAAACATGGGATCATTGCAAGCCTTGTCCAAGATGCACGAGAACGTATCCATAACCAGGAGGAAAATATAGGGAGAGAGGGGGTCACCTTGCCTCCACTTTCTCCTTCCCTCAAAGAAGACATGAAGGTGCCCATTGAGGCTAATGGAAAACCTGGTGTCAAACATTCTCTATTCCAGCCTACAAAAATAGTAGGGAAGCCCAGGTGAGCCAACAAAGAGAAAAGAAAACCCCAATCTACCGTATCATGAACCTTTATTAAATCAATCTTCAAAGTACATCTAGGCGGGCTAAGCTCTCTGTGATAATTCCTTATATCCTCCTGAAGAAGAAGGATGTTATCAGAATTGGACCTCCCTTTAAGAAATGTGACCTGGCTTGGGTTGATCACATGGGGGAGGATAGGCTTTATCCTATTAGCAATAATCTCCGAGATGCACTTGTAGATAGTTTTATAATAGGAAATGGGTCTAAAGTCATGCATACCGTTAGGGGTGGTAACCTTAGGGATGAGGTACAAGGTAGTGAAATTCCACCGTCTAGGCATACAGATACAACTAAAGAAAAACTTAATGGCCTCGGTAACATTGCTCCCCACCACCTCCCAATTCTTCTTAAAAAAGAACGCATTGGACCCATTAGGACCTGGGGCTTTATTAGACCCAATAGCGAACATGGCCACCTTAATCTCATCATCATCAATGGAGCACACAGAGTCGCAATATCCTCATCACTAATTCTCTTAACAACGTTCGCCTCCAAAAATAGAGCAGGGTTCGTACATGTGCTTCTGCTGCCCAAAAGGCTGCCTAGAAGGTTACAAAAGAACCCACTACCGTATTAGCCACCCCCTGAGTGCCCTCCACCAGGATCCCATTCTCGTCCTCAATGCTTATAATCTTCCTCCTGGAAGTAACAAGTTATCCCTCTTGTGGAAGAAATAGTTATTCCCATCACCCAACTGAAGCCATTTGAATCTGGAACGCTGCTTATAGTAAGACTCTTCCGCACTCCTTAGCTTGAGGTAAACCATCAACTTATCTCTCTCTTCCAATTGAAGGCTCAGATTGCCTCCCTCGCTGTCTAGTCTAATCTACACGTCATCAAGCGCCATATTCGCCTCCTTAACCCTCTTGGAAAGCTGGTTATAGAACTTCTTATTAAAATCTTTGCGGTTAATCTTAAGTCTTCTCATTTTCTTACTCAATCTCACCATAGGGTTACCCACATCATTCCCGTTCCAAGACTAGGCCAGAACCTCTTGGAAATCAGCATGCCCCATCCAGAAGTTATAGATTTTGAATGGCTTAGTTATATTGGGATCTAAGGGAGATAACAAGATAATGATAGGACTATGATCCGAAACACCCTGAGGAAGAACAGTAGCCTGAGACTCCAGAAAAACCGTGCTCCACGTATCATTATGGAGAACTCTATCCAGCCTCGACTGTACATTGTCACTACCATCCTAACGTTTATTCCATGTAAACCATAGCCCGTTCTTTGTAATGTCATTGGCCTGGATATCATTAATACAGTGGTTAAAGGCCTCTGTAGCATGCACGTCAATATTATGCACCCCCTCTTCTCCTCATGGGATCTTAGAACATTGAAGTCCCCCATTAGAATCCACGGCTGGCCCTCAGTACTACCTCTATTGAGCCTTAAAAATTCCCATAATGGCTCTCTTCTATGAGGTAAGTTATCCCCATAGATGAAAGTCGCAAAAAACCTACTGCTTCTGCCACATACCTCCACCTTACACAACACTGCTTAAGGGTGGGACTGAACCAACGTAACACTCACATAATTTGGATTCCATCCCACAATCACCCTAGCCCCCCCCGATGGGGAAATTATCAATAAAATCCCAATGGAAAAAATAGTTATTCTTAACGTTACATAAATTGTTTCTCCTCACTTTGGTCTCAACCAAACAAACCATATCGAGCTGCTGGCCACTAATTAACTTACTAACTTCTTTATGTCTATGAGGGGAATTTAGGCCCCTTATGTTCCAAGACCCGATCTTAAACATCAACTTTTACTCCCCTTTACCTTCTTCCTATTCTTGTCGCCTGAATGGCCCGTCCTTTTCATCACCCCCTTTTGCTTATTAGTAACCTCGTCCACGACCATGAGTTTTCTAGTAAGAGCAGTAGGATTCAGGGTGATCTCATACTCACTATCGTTATCCACTACGTTAAACTGGTTAAATAAACTGATAGTGGGATAGACCACATCATGAGCTATCTCACCAATCTTCTCTAAAATCCTCACTTTCGCTTGAGCCTTTTCCACCACTTCAGACGGTTCACCCTTCTCTGTGATAGTGGGGGTTGTGGAAATATATTTCTTCGTAATCTGAGTTCATTCATCACCTGCATGGGGCTTTGTCTTCATAGCTTTAGGGTCCCTGTTCTGGTCAAGTTCCTTCCCTTTCATGCATCTAGTGACATTGTGTCCTAATAGAAGGTAGTGAGGGAACGAAGGTGGTTTGTCTTGGAATTCAACTCTCATCGGTGCAATAGTACCATCCTTTATAATGACATTGATGCTACTGGGATATGTCTCTTTAGCTTCCACCTCTTTACAAACACGGGCATAGGAGATTCTATTCATCTCCTCCGTGACTGCGTCAGGATAAAAGGGAAGGCCCACTGAGCTTGCAACGTAACTGAGACCCTCCTCCGTCCAAAGTTGGATCAAAATATTGTGAAATTTTATTGAGATGGGTATCTTCTTCAATGTTTCCTTATTAAAATTAAAGTTGGGTTGCCATTTCTTCAGAATTATGGATATCCCCGCAAAATGCCAAGCGCCATTATCAATAACTTCATCATGAAGCGTAGGGTTGTCAAAAAGAAAGAAAAAAAATCCATTTTCGTGAGCTATAACCTTAGTCATCCCATACTTACTCCACATTCTAGTGGCAGTGTTGTTCACATAGGAGAAAGGGAGTTTTTTTCCCAAAAAATACCCAACCATGCTATTCTCCCACCTCTTATGGCCACCGCTAGCCACCACAGTAGGAGGCTTGATCGTTATGATAGAATCCACCACGGTGGGGTGGTGATATGTGAGTCTAATCCTAGGTTGTTTCTTTTCTACAGACACTGAGCACCATGTCTTCTCTTTGTGGCTCACCGTGTGGTGGGTTGGTGGAAAGGTCTATGGCACAGAGACGCTTGCCTGATTCGCTGACTCCTTTTCTTGGTTACCCACAGTCTTTCTAATCATCGTACCATCGAGCCCAGTTCCAGGCACAACCCCGCTGGCTGAGTTACGTACCATGGGCACCTCCACATTAACCAGAGGTCCTACACCACCACCGCACCGACCGCCGGATTGACAGTGAATGTATACGTCTTCCTCAAAAAACACCCTACTTTTGATAAAGTCCCACATAATAGCGTTAGTCAAGGTGACCTGGCCCTTTTCCCCAGCATCGTCGGAGGAAGCCATTGACGAACCAAGGCCAGGCAACGAAGGAGGAGGCAGATAGGAGCACCCACCATCATCGATCTCCCCGATTTTTTCATTAGTGCCAGCAGAAATCTTGCCTTCTTCTATAGCGTCAACCTCATCCACCGCCGGCACAAGCAGCTTTAGATGCGTAGGGCTGAGTGAGGATGCCATAACAACATTAGAGAGTGTAACAAAGGTTGGACGGTGTGTTTGGTTGGGTGTAGAAGACGTTTTTGGAAAGGGAGGTTCTAGAGAGAAGTAGCAGCATTTTGGTCTTATGTATGCAAAGGAAGTCCTT
This sequence comes from Sambucus nigra, assembly GCA_949130495.1. NCBI lineage: Eukaryota > Viridiplantae > Streptophyta > Magnoliopsida > Dipsacales > Adoxaceae > Sambucus > Sambucus nigra. The sequence continues at coordinate 265,105,866 of OX422223.1, forward strand.
TTGACCTTGTGAGCGAGCTTTTTTTAACTAGTGCGTGTTTTATATTGGAAATTCATCATATATGTAGGATAGGACACACACGTACTTGGGGACCCTTAGGTATGGGACTAAGGGATATTTTGAAAATTTCACATTGATTAAAAGGGTGGGGTAATTTATAAATTGTGAAATTGAGAAAATGAGAATTAATACGTAAGATAAAAACGGATATTAAAATTTGTGGCGACATAATGTGTCAGTGACCAACAGTTTAAACGGGTTAGCTTGGGCAATTTATGTCGTGTCGTGTGAGGAACCTTGTCATATTATGGGGGATCTATAGTTTAAACAGATACGTCTGGCTATTAACAAGGGGAAGTGTGACACTTTGGTGGAGTAACACCCGGGGCCGGAGGACTGCCATAATAAAAAGTGAAAACAATAATAAAATTGAGTTAATTTAATTAAATTAATGCTTTGGGGTTGTGGGATAAGTAAAATGATATTCGTGTGTTTTTATCAGAATCTTTAGGGGCGGTTAGGAATATATCTTTCCCGTGTTTAATTACTTTTGTTTAATTAAAATATTTTATTGTGATATTTATTTCGTATAATGCTATCGTCTAGGTTCACGGACCGTATTTGAGGGGATTAGTGTGTATTCATGCTCGGGGCTCTGATCTCGTGCGTTGACTAACCTTTTCAGGAATTGTTTTGGGGAAGCTGCATAGATTTATTTGGAGACTTTCTTGGAGGTGCAGATGGGGTTATTTACTTTATGCGTATTGATCTAGTTTAGTTTTCCATTCCTTCTTATTTACTTTGAGACACAATTTATAGTTTTGATTGGGTCATTCGGTTCCAAAGTTGTTATGGGATTTATTCAGTTATTTCACTGGATTCAGTTGGAGATTATTCAGTTTCATATAATTAGAGATTGGATTTACTTTGAGTTTAGCATGGAGATGGATCTTTTATCCCTTAGTTGGATGGTTTATCTTTTGGGATTGATTATCATTTATCTTGTGGATTAATTTTATATCTCTCATATCTGTCTCATGCTAAGAATGGTATTTTGTTTACACACGCCCGACTTAGTTTAGGTGGAGGCCGACGCCAGAATTTAGAGGGGTGTGACAAATGATTTTCATTCAAAGGGCCTAGACGATTTAACAAGTCATCACAAAATTCAAGTAATAAACAACGAAAAGTCGAAGGCGTGGTTGTTTTAGAACGAATAAGCAAAATGGATTCTTGTGATCGAATACTAGTAACTTACAATAGAAAAGGACAACCAAATGATGAAACAAGGAAGGATTTCGCAAGTTATAGGGGTCTTTTGTCAAGGACACTAGTGCCCATAAGTTATCCAAGTTGGCCCAAAGTGTCATTAAAAGAGAATTTATGGATAGCTATGGAGGTAAACGCTAATAATTTATATTGATGTTATTTGAAGTCTATATTGGTATTATTTTAATTCTGTTATGTAATATAATATTCATCAATTACAGGCTAAGTTCAACATGGACCCCAAATCAAAGAAGGGAGTTATATCCGCTGTTGGTTGTTCGTGGAAGAATTTCAAAGGAGAACTCACCAAGAGTTGTGTAAAGCCATTTAAAAATGATCCCGGTAATCTTTGGAACTGTCTAGAAAAGTTTAAAAAGTTTATTGAACAGGAGGATTGGGATGCGTTTGTAAGAGGAAGACTATCCCCAAAGTTTGAGGCGTATATTAAAATCATTTTATTATGTAAATGTGTAACATTTATCCACGGTATGGTTAAATTCTTTCATTATCATAGATTCAATGCGCAGAAATTAAGTGATGTACAACGAGAAAGGCGAGCACAAAATAAATTCAACCACAAGCTTAGTAAGTTGGGGTATGCTGGACTTAAGGATATTATGGTATGTGGTTGAATTATTATATTACTTTTAGAGTGTACAACTATAATTAATTCATTATGGGGATTTTGTGTTGTGTGCTTAATTTCTTATATTTTATTTTATAAGTGGGACAGAAAAAGAGACATGGAGATGCATTTAATGAGGATGATAAGTCTGTAATGTGGATAACCGCAGGAAAATTGAGAAATAGACAATATCAAGACGATGTAATCGAGGAAGTTGGTGAAAACATTGTGAGTTACTTTCAAAAGTACCTAACACATACATGCATTTAAAATATAATTTAGTAAATATGGATATATACAACATATGAGGATTGAAAAGAATGTGATTTAACAACACTCTTGATAATTTGGTTTATTATAAGACGCGTTGAAGAAGCAAGTCCATGATGGGACCTTAGTAACTCAAGGGACTTTAGACGTCTTAACCTTGGCACTTGGTACTCTAGAGTATAGTGGTCGAGTAAGGGGGATGGGAAAAGGAGTCACTCATACAACTTACTTTCATATCCCTAGACGGGGATCAAAACACCATGTTGAAGAATTAGAGTCTAGACTTCGTCAAGAAGAGGAGAAGGCTAAAGAAAAATATCGACAACTTTAGGAGTCAATGGAAGAATTGAGGAAGTATCAAAGTAGATCACTTGCACCGTCTTTAATTGATAAGATCAAATAGTCAGAAAAGTGATAATAAAAAATACGAGAAGCATTCAAATTATGTGAGTGAATCATGTTATTCTCCATCCAAGAAGAAAAAAGAGAAGCTAATCACATCATCGGTAAAACTTTATTACATTTATGTCTCATACTTTACTATACTTATTTTTGAATATTTCATGTTATATAGGCCCAAATCATTGTGAATAGACAATGTATAATTTCACCGCCAGATCCTAGATCTAATATTGGGAAGGTTTGTAACAAATTTAATTATATTAGTGATCTTTATTTTTTTAGTAGTATATATATGTCATTCATTATCCATTTTGTTTTTTTATATAGGGAAAACGATGTAGATTGGCATTGAATTCACGTGCGAATGTTGTTGCGTCTGGGGTGTTTTTTAATTGTATTTCACCTAATGATATTATCCACAACATTCACTTGGGGGATAATTATATACGCGTATTAATAACTGAAGGTGAGGATAGTTTTATTTGAATTTTTTTAATGTGAAACACAACGGAAATATCAATGTGTAAATGGTTTATTTTCCGTATTAGTGAGTGAAATAATATCTGAATTTGTTTGATAAATTGGGTCTCTTTGAATATTATTGAAGTTTTTTTATTTATTTCTTAAACAGGATGGATAGTCTTATAAATAAAGTAAACTCTACCCAATTTTTTAAATTGTTTACAATTAATTGTGTTATATAAAAAATCTTTTCGACTTACATTATGCACGACGTAATACTTTGAAAAAACTAGAATTTATATGTTGTGTTTTACGTTGCACTAGAGAGTTATATATGTTGTTTTCAACTTATGCACGAGCATTTAATTAGAGGAATGTGAAAGGCGTATCATTGATAGATTAAAGGCATGTGATTGAATTATTGTAATATTTGTAGAGTATACAACCATAATCAATTCATTGTTTGAATTTTGTGTTGTGTGCCTAATTTCTTATATTTTATTTTATAATTACGACAAATAAAGATACATGGAGATGAATTTGATGAGGATGATAGGTCTCTAATGCGGATAATCACCCGACAATCGAGAAATAGAGAATATCAAGATAATGCAACCAAGCATGTCAGTGAAAAAATTGTGAGTTTTTTTTCAGAAGTTAAGTAAACATAATTTCTTATACAATCTTTATAAATTTGGACATATACTACATAAGATGATTTAAAAGAATATGATTTAACAACACTCTTGATAATTCTCTTTATTGTATGATGCTTTGAAGAAGCAAATCAAAGATGGAGGCTTATTCAGGCTTATATTATATGATTTGGATCTTTTGAGGAGTCGACACAATTTCGTGAAAGTCAAAGGAAGACCGACGCATTTATGAGTGATTTTTGGATGTAAATTTTTTTGGTGATTTTTTTTGAATGATGTATATAGTGGGTATATTTACTTATGATACATGTAGTAGGTCATTATTTTTTTATGTATAATGTAGATGGTGGGTATATCTCTTTGTGTCACACTATTTTTTTTATATGGACAAATGACTTGGTTTGGTGCATTTTAGATTATATGTGACTTCGAGTATAAAAAATTTCAAGTTCGTTTTTATATTACAATGAATTTTGATTTGTGTTTAAATTTATTTGTCAACTATGACATTAATATTGTTTATTATTATTTTTATTATATGTTTAATTTATGACTATATATATTAAACCCTCATGTGATGAAATATTTTATATGACCTTTTTAAATATTTGAAAATTGTTTATCATGACGCATTTTAAATCAAATATGACAGCTTGTCGAGTATATTATGACCCTTTTTTGTAGCAGATATGACAGTTTCGAAAAAAAAGTCATAAATAACCGTTACCTAATATGACACTTTTTATTGATATCAATTATGACACCCAAACTTATGACGCTTTTTATTGAAAAATAAAGCATCATAGAATGAGTTTTATGACAGTTAACAAATGTGATAAAAAGACTTTTTTTTATAGTGACATTCAAGGTCCTTAGAACATTAGAACATGGAATGATATGCTATCAAATGTGACACCCTATAAAATCCATAAATAGATTGGTCAAGTTTGATATAAAAATCACGGGAACTAAAAAAAATTCGTAACATTCTCAGGATGAGATAAATAAAAAATGAATGAATAAGAACAAGATAATAAAATACTGAATCAACACAAAACCAACTATGATACCAGTCATTGACAATACCACACAAGTCCAACTCTGAATATAATTATACACACACAGCCAAATTTAAAATAATATAATACAATAAAATAATGAGCTACAGTTATTCGACTCCTCTAATCCTAGGAGTAATATATGGGATGTCACTACAGATGCTCCTCCAACGAACCCACATTTACAGGAACTACTGCAACTGGGACCCATAAATATCATTTAAAAAAGAAAACGTAAACAAGAAGCCTATGAAGAATAGCACCATAACTGAATCTGGGCTTCATTAGAACTACACATCTTCCTCCCATGTTTTAATATATTTTAAGTTATTATTTACCCAACCCAACAACCTAAAATATCATATGGTTCTAAATCCCGAACCCATATGTAGCCCATGTGATTAAAGTCTTACAACGTTGTTCTTTAATGTTTACTTGGGATGCAAACTGTAATGGTCCAAATCCCCGCGGCCCAAATGGGCCCAACCTAATAATATAAAGTATGCCACTCAAGTCTAGATCAATGTCACATGGGATAAACATGGAGATCTCAATCTTGTCATATAAAATCTCAGAGGAGATCAACATAAATCAGGGAATAAATCAACCCATTGATGGAAGAAGTTATATAGAATCCTCACCCTAGGGCAAAGGGGGATGTAATTCTTTATTTACGAATTATGAAGAATTAATATATACAGAGAGAAACACCCCAATGGACGTAGGCAATTGTCGAACAATGTAAAATCCTTTTGTTGCGAGATTGTTTAATTCCTTGTTTGGTTCCAAATTGCTTAGATTCATTCATTGTGATCATTTGCACTCATAATTGGCACTGTCTATTGGAAACGATTATTTTCCTAAGAAAATCAAATCCAAAAAATTAATTGATATTTACCCTCATAGTGCACCTGTTTTGGGCGATCATCAAGGAAGACTCTCACTACACAAAGAGTCAGGTTCGAGATCAAACTGGATAGAAAATTAGGTCATCGACCATCCACGATTACGCCCATAAGAGCATCCTTCTAACTAGAGCAGTGAGAAACCCAGATCAACTCAGATTTTGTGCCTATTCGATGATTATGAGGAATGACTCCATCAATAAGAATATTTAACATGCCTTCAGATGGAGGAAAACCTGCATCTTCAATGACGCCTAGAAAAAATGAAGCAAGAGCTCCATGGAGATAAACACAAGCATCGTGGTCGGATGCGCAGCCCTCGGATGAGTAAAACTCACAATTAAAGAAGGAGTTAGCACTGTGAGAAGGAACATTCAGAGCAGTAAAACCACTCGATAAGGAGAAACCAAGACAAATGACATCATACACACGATATTCAATGAAGGGAGATGGATCAACACCCAACTAATCACGAGGCCAAATGCACTAAGGAACTGGAAAGGAGCGCATTCATCACCCTAATGTAATCCCCTTTGTTAAGGAAAATTGAGGAGGAAAATCCTTTAAAGGAGTTTATAACCCCAAGATTTAAGTTATACACTAGGAAGACAGATCCTATAAACCATAGGCATCAATATAGGCAAGCGATGACCCTTTGGAATCATAACGACACCCTCATGTTTCATATATTCCCATCTATCCTATGAGATATCACATAAAAATAGTTTGAGAGGTTACCTCATAGGTTAGTCAATAACTTCATGTCATTCACGAAGGCCTTGATAACTCGTTTTATCACAAGCTGTTCTCATATAAAGATAATGGATTCTCTCCTCATGATGAGGAAGAAACCCCAGGAGACTTGTGAGAATATGCTAGGCGCTACTTGGAAACCTTCAATGAAGCCAATGAGTGCTCGGAGCAAGTTGTCGTAGCATTATCAAAGATATGGCTCCCCCACAACTCCATATTGCACTAGTCCCTCACCAAGAAGTTAGCTGACACCATCGATGATCTTACCTCGCGCATAGAAAAATATGCTAAAGTGGAAGATGTGGCCTCCATTAGCTAATGTGATAAATATAAAGCAAAAGTAACCAAAGCAAATGATAAAGAGATCACCCCTAGAAGGGGGGCAAAAGGATGAATGGAGGACCTAAAATTGGGGACAAGGCAGGTCCATCTAAAGATTTCTAGGCAATCAACATTATTTGTAAAGGACCAATATACTAGATCTTGGGTAAGATCAAAGACCAACAGTTCCTCAAATGGTCGAAGAATATGGCCGGAGATCTAAGTAAGAGAACTAGCTCATGCAGATGCACCTATCACAAGGAGAATGGGAATAAAATGGAGAATTGCAAGGCCCTTAAGTCTAATTTGGAAGAATTGGCGTAGGAAAAACATTTAAGCGTGTATGTTGAAAAGAAGGGTGACAAGGTCGTCCCCAATGCCAACCAAAAACTAAATAACATTTTAGAGGATGAGTTGGCGCATGAATTCGCTATTATCCATGGTACTTTGAGTCTCAAGTAGATCAAGGCTATGCTGTTCGGATGGAACGAAAAAAGGTCACTACAGTTATTGAGGCCTTCCAAATTGACCCTGCGAAATGCCCAACCAGTAAGAGCAGGTGACCAGAATACGTGGACTATAAAAATCATATTGTCTTCATAAAAGACAATTTGATAGGAATGAGCACCCACACCATGATGCGTTAATGATCACACTTAGGATTGCAAATTAGGATGTGGATAAGCAACTAATCGATGAAGGGAGGTCCTATGAAGTCATGTGCTTGGATCTTTTTCACAAGCTCAAACTAAGTTAGAAGACTTGAAGGAAACGGCCATTCCTTCGATCGACTTCACTGGAAGAATGTCTATTCCATTAGGAAAGGTGGTCCTACCAGTTAGGGAAAAAAATATCCCGAACTTTTTTGAGTTCTTGGTGGTGGACATTGACTCTCCTTAGCTTGCCATTCTTGGGAGTGGGTGGACGAATGCCACACAGGTTGTTCCCTCCACTTACCATAAAAAACATAAGTGCATCATAGAGTGAGGAATAATAGAGATCAAAGGAAATTAAGCAATTGCTCGGAAGTGTTTTACTGCTGCCAGTAGGCCTAACAAGAAAAGAAAAAAAAGTAATGTAGGTCATTCCTAAAGTGTCTCAAGACAAAGCTACACCGTCTAAATAGAAACTCAAGTATGGAAGACTAGGGGTGGAGGGATAAGAGTTGACCTCACAGATAGGGTCATGTAGAAATTATAAAGGGATATCTTTTTATGAGACTTAACCGGAAATCAAATTCATGATCGGCACCACATTATTCGAGTAAGAGAGAGAAGTTAATTTCTTTATTGAAGCATAATCAAGACGTATTTGCATGGAAGTCGTATGATATGCCTAGGATTGACCCTAAAGCCGCATTCCACAAACTTCAGTTGATCCCACGTATCCACCGATCACACAAAAGGCTCATCGAACTGCGCCAAAAAAAATCAAAGGCAGTGGAAACAGAGGTAAAAAAAATTCTAGAGGTAAGGTCCATCAGAGAAGTTCAATTTCCAAAATGGATCTCAAACCCGATGGTGGTAAAAAGAGTAAAAATAAATTAAGAGTGTGCGTGAACTTCACTGATCTGAGTAAGGTCTACCCTAATGATAGTTTTACTCTGCCTAATATCATTCAACTGGTAGACGCCATATCTAGTTATCTGTGGATGATTTTTTTAAATGCATACTAAGGGTATCATCAAATCCCTTTGTTCGGCCCCGACCAAGATAAAAGTTCATTCATAACAACTTTGGGCTTGTATTCTTACAAGGTCATGCCTTTTGTCCTTAAAAATGTCGAAGCCACATACCAAATAATGGTTACTATAATGTTCAATAAATAGTTAGTAGAGAAGATGGAGGTGTATATTGATGACATGGTCATTAAGAGCAAGCTCAAAGTCGATCATCTGAAGGATTTAGCAGAGACTTTTGAGTTCCTCAGGCATTACAAAATGAAGCTCAACTCAGCCAAATTATCCTTTGGGGTTCAATTCAGAAAGTTCCTAGGGTACTTGGTCAGCAAGGGGGTATTGAGGCCAACCCTGACCAGATAATCATAATCAATAACATTCTGCCTCCATAGACACTGTTCGAGATTCAAAAGTTAATAGGGATGTTGACAACCCTTAACCATTTCACCTCAATGTCCTTCAAACGATGTTGACCATTTTTTCAGCTGTTAATAAAGGAAAAGGCCTCACCTGGAATGAGGAATGTTCAAAGGTCCTTAAAGAAATCAATCCTCTCTGAGCAAATCTCCTCCGTTGACTATTCCAGATCTAGGAAATCCTAATTATCTCTACCTAGCAGTTTCAAGACATACAGTTAGTTCAGACTTAGTTTGTGAGAAATGGGATGCTAATCCTCGGTTTACAACGTTAGAAAAACAATCTTAGACACTGAAAAATGCTACCTCCCCCTGAAAAAATTGGCTTATTCCTTGGTCATTTCATCGCGCAAGTTGAATCACTACATTGAATCTCACTCAATCGTAGTCATTACTTTACTCTCCTCAAAGGCATCCTTCAGAAGTCCATCCTATCTTGGGTGATGTCTAAATGGTCGATCAAACTTGGGAGGTTTAATTTACACTATCAACCAAGAATGATGATCAAGGTTCAAGTTTTAGTAGATTTCATTGCAGAATTTACCAGAGGAGATGACCCAAATGACAGATAAATAGTCTATCAGTTAATAAATCAGGAGATCGACTAGTCCCAAATATGGACACTCAGCATGTATGGTGCATCCAATTCAATGGGGGCAGGAGTATGAATTGTTCTTATCTCCCCACAAAACATCATAATCGAGAAGGGGATCAGACTTGGTTTTGAAGCTTCCAACAACGCTGCTGAGTACGAAGTCCTCATCATCAGATAATGCAAAGCTCACTCACTGGGGACAAGGCATTTTGATATATACTGCGATTCAAAGATGGTATCCAATAAAGTAATAGGAATTTTCAATGCCAAAGATGAGCGAATGACAACATACCTCCAGATCACCCATGATTTGATGGCCAAATATGAGCAACTCCACATTTAATAATTCCTTAGGGGCATAATAGCCATGTCAAGGAATTAACAACCTTAGTTTTAGTAGTGGACTCTGATCTCAGATGAACCACTGAAGTGGAATTCCTCGCTAAGCTCAGTATCATAAAGCCCATGATCACCAAATAGATTCTCGTCATGCAAAAAAGTCCTTGTTAGATGGACTCAATAATCACTTATCTATAAAATAACATCCCGACATCCGATAAGAATTAAGCTCACTAAGTCAGGATAAAAGTAGCATGGTTCTACCTGATGCCTGAAGGAAAACTATTAAATGGTCTTTCACCGGTCCCTACCTCCAGTTCATGCATCGAAGTGACGTCGACCAAGTTCTGTCTGAACCTCATAATGGAATTTTCCATAGCCACATGGGAGGGAGGTCCTTGTACTTTTTGATCAATCAAAGAAGGTACTGGTGGTCGTATATGGAAAGAGATGTAGCCTTTTACACAAAGAAGTGTGAGAAATGCCAAAATTTCTCCCCCATGCTCCATCAGTTGGCTAGATATTTAAAGTCACTAACTACTCCGTGGCCGTTCGCCCAATGGGGTTTGAATATCATAGATCCACCCCTAATAGCACCCGAAAATCCAAAATACCTCTTGTCGGCACAAACTACTTCAAAAAGTGGATTAAAGCAGAACCATTGGCAAACATCAGGGACACTGACATAATCAAGATCATCTGGAGGAATATCGTGACACTTTTAAGTATACCTAGGCCGATCACCATGGATAACGAAATGTAGTTCGAAAGTGGACCATTCTAAGATTTCTTAGACAACCATAGAATGAAGCATCACTTTAGCTTTATGGCCAACACCCAGAGTAATGGGATAGCAAAGGCTTCCAACAAAATAATGCTCGATGAAACGAAGAAGATATTAAAGAGGGAAAAGGGCACTACATTAAAAATGCCATCTTGTCACGGTAAAAAATTGTGATAAGGTAAACTTGTCACGGTCAAAGATCGTGACAAGTTTGAGGGTAACAAAGGTATTTGTCACGGACTTATCACGATCATATTCCATGACAAGAATTGAACTTGTCATGAGCTTTGATCGTGACAATTCCGTGATAATGGAAAACTTATCACGGTCAAAGTCCCTCACAATTAAAAAATTATCACGGACTGTGACCATGACAAGTCCATGATAATTTTCATTTGTCATGAACTTGTCATGGTCAAAGTTTGTGACAAAACTCGATAGAATTATGTTGGAATTTATGGCCCCTAATTTTAAATTTCTTTTTCAAATTTAAACAAAAGAAAACTTCAAATTTTAATATTTTCCAAATTCAGATTAAACTAAACTAGAAGTGAAATAAAACTACTCAAACATTAATTTTCACTTGCACACAATTAATTCAACACAAGTCCTAAAATTTGCCTAACAATAATTAATTCATTTTTATATATGTTAAACCAAATTTTATCAAATTAAATTGTGCCGACTTGAATTAAATTAATTTAAATTCACCCGAACATATTTTAACACCAAAATAAGCAACATTGTAAATTAGACAAAATTTAATCTTTTTAACCTAAGCATGCATTCTAGGTGAGTTAAACAAGATAAAAGAAGCAATCTCACTACACGGCGATGTATGAGGAAAACCCACAATGGGAAACATTGAGAATGACCCTAGCCTAACAAATCCACTAGATATGGTTTTACAATTACAAGACAAAATGACTTACAACACTCGACTTGACTCCCTTCATGCCCCGACGCTTATTTTTGCAAATACCTTTATCTAGTTGATAACCACAAATTCCATCATAGTCTTCGAGTCCACCAATGGAGGCACAACCCACCGTCAACCACACATGGTGCCTTTCACCATGTGAGAAAGCCGCAGCATAAACTTCTTCTCCTTTATGGGTAGAGAATGAACCCAAACTTCTCTTATTATTGGTATAGAGAAAACACGATGCCAAACTAACTCTCCAAAATATATGAAAGAACTTGGATTTAAACAAACTTTCGGTGTGAAAGTGTGTTTTGGAATTGATTAAGTCACTAATAAAAGACACATAAACATGAACTTTTGTTGGGAGTATTTTTTCTCTCAAAATCTTTGGAAATCTCACAAAAGTTACCTCCAAAAATGTGTTTCCCACACTAAGTAAAGCAGGTAGAAAGTTAGTGGGAAAAGTGGAAAAGTGGGGAAAAACTGGCAAAATAATTGCTCCCGCTGAAATCTCGTTCGAAGTTCGTTCGAACGAGTTGGTTCGAATGAAACTTCTAACGATTTTTTTTTTTGAAATATCATTTGAAGTTTGAATGAATGAGGTTGTTCGAACGAATTTTCTAACGAGATTTTAGGCCTTAATTGTAGATAATTTCGATACGAACGTGTGGCCACAAGTTTCGTATTTTTCTGATTGTCTTTGGATTTGATATAATTTTTCTACGAAAAGGTGTCCGAGAAAAAAATCTCTAGAACTATGAATTCAAAAAACATTTAACGAAAAAATACTAACACCTAAACAAAATTTCCAAGATCCTATATATATATATATATATATATTAATGAATCCATACCTTTAGGAGACATTGGAATCCACATGTTGATGATGTGAAACTTGGCATGAAAATCAGCAATGATGAAGCTTTAAAATCTGGGCCGCTACGTCTTCAACTCCTCAAACACGTCATAGGCTTGATACGTAAAACTTCTATCCAATGACTCAAATGGTTTTGTCCGGAATTGAGCCAACAGTACATAAGACTCAATTGAAAATTTGTGTCCTTACAAATTTCCCCCTTTGGATATTCCGGGACAAAACCCAACCAAAAATCCTGAAGGGTCGTCAAGCTCCCAAAACAAAAAAATAGACGCAATGACTCGACCCAATGATGTGCTTTGCCGCTTTACCTAATTTACCGCTAGAAAGATAATTCCTTCACACTTGAGCAAACCATTAAACGCATAGGGAATATAAAAAATATAAAGTGCATAAAATTGAATTCTCCCCTTTTATCTAACAATAATCTTCCTAGAAGGATAGCGCTCTCCCCTTAAGTAAGATCTCCTAAACTAAACGTTTATATATCATTTCTCCCCCTTTTTGTTCAGGAATAGACAAAAGGTTAAAGAATAAATAAATAACTTATTTCTCCCATAATTTAATGCAAATACCATTTCTCCCCCTTAAATCTACACAAGGGATATGAATTAAGGAAAAACAAGTTAAACATGCAATGGTGACTAAGGTGATAAGAACAATTAAGCATATGGGCAATGAATAACACGCAACTAATCCACAATCAAGGAAAAATAAATACCCAAAAATGACACCAACTAAAATGTATTACACATAAGCATGAATATCAACCAAAATTCGCAACAATATAGGTACCAATTATGACTTCAAAGCATATATGGACTAGCAAGCAAGGCAAAGACTCAAAAACAAAAAATATACCATATATATGTATACATAATGAATATTACTAACGCGCACACACATATATATAGGTATAAACACCACAAGTGAAACAAAATACATTAAGATTTTCACACTCGTATGGAAAAAAGTGTCCAAATACATGTGGTAAACAGAAGTGTAGGGGTGTGAACTAGTAACAATTAAATATCGACCTAATCACTTAAAACATGTTCATGGAGTCCTCATTTGATTGCAAAACTTTATTACATTTAGATATAGCCTCATGTGATAATATAAATTGAACTCAATGAACAAACATACACAATGCACACAGGCCTAGAATTTCGATGATTCTACAAACCAATAGAGTCATGACAATAAAAGCTTAACTACGATACAAAGTCATTGTGGAAACACGTTAATACATCCAACCAAACTCCTCATAATTTTTCTTTTTCTTTTGAACATATTAACTAAACTATTTTTGTCCTTGGCAAAATATTCTTTTTAATGCCGAATTTTTGAAGGCCAAATATTCAATGGTGTCTTTTCACGCAAAGTAATTTTGTCTTTCGCAGCCCGATTCCATTGATAAAAAATTTCACCAGATAAACATATTTTTCTATTTTTTAAATCCGGCAAACGGTTATTACATGAACAAATCCTCCATAGTCATAGCAAAATTCAGATGACTAAATTGATAGGAGAACATCTCACTTAGCTCAAATATACATATGACATTTAAATTTCAAATGAGCTCGTGCATGTGTGTGAGAAGGCATATAAAAAGTGAATCCATTAAGCAAGTCAAATTCAAACTACTCAAACATTAATTTTGACTTGCACATAATTAACTCAACACAACTCCTAAAATTTGCCTAACAATAATTAATTCATTTTTGATATATGTTAAACTAAATTTTATCAAATTAAATTGTGCCGAGTTAAATTAAATTAATTTAAATTCACTCGAACATATTTTAACACCAAAATAAGCAAGATTGCAAATTAAACCAAAATTTATCTTTTTAACCTAAACATGCGTTCTAGGTGAGTTAAATAAGATCAAAGAAACAATCTCACTACGTGGCGATGTACGAGGAAAACCCACAACGGGAAAAGCCTCGGACGGCCCTGTCCTAACAAATCCACTAGATATGGTTTTACAATTACAAGATAAAAAGACTTACAATAATCGACTTGACTCCCTTAAGGCCTCGAAGCGTTTTCTATCAAATACCACTGTCTAGTTGATAACCACAAAGTCCATCGCAGTATTGGAGTCCAACACTGGAGGCAACCCACCGTCAACCACACAAGGTGCCTTTCACGATGTGAGAAAGTTGCAGCACAGACTTCTTCTCCTTTATGGGTAGATAATGAAGCCAAACTGCTCTTCTTGTTGGTGTAGAGAAAACCTGGTGCCAAACAAACTCTCCAAGAAAATTATATATATGAAAGAACATGGATTTAAACAAACTTTGTGTGTGAAAGTGTGTTTTGGAATTTATTAAGTCATTAATGAAGGGCACATAAACATGAACTTTTGTTGGGAGTATTTTTTCTCTTAAAAGCTTTGGAAATCTCACAAAAATTACCTCCAAAAATGTGTTTCCCTCACTATGAAAAGTAGGTAGAAAGTTAGTAAGAAAAGTCAAAAAGTGGGAAAAACTGGCAAAATAACTGCTCCCGCCGAAATCTCGTTCGAAATTCATTCGAACGAGTTCGTTGGAACAAAACTTCTAACGAGAAAATAGAAAAAAAATTCTGAAATATCGTTTGAAGTTTGTTTGAACGAGGTCGTTCGAATGAACTTTCAAATGATATTTTAGGCCTCAATTTTAGATAATTTTGATACGAATGTGTGGCCACCAGTTTCGTATTTTTTGGATTTTTTTTGGATTTGATATGATTTTTCTACGGAAAGGTGTCCGAGAACAAAATCTTTAGAACTATGAATTCGAAAAAATTTAACAAAAAAATACTAACAACCAAATAAAATTTCCAAGATTCTATATATATATATATATATATATATATATATATATATATATATATATATATTAATGCATTCATACCTTTAGGAGGCATTGGAATCCACATGTTGATGACATGAAACTTGGCACAAAAATCGATAATGATGAAGCTTTAAAATCTGGGCCGCTACGTCTTCAACTCCTCAAACACGTCATAGGCTTGATAGGTTTAACTTCTATCCTATGACTCAAATGGTTTTGTTCAGAATTGAGCCAACACTACATATGACTTAATTGGAAATTTGTGACCTTACAAATAAAAAAAAATTGTTGGGTTGTATGGCCACTACCACTACCCAGCAGTATATTTGTACCTATTACAACATATTAAAACTATCCAAACAGTATATGTGTCAAGCAACATTCAATATTAAATAACCAAATTAAATAAATACGAATATCAACCATAACTATCCAACTAATATCCATAACCAAATAAAAAATACAAATGATATCCAATATTCAATATCCAAAA
This sequence comes from Sambucus nigra, assembly GCA_949130495.1. Lineage (NCBI taxonomy): Eukaryota > Viridiplantae > Streptophyta > Magnoliopsida > Dipsacales > Adoxaceae > Sambucus > Sambucus nigra. The sequence goes on from OX422223.1 coordinate 265,121,537, forward strand.
CAAATAAAAGCAAATAATGTCATAGACTAGGGTTTTGAGCAAGTCGTAGGAGAAAGGTAGGCCACACTACATATGAATTGACACATCCATCAATTCGCCGCATTATTGTTCCAACCATAACGGTGCATTCTCTAATATGGATGAAGAGAACCTTTGCCTCTATATCTTGCATGGCACATCCATGAACCACACTACCCGTGTGTGTGTCTGAGTCCCTCACCCCTAGCTATCGGCGTGCCACAAAAGATGTCTATTAAATACGTGTTCTCCCAACCCATTCTATACATAGGCCATTCAACGGGGGTAGTGATGGGAAATTGATCATATGCAAGCGACAACTGGGTGCGTATCGGCAATGTGGGAGAGAGAGATGGAGTAGCGGTGTCCTCATCTACCTCCTTCCCCTTCCCTTTGCCTGAGGTGGACCCCAACTAACACTTGTTGAACTCGAACATATTGAGGACCTTCGCTTCCAACCTTTCTAACTTATCGCCATGGGCGTCCACTCAAGAGCCAACACGGTGTTTCTCGTCTCAATCTCGGTGAGTTTCAACTTCCCCACCCGAGAGCTCATCCCCTTAGTCTTCCCCTTGTGAACAGCCCCAAGCACTAGCCTTAGTGCGTTTGTAGCCAATGATGCCTTTTTGGCATCAAATTGCTTGTCATGCACTTCCTTAAGCTTTGCCTGAAATGACAAGAAGTACACAATTAATTAAGTTAATAAAAAATAATAATGTAATTAAAAAATAAAACAATTGTAAGATATTTTTATAACTTAAATTCGTGGGGTGCCACGCTCAGGGACACCTCCTTATCCTAGCCCTTCTTTGTTCGAATTGACCCATAGGCATTGTGCCTCCAGTGCCACTCCCCATCTCCTGAAATAAAATATTGCAGAATTAGTAAGTAATACAAAATAATGCTAAATTAGAATAACATAAAACTAAAATCAAAGAAAAACAAAAACTTATGATCATGTGCCCTGCCTCGGCGTAAGACGTCCGTCTGGAGTAGTGCACGTCCACCATTTTTGCTCGCTTGTCCCTCCTTAATTGACGATATCTCAAATGTCGCTCCTCTATCTCATTATCGACAAACTGATGCCACTGGGCCATTGAGATCGGCTCCTTCGATGATATAATGTCACGGACCCTCAATATGGACTCCCGATCCTACCCAAAGTAGCGTGCCTACATGTTTTTCATCCGCATCTTGTATCGAACTCTCAATTGTTCTAACGTGGAGTCATGGACATGTGGGGGCCGACCGAATTGTTCCTGTCAAACAAATACAAACCAAAAAGAAACTAAGTGTTAGTTGTATTTAAGTTATAAAATATAAATATAAGTATAAATATAAATAAAAAATAAAAATAAAGTGAGTAACTACCTGTAGTGCCCCCCTAGATGGCCATCTTGAGCTCCCATGGAGCCTTCCTCCAATTCGTGTATCCCCGGACGATGATCAAATTAAGTAACTCCAAGCCTCTATCTAGTAAGGCCGTCTTGTTCTCGATGACGTACCCCAATTTGCCCCATTTTGGGGGCCTTGTGGCAGACGAGCATTCCTCGCCTCCGCTACCGTGATGACCTGATGAAGCCATTTCCTGAAAAAATTGTTATTATTAGTACAAACATTTATATGAGCAAATGATCATATCCAAATGAATAAAATAATTAAATTGACTAAATTCCAAATGAATTAAGGCACTAGACAAATATAAGTTAACGACATTATAAGAATAGTAATCCATATCATTAACCAAACTAAGCATTGTTTCAATAAATAGAATATTTATTACAAGTCTAAAAATTGTTCCAAATTTGGGTCATGTCACGGACTAAGAATTAAAGGTTAAAATGAACAAGATCCAAATTAACATATTCAATAACCAACCCACCAATTTTGATTCAAATCCACTGTAAATGATCAAATCCAAATGAATAAAAGCAATAAACTGTCGTCTAATATTAATAAATCACTGGAGGAATACAAGTTAACAACAATATAAGAATACACAAACGCATATCATAAACCAAGCATTGTTTCAAATAATTGGAATACTCATTACAAATCTAAAAATTGTTTCAAATTCGGGTTATCATCTAAAATGGATTGGTATTCTGAAGGAGCATCCAATTCATACAAACTATTGGTATAACACTTTGGCACATGTAGGATGATTGACCATGGCTCATTATTGATATACTCTGAGTAAAACACTTGATTGACATTTTAAAAAGCACAAAGAAATGGCTCATCTCTCATATTCTCCTTGCTCTTCAAGTTGAAAAAGTCAACCATGATCAAATTAGTGCTAGGATCAACTTTACAAGCATTTTTATCCTCAACTCTTACCTAATCATAGTAACACAAAACCTATTTAAAGCCTATGGAGTCCAATTAAAATATATTTTGAATGACACCATAGTAAGTCATTTTAGCTTCAATGAGGTTTTTATCTTTTACGCTTGCTCGAAAATAAGTATTTTCCTCATACACACTTTCACCGAATACCTAACCGTTCAATCGATACTTTTTGTACTCGTGTGCCATGAATAAGGGTCCAGTGGCTAGATAAGTAAGTCTTGATGCCACATCTCCCATCTTTAAGAGCTGATGTTATAGATATATTTTATAGGTTAGTTTTAATGCTTTCTTATAATGTGATATTTAATAAGAGACATTTTCATTATAATTACCTTGCGTGATGCCCGCAGCCTAAATTCATTGTCTAATTGTGCCATAGTTCTCCGTCTTTTAGTGTTCCCACACGCATCATATTTTATGCAATGATCGTGATGAACGTTTACGAAATTGATCATGTAGTAAAATTAAAATAATATAAAAGTTAAAATAATGTAAACTTACTTTTCACATTCTTCGACATCTCCATGTATGTCAAATAGATAACAAGCAACTTGTTCATGTTGTAGACTCATTAATTTTGCTAGCTTGCCCATTACCTGACCACCTCATCAACGAATCATCACTGTTATCCACGCTGCTTGGGTCAATAATATATTCTCGAGTGTAAATTGATGACTCCACGGTGATGTATTCCTCTTCAATTGATCCTTCAATGTATCGTGTATTCTTGGCATAACCTTGAAAATGTTCATTAATATTTCAAACGATACATCCACCGAAATCTAATTGGGCCGCAAAGAAGTTCCTTATCACATAGGTGTACCAACAAGTGAACACTTATGTTAAAAAAAGATGGGGTAAAGTACTTCTCCAACACATAAATCGCTTTGGTCACCGCTACTTTTGTGCCCACTATGTGATCTCAATTGACTACATTCTCTCATAAAAGTGAGAATCAGATGCTAATTTGCATAATAGCCCTCCGAAAATCTGTGTTCTTGAAGAAACAATGCTTAACCAATAGTGGAACCAATTGCATGATCACATGCCAATTGTGGGACTTACACTTACGTAAATCATAGGTATCATAATTCACAATCCTTGGCAAGTTGGATAAAAAATTAGATGTACCCTTGATATTATATATTGTGTCTAAAAGCTCCTTCCTTTCCTCACTCATAAAGTAAATGCATTAGGGGGAATTATTGTCTTTCCCCTACTATCTTCTTTCAACCACAGTTGTGGCTTAAGTTTAATTTTTTTAGGTCTTTTCGTACATTTTCTCCATCCTTCGAACGACTCCCCCAAGGCATGTTCCCACAATATGTTCATTGATATTCTTATCTGCATGCATCACATCCAATACATGGTGCACTGGGTTATTCTTCTAATAAGGCAAGTCAAATAAAATTGATCTCATAGACCATGACTTCCTTGTCTCAATTTCATTCCCAGTTAGGGTCTTCTTATGCTTGACATTCTTGAATTTAGGATTCTTACCAGACATATTAGGGCCATAATTAGAAGATTTACTTTCAATTTCCGAAACCTGAAAGTTTTCTCATAAGTAGCCTATGTTCAACCCCGCTGAGTAAAAAATTGGAAACTTTCTCAAATCCAAATCTATAATCGAGGGATAAAAATTGTGAGACCCCGCCTAATTAAATACTGGCTGATAAGTCCTTTATTCAATTTAAAATAAAGTGGTCGGTTGGTTCATTCTTAGCGTCACTATCGAATTACATTTTACATTATTAATCACCTAATAAATAATTAAGCCAGTGTCAAAATATTTTCCATTTTAAGTTATACCCAAAGAATACATTAATAATTTCTAAGTATTAAAACATTAACTACTTACCATTCACAGGAATATAATAATTATTGGATATAACTCGACTAGTGAAATAAATAAGACTGGATAAAACATTCCAGTTTAAAAACTCAAGCCAATAAACCATAAAAGACTCAATCCAACTGAAAAGAACTACTAAAATAAACTGAGTACAATCTCTCTGATAAAATGACTGAGAATGGGTGACATGTGCCCGGAATGAAATGTCTGAACAGAGCTAAAAGAAATGATAAAGGAGTCTAAAGGTAAAGACCTGCAACTCCCACAATCGCTGCAGCTCGCTAATCAATCTAAGCATCTAAGTCTGGTAACCCTGTGGATGGGCACCTGATATAATACATACATACGCATATATATATATATATATATATATAGCAAAAGAGAGAAGAATAGCCAGAGACGGGTCAGAGACCGAGTTGTAAAAATATTTATTTTAGCAAGTGTTAAAAACTGCAATAAAGCAAGTATTATGTGCATGTTAGTTTCAAACTCTCACATGAGATCCTTACCTCTCATATCTTGTGCATGCCTAACGTACATCTACCCCATATTAGTTATGCTACCCAGCCTAACTAGTTTGAAGTCACCAAATCAGCAACTACGTCACTAATAGTATACCCGTATCACCCACACAATACGTAATTGAAATAGTTTATCGCACATAACTAAATTTCATTATTCACCGTTCGAATGGCGAATCTTTTACCCACTAAGATTATTTTATTTATCATCATTACCCTATCTACTAGTTTCATACAGTAGAATTATTCACAGGAACATATATATATATATATATATATATATATATATATATATATATATATATATATATGTAGTCACATCATCCCTATACATACATATAATAATCATGCACCCTTAGGTTAAGACCACTTGGCGCAATGCATACTCTGCTATCATGTCCAGGTGCATTGCTCACTGCATGAAGGACTGCTGGTTCAATCTCTCACGAACCATAAAATTCAATCACAAATATTGGAGGCGAACATAATCCCCAGCCAAATGGGTCACGCACATACCTACGCTCCCATTTAGTCGTCGAAACTATCCTATATCTCAAATATCATGTAACCATGTGCTTGATGAGATTTCGGCTCAATATGGCTTGGTATACTTTGGAAAGAGGAGCATAGATCTCGGTGTATTCTTTTCTAATTGGGATAGCTCGACTCTCTAGAGCCCAAGAGGTAGTAAGCTGGGTGATGTTATTGATGGTCGAGACTGTAGTGGGCTTCTCATATTTTCTTGGAATGAATTGTCCAGATAATTTCTTTTGCTTAGCTTCTATCTTGGCAATACTTTCTTCAATCTACACTCCTGCTTCTCGGAGGGCTAAAAAATATGGGTAGTACCATCCTCCCATCGTCGCTCGGACATGGGGTAAGAAGTTTTTCTTCACAATACTAACTTGCTCCTCTTCGAAAGGCTAATTGGTCATAGTGGACACTTTCTCCCTCCACCTTGCTATGAAATTACTGACATATTCTCAGGGGTTCTTCTTGATAAGTTATAAATCACGATGTGTAGCCTCCAATTCCTTGTTGTATTTGTTTCGCAACATGAATTAACGAGAAACATCCTCCTAACTACGCGAATTTTGGATTCCTCGAGGGATAGGAACAACGAAGAGCGTTGTCCTTCAAAGTTTACGGAACATTTAGGCCATTATTACCTTGAAGGCACCTAGGAGAGTCATGGCTCAGTGGTAACTTCAAAGATTAACAATTGGTGTCCCGCTACCCCTGAACTTCCCAATGTTACGCAATTTGAATTTTTTCGATAGCCTTGCTTTAGTGTATGGAGACATATGGGTGTAATCCATGTAATTCTCAAAGATTCGGACTTGGTCAAACTTCTTAGTTAATAACTTAAGGTCCTTCTTAACCTTGTTTAACTCTTATTCCTTCGGATCGACGTGTACTGGTAGGTTATCCCCTGTCTTGGCAAGATTCGACATAGGGAGATAGGCTGGTGGTGTCCCATTAATAGATGAGGCACGTGGAGCGTGCTGATATTTTTTTGGGACCTAAATAAGCTCAGGTGCGGGAACACCCATAGCATGAGGGAAGAGTACCTTAGGTTCTTCGGGAATAGGGACCCAGTTTCACTGCATCACATGAACCTAGGATTGAAGGTTGTTAATCTTGGTGATAAGTTGGACTAGGACCGTCAACAAATCGGGCTGCACATTGAGTACATGGTTTATATTCCCCACAGAGAGTTGGTGAAGGTGGTTTTCATACTTGGAGAAAGTAGCGGGAGAAATGACGGAGCTTTAGGACGGTTCGATGGAAGACCCAAGCCAGTAGGGAGCTAGGCCAAGGGTTGGGTATGCGATCAACCTGAGAAGAAAAATGATTCGAATTTATTTTTTATAGAGAAAAGGAAGAATCTTTTATTGGAAAAGAGGAAAATGTCTTTAACATTTTTTTTGGTAAAGAGGAGGACAAAATATTTTTGGTATTTTTGATAAAAGGAGGGGAAAAATGTTTTTTTTTCCGTATCTATAATAAAAAGGAAGAAAAATGTTTTTTTGGTATTTTGATAAAATAGGGGGTGGGGGTGGGGGGATTTTTTTGGGGTATTTTGATAAAAGAGGAGGAATAACGTTTTTCACACTTTTGGTAAAGTAGGAGGAAAAACGAGAGAAGAGTCTCAGCATGATGATGATGATGATAATAATAATAATAATAATAATAATAATAATAATAATAATAATAATAATAATAATAATAATTATTATTATTATTATGATTATGTTTTCACTTGTATTGGGTTTACTTAAATTCAAAAAGAAATGCCGACCGAGACCCGAGCCTGGGAAAATTGGGTTTGAAAAATATGTAAAACATGGATTGACTTGCTGTCAGGCTCATGGACAGGAACCTGTTTTTAAAAAAAAGACGAAATCGTATGAAAATTTGGGCGGCATAACGACCGGCATTTCGACAGAGTTTTAGGTAGTAACCGACAAACTAAATATGAGTGCCCTAGTTTTGATTCGTATATGAGGGTATGAAGTTGGTGGGTTAGTGGAAAAGTTCCCCCCGTTTGCATAACTTCCACGATATACGTCTTGCTTTTGAGGGAAATCGGTACGTGTGGACCGCTATTTGATATAGCTGCGTGTACGTAAACTACCTCACTATATACCTCGTGGGGATAGTGCGTATGAGAGAGAATTCAATATACTAGACGTATGGGAAGGAGTTCCCTACTATACATCTCCTGTCGTGAGTTCAATCAAGTGGTATGATGCAGGGGGAACCGTTCAATATATGTCGAAGGTACTTGGTCAATAGAAGGTGAGATTCATATTTCTTAGGATAACAACGATCAACTGGACTAGTGCCCATTACAAAGTGACCCCCCACTTTGGGATAAAATTTTGGTCAATAGCCAATCGCTTAGTGATGTAGTGTGTAAAATGCATGAATCTTGATTAGTATATTATGGAGAGAGTAATTTATTTGGCATGATAAGCACTATACTAATAAGGAAGGATGTACAAGTATCATCAAGAGTAAATCTTGCATGGATCATGAAGATTACACTAAGCATGGATACGTGAGTGAGTGATGTGTGAAAATCTATAAGTAAGCGTGTGGTAGTGAATCTAAGCATGGATCAACTACAAATAAATGTGAGTGAGCATGGATATATATAAGTCTGAGAAGTGGAGGTGTGTGATAGAGACACGTAAGCATGATTTTTCTAAGTGGTGTGTGAAACATGTGGACATAAGTGAACCTATATACAAGTGTAGGTAGTGCCAGGTGTACATGGAGATTATTTATAAGTGTGTGATGTGAAAAGTGACTCATAGATGATATAAACATGAGATAGAGATAAATATGTACAAGAAATAATAGAGGAGAAAAAGGGAACATACATGTAGGTGCATATGCACACAAGCAGAAAATGATAACACCCATACAAATAGAGTCTATCCCTCTTATGACAAATCAGTCCTCAGTGACGTCGCCACTATGGTCATCCCTAGATCTTCCCCTCCCCAACGCTTCGTGGGTAAGATGGAGGATAAAGGTACCGCGTCCCTCGCTACTCCAGGGGTGCTTCGTCTGTCATAGGTTTTGAGGTGATGTAAAGAGATAGAGTCTCCATCCTATTTTGCTCACAATAGGCAAAAGAACATGTCACCGCCTCAAGAGAGCGGCATCAAAGACAAATTGATGCTTGCGAAACCAATAGATCAGAGGTATAAGCGCTAAGTTACGGAATGGGAAGGTGTTAGGCAGCATACAATCCTTTCAATATCTCATGGGATTATGTTACTATTTTTATTATTTTTTCTGTGAAGTGTGTCTGCGTGTATATATAAGTGGAGATTAGAATCGCTTGACTCGAATCATGGAAAAGATGGAGTGAGGTCATCCATAGGAATGTTCCTAAAATAATAATTAAAAATTATGATGTGTGCGGTTATCGAGATATTGATCGTTATGATGAAACGATAATATATGTAAGATCATACGCACATATGAATCAATAAAAAGTATGATATATATGAATAATATATGGATAAAATAGGAAAATGATGAAAATATGAAAACAGGAAAATAGGACTCAAGTCTTGGGTTTTAGTTAGAGACACCTACATAACCTATAAAGGCATCAAAGTCCACATAGTTCACTTGTGGAACAAGGGTGGGGTTTATCCCATAGATTCAAATGAGAGTTTTTTATGTGAGTGTAGAAAATATATTTTTAGTTTTGAGAAAATGTGATGAAGAATCCTATCGGAATTTATGGGTGTAACCCTCTTTTTCTTATTTTGAGTTTTTTTATAAAAAATATATTACATGCAATATAACTAATAAAGTATGAGATTTTGATATGTATAATCTAAAGCAAAAGCTAAATTAAGAATTTATATAACTAATGCGAAAGTGAAGAAATTTAAAGAGAGAGAAGAATGTTTGGACTTTCTTTGGAGACTTGGAGATCGATCTTAATTGATGATGAGCTTCCTTTCAAGTGAATGAATAATGTAGGAGGATTTTTTTTCTAAATTTGGTGTAAAAGTGATGGGAATGAAAGGTGGATAAAGGTTTCAATCAAGGAAACCTCACCGACTTAAGAAGAATATTATTGAGATCCCTGAAGTTAATTCTTCTAAGGTAACCTGGAAGGTGAGATCATGCTATCCTTATATAGGGTAGGGGGACTTTTGATCAGAATTGTCCTTGTCCATCCTATCATAAATTAACCTTAGACACACCACCGATAGGCAAGGAAATGGACCTGCCAATTGGCAGTTCCGTGCAGATTTTTCGAAAAATGATCGTAAAACACAATTCGTAAGTCCAAATTACACCTGAGGAATATCGTTAGAAAGGTAATTACGAGACCTTTGAGAATCTTATGGGATGCTCCTAGGTCCAGGAGTTAATTTTGGGTCAAATGGGGCTCGAAAGCACCCATCGGTCCTTCGGATAGAAGATCTTTGGATGATGATGGACTCTTCATCTAAATCGTAAGTCCAAATCACACATGAGGTGAAATATATGAAATGTTGTGCGAGGTAATTCGATGTTCCAAACAGCCTCGCTCAGTTCAGAGAGTTGACTTTGGTCAAATGAGGCCCAAAAGTTCTCGGTGACCCTTCAGAGTAAAATATATCGTTCGTTCATACCGTAAGGATGATTCGCGAATGGGGTGAACCATTGGAAAAGGTATTCAGTATCCTTTAAAGATTCATTCAGTCTCCTTCCAGCTGAAGAGTTGAGTTTGGTCAAATGGAGTCCGAGAGCACTCAGTGGCCTCCGAATTAGTTTTCGATGGAAAATGAATCATTTATCCGAACCGTTTGCCATTTTATAAACGGAACTGACCATTGGAAATGGGTTTGAGTGCCTTTTAAAGATTCATTGATATTTTTCTCTGACGGTGAAGTGGATTGGGGTCAAATCGGGGCCTGGGAGCGACCGATGACCTCTAATTCAATTTTCAGGGGAAAAGGAATCATTCGTCTGAACTGTTATGCCATTTCGTGCATAAGGTGGACTGCGGAAAAGGGGATTCCATTTCTCTCTAACGATGGAGTTGACCAAAGTCAAACGAGGCTCGGGAGCACCCGATGGCCTCTAGATCGGTACTCGGAGTATGACTTAGGATTTATAGTAAACTGATGATGTACTAGGGATGTAAGGAGACACTTACGGGGTCCTAGAATGTGGTTTTTATAGCCACGGTAAACTCAACACCCGCCCTAAAATGGTCCTTTTTAAACTCCTTCAGTTGCTTGAAAGTCTCTTTAAGCTCAGTTACCTGTGCTTTTTAATTTTCCTTCACATAAGAAAGGCTTTCATTGTGTCATTCTCAAAACTTCTACATTTCATCTTCTTGGTGGCCTTTGGGCCAACCAAGTGCTACATCAGATTTTCTAGCTTGGATGCTGCCTCTTTATCCAGCTTAACCTTAGGCTTAGCCTCCAACATCCGTTGATGAAAATGTTGGAAAGCAAGGAGAAATTATAATAATTAAACATGAGAAGTAAGAATCGATATGAAGCAAGAAAAAATAAAAGATAAGAAAACTCTTTGCAAAATTTTATTAAGTGGAAGTTAATATATAGGTGGCCTTGTGAAGGGAAAATCTTGTCCCCTTACTATGACTCTAAGCCTCAAAGAATCGACAGTCACTTGGAGGGGTCACCGAGGCAATGACCTCTTCAACCTTAGTCTAACTTCCAAGAAGAGGGTTAGGGTTTAAAGCCAATTGAGCCAAACGTGTCATGACCAACACGTCATTTGAGTTAGGGATACTGGGATTTGTCTCAACAGACCTTTAGAATTTTTATGCTAAGTTGGAGCGATCACGGACCCACCAGCCTCCTTCTTTTTCTTTGAGCCCTCAGCTATGCTAGTGATGCCAATTATCAACTTTTTCCTAGGAGATGTCAATTTAATAGTCTTACCTTAGATCCAAACCATGATATTTTCGATCATGGGGGCAACCATCTCCCAAATGTGGTTTAGTGTATTCACAGGATGATCTGTAAAATGACAAATATCAATATCATCTTTAATCAAATAAGATGACAATAAAGTTAGAAAAAAATCAAGAAATCTTACAAAGGGATTCCAATGGTTCTGCACCCATCCAAGTAAATCGAAGAATCTCAAGAGTAATCATATCCTTAATGAGAATTAGACCATGCCTCCCTTAATTGGTTTATGTTTTTCCTAATCTCCATGATCAGACTTGAATTAACTTTTAATAAGACAATGATTCGATCTCACTTGCGGGGCACCACGATCTCTTTAAGGAGCATTAGATAAAGAAATAATGATACATCCAATTAAGATTTGAAGTCTAGTTTACATGTAAAAGATTATGATTGGGTCTGCAGGCTATGATATGGTAGTAATGAGGTTGAACTTGGTCTTAATAGTCGAGTAACTTTCTCTGAAGACATTGAGAGGCAAATCTTCCTTATAAGAAAGTTTCTAAAGAACGATGGGCCCTATTAGGGTTCTCTAGGCATTTGAGGCCAACTAGGGATAATGCCGAAAGCTGAGAGAATTGCTCTGATAGCTGAATTGAATGGAAGGTGAAACAGAACCTTGAAAATATGCTCATAGATGATAATCAAATTCTTATTTCTAAGGTCGTATGTCATCACGTCCTCATCTGGCACCGTCATGTTGATGGAAGAGTTGATAGTGTACAAATGTCACCAAATAATAATATCAGTCTCACGAATGTCACTTGGATAAATGAGGCAAAACTTGTAATAAGCACAAAGGAATCCTTATCCTATTTATCCTCAATAACAAGATCTTTATTGCAAGTATTTTGGCCTTGAAACTCTACCTCGATCATGGTAGTCAAAGGTAGAGAGGCATTTTGGGGTGGAGGAATGTGATCTCCTGTCTTGTCATCAGAGATGTCATAAATTAGGGGTTTAAGGTCTCCCTGCTGATGAGACGATGTACTTAGGAGACCTCTATTACTCGATTCGATAAAATCTTCCATCTCAGCCACTTAAGGACAAGCTACTATTACCCTCATGGCCTCCTTAAAGGAGTCAGAGCCAGAGTTTGCATTGTCATTATGAATACCCAAGCGTTCAGAAAGATAACCCTTGGAGGATGACAAAATGGTATAACTCCTAATGTTGATAACACTTGGAGGACCAAATGTAATGTCGTAGTAGGGGAAGTTATTCAGACAAAAGGAAGGCTTCACAATTGCCAAAGGTGTTGGGGTAAGTGGTATTAGTGACATTGGTTGGTTAAATAAGCCTCAACCTCTTCCATTTCTCGGTGGACATGGTTGCGAAGGCAATGTAACTCTACCTAAGTCTCGTACAGACTTCAGTACATTAATAAATTACTGTTTAAAGCTCTGTTAAGATGAAAGATCAAACAAGAGAAAAGGATGAGTTTGAGGAAGAACACTCAATAACCAAAAAACCAATTTTTGATGTCATACACTGAAAAATCATCGGAGATCCCTAAAATGATCCTAAACTTTGCTAAAAATACTCAAATCCTATTAAACCACCTTTAACAGTCTAAACTCGTAGTTCTACTGCCAAAGAACCACCATAAAATGGGGTACAAAACCAATAACTCTCACAGGGGAAAAAACAAAAAAGGAAGAAAATGATCAAAACAACGAAGGGAAAAGTGCGAAGGTGATCAGGGGTACCTGGAAGAGAATGGGACGACCTAAGGATGAGGAAAAGATTTGGGGAAGATGATAGGATGAGGATTGAAGGTGAGGCTAGAGATAGAAGAAATTAGCAACGTTTTGGCCCTAATTTGATAGTGAATAATAGAAATGAAGAAGCCCACCTAAATTTCCCCATTTAATCTCAAATGAGTGCAATAATAAAGCATAACTTCATAGTCCTAGAATAATGTAAAGGTTGCGTGCATAGCCCAAACATGACTAGAAGTTGCATCACCGCCGTTATAACCAATAAATAGTCGATAGTTAGATAACTTCTCATAGGTTGATGAGACCAAAGCACATGGGGTGATATGATCATTACGTCTTACCTCACCACTGTGTTTCCAAGGTATAAGTGATAGCTAATAGACAACTAGGGCACCAAGGTCATAGTCTGTGAATAGTATATTAGGACGAGATAAAAAACCAGAGGAGTCATCTTACATCGATAGAGGACCACATTTAAACCTCACCCCTACTGACGTTCAAGGCTAATCTCTAGGAGTAGTTGATAATTCATAAGTGTGGTATCATTTATATGACATCCAAGAAGAATAACTGATACAGACTCATCCCTCAAAATATACCAATATTCACCTAAGCCCACATAAGTGGTCTCGTCCCATAGTTGTATTTTTCTACATAAGACTCGTTTGGATGACATTTAACTAACCTACAAATCTACCTAGTCATATCTCATAGCAGAGAATAACTTCATCCACATCCACATGGGTGTCGGCCTCAGAAGACACCAATGTTACAGGACAATGACCTCAGTCTAAGGTGGGTACGCCGATCATTGACAACCAACTAGCCTCTTCTCGGCCCATAGCATTTAGCATGGTACTCTATAGTCTCGACTCATTTAAAACATCATACCTACGATACGTTTCCACGTGAATGGACAACTTGGTGAGGGAATTTTAGGTATATCTACATAAGACAATCATCAAAGATCAGCGGCCCACGTAGGGGAATATTCTTCATAATGGTTTTATTTTTATGCCGATATAACTGGCACTCTCTCATTGGCCACTACCTCAGGTGGGTGTGTGATGCATGCTTGGGGTTAACATTGCATATGTTACAGCTTATATAAGACACATTACTTATTCTTCATCAGGATCGAATTCTAGAAAACTTACTGTTACTCTTTCAAACTTGTATTAGAGAGATAGATCTTGCTTATATGTCTTCTATGTCGTTTAGTGCCTGACAATAGTGAAAAGTAGTCTCATACTTTTACTGTGGACATAGGCCAAGGAAAAACCACTTAAACACTTGTGCTTATCTTTTTTCTCTCATCTCTTCTGTGAGTTTTTTTTATTATTTACAGTCAAATTACATATGTGCAAGACCCATCTCTAAGTTTAATCTATTGTATCAACATCATCACAATTTAAACGCCCAAACTTGGAAAGCCAAATATCGACATAATACATCAAAAATAATTTTCTTGAGATCCTAAGGTTAAAGACAAACTTTGGAGTTGAATTGATGTAACCTTACTTGGTGTCTTTGGTTCTTCATTACATAGGCTTGAAGGAACAAACATACTCAACTCTAACCTATGACACAAATAGTTTTTTCCAAAAAGGAATAAATCCAATATTATAGAATTTCATATAAACATTACAGATATTACAAGCAAGACACAAGATGAAATTTGTCCTTACAAATCTCCCCCTTTGGATATTCCGGGACAAAACAAAAAAGAAAAACTACGTTGTCAAGCTTTAGTGCCCAATTTCTAAACCCCAAAAGGAAAAGACACTAACAAACGCTGGCCGACTCTAGTATTAATTAAATTTTTTCTTCTAAAATTTGTCGCACCATCATTTAAATGTCCACACTTAACACACCTTTCAAATGAAAAGAGAATGTTAAATATATAGAATCTAAAATTCTCCCCGTTTTTGTTCAGGAATAAATGAAGGTACATGTGCATAATATGAAACAAACTTCTCCCTCTTAATATGACATGAATCGTCAAAAAGGAAAATAATCATAATATGGAATGTGAAGTGAAGTGAAATAGTAATGATAAACAAATAGCAACAAAATTACAAATAATCCAAAAGATGAAACAAATTACACAAGTATGAAATACGCGAACATGGATTAAATGCATCCAAAGACTCAAACAAACATACCATGTATATACAAATGCATATATAATAAAAAATGCACATAAATATATAGGTATAACACCATAAAAGACAGACAAACAAGTTTTCCACACTCGTTTGGTATAAATGTATCTCAACCAAATATGGTACGGACTAAAGGGGCGTGAACTAGAAAGAAAAAAATATCTCAGACACTCAAGATAGTCCAAAGAGCTCGAATTTGATTTCCTTAAATTGTCAAAAATAGATTTAGCCTCATGTGACAAATAAAGTGAACTAATAATGGACACATGACTAAATTCACACTAGTGGTTTAAATCAATAGTGCCAATAGTGTCAAGCATTGATGATGAACTGGGACTCACTCTTGCCAGTGGTTTCCTTTCATGCAAAGTAGATTTACTCCCATCATATCCATTTCCATTTCACTCTCTTATTCTTTTGACTTATGAACATCCTCATTTAATGGTTCTTATATATATTAAATCCCCCATATATAGAGACATGTATTTGACAAGATTCATAGGAGAAAGTTTCTCTTATCTCTCGAAACATAAGAAGTTAAAGTCCAAAAGAGCGTATGAAAGTATATGCGGAGGAATATATAAAGATGAATCCATTAAGCAAAACCAAATAAGAACAACTCCATGACAAAGAATGATTAAGAAACAATCCAAACCATTTTAAGCCATGCTTAAATTTTCTAGTCATATGGAAAATATGCAATTAATGGGATTCAAACACATACCAATATCCTACACAAAATGTGTAAAACTAACCACACAAATCGAAACAAAAATCTTTTTGATTTTTTCTTAAAATTTTATAATAAAATGACTAAAAATATTATCAAATCTTTTTGTGTTTTTCATATAGGCTCAAAAAATAAAGAATTAAGATAAAAAAGACACAAACATCATACCACTAGTTATACCATATAACACGAATAAAAAAACTAGTGTATGAAAATTACACAAAAAAAATCACTAATAAGACATAACATGTGATGAATCATGTGAAAACATCCAAGAATCATTATGCAAGGTCGAAATAAAATCTCCTAAGATGACCTTTCCAACCATAGTTTGTGCAAGTGTATACATGAGGAAGATTACTCATGCATTGACCTTTAGGAATTTCCTTGGCAATATTTGACTTTTTACCGTTTTGGTCTTGGCTTTGGTTCCAGAAGCATTTGGATCATCGTAGCCTAGACTAATCTTATAATTTTTGATTTGGTTGATTCCTAAAATTTTACGCAACCTTTCTAACCTATATTCTAAATCGGCTCGAGTATCTTAATTCATCCTCTAACTGCAAAAATATGGACTATAGAAAAAGTTATACTCATCAAATTTTAGGGACTCCTTATTCATATTTTTAAACAATCCATGAAGGTTGTTGTGGAGACAATGATTGTGCAACACAAATAAATATGAGAGAAGTAATGACCAAGAAAGAACAAAGAAAATAAAACGCCAATCACACAACAATGGATGTACGTGGTTCAACAAAGATGTGCCTACGTCCACAGTGGTGCAGTTAGTATTATTTCTCAATATTCTGGAGAACGAGTACAGAGAATACAACTTTTCCTTTGCCCCGGACCTAGGGTTTAATTTATATATGTGTATGTTAGTTAGTGGAGATGATGGGTTCCTCCTTATTATCCATCTTCCCTATAACTTACCTCCATGGGATCGTGCTCCCCTATAACTTCCCTTCATGGGGTCGTGGGGAAATCGGATCAATACAAAAGGTGAGGGGCCTGGACTTTGGGCCGCTAGGGCTGGGCTACTCGTCCAGGCCTATAATACTAATTTCCGGGTACCCACAATTGCACCTCAATTTGTTGTGCCATGCATGTGGGCCAAACATATTTAAATGATTAGCCATAATAGCCGTGTTGCGATTCCTCGGGAGCTGTAGAGTCGATTTCTGGCGGCAGCCGCTTCGCTTACTGTGCGATATGATTAGATTTTGAAGGTTTGTTGGAATAAGGCTCATTTCTTTTCGTCGTTTCAGTTTTTCCAGCATTCTTCTATCTTCTGAGAACTCTTGCGCTTCATACTTTCTACTTTCGATCTCCATTCTCGTTGCTTCTTCGTTATTTGACCTGATCTTCTGTCTTGTAAGTCTCTCGTTCCCTTTGCATTATAGTCTTTGGTTTGTAGATTTTCTTGTATTTTCCAATGGCGAAGATTGGAAATAGGTCAATCTCAGAATTTAGAAAATTCTACAACATTCCTGAGTGGGTGGAGATTGAGTGTTGTGCCTCGCCTCCTAGGAACGTTAGGGATATAGAGGATGCCCACTGGATTCATGCTTTGTTGCTTTCCCAGGGGGGACTTACTTTTCCCCCTAATGATCTGTTTTTGCATTTTTTTAGCTATTTTAGTATTGTACTTGCACAATGTTCGCCCAATGTATGGAAAATAGTGAACGACGTGCATAGGATAAATCAATTGTATGGCACAAGGTTAGGGCTTGCCGAGGTCTTCTTTTGTTACTCCTTCTCTCGAACTAGTTCAGGTGTCCTGTACCTCAAATCTAGGAGCCCTGATAGGGTATTGGTAGTAAATCTACCTGATTCCCATAAGGACTACTGGCAGGAATGTTTTCTTGTTAGGAATTGGCAGTTCTCTCCCCAATCTGAAGGGTCAAGGTCTGAAAGATTCACTGTTCCCTTTTATGGGGAAGAATATATAGGTAGATATTTGTACTGTTGCTTCAATCTCTGCTGACTTATGACTTTTCTAACTCCTTTCTGCATTTTTCTTTTACAGCGAGGTCAAGGAACGTGGAACATGCTCTTAGCGAGGTCCGAATTTCTGAGTTGGTTAAAGCTTGGAACATCAGAGAGCCTTTGGGTGACGGCAAGCATCCCAGATCTGCCGCTTTCTTATTAGAGTATAAGAACATAGGCTCCAGCTTCATAGCACGACCTGTGGACAGTGTTCCAGAGTTTGCTTCCCTCGAAGAGACTACCGCCGAGCTAATCCAGTTGGACGAAGAGGAGAGGAGCTCTGAAAGTGAGCCTGTCGGTAATCTGGGTGGAGGGAGCTCTGTCGATAGCAGTTCTTCTAATTCTGAAGCTCAAGGATCGTCGAGCACTTCCAACAGTTCTGGTGAAGAGATGCCTCCCAGGAAGAATTTGATCAGAGATAATGACGATGATGATGACGTGCTCCTTACACAGAGGTCCAAGAAACTGAAGTCTGCACCTGGGGTCATAACTACTGGTTCTCGACCTTCTTCTCAGGAGCAAGAGAAGAAGATGAGAGAGGAGGAGCAGGCGAGAGAGAGGGAGAGGAAAAAGGAGGAGGAGAGGAGGAAGGTGGAGGAGAAGAAGAAAGTGGAGGAGAGGAGGAAGATGGAATCGAGGACCAAAACAGGTCAAGCCCTGGTCCCAGTATCTGCCTTGCCTGAGGGGGCTTCGGTGGCCACTTCTCCTCAACTAGCCCCTGCACTGCTCGAGAGAGCAGTCCTTCCTGCGGATCTCCAGAGGGTGTTGGGGTCTGATCAACTGGCTCTGCAAGCTAACCAGAGGCTTGCCTTGGTAAAGTTCTCTTCTAATTCTCAATTTCTTTTAACAAGTCTTGATGGTTTCTTCTTCTTGATGTCTTCTTTATTCTTTGCAGTTTGTGACCGACTTCGCTGTGCTCTATCGCTCTCGCGACGAGCTGGTGAGGAGGAATGGTGAGCTGGAACAACAAAAATCTTCTCTGGAAGCCAGGGGCTCTCAGTTGGAGGCCGACCTGAAGGCTACTGATGCAGCTCGAGTTTCATCTGACCTGGCCCTTGTCAATTCTGCTCGCGAGAGAGATGATGTGGTCAGGGAGCTGGGCGAGCTGAGGAAGGCTTATGATCTGGTGTGCATGAGCAAGCTGGACCTTGCAGAGAAGAACAGGGTTCTGGCCGAGCAACTGGAGGCGGAGAAAGCCCAGGCAGCCACCCTTAAGGAGGACTCGTACAACTCTGGATGGGCTACTGCGTACGAGGAAGATGAAGTTCAGATAGGCTATATCAACCATCTGAACTTCAAGAAAGTGTGGAATAAGGCTCTCGTGGCTGCTGGGGTGGACGTTGCATCCCCACTCTTTGACGAGCATGATCCAGGGTCGAGGCCAGTAGATGAGGACCCTACCCCAACTGCTGAAGGCACTGATCCTGTCTCTCAGGGGACTCCTGCTGACGCTCCTTTGGTTGAGAGGACAGAGGACACCCCTGCAGAGGGTAATGCCCCTGCTGATGCTGATAAGGACAAGGGACCATCCACCTCTGGGCCACCCCAGGTTGCTAATTGATAGGGAGGCTTTGTAATTTTTTCTTTTTCAATCTGATGTAACCTCGTTCCTTATTAATGAAAAGACTTCATTTTTGTTTATGCTGATCTTTTTCTCTTCTCTTTCTTTTACTTGTAGTTGGTTGATGTTGATGACTATATTCCTGCTACCTCCCAACTGGGTAGGACTCTTGGTCCTAATGCAAGCCCTGCTGTTCGCCAGACCTTTGTTAGACTTTGTAAGTCACTTAGGTATAGGAATCATAAATATAAGGAGCAATCCGAGCTGGTGGCTAAGCTGAAGGATAGGCTCCAGGAAATGGAAGAAATCGGTGCCTCAGTAGAAGAAGTAGTTAGTGCACTGAGAGCAAAGTTACTGGAGGCCACCGAGATTAACCAAGTTGGGGAGTTCCTGCAGCAGGAGAACGAAGACCTGAGGCGGGAGGTCTCGAAGCTTAAGGAGCATTCGCCGAGCACCGTTCCAATAGTCTTGCAAGGCTCTTATTCGTTGCAAGCTGCTCGACCTCCCCTCCCGCGTGCTGGCAGGAGTGCCAGGGGTAGGAACAGGGAATCCATCGAACAGCGGGAGATTGGGGAGCTGCGCGACGATGTTCGGTGAGCTTATGTAATTGCCGCTGGGCTCCAGAGGGACGTTTCCCGACTGCGGCATCTATTCAAGAAGGGCCCTCGCCAAGTGTGGTCTGATGGCTACGATCAGGGCTGGCTGGATGCTCCCACGAGACTATCAGAGTTCGAAGAACTTTCTTTCATCAGAGGGTGGTTGAGTGCCCTGAGAGAGCTACAGGTCCCGAGGAACTTGGTGTTATGGTATCGACACGACATGTCTTCCTCCACTCTGATGCCCAATCCATTCAGGAGGGATGATCGATGGATCCCCATTGATGCTATTCCCCGGAAACTATTGGAGTTGGACGCAAATGAGGTCGTGGAAGAGCTAGCCCCCGCTCCTGATGATGGAAGGAGAGCTAAAGTTGCTGATTATCTTGCTCGGAGGCTTCCACCTCCTTGATATTTTGTTATTCTTTTTCTTTTTGATAATGTAAATGCTTTGGGCGAGCTTAGCCGACTAAACATGTATTATCATTGTTTGTAAATATAAAGGATTAACGAAAAGTTCGCGTTTTGGGCAATTTTGCCGACTAAACGTGTTCATCCAATCTTTTTATATTTTCGCTGCTTCATAATCCTTTTTATTTTGTCATGCGAGTGTCCCCCCAGTCCAGTATAATGCAAGAATACCATTGTGCCCTCACTTTACCTTTTAGGTTGTGTCGTCACACTCCCTTAGGCCTAAGTAGGGAAATCGGCGAGGACACACCTGGTATTGGATGTCTTCATCCGATCAGGATTTTGTTTAACCAAAGTAGGTTTGATGCCTAAGAATACTCTGTAGGGCTTCATATATTGCCAGGGGCAATGCTAAGAGGTCTTTCGTGCTTCATGACGATGAACTAAGGAGGGGTGTTCCCCTGCTATGTCGACCATTATGCCTGTGATTTGGAAGGGATGTGTAATAAAATATAACTGTTACTAATTAGGGAGTGATCAACTGAGAGATTTTCACTAGTGAAATGGGAAATGAACTGTCCTTTCACATAACGAATACAATAAAAGATTTAATATTAGAATTCCTAAAAATAGAATTTCTTGAGATTAGCTGCGTTCCATGATCGTGGTATCTCCCTGCCCTCCATCGTTTCCAAATGATAGGCACCTTGTAGGTCGTCTCTAATTATCTTATAAGGTCCTTCCCAGTTTGGGCCCAGCTTACCGTCTGATGGCTTCACTGTGTTGCCCAGGACCTTTCTTAGAACATAGTCCCCAACTTTGAATCTCCTCGGGTTGACCCTTTTGCTGTAGTGCTTCGCGAGCTGTTGCTGATAGCTCGCTAGTTTTACTAGGGCAAGTTCCCTGCACTCGTCGTCCAGGTCGAGTTCCGCGAGAAAAGCCTCATTGTTCTGGCCTTGTTCCACAAGGTCGGATCTCATTGTTGGCAATACAGCTTCTAGTGGGATGATTGCCTCCATACCATATGTTAGTGAGAATGGCGTTTCTCCTATTGCTCGCCTAGGAGTCGTTCTGTATGCCCATAGGATATGCGGTAGCTCGGTTGCCCATGTGCCTTTGGCTCGCTCTAACCGCTTCTTCAATCCAGTGATCACTGTTTTGTTGGAAGCTTCAGCTTGTCCGTTGCTTTGAGGGTAGGCCACCAAGCTGAAGTGGTGCCTAATCCCGTGTTCGTTACAGAAGTCTTGAAAAGGGCCACTCTCGAACTGTGTTCCATTGTCAGTGATGATGGTTTTGGGGATTCCGAATCGAGTGATTATATTACTCCATACAAACCTTATCACCGATTGCCGGCAGCGGTGGGCAGTGGTCCCACGATGTCCATTCCCCATTGGGCGAAAGTCCAGGGGCTGGTCAGGGATTTTAATTCGCTGGCGGGCTGGTGGACCATAGGAGCGTGAAGTTGGCATTTTAGGCATTTGCGAACATATACTGCGGAGTCCTTTTGCATGTATGGCCACCAATAGCCTTCCTTCATTGCTCGTAAGGCTAGAGACCTTCCTCCGACATGACTTCCACAGATTCTTTCGTGAAGCTCGTGAAGCACTGCCTTGACATCGCCTGGGTGGATGCATCTAAGGTAGGGACCGGAGAAAGATCTTTTATACAAGTCACCTCTTGTGGATAAGTGAAAGCGAGCAGCTTTGACCCTTATCTGGTGGGCAGTTCTCTTGTCCTCTGGAAGCGTTCCGTCCTTTAAATAGTCCTTCAAGGGATCCATCCAGCTGGGGGCTGATTCCAATTGGAGTATTGGTTCCGCGTTTGGCAGCTCGCAGTTGGGGTAAATGCTTGGGCAACTGAGGAAATCGATAGGGATAACCCTTTTAAGGCTAGAATCAACTGTCGAACTCAGGGCTGCTAACGCATCAGCGTGGATGTTTTGCCCCCTGGGAAATTACTGGATGTTGATCTCTTCAAAGCTCGTCATTAAGTTTTTCACCAAGGAGAGGTAGGCTGTCATTATCTCATCCTTCGCATTATAGTCTCCACTTATCTGGTTGGAAACTAGTTGCGAATCGCCGAATACCTGCAAACGCTTTGCTCCCAGAGTTTGCGCTTTTTGGAGACCTGCTATTAGGGCTTCGTATTCTGCTTCGTTGTTGGAGGCTGCAAATCCCAGCCTGATTCCTTGCTCAAGGACTATGTTTTCTGGAGTGATGAGAACAATTCCTACCCCTACCCCCTTTGAGTTGGAGGCTCCATTAACGAATAGTTTCCAGCTTTCCACTATAGCTTGGTTGTTTTGCTCTGTTGGCTTAGGCTGGTCGGAGGGTTCTTCGCTTGTGAATTCAGCTATGAAATCAGCGAGGATTTTACCCTTGATAGCTGTCCTTGGTTGAAATTGGATGTCAAACCGGTCGAGCTCGACTGACCATTTAGACAGTCTGCCTGACAAATCCGCCTTCCTTAGGACAGCCTTAAGGGGGTGTGATGTAAGGACGATGATCGTATGAGCTTCTAAGTAATGCTTCAGCTTTCTCGAGGCTATTACTAGGGTGAATGCGAGCTTTTCCAATGGTAGGTAGCGCTGCTCGGCATCTAATAAGGTTTTGCTCGCGTAATAGACGGGATGTTGGATTCCTGTAGCTTTGCACATTAGCGCCGAGCTGATAGTATGACTGGATACAGAGAGGTAGAGGTACAAAGAGTCCATTTGCTGTGGTATGACAAGCAGTGGTGGAGTGCTTAGGTAGAACTTAAGCTCGTCCAATGCTCGCGAGCAATCTAGGCTCCACTCTACTGTTTTGCTGCCCTTTAAGAGTTGGAAGAAAGGCTTGCATCTCTCGGAGGATTTAGAAATGAAACGATTTAGAGCAGCGAGCATTCTAATGAGCTTCTGTACATCCTGGATTGTGCAAGGAGGTTGCACCCTTTTGATTGCATCAATCTGGTCCGGATTAGCCTCTATGCCTCGCTTGCTGACCAAATACCCAAGAAACTTCCCTGACTGGACACCGAAGGAACACTTGCTCGCATTAAGTTTCATTCGGTACTTCCTGAGGATTTCGAAGGTACTTGACAGGTCCGAGAGGTGATTCTCCTTCTCCTTTCTCTTGACGAGCATGTCATCGATGCAGACCTCCATTGTGTCTCCCATTTGATTCTTGAACATTTTAGTAACTAGCCGCTGATAGGTTGCCCCTGCATTTTTGAGCCCAAAAGGCATGACCTTGTAATAATATAAACCAACCGTCGTGATAAACGTCGTTTTGTCCTGATCTGGGGCATACAAGGTAATTTGGTGATACCCTGAGTACGCGTCCAGGAAACTCATTCGTTCGTGAGCTGCGGTGGCGTCTACTAGTTGGTCTATTTTTGGAAGAGGGAAGCTATCCTTGGGGCAGGCTTTGTTGAGGTCAGTGAAGTCTATGCAAACTCTCCACTTTCCATGGCTTTTCGGAACTACCACTGGGTTGGATAACCATTTGGGGAATTGCACTTCCCGTATGGATCCTGCATCCAGCAGTTTTTTGACTTCTTTTTCTATTGCTCTGGCTTTCTCGGGAGCAGTTCACCGTGCCTTCTGCGTTATCGGCTTGAATATGGGATCGACGTGCAACTGGTGGCAGACCATATTGGGATCGATTCTTAGCAGCTCATAAGGTTCCCAAGCGAAAACATCTATGTTGCTTCTGAGTAAGGTTGACAACTCCTTTTGCTCTTGGTCGGTGAGTGACGCTCCGATCAGGAAGACTCTGCTATTGTCGCCTTCCCTAGCCGCCACTTCTACTAGGTCCTCGATGACACGCTCGGAGGGGAGGAGCCTGGTCTCTTCTACTCCACGCCTTCCGTATTTTAATTGCTATTTGGAAGGAATTGCACGTTCCTCCACTTTCTCACTGGGCTTATCAGCTTTTTTCTATGGCTTTGGTCCGATGGCCGCTATAAAGCACTTCCTTGCCATCGCCTGGTCACTGTGTATCTCCATTACTCCTCGCTCGGTAACATATTTGAGCTTCTGATGGTAGGTCGAGGAGACTTCCTTCATCGCGTGAAGCCATCCCCTACCGAGGATGGCCTGATACGGTGAATCAATGTCGACCACCAAAAACTCGATCATCTTGGAAACATTTCCAGCATGCACTGGCAGTACTATTTTGCCCAGGGGCATGGTCATTTTTCCAGCGAAGCTGACCAGAGGGACAGTAGCTCCCTTTAGGTCGGCGACGCTCAACTTCAATTTCCTGAATAGGTCGATGTACATTACTTCGGATGAGCTTCCTTGATCGACGAGCAGCCTGTCGATGTCAAAGTTGGCTATCCTGAGTGTAATGACCAAGGAATCATGATGTGGGGTCCTTACTCCCACTAGGTCTTCATTCGTGAAAACAATATGCTTGTTGTAGTTGATGTCCTCTGCTCGCCGACATTTTCCTGACTGTGATTTTGCTGGATCAATCTGAAAAGCTTTCATTACCGCTGTCAGTTTCTTTACCTCCATTCGAGCTGAGTTCCCTTGTATTTGCTTGACGTCAGATTCTCCATGGATTACTGCGAATTCATGTCCGGCATTATCCTCTAGCACGTTGTCGGGTTTCACCTCTCTGTGGGCAGCCACTTTCTCTACCTTCTTTTCCACAAAGTCATTCAAATGTCCTAACTGGGCCAACTCCTCGAGGTGGGACTTAAGAGCCTTCCAGTGCTCGGTCTTATGCCCTCCCTCTTTGTGGAAAGCGCATCTTAATGCATTGTTTCTTTTCGAGGAGTCTCCTCCCATTTTTCGGGGCCATTTGATGAACGACTCATCCTTGATCTTCGCGAGAATTTTGTAAATTGGCTCTTTAAAGACGGTGTTGACCGCCTGGAATGATTTTGTTACGTCAGGGTTCCCTCCGTTTTTGGAGCCATTCTTGCCCCCACTCTTTCCTCCTTTCTTCTGGTTCTCAACTTTCTCACTTCCCTTGGTAGTGAGCTTGGCTCGACCGTTTTCTCCTACATTAAGGCGGGTGACATCTTCCACCTTTGCGTATTTCTCAATCCGGGCCCATCAGGTCGTCAATGGTCATAGCTTCCTTCTTCGTCAAGGACTGGTAAAGGAGGGAAGAGCTAGGTAGCCCAATTTTGAAGGAAGCCACTGCCACCTCTTCCGCGCAGTCCTCGATGTCGTTGAATAACTCCCAGTACCTCTTCGCATAGTCTTAGAGTATTTCTTGAGGCGTTTTCTTCATTGTTAATAGAGCATCCATCCTTTTGGGATGGGAGCTGCTGGTGATGAACCGAGCCGTAAAGAGCTCGGCCAGAGATTTGAAATTTCTGATGGATCGGTGAGGGAGTTTTTCGAACCATTTTTGGGCCACGTCATGGAGGCTCGAGGGGAAAATACGGCACATCAGTGCATCCCGGTGATTCCAGAGGGTCATGGCCTTCCGGTATTGCCTGACATGATCAATGGGATCAGTCTTCCCGTTGTAAATCTTGAACCTTGGAATGGAAAATTTCTTGGGAGCCTCTTCCTATTCAATTTCCCTCATGAAGGGTGACTTCATCTGGGTCTTGAGGGCTCTCCTGGCGAGTTCTCTGGTCGACCTGGTGCCGCGGTGAGCTGGATGTTGGTCCATTTCTCTGCGGACCAGGTTCCGTATGTTTTCGTCGCTGCGAGCAGGGCTCTGGTAGCGGCGAGCTCTTCTTAGTTGTTCGCGGAGGTCATCGTCTGAGTCGCCACCTTCGACCCCTTGATATTCCCGCCTAGGGCTCCTTCCTCGGCTGCGAGATTTGCTCTCCTGAGGGCTAGGAGTGCGATAGGGGTGTCTCCTGGTATCAGGACATAGTTCCTTCTCCAGTCTTTCCATTCTTCTTTTCAAGCGAGCATTCTCAGCCTCGTATCTGTGAGAAGACTCCCTCTGCTCGTGGATCCTTGCCTCGTATGCATCAATCAATCTGGATATCTGCGTGGACCTTGCTGGTCCTTGACCTTCTTCTGAGGATGGCCTTTCCAAGCGAGCCCCACGATCTGAACGTCGAACTTCAGACCTAATCCTGCGAGGAGCAGGTGGCTCTTGAATATCTCCTGCTTGAGGAGCATTGCTGCTGTGACCAGACATCTTAGATTCTTTTCTTGGCGTGGGCTCTTCTCAGGGAAAGATGAACATTTCCCACAGACGGCGCCAATTGTGGAGACAATGATTGTGAAACACAAATAAATATGAGAGAAGTAATGACCAAGAAAGAACAAAGAAAATAAAATGCCAATCACACAACAACAGATGTACGTGGTTCAACAAAGATGTGCCTACGTCTACGGTGGTGCAGGCAATATTATTTCTCAATATTCTGGAGAATGAGTACAGAGAATACAACTTGTCCTTTGCCCTGGACCTAGGGTTTAATTTATATATGTGTATGTTAGTTAGTGGAGATGATGGGTTCCTCCTTATTAGCCATCTTCCCTATAACTTCCCTCCATGGGATCGTGCTCCCCTATAACTTCCCTTCATGGGGTCGTGGGGAAATCGGATCAATACAAAAGGTGAGGGGCCTGGACTTTGGGCCGCTAGGGCTGGGCTACTCGTCCAGGCCTATAATACTAATTTCCGGGTACCCATAGTTGTCTCTATCACTCTCAACGTATTTAAGATTCTCCCTAAGATTCTTCTCAAGTGTCCTTGTACCCTTAATCAATTTATCGTTATTTCCTATGGAACGTTCTTTCAACTTAGCCTCTAATTTCAAGTTAGTTTTGTTTTCAATTTGAATGATTTTGCATACAAATGACGAAAGGAAACTTAAAGATCACTCCCATCATCATCTCTCATCTCCTTTTCGTCTTCCTCTTCATAAACATAGGAATATATAAAGACCGAACCTCAAAACTATCATACACATGATTATCTTCATCATCAAAAGATTTTTCATTTAGGATCACATGAAAATACATAAAAGTCGTGTAGTTACGCTGCATGGGAGAATTATTTTCCTTTTTCTAACTCACTTTCACTAAGGGTTGCGTTGTAAGCTTTGGGCGTCTTACCTTCCTTAGTTTAGTGGGACACTCAAACGCATGACACCCAGACCCTTGTAACTGATAACACATGTCCTGGCCACCCACCTTCTTAGGCCTATCAATTTCCATCCTATCACGTACATTGGTAAAGTTCTTGGATTTCTTATTAAAATTCCTATCTTCTCTAATCTTAAGAAATTTTGCCAACCTTTTATAAACCTTGCAATATATTTTGGCTCTAACTCAACCTCACAATCAGAATTCGACACATCCTCAATACGAGTTTTCAAATCTAAACTTTTTTATTTTTTTTCTTAGGAGGTCACATATTAGTCTCATAGGTTTGGAGATCACCTTCAAGTTCTTTGACTCTCATAGTATCAACACCGCCAAGAGAATCTAGTACCATGACTTTGGCATTAAAACTTTCAAGCAATGACCTCAAGATTTTTTCATAAATCTCAGTTTAGGGATAGGTTCACCTAGGTTAAATAAGGAGTTAGCAATATAGAACAATTAAGCATAAAATTCATTGAATGACTCATGCTCTCCCATTTTAATCATCTCAAACTTTGTTGTGAAATTTTTTAACTTATGAACACTAACCACGTCGGTACCCTCATTCATGGATTTCAAAATATACCAATCATCATTCGTGCTCCCAAAATTCATTATAGGCCTAAACTCTTCAGTCGTGACATCATAAAAATTGTGTTCACACCTTTGTTGATAGTGGAGGCCTTTTTTAAATCATAGTCCACAGAGAATACGCTTTTGGTAAACCAACATCAGTGGGAGGAGACCACCATTGTTCCGCCAAGTTCAAATATTTTAATCTATAGATTATAAGAAAAATCTCATCTAAGCCTTATAATAAGGATAGTTTGACCTATCAAACATGGAAGGCCAGATAATGGAACTTCCCTATGGATTAAAATCCATCTCAAAACCCTAAAAACACTAAGACATGCTTAATACAATAATTTAGTGCAACTGTTTTGATACTAATTTGAAAACTACGCGGAAGTTGTGCTAGGATTACACCAGATTCCAGATTTTAATTCCAATTAAATTAATCAAGTGAGAAATTAATCCAATTTTAAATCAAGAACTAATTAAGCACGCTACGTAAACCTTTTAGCTAGTTTTATGTTTCCCAAAAAATTCATATCGATGAAGAAAAATGGTAAAATAAATCAAATTACACAACTCCATGATAAACTTGGAAAAACCACAACGAAAAAATCCTTTGACGACCTAGCCTAGGAAAATTTACTATGATAATATACAATAGTGGAAGACAAACTTACTTCATGGAATAAATGCCTACAAGCTTAATGGAATCTTTACTACTTCAACCTTCTTAATAAAAACACCGTAGGAATCCACCAATAGTCTTCACAATGCAGTCCTCCTATGTCTCGATGTCCATCGATCTTTTTATGCTTCTTTCGTTGTATTCACCTTAAGTAAATCGTGCCAAACAATCTCTCTCAAAGGATTATAAACAAGATTTGGTGATCAAATCATGAGATCTCATAATAGAATATCATATTTATTCTTAGATCTCAAACTTTAGGGTGTAAATGAGGTTAAAGAGGCTTTTAGATATGCTCGATGAAAAGTGTTTTCAAAATCCTTTCCCTTAGAGTTAGTCAATATAGTTCCTAGGCGTGAAGTAAGATGCTAGGCTTAAGAGATGTTGCCAAGAAGATGATCAAATACCACATAGGAGATGGGAGACGTACTTTTTCTAGTTGGACAACTGACATGAGGGAGGTTCTCTATGGGATCTTTTTAGAAATAGGTTTATCTATGATGTTACTGGGAATATTATGGATAAGGTGGAGAAGTATATTTATAATTGGACTTGGATTCTTTCTGGGGAAATTTCTAGGGACCTCATTACTATTAATAATACTAGAATTATCCCTCATCCTGATAAGGAGAATTGACTCACTTGGATCCCTAGTGCAGATGGTGCTTCTAATTTCAAAAATACTTACAACCTTTTCAGAGTGAAAAAGTAAAGTTCTTTGGAGCACTATAGTTTGGAGTAAAATTAGGATCCCGAATGCTCATTCATTACATGGTTAGTATGTTATGGCTAAATAAGAACTAGAGACAAATTCTACCAGTGGGGAATTGCTGATAATGACGAGTGCGCTATGTGACATAGACAATGAGGATATAAATAATTTACTTTTAAAGTGTCATTACTCATCCGACTGTTGGGATCAAGTTTTATAAAATTGCGGTATTTTAGACAAATATCTAACTTTTTCAAGAATTTGAGTATATTATTGGTGGCATCAGAGCTAAATCTTTCAAATAAATTGCTAGAAATATCTCCATTACAACATGTATTTATTATATATGGAGAGAGAGAAACAACAGGGTTTTCAAAAATTAGAAGATGGAACCAGATCAAGTTTGAAGGCATAACAAAGAAACTATTTAGTTTACTACAATCAACTGGGGAAAATTCCTTAGAAATAAATTAAACATGGAAATAGTTAAAAGGTGGGGGATTAAGGAGGAAACACTTACCTAAAGGGCATAAAAGCATACAAGTCCATCGATTATAGTGATATAGATGGGGATGGAGTTTCTATTATAGATAGACAACAAATAAAAGGAGAATAAATAATATTACAGAGTTAGATACGTTCATACATGGGAACTTAGAAGAGGGCTTGGTAGTTCCTCATGTATCTTCCATGTTTAGTGTGCCCTACATGAAATTCAGTTTAACAATCAACAGTTTATCCATCTGATATCTTTTAAAAAAATATGTGTTCTATTAGTGTCACATTTTCTTTAGTTTGAAGAACTTGGCTACCATGGAAATGGATGTTTGTTCCTCACTTTCCATGCAAAGAGAAGAGTTCTATTAGTCATTTTTGTAAGGATAAGGGGTTTCTTTAAAACTAACTCCAATGTACACGAACATTGGGTTTTTTCTTTAGATCTGGATTAGTCATTCTCCTGCTAAGATTTTTTTGAATAAAAACGAGTTTCATAATAGAAGTAGGTTGGAGGTTACCTGGAGGTGGTTTGTTTAGTGAGGTTTATTGATGCTACCTCATCATGTTAGTTTTTGTGGGTTGTTTGAGATTGATACTGATGGTATACATGATCTCCTCCTAATCTATCTCCAGAATCTTTGGGTGAATTAATATGTATGTGGGCTTAGATGATGGTATGTTTAAATGGTTAGATTCTTAATCTAGCTCCTATTAAAGGAGGTGAACAAGGATGAGTGGTACCTCAGTCTACTTGCTCCAGATCCCGCTTCGATGTTTGTTGGTTGTCTCTTTTGGCTGCTAAAATTTACGAGAGGTGTTAATTTCTCATGATCTAGAAATGTAAAGCAAAGAAGATATGGTTTCTCTAATGTTTAACTGCATTTGTAGTCTAGTTCTAATAGAACCCATACTAATCCTGCTTGATCTTCTTCACTGGGTTGTTTGAGCTTTAATCAGTTTCATCCAGGTTAAGTTCATGTGCTAAGGATCTTGTTTAGGTTATTAATAGACTTGGGTGGGTATGGTGAGAGTAGCTTGTACCTAGTTTGTTTAAGTATCTAGATCTTTTGTACTCGTTTGAGTTAGGGTTTCTTCCTGTACACACATGGACGGAAAATGAAGCCAATCTATTAATGGAACACCCGCCCCTGTGACTTTTATCATACTTGTTTGATTTGGTGACATGGTATGAAAAATTAGGCCTTAGTATTATAGATGTGTATATAGGCCAAATTTAGGTAACATAGTCCCCCTAGTGCAATTGATTTGGAATTTTATGGTCTAAAGTTTATATGGTGGATTTTTCTAGTCCTTCGAACGAGGTGAAGGTGTTGTTCGAACGAGTCATTCGAATGCGGTTAGAATGACCTTCTAACGACTGTTAAATGCATAATTTCCCTCATCCTCTTGAATTTCATGGGAAATTCCACATTCAGACAAGGTAAAAAGTCATTCGAACAAAGGGTTGTTTCCTGTTCGAACGAGGTACATCTCGCATCCCTTTTAATCCTATGATTTTGATTCATCAGTGCCTCGTTAGATATCTCGTTTAAATGAGAGGGTATCTTATTCAAATGAGGCCACATATCATTAGAATGGACAGACAAATATTGAAAATTCTGCACATTTTAATGTGCTGTCAGGACGTGAATTGTCAGATTGGATGAC
Source organism: Sambucus nigra (assembly GCA_949130495.1). Classification (NCBI taxonomy): domain Eukaryota; kingdom Viridiplantae; phylum Streptophyta; class Magnoliopsida; order Dipsacales; family Adoxaceae; genus Sambucus; species Sambucus nigra. Next base: position 265,153,122 of record OX422223.1, read on the forward strand.
GTGTCGAGCTCTCAGGAGCTCAAATTAAAATGTGGGATAAATAATTGATGGACTAATCAATAAAGGGTTGAGTTTAAGGGTATTTTTTGGATTTAAACCTTAGGGTTTTGGAGTATTTATATGAGACTTTGGCCCATTTGGGGTTTTCTAATAACATTTGGTCTTTCTCCCATTCTCTCTCTAGCTCTTACAGCTCTTCTTCCACCAACCATCAGACACCACCTTAGCACCACTATCCCTCTGTGACACCCCACCTAATTAATCCCGGGTGATCAGTCCTAAATCAAGTTAGAACAGGTTTCTCATTTGGTCCATTCTTAGCATCACTGTCGTTTATTTAAATTACTAACCACCTAAGTGAGAAAAACCAGACTAGTGCCAATTTTATCTTTCATTAATTAAACTAAAACCCATACGGAAATTAAAGCAATAAAACCATCACAGATAATTGAACTAATCATTCCACAAGTAAAAAAATTTATTAACCGAATAAACCATCGGTCCAAATAATAAATCCCATAAAGACAAGAATAGAAATCCCAACAAGTCTAAAACAAATAAAAGGAAAGTGAGACACATGCTCGAATAACTAATAATGAGTCTCTACATTATGAATGAAAGAAGGAGGCGTCTATCAAATGTCCCGCAACATCCACATATGCTGCAGCAACGGATTTCCTGGAATCGAGTCAAGTCTGGCGTCCCTGTGGCTGGACACCTAAAAGGTTTTTAAAAATTTATAGCAAGGGTTAGTACCCAAAACATTTGAAAACATTTAGCAAATGATTAACTTGCAGTAATAATGAATATGCATGCTCTTCATATTTTAGTTAGTGTCGCACTCTCTTGAGAACTTCCTTGCCCCTCCTCTAATGTGCACCACTAACGCTTTAATTATCACCTAGTTATCTATCTCATGACTAGATAATTATTAAAGTCTCCTTGAATCCCTTCTACTCTAATTTGAGTAACTGTGATTATGATTTTTAAGTCATTAGTAACATCAACTTAATTAAATCATTTTCCCTTTTTAATTCATATAACTACTCCACTCGTTATACATATACAACAACTCATGCTTGTATTTATTTAGCCCGTATATAATAATCACCTAATTATATACTTAGAATTTATTGCAGCATTCACACACATACTGGAATACATAAACCACTAATATCCACCCGAGTAAAAGTACTCCCCGGATATAATTTCTCTAAAGTGCTAGTACACTAGGTATATTCACATATCCTAGTTATCCAAGTTAGAATCTCTCACTAACTTGGTTTAGTATACGATTGGAGGCGGTCATATTCCTTCCCGGAAAGTGAGATGCCCCTCACCCCCTGCAACGGACGCTATGACCTGGGAATCTACTTGCCCTACTCCTCAAGCTAGGGGATTCATCCACTGCGCGTAACCTCCCCCTATAGCACTAGAGTATAGTAATATCTAACCACTGATATTAAGGCATACACTATATATATATACTATCACACACCGTATATATATATATATACATACATAAAAATGTTCCAGTTACACCGTGTACTAACCCGTGACACAAGCCTATAGCATTATTACCCAACTCGAATTATTAATAATAGCACATTAATAAATTCAGTTACTTTTAATGTTGCCCTCACCATTTAATTGGACTAAATCTCATAGCCCGAATTAACCTCACCCGAGTCTAAATCCCGACTCTAAACTACTTAGTCCATTACTAAATGAAATAATATACTCCGATGTCGCTCAACCAATTGTGACGTGACACCCAATTTATACTCCCATCTTCTAATTAATTTCCTCACAGTTAATCAGATTTAAATCATGTATTAATATTTTTCTCAATAATATAACACATAACAACTTTTATATAAATCCCTCCTTATATAAACAAACTGGGCGAACTGTCAGTTTCTGCCGACCGTCGATCGATCGACTTCATGGCGTCGATCGATCGATCGAACAGATACTCGTTTTCTTCGCGAAGACGGACAGCCATGGGCGAAAATCTGCAAACCCTAATTCCTTCTACACTGAAACTCAGTCTTTTTTTGTATTTGTACATATTAGGAAACCCACTAGAACTCTCCCGAATACTCATCCACATCAATAATTCGTCCATTAACTCCAATTTCTAAAATTTGGGGAAAGTTTCACCATTAACCCTAGGTCCATTTATACCCCAATTTCATCATCAATTTCGTTTCCAAATATGCAGATAACATTCTATCAGATATGCAATAATTTACCATTATCAGATTTTACCAGAATTCACACCCAAATTTCGTAAATCAGAATTGTGGTTTTCAAAATCCCATGTTCATTCCATTAACCCCCAAAAACGGATTTCTACATAATCACTACACATGAATATGAATCGAAAACAGATTTAATGCTATTGCAAGTTATCCACTTGCCTCAAGGTTCGTAGAGTCTGAATTGGAGCTAAATCCTAAGGTTGAAGATGACCTTTGATGGCTCTCTTTGATCCCCAATTTGGTTTTGGCTGCTGTTAGGGTTTCCTAACCCTTAATTTGCTTTCTCTAATTAAGTTCAGCCACCCCCTTATTTCTTTTTATTAGATTAATTAACTTAATCCCGTTTTTTGACTAATGGGCCAAGCCCAAGTGACCCAAATGTCCCCGAGTGGGCCCGGCTATGTCTAAAAACGTCCCGTGACCCGTTCACTATCCCCGGGTACACTTTTCCGACTATCTCGGCCCATCCGGACTCAACTGTATCCTCAGAATTTGCATCCGAATTAATTTATAAAAATACTTATCCCCCACCCCATATAGTCTTATACCGACTTCCGAATGTGATAAGTACCTCCTCGTCACTAATACTCGAGGCGACGTAATTACATTATTACTATTCACTTAGTAAATAAGTTTTCCCTAAATATTAACCATTCAATCCCAGATTAATATTTATATACATTATTCTGTTCTAATTAATTCATTAAATTACAACACACTAAGTAATTTAGAATCTCCGAATTAATTAAATTAAATGTACCAAAAATACGGGGTGTTACATACTCCCCCCCTTATAAAGGAATTTCGTCCCCGAAATTAGATCGTACCTGCGTTGAAAAGTTCTGGATATTGTTCCCGCATATCCTCCTCTCGCTCCCAGGTAGACTCGTCAACATTGTGATGACCCCACTGTACTCTAACCAATGGAACGACCTTGGATCGTAATTTCCGCTCACTATGATCCAGAATTGCTACCGGCCTCTCCTCATATGAGATGTCTGGCTGTAAGTCGATCTCCTCGAGTGGAATATGCCAAAAGGCTCTCTCGCTCCTTCGATATTTCTTCAGCGATGCCACATGGAATACATCGTGTATTCGCTGAAGATGATCTGGTAATCCAAGCTTATATGCCACCGGTCCCACCCTTTCAATAATAGGGAAAGGTCCTACGTATCGCGGTGCTAACTTACCCTTCTTGCCGAACCTCATCACCCCTTTCATAGGGGATACCCGGACTAAAACCTGGTCCCCAACTTCTAGCTCCACATGTCTTCGAGAAGCATCAGCATAACTCTTCTGCCTGTCCTGAGCTATTCGAATCTTTCCTCGAATCAACTCTATCTTGGCAGATGTTTCCTGGACAATATCTGGCCCCAAGAGTTTGTTGTCCCCCACCTCTAACCAACAAGCGGGTGAACGACAAGGTCTCCCGTACAGTGCCTCAAACGGTGCCATGCCAATCGTGAATTGGTAGGAGTTGTTATACGCAAACTCTACCAAAGGAAGATATTTCTCCCATCCTCCCCCGAAGTCCAAAATGCACATTCTGAGCATGTCTTCCAGCATCTGATTAACTCTCTCAGTCTGTCCGTCAGTCTGTGGGTGATACGCTATACTCAAGCCCAACTCTGTGCCCATTGCCTCCTGAAAGCTCTGCCAAAAGTGGGCAACAAAGATTTTGTCTCTGTCTGATACGATATTTATCGGCACTCCATGCAGCTTAACAATCTCTGCTATGAATAGCTGTGCATAACGTATCGTCTCAAAGTCTGTGCGTACCGGCAAAAAGTGGGCTACCTTGGTCAACCGATCCACAATAACCCATATGGAGTCGTGACCCTTCTGCGATACCGGCAACCCTGTGATGAAGTCCATGGAGATGTTCTCCCACTTCCACACGGGAATGTCTAACAGCTGTAGCATCCCTGATGGTCTCTGGTGGTCAACTTTCACAAGCTGACACGTGGCACATTTCGAAACAAACTCCGCTATGTCTCGTTTCATCCCTGCCCACCAATACTGCCTCCTCATATCTTGGTACATTTTATCCCCACCGGGATGTACCGCAAATTTCGAACCATGGGATTCTGTCATAACGGCGTGCTTTAAATCCTCATCCTCTGGCACCATTAACCTCCCATTAAAACGTAGGCCTCCTTCTGAGCTAATAGAGTAACCTTCCGCTCCCTCAGCTAACAACTGGCCCACCCTATCCCGGCAATTCTGATCCTCTGCCTGAGCCTTCACAACCCGCATAATGATCTCGGGTGTGATGGACAAAGCCGACATGCAAGCCTTTGCTACGTCGTCCTCATATTGAAGTTCTCTCCACTTCGCTTTCCATACCTCCGATATTTCCCCAGTCGGTCTTCTGCTCAATGCGTCTGCTACTACATTGGCCTTACCAGGATGATACTGGATATCAAACTGGTAGTCCTTCACGAATTCTAGCCACCGCCTTTGTCTCATATTCAGATCCTTCTGTGTGAAGAGATACTGAAGTGACTTGTGATCCGTGAATAGAGTAAACTGCTCTCCTAGAAGATAATGCCTCCATATCCTCAAAGCAAAAACGACCGCTGCCAACTCTAGGTCGTGAGTGGGGTAATTCCTCTCGTGGGGCTTTAGCTTCCTGGAAGCATAAGCTATAGCCCTTTCCTCCTGCTGGAGCACACCCCCAATACCCCGTAAGTATGCGTCTGTGTAAACCCGATACTCTAGCCCTCCCTTTGGCAATGCCAGCACGGGTGCAGATGTCAACTTGTCCTTTAGCTCGTCGAACGCTAATTGACAACTATCATCCCACTTGAAAGGTACCCCTTTCCGAGTCAGATTCGTCAAAGGTCCTGCAATCTTAGAGAATCCTTTAATGAATCGCCTGTAGTAACCAGCCAAACCCAGAAAACTGCGCACCTCGGTCGGTGTCGTGGGCTGTCCCCACTCCCTCACCGCTGACACCTTATCCGGATCCACTGCAATACCCTGATCTGACACGACGTGACCAAGGAACTGTACCTCCCGTAGCCAGAACCCACACTTCCCGAATTTGGCATAGAGCTGATGATCCCTCAGTGTCTGTAGAACCATGCGTAAATGCTCTGCGTGCTCCTCCTCGGTACGTGAGTAGATTAGGATGTCATCAATGAACACGATGACAAACTGATCTAGGTACTCCCTGAAAACCCTATTCATGAGGTCCATGAACATAGCTGGTGCATTGGTGAGCCCGAAGGGCATCACCCTGAACTCATACGATCCATACCGCGACAAGAAAGCGGTCTTAGGAACATCCTCTTCTCGGATACGCAGTTGATGATACCCTGACCTCAAGTCGACTTTGGAGAAGTAAGACGCCCCTCTCAGTTGGTCAAATAAATCATCAATCCGAGGCAACGGATACTTATTCCGTATCGTCACCTTGTTCAGCTCCCTATAATCCACGCACAATCGGAGTGACCCATCTCGTTTCTTCACAAACAACACCGGCGCACCCCACGGCGATGTACTCCGCCGAATAAAATCCTGACCCAGTAGTTGCTGAATCTGCTCCCTCAATTCTCGCATTTCTGAAGGGGCCATTCGGTAAGGTGCCCGAGCAATAGGCCTCGTTCCCGGTGCCAAGTCTATAAAAATTTGATTTCTCTGCTGGGTGGTAATCCTGGTATCTCCTGGAATACATCCTCAAAGTCCCTCACCACGGGAATAGAGTCTAAAAGGACTACCCGCTGCTTCTAAAACCCAGCCCGTTTAGCAAAATTAGATTATGAATGAATGCTCCCATGTTAAAATTATGCTACATACATAACCATGAATGAAAAACATACCCTCAACTGCTGGCGGCGCCTGCTGTGCCGGCGGATTTGGAACGTTCCGGACATTATACACACGCCCGTAGTGTATTTGCCACTGATGCTTTGGGGCGAGTGGAGTTGGTGCGACTGGTGGTATCTGCCCCGGCTGTCCCTGATGGGTAACCTACTGACGACTTCTGCCCCTCTGCGGGCACTCCCTCTTGAAGTGTCCTGGCTGGTGACAGACATAACAGAGCCTCTGCACGCCTCCCTGTCGTTGGCCCTGACGTGGCTGGCCCTGCTGGCCTCCCCGATTGTTCCCTTGGCCCTGACGGCCTTGAGGAACCTGCTGCTGCTGCTTAGGGTCTGGCTGCCCCTGCCTGGACCCCTGTCCTCCCGGTTGGAACCCACCAGGCTTAAATCTCTTTGCCTGATTCCCTTGCTGAATGAATTGTGGCTGAGTACTACTAGTGCAACCACCCGTAACTGCCTTGCCCTGCTGGCTCGATTCACCTGCTCTCTTATTCCCCTTCGAATGGGCACGATGATCCCGACAAAGTACGAGGGCGGCATTAACGACATCTGCATAAGTCATTAACGTCGAATTCCCAATCAAATGTTGCCTGATCCTCCAGGCTAAGCCATTCATGAACCTTGACCTCTTCCACTCCTCATTGCTCACCTCATTTGGTACAAAGCTTGCCAAACGGGTGAACTCTTGCTCATAATCTGCCACAGACCGGTCACCCTGTATTAACTCACTGAACTTCCTTCGCATCTCCGCCTCTACCGCTGGTGGAACGTGGTTACGGTCGAACCGCACCCCGGACTCGGGTACCGCCATGAAATCTCGCTCTTCAGTGGTGGTCACTGACTCCCACCATTGTAGGGCTGCCTCCGACAGACGAAAGGAAGCAAGCTTCTGCCTCTGCACATCGGCACACTCCAGCATGCGCAGATGGCACTGAATATTCTTCTTGCAGTCACAGGCCTCCACCACATCGATGCCCCCCTGAAACTCAGGTGGGTGACCCTTCTGAAAGGTCTCCCTAACTCGCTGCCAAGACGGTGGCCCCACTGGAGCCTGAACTGCTGGAGCCATTGGAGGAGGTGCCTGGGGCTGTGGAAAATGAGCTGCCATAGCTTGCATCGCTGTCTCGACTGCCTGGGCCACTATCACTGCCACTTGAGTAGTAGAAATCAACTCAGGTGGGGGTGGTGGTGGCGGTATCTGCGGCTCCTGGTGAGCCTCCCTCACCTCATCTCTAGCTTCATCCCTTTCCGCTCCCTGTCTCATCGGTGACATCTGAAATAGATTGAATTGTATAAGTACACAATTTATACAAAAACTAGTAGCAGGAATACGATATCTCACAAGCGGAAAATATAATCAACAGTCCTAATAATAGGGCTCTATAACAACCGAACGCTACGCTGAAACGTAGAAAGCCGTACAGATCCTAAGGACAACTAGAACCTGATGCTCTGATACCATCTGTGACACCCCGCCTAATTAATCTCGGGTGATCAGTCCTGAATCAAGTTAGAACAGGTTTCTCATTTGGTCCATTCTTAGCATCACTGTCGTTTATTTAAATTACTAACCACCTAAGTGAGAAAAACCAGACTAGTGCCAATTTTATCTTTCATTAATTAAACTAAAACCCATACGGAAATTAAAGCAATAAAACCATCACAGATAATTGAACTAATCATTCCACAAGTAAAAAAATTTATTAACCGAATAAACCATCGGTCCAAATAATAAATCCCATAAAGACAAGAATACAAATCCCAACAAGTCTAAAACAAATAAAAGGAAAGTGAGCGACATGCTCGAATAACTAATAATGAGTCTCTACATTATGAAGGAAAGAAGGAGGCGTCTATCAAATGTCCCGCAACATCCACATATGCTGCAGCAACGGATTTCCTGGAATCGAGTCAAGTCTGGCGTCCCTGTGGCTGGACACCTAAAAGGTTTTTAAAAATTTATAGCAAGGGTTAGTACCCAAAACATTTGAAAACATTTAGCAAATGATTAACTTGCAGTAATAATGAATATGCATGCTCTTCATATTTTAGTTAGTGTCGCACTCTCTTGAGAACTTCCTTGCCCCTCCTCTAATGTGCACCACTAACGCTTTAATTATCACCTAGTTATCTATCTCATGACTAGATAATTATTAAAGTCTCCTTGAATCCCTTCTACTCTAATTTGAGTAACTGTGATTATGATTTTTAAGTCATTAGTAACATCAACTTAATTAAATCATTTTCCCTTTTTAATTCATATAACTACTCCACTCGTTATACATATACAACAACTCATGCTTGTATTTATTTAGCCCGTATATAATAATCACCTAATTATATACTTAGAATTTATTGCAGCATTCACACACATACTGGAATACATAAACCACTAATATCCACCCGAGTAAAAGTACTCCCCGGATATAATTTCTCTAAAGTGCTAGTACACTAGGTATATTCACATATCCTAGTTATCCAAGTTAGAATCTCTCACTAACTTGGTTTAGTATACGATTGGAGGCGGTCATATTCCTTCCCGGAAAGTGAGATGCCCCTCACCCCCTGCAACGGACGCTATGACCTGGGAATCTACTTGCCCTACTCCTCAAGCTAGGGGATTCATCCACTGCGCGTAACCTCCCCCTATAGCACTAGAGTATAGTAATATCTAACCACTGATATTAAGGCATACACTATATATATATACTATCACACACCGTATATATATATATATATACATACATAAAAATGTTCCAGTTACACCGTGTACTAACCCGTGACACAAGCCTATAGCATTATTACCCAACTCGAATTATTAATAATAGCACATTAATAAATTCAGTTACTTTTAATGTTGCCCTCACCATTTAATTGGACTAAATCTCATAGCCCGAATTAACCTCACCCGAGTCTAAATCCCGACTCTAAACTACTTAGTCCATTACTAAATGAAATAATATACTCCGATGTCGCTCAACCAATTGTGACGTGACACCCAATTTCTACTCCCATCTTCTAATTAATTTCCTCACAGTTAATCAGATTTAAATCATGTATTAATATTTTTCTCAATAATATAACACATAACAACTTTTATATAAATCCCTCCTTATATAAACAAACTGGGCGAACTGTCAGTTTCTGCCGACCGTCGATCGATCGACTTCATGGCGTCGATCGATCGATCGAACAGATACTCGTCTTCTTCGCGAAGACGGACAGCCATGGGCGAAAATCTGCAAACCCTAATTCCTTCTACACTGAAACTCAGTCTTTTTTTGTATTTGTACATATTAGGAAACCCACTAGAACTCTCCCGAATACTCATCCACATCAATAATTCGTCCATTAACTCCAATTTCTAAAATTTGGGGAAAGTTTCACCATTAACCCTAGGTCCATTTATACCCCAATTTCATCATCAATTTCGTTTCCAAATATGCAGATAACATTCTATCAGATATGCAATAATTCACCATTATCAGATTTTACCAGAATTCACACCCAAATTTCGTAAATCAGAATTGTGGTTTTTAAAATCCCATGTTCATTCCATTAACCCCCAAAAACGGATTTCTACATAATCACTACACATGAATATGAATCGAAAACAGATTTAATGCTATTACAAGTTATCCACTTGCCTCAAGGTTCGTAGAGTCTGAATTGGAGCTAAATCCCAAGGTTGAAGATGACCTTTGATGGCTCTCTTTGATCCCCAATTTGGTTTTGGCTGCTGTTAGGGTTTCCTAACCCTTAATTTGCTTTCTCTAATTAAGTTCAGCCACCCCCTTATTTCTTTTTATTAGATTAATTAACTTAATCCCGTTTTTTGACTAATGGGCCAAGCCCAAGTGACCCAAATGTCCCCGAGTGGGCCCGGCTATGTCTAAAAACGTCCCGTGACCCGTTCACTATCCCCGGGTACACTTTTCCGACTATCTCGGCCCATCCGGACTCAACTGCATCCTCAGAATTTGTATCCGAATTAATTTATAAAAATACTTATCCCCCACCCCATATAGTCTTATACCGACTTCCGAATGTGATAAGTACCTCCTCGTCACTAATACTCGAGGCGACGTAATTACATTATTACTATTCACTTAGTAAATAAGTTTTCCCTAAATATTAACCATTCAATCCCAGATTAATATTTATATACATTATTCTGTTCTAATTAATTCATTAAATTACAACACACTAAGTAATTTAGAATCTCCGAATTAATTAAATTAAATGTACCAAAAATACGGGGTGTTACACCCTCCACCCAAAACCACCAAAGATTAACCATCTTCCTCCATATTTTAGCTCAGAAAACCAAAATACACCGCACTTTCAAGCTATAAAGGCAACGGGGTCCCTTTATGCGTGTGTCCTTTAGGTGGAGACAAATATTCTTTTTAAAATCCTTTTCCAATTTTATTTAGCACCAATTTTGCCAACCGAAAAAATTAATCCAATTTTATCTTCTTAACCATAAACATGCATGTAATGATATAAGCAAGATAATTCAAAGAATGCTCACAAAAACATGCCGATGTATGAGGAAACCACAACGGGAAAAAACCTCGAACGACCCAGGCCAGACAATCACTATGATACGATTTTACAAAGGAAGATTATAGTCTTATTCAATGACTCGAAACCCAAAAGTCTTAGAGCCTCTTCTTCTCTTAAACCGATCCTCCATAGTGCAACCCAGGAGTCCACCTATGCCAGGTCCATAGCACATGAGTCCATGCATACCTCGGTATCCACCGATACAGCCAACAATCGTTAATCAACAAGTACGGAGTTCACTGCACAAAATAGGATCTTCGAAAGATGAAGAATGAAACAATGGTGCAAACAAAAGATTTTTTATGACTCATGGTTATGTAAAACTCGAATCTTCTAAACACAAAAGATGTCTTTAGCTTCAGAAACATTTGGTAAACATTTGCAAAAAACTTATAGGTTTTGTTAGTTCTATATGTTCTGAACTTACATTTAATTGAGCAAAAGATGCCTTAAATAAAAACATTGAGTTGGCGCGTCGTTCTAATGAAAATGTGATTTTATTTGAACGAAATGACTATCTCAATATATTGAGAAGACCACTTCATTTGAACGACTCCACAATGTCATTTGAACGATTGTTAAAGTCTTTTGAACCATATAAACTCAAGGGGAAATATTATACAGCTTTAAACTCAGAAAAATCATTTTAAAAACATTTTAAAGTCATATTTAAATAAAATAACATCCTTAGAAAAATTTACTGAGTATCCACAAACCAATATGCATCCATACCTGAGAGAATCTTGAAAAATAATGTGAAGACATGAAATCTGCACCAAAACTCAACATGATCTATCATTGAATCTTGGTCGCTATGTATTTAACATAACATCATAGGCTTAATGGGAATCATGACAATTAAAATCTATCCTATGACTCAAAGTGGTTTGTTTTTTAAATAATGCCAATATATATAAGTTGATCCTCCTTACAATTCTCCCCCTTTTGGCTATTCTGGGATAAAACTAAATAGTGAAATGCCTAAGCCGGGTTGTTAAGCCGAATGACCTAAATATACCATCCCATAAACCCAAAAGAAAATACAGGACATGGACTATCAAATGTAGGGCGACCAGCGAGACAGTCTGAATGTGATGTAGTCGTAAAATCTCGAATAGCTGAAATATCACTACACACACGTAATAAACAAATACCATGTGATGTACGGAGGAACATATGATATATAAGAAATATGAATCAAATCAAATGACATCAATATCAAACATCACAAGTCTCCCCATACATCAAATATCTATCTGTCCTCCCCTTTTGTCTCGAATAGACAACTAGTGAGAAAAATAAATATATAAATTCAAATGTAGCATGAATATAACATGAAAAGTATATCTATATAAACATGAGCAACTAAATAATAAAAGATCAATATATGACAAGGCATAACTTGTAAACAATCTTATTTATGCGACTGAACAAAATCTAAAACAATAATGCAATGATCAATCATGAATAATACAATGAAAACTGCATGTAAACGGTATAAAATAATCCAGATGAAGCACCATACAATAATATCAGAACAATTTGTAACAAGCGGGTAAAGAAACAGATCAAAAATCTCAAAAACTAAACAGGTCATTCGAATGATATGAGTAGTCATTCAAACAATATTCTAATGTCATTCGAACCATGCAAAATCGCACTATTAATGACCTAAAACAGTAGCAACTCGTTCGAAAAGACCTTTCTAACGACCATCTAACAACCCATCTAATGACCATACCTGTATGTCGACTGTAGCTTGCGCAAAGGGATCATTTGATCCATCCCTCTAACGACATGGACATGTCATTGAAACAAAAGGCAAAAGTCATTCTAAAGACTTGAATAGTTATCAATTCCAGCTCATAAATAATTTATAAACTACCTAGTGAAAAGAATATTTGATAAAACCATTTACAATTCAAAAATAATATCAAAACTGACTAAAAAAACATGTAAGTTACACGTTAACATATTATCAATGTGCTCAAACATAGAATGGAATGAGGGGTGTAACTAACACAAAATAATCATAATCCAAACACAAAGATACGTTCAAGAAGATCTAATTGACCACTAAATAGTATCAAACTAATTTTTAGCGATATGCGACAGTTAAACTTTGAACTAAATGAATTAAATAAACATCACACACACAATTCTAGAATTTTAACAATTCTGTAAACAATTTTTCATCATAGGACTTTTTTTGTGAAAACCCGTTGATCTTCAACTAAAACTCCCTCATAATTGATAATTTTTTTTAATTCATTTTTCTTTCAAATATCTATTTCTGTTTTTAAGAGATTTACTATTGGCCCCATTTTTGTCATATTTTTCTTTCAATTGGCTTAATTTTTTCTTGGGCTCTTTTAAACGATGGTTTTCATAACGAGTTCACATACCTCTCACAACCCTTTCCCATGTACACTCATCATTTTTTCAATATGATGCACAAATCCCCCTAAGTCTAATATGCACGTAGATGACAAAATTGAGAGGAGAACATCTCACCAAACTCAATTATGCATGAGAAGTCAAACATTCATATAAGCACATGCATGTGTGCATTGACATACACATAGTGAAATTAAATTTTAAGTCAACTTCGAAACAACCCCATTAAAACCATTGGTTAAGATCAATCTTCGTATAAAAAATCATGACCAAATGTAGTAGCCACGTGGAAAAATGGAATGGATGTGGTTCAAACACACTAATATGCCACATGAAGTGTAAACTCACGACATAAAAATAAACCAAAAATATTTTTGTGTTTTTCAAAAAATTATTTTGACCCCATAACAAAAAAAAAATTGTATTTTAAAAAATATATAAAATCAAAACTATTTGTGTATTTTCAATAAAATTTATCAAAGTAAAATCTTTTTATATTTTTCAAATAAGACTTAAATAAAAGAAAAATATAATACAAAGAGATAAACATTTCATGACACTAGCAAATATATATCATGAAGCAAGACTAGTGTATGACAAACATGCCAACATAATCATCCGTAAGAAATATCATGAGAAGTATTCGGTACAAGCAAATGAGAGTCATGAAGTTTAATTCCTAAAGCCTCTAAGTCCGATTTCCTAATATAAGTAGGTGTATGAAGACGCATGGGGGTTTTGGGAACCGAAATGACATTATCATTAAACTTCCTAGGAGCATTTTTAAGGTCATAACAATAACGCCTAAGGTGACTCTTCCTACAACAATGAGTGCAAGTGAAAACACGATGAAGAATGTTACCTAAACACGGACCTCTTCTAATATTACTACTTGGCTCTCTCATACGTATGGTATTGGCTTTGGGAGTGGGAGCAATACTATTATTAAAGCCTATACCACACCTATCATCCTTGATTTGGACGGTGCCTAAAATCCTATCCAACTTTTATGACCTACCCTCCAAATAAAGCTTAACCTTACTGGAATTCCTCAACCTCTCCTCAAGATCACTAATCCTAGACTCGAGAAAATGCTTGGACTCCTCAGACTCTAGAATCTCCTTCTTCATAGCCTCCATCAAACCACAAAGACTGTCTCTCTCACCCTTAATGTACTCTAGTTTCTCTCGAAGAGTCCTCTCACGTGTCCTAATATCCTTAATCAAAGCATCATTATTTTCCACGACACATTATTTCAACTTAGCATGCAACTTCAAGTTTGCCTTATTTCTCATTCACCGTTTCTTCAGACAATTCATGAAAGGAAACTTATAACTCACTTTCCACTACATCCTCATCCTCATTATCTCCACCCTCGCTCACTTGGGATTCACAAACTATGGGCTCGAAAATGTCATTCATATGAGTATCTTCATGAAAAGATTTATCATCGTCTCTCATATAACAAACCATGAATGCAGTGTAGTTGAGCTCAATGGGGGTATCCTCTCCCTCTTTCAGTTCACTATCACTAAGGGTGGTGTTATATGCAATAAGTTTCTTGCCCTCCTTCTTAAGTCTAGTGGGGCATTCCGCTACCTATGGCCATAACCCTAACCAATAAAAAACCTCTCCGACTCATCCCTCTTATCATTCTTACTTGGATTCTTAGGGACATGATCAACCTTGTTGTTCTTGAATTTCTCAAGTCTTTTGGCATCTTTCCATTTATTTTGGAACTTAAGAAACTTTTTGAACTTGTTCGCCAACAAGGCTACATCTTCAAAATCGGTGTCGGATTCATCATCCTTCGAAAATTTTGTTTCCTCCTTTTGGGATTTCAAAGCGATGCCATTTTCTTTCTTTAGCACTTTCTTGGAGGTAAACATTTCAAGCTCATAAGTTTGTAGGTCACGTACAAGCTCTTCTAATCTCGTTGAGTCAAATAAACCCAAGGAGTTCAAAATGGTTACCTACGGATTAAATCTACTAGGCAATGACCTTAATATTTTCTTTATGACTCGGTTGTCGGGTATTTTGCCTCCCAAGTTAAACGATGAGTTGACAATATGGCACAACCTAACGTAAAACTCATTAAACATCTCACTCTCTAACACCTTAATCATATCAAATTGCATGGTGAGGTTTTGGAATTTAGATGCCCTAATAGTGTTAGTTCCCTCATGAGTAAGTGCAAGGACACCCCAAGCCTCTTTTGACATCTCACACATCATAATACGATTATACTCTTCTTGTGTTATAGACGAGGATATAGCATTTAAACCTTTGGAATTGAATTGTGCAAGTTTGTGTTCGACTTCGATCCATGACTCAACAGGTTTTGAGTGTATGGCCTCACCTTCTCTCATGACTCATGATATCCACCATTTTTCTACTAATAACCAAACACGCTCATTTATAGCCATGAGTGCAGACTTCATACGCATCTTCCAATAAGCATAATTTGAACCATTAAAAATAGGCGGTGTAAAACCTTCATAAATACCGAAATTCATACCAAAGACACATAGGATCACCCACACAATGAAATAGTGTTTCTAACTCTGAAACCAATTTATAAACACAACCGGGTCCATTTATGTGTGTGTCCTTTAGGTGAAAATAATTTTTCTTTTCAAAACCTTTTTCTAATTTTATTTAGCACCAATTTTTTAAACCAAAATAATTAATCCAATTTTATCTTCTTAACCCTAAACATGAATCTAGTGATATAATCAAGATAAAGTAAAGAATGCTCATAAAAACACGCTGATGTACGAAGAAACCATAACGGGAAAAAACCTCAGACGACCGAGGCAAGACAATCACTATGATACAATTTTACAAAGGAAGATTACAGTTTTACTCAATGACTCGATACCCACAAGTCTTGACGCCTCTTCTTCTCTTATACCTCTCCTCCTCAATGTAAGATAGGAGTCCACCTAAGCTAGGTCCACATCACACGAGTCCAAGCATACCTTGGTATCCATCGATACAACTAGAAATGGTCAATCAACAAGTACGGTATCTACTGCATGAAATATGATGTTCAAATGATGAATAATGAAACAATGGTGTAAACACAAGATCTCTATGATATATGGTTATGTAAAACTCGGATCTTGTAACCGCAAAGGATGTTTTTAGCTTTTGGAACCTTCGGTAAACAATTGTAGAAAATATATAGGTTCTGTTTAGTTCCGGATGTTCTGCACTTACACTTTTCTGAGCCAAATATGCCTTAAATAAGCACTTTTTGGCACATAGTTCTAATAAAAATACGATGTCATTTGAACGAAATGACCATCTTATTAGAACCAGAAGACCACATCATTTGAATGACTTCATAATGTCGTTTGAACCATATAAAATTGAGGGATAATATTATACGACTTTAAACTGATAAAAATCATTTAAAAAACATTTTAGAATCATATTTATATAAAAAAGCATCCTTAGAAAAAGTTACCGATATCCATAAATCAATATGCATCCATACCTGAGAGAATCTCAAAAAATAATATGAATATGTGAAACGTGCACCTAAGATAATGTCGATAAGTAAAGTGAGAAATTGACTAATGTCCATGACAGAAAAGGAGTGGTAAAGTGAAGTTATCAATTGGTTAAATAAGTAACCTAAGGAGGTTTAACCCATAATTAATACAAGAGTGTGTTTATCAAAGGTTTCAATGAAAAATAAATATTTTCTAGCACAGTGAGTGCGTTTCTTGAAAGGTGGATTTCAAGGAAAATACTAAGGTAAATGTGGCGTGAGTAAACAAAAATTTCAATAAAAGAAGTGTGTTTCCCTCACAAAGGGCATTTGTTTAAAGTATTTAATCGGGTACGTTAAATCAAGAAAGAAATGTCCAATTAAGTAGAAAGGGATTCTTTTATAGATTAAGGTGAATTAATCAGAATCAGTAATGTTTTGGAACAAAACGGCTTCATGCATTAATATATATATATATATATATATATATATATATATATATATATATATATATATATATATATATATATATATATATATGAAGCAATTGCATGTGCAAGTCGTTAAATGTATTAGAGTCCCTTTCATGCCATTCGATTCTATATTGAATTATTCTATTTCCTACTGGGCATTTGGCTCATTCCCTCCTTTTTGTTATCGCAGGTTGAGTGAGGTTTCGTATTTTGAGAGCATTATACAAGTAAATATTCTTTTATTTTACATTAATTGCTTTGTATGCTTGGATTTCGGGAATGGGTCACTCACATAGCTTGATTTAAATTGGAATCGCATGCTAAATAAGTGAAATGTTAATTAAATAAAACTAGACCAATAACATTATTTAGGTTGTTTCGTCGCACATCACACCTAATGCTCGGGTCTAACCAAGTTGACCACGGGTAACCCTTAAATTCAGGACGAGGTGTTACAAATGGCATCAAAGCTCTAGTTTTATGTTTCCTCTCGAGAGTGATGTGGTGAGGTTGGTAATGGATCTTTCGACGTCGATGTTGGTTTTGGGCCGTTCATGCTAGACAGGTGATGGTTTCGGTTTGTGTTCTGTATAATAGAGTCAAGGAGATTAACATGACGGGCAATGTGTGGCCAAGTAGCATGTGATGGTTTCGCTTCTGATTTAGACATGTTAGTAAACTACGATTGTCCATTTAGTCCATTAGTGGAACATCGTGTTCTCTAGTGTGAGGTACCGTGATATCAAACCTTGATGATGTGAGATGCCCAGTAAGATATTAATGAAGGTGAATCACATCCATTGAATTAGAGACGTGAGTCATTTAAAGTCAACTGTGGAGGATATGTAACTAGAATATCATATCTAAGAAACATTTATAAAGGCTCATTAAGTTCATTGGTTAGGTACTTAAGCGTAGTTAGTAATGATGATGTGATTACACGTACTTGATCCTCGGGGTAGTGTCATGTCGAAAGAATTTAACAATTCAGTGGGCATGTAGACCCCTGTTGGTCATTACTTGAGGATGTGTACTTGGTCGTAGTTGATAGGATACTATCATTTTAGGTAAGTGGCTTGGTTTGCGGCTGGACACCTGCTATTGGAAGATACAAGAGAGAGAAGAGAATATGCATGGAAATGGGTCAGAGCCCGATGGTAAAATAGTTTTGAAAATAGCTAGTGAATAATTGCAATATTTATCACTTATAATTTTCATATTAGATTATCGGACTCTCTCTTGAGATTCTCACCTCTCATATAGAGTGCACACCTAACGTACCTCTAAGCCATCCTAGTTATAGTTCCCATGCTAACTAGATTAACCCATTGTATCCATTATTTTTAACCAATTCATTCCCACGTATTAACCCTATAATACATATAATGATGTTATAACCATATATATCCATTTAGATTCAACATGGATAAGTCCCTTGTTAATACAATTCAATTAAGTGTTTTCATATGTAACTATCTTACATTTCTACTTTAGCCACATAGTAGATATCATCACATGTGTATATATATACATTCACTATATTATATATATATATATATATATATATATATATATATATATATATATATATATATATATATATATATATATATATATATATATATATATATATATATATACATACTATATTGCACCCCGAGACATAGCTGCGGTGCTGCATTACTCTGCTATCTTGTCCCAATACATCTCGTCACTATATAGGAACTATAGGTTCGGTAAAGATCCCTCGAACCACAAATATCAAATCATAAATAATGGAGGCGAACACAGTCCTAAGCCTTTGGGATACGCACATACCTACGCACCCAAATGACCGTTCTATACCATTGTCCTCACTAATGGTAATCGACCTAAGTCCTATATTCTCGAGCGACAAGTCGGAGGTCCCATTTATTCATCAGGATAAGACTTCCCTCATGCGTATACCTCCCGTCGATAGCAAGTAAGCTAGGTATGTCATACACATAAATTATCAATCAATCAAATATACATTATCATCTACATATATAAAATTAGGTACTTACACTGCCTATATCATATTAGGAATTTATCCTATCACAAGTACCCGACGTATTTATTGAATACTACCCACACTTGTAATCATGATTATCATTATATATTTTTTTATGTGGTTATCACTCACATAATATTTTATCCGACCCAATTACCCGTAAATATATCATCAATATTACCCTTACTTAATATAACGATTATTCTCCTCTAAATCGTAATATAATTATGTAGATATCTGTTAAAAAAATTTAATCCTCAAATCCAAATAATTTTTCAACATTAACCCAAGTCCCTTGCTCCTTATTAACGTACCAAAATTAATAAAATCTCACCATAGGCCAAATTAGCATTTTCCAATTATTATTATTATTATTATTATTATTATTATTATTATTATTATTATTATTTTTTTGATAAAGGTACATTCTGTCAGAAATATAAATTACAATTTTGATACTTTTTCTGCTCTGACTTTGAAAAAACATAAAACTCTAAAGTTATGCAGAACGTTACTTTATACAAAAACAAGCGAGCATACCACTAATTTCCTCTTAAAGCAGAGCTAAAATTATCATACAATGTTCGTCCTTTTGAACAATTTTTTCATGCATTTTATCCATTTTCTTTCTCATCAAAACCAACACAAATCAATCCAAAACTTCTCCTAATTAATCTCAATTGATATAGCAAGATATATGATCAGATTCTAATAATCAAACAAACCAAAATCATCAGATAGTTTGGATTAAATCCTATTATTCCCAGAATTCTCATAAGTTCTTATTTCTCCAAAAATCATAATAATTCAGAGTTCTTCTATCATTTGAAACCCAAAATTCATGGATTAAATTATTTAAACAGAAAGAAATTTATTCTATCTAATTTTCATATCAAGAACAAATTGCAAAAACTCTATAGTTCATCCTTAAATCACGTAAGTTCATACTTCTTACTTAACCTATCTAGCATGGATATTGTAATCAATAAAATTAAGCAAGAATTACACTTACCTTAATTATATAGGTTTGAACATTTGGTGATGATGGTTTAGAATCCTTTCCTTATTTTTTGGTGACTTTTCGATGGTGGTGCTGGTGGTAGATGATGGTCAATCCCCTTTGGCTTGCCCCAAAATTCTTTCCTCCTTCCTAAGCAACCTCTTCTCCTCCCAAGAAACTCTTCACTTTCTCTCACACTAATACCTCTCAAGTGTTTTGTGATCAAATGAAATGAACCTACGTTCCTCTAATCCATCACCTTTATAATAAGACAAATCCTGAAATTACTAATCGTCTCCCAAATAAAATGACTAAAATGTCCCTTTGGGGTGTCCTTTCATCTCCTAAATGATCCGAAATCCACATCCAACACCCGAATAAACTTTTCTGACTATTTAGACCCTCATGGACACAACGGCGCACTCAAAACGACCATAAGGTTGATATAAAATAATGTTTCCTTTTTTATTTATTTAAATTAGTCCCGATACGTCCCATACCACGTTCCGACTTAAGTTTCATAATTATCGTATTAGTAACTCACGACAATATAAATAACATCATATTTATTTATTACTTAAATATCACTAAGTAATATTCAGAATCATATATTTCAATATCCACAAGTAATATAAAATCCGGATTAATTCCAATTAATTAATTTAAAATTAATTCCAATTAATCCCATTAACTTTTAATTTAACTCATTTTAAAAGTCATAAAAATTACGGGGTATTACAATAGTCTTCCATGATTTGGTTTTAGAGAATATGATGCAACTTTGAGGAATAAGACACATATTGATGTCGGTAGTGTGGACTTGGAGGCTTATAGGTTGTGTACGACGTCTTATATCCTGTTAGAATCTTTAGTAGTGTCATCCTATGGTTTGATACGTGGTTTATGGCATCAGCCATTTGGAAGAAGGTTTTTTGACCTTTATTGGATCTCGAGGAGATATTAATAGGTTAGACCTATGCGAGAGTTTCAAACAAAAGGGAAATAAGGTTCTTATCTAAATGTCGTGGCCCATTCTAGCGGCCTAAATGAGGACAGAATGCAAGGCAGTTTCAGTTTGGGTATGATTTAAGGAAGTGCTTGGAGTATCCTTAGGACTGATTATGTGTGACGTCATTGAGAAACATAAATAAACTTGTTGTGATGCCCTAGGTGTTCAATGGTTAAAGTTCACTATGTGTGGAGAGTTATAGGCTAGTATCTTTACAAGTACCTAATGGCTATGATGCGGATATCGGGAAATAAGTAGGGCATACCTACAATAAGAGGATCACAAGTGATAAAATTTCATTAGGTTTTTGATGACTTTTATGTTGGGGTGTGCTTGGTATCCTTAGGGAACCACTCAAATTCAACATCATGGAGTGCTAGTGTTTTAATGATGGTTGTATTGAGGGTCATGTGATGATCTCTAATTGTTGGTCAAATTCTAAGGAGTCGAATCGTGTCATCTAATTTAATATTAATAGATGGTGCAACCTTTTAAGGGAAATTGGAGAGTTGTGCATGATGCTCGTTTGTCTTAAGATGACTAATGTAGGAAGTGTAGTACTCGAATTTGATGGTGTTGATACCAAATTTAGTCTGCTGACATGGATCAATAAAGTGAAGACACATGACAATCTACGTGGCAACAACAAACTCTTCCGAGGAACTCACACGCTCCGAGGAACCATACTACAACGAGGAACACTACTTCCCCGAGGAAATCATATGCTCCGAGGAACGAGAACTCTCCGAGGAACTCTTGAAGTACCGAGAAGCTTAGGCGGTCCGAGCAACTCAGGCGGTCCGAGCTGCACCTCGAACAAAGCAATAATAGCAGGATAACCAACAGATTGACTGTTCATTAAATGCTTATCATTTAGACGCATACGCGTAAAGGATATTGCATGTATTACCCTTTCATATGTACATCATTTAATGTATTACCCTTTCACATTATAGCCCCAGGGCTATAAATACATTGTACAATCCTCATTGTAAGGGGACCGAAATTTCTTGAGATAATTTGTAATCGAGAATTACCATACAATCAGCAATAACATAACAGTGGACGTAGGCCATTCTTATAAGGCTGAACCACTTTAAAAATTTTTTGTCTCATTTATTTATCTGTGATTGAATAATTTGATATGATCTAATTTTTTACATCAACAGATTGGCGCCGTCTGTGGGAAATAACTGGTAATATCGTTTTTCCATAAAAAATAATCCATCACAAATGGCTGATATTCCAGAATCAAGCAATCGAAACGCTGGAAGCCCTCCAAATCCATCTGCTCCGCCAAATATTCCAGATCTGGTTGGAATAATTACAAATCTAGCTCAGGTCCAGACCGTCATGCAAGAAACTATGCGTCAACTTATACAAACCCTCCATGGCAGAGCACCAACCCATTCAAGACCACGAAGTATTCAAAGAAACACCCGTGCACCATCTTCTCATACTAGGCATACCAATTCATATCGCTATGAGGAGTCTGAAGATTTTTGTTATCAACCTGGACGAACTTCGTCAGTGCGAGCCAAAGATACTGAACAACGTATCACTCTCTCCCCAGAAAGGACCAGTGCGCTAGAAAGATTAAGCAGAGTATCTCCTTTTGATCGATTAGGTCCTAGGAGGAGCAAAAGTCCTCCTAGAGCCCCATCGAGGAGTTTTCAACGACCATCAGATTTAAGGGAAGGATCTGCCCAGTCGCGACCATTTGCTCGTCATGATAAATCCCAGGAAGCCATCTCAACGCGATCAGCTGATCGAACCAATAGGCCCGAGGAAGGAAATGATGCATGGAAAGGCTCTATTCAAAGGCTGGAGGATAGATTGGAGGAAATGGTTAAAGCTAAGAACCCTCTACAATGAACCTTTGTTCGAGGAACACCTTTTGTCCTGGCCATTGTAGATTTTCCAACACCATCAAAGTTCAAAGCACCTGTTGTGACACCTAAATATGATGGAAAGACAGACCCTGTCCTTCATATAGAACAATACCAAGCTGCAACCAACATCTATGCTGTTCCAGATGAGATGAGATGCAGAGTATCCTCTGGAACTCTTATCGGATCTGCTCAAATATGGTATAATAATCTTCCTCGGGGTAAGATCTCAACTTTTCTTCAACTGGCCGAGTTATTCATTGGGAATTTCTGTTTTGGGGCAAAGGCAGTTAAACGAGTATCACATTTGTTAAGTGTTAGACAAAAAGCTGGTGAGATCACCAGAGATTATATGACTCATTTTAATAATGAGAAACTTGAAGTCATTGATTATGAGGTGACAACAGCGATTACTGCTTTGATGAGTGGACTACTGCCCAACAAGTTGTACTATACTTTGGCCAAAGATCCACCTAGAACCATGTCAGACCTGATGGGAAAAGCGTCCAAGATTATGAATGCCGAGGAGGCTATGGCTGCGAAGAAGAATATGGATGCCAAAGAAACCAAGGTGGAAGGCGATAAAGCTAAGAAGAAAGAGCATAAGAACAATGGTAATGACAAACATTCAAAAAATAGGTCGGTATGGGATGAAATGAAGAAATATGATAATTATACTCCTTTGAAGAAGGATATCAACCATGTTCTAGAGGAAATCAAGAACAACGAGGAACTAAACTGGCCAGAGAAAATGAAGGCAGACCGTGACAAGAGGAATAAGGCAAAGTATTGCGAGTTTCATAAAGATTATGGCCATATGACCAAAAATTGCATAGCTCTTCAGAATGAGATTGAAACACTCATCAGACGAGGAAAGCTATCAAAGTATGTTGATCGTGGAAACGAAAGAAGAAATAACGACCGAGCAAGAGATAGGTCTAGATCTCCTCATCGAGCAGAGGAGAATAAGAAAAGAAACCATGAAGTTGATCCAGAAGACGACCCCAATCTTCCCAAGAGACCAAGGCAGCCAGAACGAGAGGTATTTTCAATACGCTTTGGGTCATTTGACTGTAATATTATAACAGGTGGAGATGCAGGAGGAGGAGACCTTACTGCCGAGAGAAAAGCTTACCTCTGTGAGGCTCAAGCTTGCTCGTACATTCAATGAATAAATCTCACCGAGGAGGATCGCCCGAGAAAGGTGAACAAAGAGAAGTTAGTCATTGGGTTCTCAAAGAATGACCTTGCAGGTGTTCTATATCCTCATGATGACCCATTGGTGATCAAGATGAGAATGAAGGAGGTAACAAGAGTACTGGTCGACAATGGTAGCTCGACAGACATCATGTTCTACTCGTGCTTCGATAGTTTAAATCTAATGCTATCTTAACTGGAGCCTTATCATAGAACCCACCTCGGTTTCGTTGGCGAGAAAGTATTTCCACTTGGGACGATCAAGTTGGATATATTCATTGGTACGTGGCCTGCTTGTCGGACAGAAAGAATACATTTTTTCCTGATGGATAAGAATGTTCAATCATTATATAACATCATCATGGGAAGAGTAGGATTGAAGAAGTTCGAGGCTGTACCATCTACAGTACATCAATCCCTAAAATTTCCAACAAATTTTGGAGTAGGAGTTGTGAAGGGTGACCAAAAAGTAGCTTGGGAATGATATTATTCATCCGCCGAACAAGAAGAACTGGAGGAATCAAGGAAAAAGACTACTACTTATCAAGTGGAAGAAGGGGCAGAAATTGAAACATTGGATCCTAGAGATGAGTCGTAACTCGTGAAGGGTCAAGTGGTGGAAGCTACTGAAAATATCATTCTGGACGACGAGCACCCTGAACAAATTACTCAAATAGGTTCATCATTGGAAACCTCACTAAACCAGGAATTGATAACTTTCCTTAGAAGCAGAAAGCAAACTTTTGCATGGAGTCACGAGGATGCCAGGAATAGATCCAAATTTCTTATGTCACGAACTCAATGTGAATAAGGAGATCAAGCCAGTAAAGCAGAGAAGAAGAGTGTTCAGCCCCGATAAGAATCAAG
Organism: Sambucus nigra; assembly: GCA_949130495.1. Lineage (NCBI taxonomy): Eukaryota > Viridiplantae > Streptophyta > Magnoliopsida > Dipsacales > Adoxaceae > Sambucus > Sambucus nigra. The sequence continues at coordinate 265,178,142 of OX422223.1, forward strand.
CTATACAGGAGGAAGTCGAGAAGCTCCAGAAAGCTTGCTTCATTGAAGATGTTAAATATCTAGACTGGTTAGCCAATGTGGTGATGGTAAAAAAGAAGAACAACAAATGGAGGATGTGTGTAGACTTCACCGACCTCAACAAAGCATGCCCAAAGGATCACTTTCCATTACCCCGAATTGATCAACTAGTCGATGCTACCTCGGGACACGAGCTACTGAGCTTCATGGATGCTTATTCTGGTTACAATCAGATTAAAATGAAACCTGAAGACAGGAGAGTACTTCTTTTATTACCCCTAGGGGAACTTATTGTTATAATGTTATGCCTTTTGGTTTGAAAAATGCACGTGCGACATATCAAAGGCTGATGAACAAAGTCTTTGCTGAACAAATCAGTTGCAATATGGAAGTCTATGTTGACGATATGCTGACGAAGAGCAAAAAGCTGCTGATCATCTAGTTGACTTAAATCAGACTTTTGATCAACTAGATAAATACCAAATGAAGCTGAACCCGACGAAGTGCATATTTGGAGTACGAGAAGGCATGTTTCTCGGATACATTGTCAACCAATGAGGCATTGAGGCGAATCCTGAAAAGATAAAAGCTATATTAGGGCTGCGATCTCCAACGACGAAGAAAGAGGTGCAAAGTCTTACAGGACGAGTAGCAGCACTCATCAGATTTGTATCACGAGCAACTGATCGATATCTCCCATTCTTCAAGACACTCCAAAAGACTTTTGAGTGGAATGATGAATGTGAGAATGCTTTTCAAGACTTGAAGAAATACTTGGGAGCACCTCCACTATTATCCAGGCCAGTGATAGGAGAAAAATTGTACTTGTACATAGCAGTATCGTAGAATGCAGTTAGCTCGGCGTTGATAAGAGTGGAGACTGGAGTACAAAAACCAATCTATTACACAAGTAAGGCCTTCCGAGGAGCAAAGATCAGATTACCAAGGCTGGAAAAGTTAGCACTGGCGCTGATTAAGGCGAGTAGGAGAATGAGGCCATATTTCCAGACCCATACTATAGTCGTATATACTGACATGCCGTTGAGACAAGCCCTTCAGAAACCATAAAAATCAGGGAGATTGATGTACTGGGCAATAGAGCTCGGTGAATACGATATAGTCTATGAACCCAGATCATCGCTTAAAGGGCAAGCTGTAGCGGATTTTATAGCAGAGTTCACCAATCCTGATACCCCCGAGGAGCAACAATTACTCACTGATCAACTTGTGGATGTTACAGGATCAACAAACACAAGCTTAGACCAACTCCGGTTGGTAAAAGGGCAAGTGGATGATACAGGATCATCAAATTCGAGCTCAGACCAACTTCGGTTGGTAAAAGGGCAAGAAAAGATGGTCGACGAAGAGCGAGAAATATCGGGGGAAGATGAAAGGAAGCAACAAATATTTCGCCGAGGAACTCTGTCAGATCGGAAGTTTGAAGACGAGTTACTTATATGGAGGCTATATGTAGATGGCTCATCTTGCACAACAGGCAGTGGGGCAGGGATAGTTTTGAGCACTCCGGACGAGGTCGACATGCAGTACGCCCTACGTTTCCAATTCAAACTTCTAATAATGAAGCTGAGTATGAGGCCATGATTGCAGGTCTTAATTTGGCGAAAATTATGGAGTCACAGCAAATTATTGTCATCAGTGATTCTCAATTAATTATAAATCAAATGTTGGGAATATATGCAGCCAAAGGAGAATTAATGATCAAATAACATGCAAAGGTGATAGAGTTGGTATCAGAATTTGCTGCAATTCAGCTGGTCAGAATACCAAGAATGGAGAATGCAAGAGCAGATGCCTTAGCTTGATTAGCATCAGCTACTCGTACCGAGCTATGAAGAACAATCCTAATTAAAGTTTTGGCTGGTCAGAGTATAGATGAAGATTTAGCGATGAACTTTATCACCCTTGATTTAGGACCATCTTGGATGGATCCTCTCAGGGCATATATTGAGGAGGGAGAATTACCAATTGACAAGCTCGCAGCCAAGAAATTGAAGTTTAAAGCTGCTCGATATGTATTAACTAACGGTATTTTATATAGACGAGGAATTATGGCAGGTTTGCAGAGATGTGTACATCCCTCCGAGGTGAAAGAATTGATTGAAGAGATCCATGAAGGCTCCTGTGGAGCCCATGTAGCAGGTCAGACGCTTTTGCAAAGGATGATGACGCAGGGATATTACTAGCTGATGATGAGGGCTGATTGTGTAGCCTATGCCAAGAAATGTGACAAGTGCCAGTGCTTTTCCTCCATCTGAAGAACTCCACAAGCATTGTTGACACCCATCACTTCCCCTTGGCCATTTTCCATGTGGGGAATAGATTTGGTTGGACCACTGCCAACGACTAGAGGAAGGTTCAAATACCTCGTCGTCGTAGTGGATTATTTTACTAAATGGGTGGAAGCTGAGCCTCTCATTGATATGACGTATGAGAGGTGTACCAATTTATTTGGAAGAACATCATTTGTCGATATGGTCGTCCTCATGCTTTCATCACAGACCATGGAACACAATTTGATAACGAGGAGTTTGCTGCCTATTGTCATCAATAAAATGTGTTGAAGATCCACTCAGCACCAGGCCATCCTCAAAGCAATGGACAAACTGAAGTGACAAATAGAACACTGCTGAATGGTTTGAAGAAAAGACTGGACGATGCTAAAGCAAATTGGATCCACGAGTTACAGTCAGTACTGTGGGCTTACCGAACTACTCCTCGAGTAGCAACTGGAGAATCACCATATATGCTGGCGTTTGGAAGTGAAGCTGTTATACCTGCCGAGTTGGGCCTCCCAACACACAGGGTACTGAATTTCAATTCCACTGTCAGCGACTTAATGAGAATATTGGATTTAGACATGCTCGAGGAAGTTAGAGAAGAAGCAACCATTAGAAATGCTGCTTACCAGCAGTGAACAACTTTGTTCTACAATAAGAGGGTGAAGAAGTGCGACCTGAAAGAAGGAGACTATGTGCTGAAGAAAGTAATTCAAAAGCACAATAAGCTGGAGGAAAACTGGCATGGACCATATCGAGTTACAGAAGTTGTTCGACCAGGAACTTACCGAATAGCAACTTTAGAAGGGGAGGAGTTTAAGAACGCATGGAACGCAGAGCACCTACGCAAGTATTATCAGTGATGAATAAAATGAAGATATTCTGCCAAATTCTTTCTTTTTATTGAAAGTTTTTTAGGGAATACTAGTGCTACACACTACTCGGCAAAGCTCAGGCTACTCAAATTTTTTCTCGAAAATGCCAACTAAGGTTAGTCGAGAAACCTATATTCCTCCGGGAAGTAAAGCTACCAATATTCCTCCGGGAAGTAAAGCTACCTATATTCCTCCGGGAAGTAAAGCTACCTGTATTCCTCCGGGAAGTAAAACTTGTATTCCTACGGGAAGTAAAACTATATGTTCCTCGAGAAATAAAAGTATTCCTAAAAATGCCAACTTATGTTGTTTAGGAAGTAAATATATTCTTGAAAATGTGCCAAAAATCCTCGTAGAGGAAAAATCCACTAACTATGGCTGGCCGGGGATAAAAACCCACTAACTGTAGTTAGTCGACAAGGAAAATTTACCGACCTTGGTTGGTCGGAAAAATTTTAAACATTTTTTATATTCGTGACTTTTTACTAAGTTGGTCGAGAAATAAAACTTTATTATTAAGTGATCGAGCAACATAAATGGTACTCGTAACTTTTTAATTATTACTAAGTTGGTCGAGAAACAAAATATTATTTTTACCAAATGACTACCACAAATTCAAGCTATTCGACAACAAGTTGATCGACAAACTACACAATATTGTTATCTTTTTAACAGATACACATGCACAGATATAAAGTGTTATAAGACAATAGCAAATAGAAATGAAAGTCTTTCATTAAATCCAAAACAAGTTAGATTGATAATGAAATGAAAGTTACATTGATATTGAAATGTATACTAACTATTACATCAAAATTCCTACTCTACTGGTCTTTTTCCCTCTGCTTTTGACACAGGTTCCTCGCCAGCAGGCGGATCATTTAAAGCCAGGGGGAATTTATGAAGTTGAGATCCTTTAACATCCTGATATTCATCACAGATGGTTGATTTAAGAGGTTCTCAGGACGAGATATCTCGGCATTTGAATGGAGATTGTAGTCACCGCGATATTTGGAAATCAAGCATCGAGGAATGGCCCGAGCAGGGATCCAACTCATATCCATTTTGTATGGTGGCACAGGTAGGTCGAGCATCCCAGGATCGTGATAGTCCCACAGGTAATGACCCTGTTCGAGTTGCAGAACACCTAAGGCATTAAACCAGCCTTGCTTGTAGCCCTCATTATTGGCATTCTAGATACGATCGTCCAAGTGATAGAGAGCTTCGTTGTATCCAGCCATCCAGAACTCCCTGGGTTGTTTGTGGAATTGATATGTTAGTCTTTCCAGCTGCTCGTGGAGATTTTTGATGAAGATTTCTTTATTCTCCAAGGTAGACTTCTGCGTGGAAAGCTGCTCTTCCAGGTCCCTGATCTTCGTTGACATTTTAGCCAATGCCTGGTTCTTCGCCATTAACTGGAAGGCCTGGTTCTCTAAGGCAGACTGAGACCTCTATTCCTCGATAGGAATTTGAGCTTCTCTTGCTCGTCCCCGAGGAGCTCTTGCTCGTCCACGAGAAGATGTAGAGGGACCAGCTCTCTTCAAGGTCTCCAATTCGTCCCTCAATTTGGCGTTCTCGACCTCCAAGAATGAAAATCCCTCATCATTCACTGGGATCAAGGCATTTGAAGTGGAAGTTGCAGACTTCAACTGAGACAACTCTTTTTGTAGGTTGTTATTTTCTTGCTCTAATAGTTTAGCTATCTGTCTGCACTCCTCGACCTCACCCCTCAGAGTTCTCTCCCTCACATCGTAGCCAACAAAACGCTTCTCGTCACCCTTGTCGGCAATGATCTGCTGGTACTTCTTCTCATACCCCTCATGCAAGAGGGCATTGGATTCTTTGTATTGTTGCTGAAGATCCTCGAGGGTGCCTTGGAGATCCTCGATCATGTCATAATAAGCCACATTATTGGCCATTGCTCTATCAAGTAGACACTTCAGATATTGGTATGCTTCAACTGCCTATTCAGAAGCATCTTGGCCGAGGATGTCGATGACCTGTGCTGCAGTCAGATCTGTGTGACCAGCTTTAAAATAATCATTGCATTGCCTCAACAACTTGGTATCATGAGCAGATAGTAATTCCATCCTGGCCAGAAACTAGAAAAGGAAGAAAAAGCAGTAATCAATAAAAGCACCAATAAAGCATGAAGAAGAGACAACAGTATGAATAAACGCAAGTTCAAGTTTTATTATATCATGAAGATCAGAAGTACAAGGTTCAGAGTTACATATTCATGGTTATATTTGACAAAAGAAAAATATAAAGAGAAACCCGAACAACTCTACACCTTTTCCTTGTCTCCCAAAACCTTCTCGGGAGGCTGGGACGAGGAAGTAGGTTGGTCGGAGGGAATAGAAAGCTGCTCGGGGAGCGCCAGTAGTTGCTCGAAAGAAGCAATGATTTGCTGAGGTTCCTCGGGAGCAGGCTGGATGGCTGGGGGATGATCTACCATCACCATAGAATACACTTCGAAGGCAGCTTCGTCCTCTCGAAAATACAAATTCAAAAAGGTAGAAGACGATGGGAGTGTCTGTGAAGTTTAAATACCTTGCCTTGGGAAATGGTAAAGTAATGATTACAAAAAGAAACAATTACGCTACCGGCGGATAGAGGAAAAAAAAGGGCGCGGCAATCGAAGCGAGAAGAAACTATTTCGCTACCAGCGACTAAAAGGACAAAAAGTACGCAGAGATCGAGGCGGTTATGAAAATTCAAAAAAAGCCTGATTCTACGAATTTGGAAAGAGAAATAAATACAAGGGAAACACTCCTAAAAATCAGGAGGACTATTTAAAGCTACCATATTCCGAGAAAGAATGTTCCACACTCCTCAAATTTTGAACTATGAAACATTGGGGGCTTCTGTTGATACCAAATTTAGTCTGCTGACATGGATCAATAAAGTGAAGACACGTGGCAGTCTACGTGGCAACAACAAACACTTCCGAGAAACTCACACTCTCTGAGGAACCATACTACAACGAGGAACAATGATTCCCCGAGGAACTTATACACTCCGAGGAACAAGAACTCTCCGAGGAACTATTGAGTACCGAGAAGCTTAGGCGGTCCGAGCAACTCAGGCGGTCCGAGCTACACCTCGAACAAAGCATTAATAGCAGGATAGCTAACAGTTTGGTTGTTCATTAGATGCTTATCATTCAGACGCACACGCTTAAAGGGCATTGAATGTATTACCCTTTCATATGTACATCATTTAATGTATTACCCTTTCACATTACAGCCTCAGGGATATAAATACATTGTACAATCCTCATTTGAGGGGGACCGGAATTTCTTGAGATAACTTGTAATCGAGAATTCCCATACAATCCTCAATACCATAACAGTGGACGTAGGCCATTCTTATAAGGCTGAACCACTTTAAAATTCTTTGTCTCATTTATTTATCTGTGATTGAATAATTAGATATGATCTAATTTTTTACATCAATAGATGGGTACTAGGAAATGCATTTGGACTTAGATTTATGATTTAATGTTAGATATTTGAAAATGGAAATTCAAAAGGGACATAGAGCATGATTAGGATATCGATATGTGTCAACGGAAAAAGAAATAATGGCCCTAATAAGGAACATACAAGTTCTTATCACATCCTGCCAAACCAGTACGAATTAGGAGATGTAGCCATGTATAGTACTTATTATCCCTTTAGTGCTAATGATGACTGGTGTGGCTGATACCTAGATTCGATTGGGTAGAATATAAATATTGGCATAGTGATGACCTTGTACCAATAAAGGCTATAATAAGGAGAATGCTTCACTTAGTGAGGTGATGCCTGAGAAGAAGTTTGGGATATGATCATGGAACGATAAATCATATAGTAACCTAGGTGTGTTAGGTTAGTCGCGACATCACATTGACTAGAGAGATGGATAAGGTCAGCATGCATAAAGGGGTTTGCCATTCATCAGCAATGATGGTTCGTATTAGTCAAAGATGAAAGGGGGAGGTGTTACTCTTAAGGAGGGAAGCCTAATACGAACTTCTCAAGGAATAGTAGGTTTGCATGCATCTTTTGTCTCGTGGGGATGAATGGTTTGCGATTCGATTTGCCATGTTGGTGACTCAAAACAGAGTGTATGACTAGGCTAAAATCTAGTGAGCACATCTGGGAGGAGTCATAGACTTTAAAGTGTGTGGCATAAGTTCACCTTTCGTAAACAACAGTCTTTTTTTTGCAAATTAAATTATCTAGGAACAATTGTTCATCCTTTCTGATTCATTGTGCTCCTTCACTTTTGATAGTCGAGGACTGTGGTCCCTCGATTGTGGTAGTCAAGGATTGTATCATGTTGTGGAATAACACAGTTTGGCTTAATAGAGTGAGGTTAGACCTGGCAAGACCAAATCACCTCGATAACTGGGTGTGATCTTGTATAAAGTATCCTTTTTGTACCGCTCAAAGTTTTGTGTATATGTGGATGTGCTTTCGGCCGAATGGTTTTTTCGTGGTATATGTTTATCTTAAGATTAGCGATCATATGGATCGACTGATAGGGAAATTTGCAGCTCTGGTTATAAAGAGTGGGATTATGATTTAAGAACATCGTATAGTGATAGAACTTGAGGAAACATAACACACAATATTTTTTTCCCACAGTGAATGGATTGGTGTGATACCTAAGTGAGTGTTCCATAGTGGTATGCCTAGAGTGACCCTAGGTTCATAGAAGGGTCCTATAACAAGGTATTAGTCAGATGTATGATTTGGGACTTAGTTGGAATGTCTCCCCTCGACGAGAGAGACTAACGATGCGAGGCTAGTATTGAGTTTAAGGGAATTTGTGTGGTTAGGATGACTTGAAAATTCAAGGAGTCTCAGGGAATGTAGTCCCAAGGATTAAAATATTTCATGTTGATAAATGTGATGCTAGTTATGATTCAATTTTCACTTGGGTGAGTATCAATAACTTAGGAGTTTTTCTACAGTAGATGTGATGATATGCCTTGGGTGTTAGCGATGATACCTTAGGACTTGATTGAGTATGACTACTGGGTAAGTTGAGACTTGAGGACTATTATGTGAATTTTTTAGGCTAGCCCGATGGGGTCTATTAGAATATGTTGCATGATGAGTTCTTTGGTGACTGATCTGGTGTAAGAAGGTATGATGATTCCCTAGTGGTTAGGATTTTAATAATTTAGCCTTGGAAGATCGCTATGACTTTAAAGTAAGGATTCATAACCCCCAAAATTTGAGGAATTGATGGATTAATAATTTTGAGGATGAAATTACCTAAGGAGGGAAGACTGTAGCAACCAGCCTAGCAACTTAAATCATACTCATATGTTTTGGCGACTTAGTAAGACTAATTGGTCCCTAGGAGGTGGATCATAAGCCAAATTTATGTAACGTAGTTACCCAATGCAATTAAATTGTAGTTTTATGGCCTAAAGTTTATATAGAGGATTTTTTTCAGTCGTTCGAATAAGGTGAAGGTGTTGTTCGAAGGACCTTATAATGACTGAAAAATGATCAATTTACCTCATTGTCTGAAATTTTGTTCGAAAGCCAACTTTCGAACGAGGTACACAGTCATTCGAATGAAGGGGTGTTTCCCATTTGAATGATGTACTTCTCGCATCCCTTTTAATCATGTGATCTTGAGTCGTTAGTACCTTTTTAAACCTCTCGTTCGTATGAATGGGAATATCATTCGAATGAGGCCAAATGTCATTCGAATGACCGGATGAAATTTTGAAAATTCTGCACATTTTAATGTGCTGTCACAATGTGGATCGTCAAATTGGATGATGGGTCGATCTCTCAACAACTCATATCAAACTATGGGATAAAGACTTGATGGACTAATGGAAAAAGGACTGAGTTTAAGGTTATTTTTGGGATTTAACCCATAGGGTTTTGGAGTATTTATAAGAGACTTTGGCTCATTTGGGGCATTCCAAGAAGATTTGATCTCTCTCACTAGATCTTGGAGCTCTTCCTCCATCAACCACCGCACACCAGACTAACACCACAATACCTCTGCCCAAAACCACCAAAGATTAGCCATCTTCCTCCATATTTATGCTCAGAAAACCTAAATAAACCACATGTTCAAGCAAAATGGGTTCTTATGGAGATATTGTTGTGGATTTTTTGAAAAGGAGATGAAGAAATTATGGAGTTTGAAGGGGGATTTCATGGAGCTTTCAAGGAGCAAGCTTAGTGGAGCTAGGCAAACTGTTTAAGTCCACCATAGGATGTGAGAGGTTTCCATATTCTTCTACACTTAATCCACCATTGTTGAAGGTTCCTTTGATATGGGAAACTTTACCCTTACCTTTAAGAACTATATTTTTCCATATTATTTATTTTGTAGTTTGAGCATGTAGAAGAAAAATGCATATATGATTTAAGAAGGTTATTTATTATGGTTTTATGTAAATCATTTATAAATGATTTCAAGAGTTGTGGGAAAAATTATATATTTCAATAAATCTTGGTATTTAAACTTTTTATGGAATAAAATGTGGAAATAACATTTATTGAGAAAATGTCAAAGGATTTCTTGTAAAAAATTGGGGTTTTACAAAATTAGAGATTTATTTTAGTTTAAGAGGAACAAAAATATCTTTGGTCTTGAAAATGTTAAGAAATTTCTAGATAGATCATGTGTCAAACTCATTCTTATGGATTTCTGGACTTAAAATTCATCTTCTCATGTATATAAACTTCTAGTATTTTGATAACGAGCATATAAACAAGTTTAATGAAGGTTTTGTTGAGTTTAAACATGAAATAAAGAAAATGGAAATTTCATCCTTTAAAGTGTGTTAAAAAGTTAAGAAAATGTGGTTAGTGGGTATTTCAAGCCTACATGTGAAAATAAAGGAATGCTCGTGTTTTCTTATAAAGTAGTCTCCAAAATGCCAAAGGGTTTTCTTACTAAAGAAAGTAATGAAATAAAGATATTTTCAACTTGAAAAGGGTGCTAACTCCAAATTATTAAATGAATGTTAATAAGTAAAAACATTTGAGAAGTTAGTTTGCATAACTTAGTAATATTATCGGGAATGTAACACTTGCGAGATGGAGAAAAATGCATGTTTTGAAACAAACGGGTAAAATGGTAATTTTACATAGAGTGGAATATTTTTATGAAATAAAATGTTGGAAAAAGGTATTACATATATGGTCTTAAATAAAAGTGATTTTCGGGATAAAAGCAACACAAGTGTATAAATGATAAGAACTAGTGATTTTCATAGTGTAACGCAAGGTGGGGAGAAATCCTCAAAATTTGTCTTCAGCCGGTAAAAGTGGAATAATGTGGACATTTGATAAATGTTAACACACATTAATAAAAGACTCAAATGAGACCGGAAAAGAATTAAGAAGTGCCCGAAACCCTAGGATAAAAGACCCAAAAACACTGGCCAGATCATATGATAGCGTAGCCGATAGTGTGGAGCCCATTAAAATACACAGTTATTTGGAGAATTTCGAGAAAACATAATGAAAAGTGGGACATGTCAAGAATTGGGTTGTGTGGTGAATATAAGACAAGACAACCTAACTATAATGAAATCGATACATGTTTCGGTTGAAAGATAATGTGGACAAGTAAAGTGAAAAATTGACTAATGTCCATGAAATAAAAGGAATGGTAAAGTGAAGCGATCAATTGGGTAATTAAGTAAATTAAGGATGTTTAACTCATAATTAACACAAGAGTGTGGTAATGAAAGGTGTCAAAGAAAAATAAGTATTTTCTAACAAGGTGCGTGCGTGTATTGAAAGGTGATTTCAAGGAAAATACTAAGGTAAAATTGGTGTGAGTGAAGGGAAGTTTCGATTAAAGAAGTGCTTTTTCATCACAAAGGGTATTTGTTTAAAGAATTTAATCGGGTGCATTAAATCGTTACGTAAATGTCAAGTAAAGTAAAAAGGGATTCTTTAATAGATTAAGGTGAATTAATCCTAATAAGTAACATTTTGGAACAAAACTTTTTCATGCATTAATGTACACACACACACACACACACACACACACACACACACACACACACACACACACACACACACACACATATATATATATATATATATATATATATATATAGAGAGAGAGAGAGAGAGAGAGAGAGGCGTTAAGTAATTGCATGTGCATATAGGTAAACGTATTAGAGTTCCTTTTCTACTATTCGATTCTATACTGTATTGTGGTATTTTTCCACTGGGCATTTAGCTCCCTCCCTCCATTTTCTTACGCCAGGTTGTGTGCGGTTCCATATGTTCAGAGCGTTATACTGGAAAGTATTATTTTATTTTACGTTTGTATCTCTGTATGCCTAGATTTCGGGGAGGCTTCCCATGAGTGCCTCACATATCTAGATTTAAATTAGAATTTCATGCTAAGCAAGTGAAATGTTAATTAAATAAAACTAGACTAGCAACATTATATAGGTTGTTTCATGGCACATCAAACCTAATGTTCAGGGCGGACCGGGTTGACCACTGATAACCAATAAATTTTGGTTGGGTTGCTCCGCTTGCTGGGTTGTGGGACTTTTAGGCTTTTTATCATCTTATATAATTGGAATTTTCCTTGGTTTTATATATATTCTTACATTTTACAAAAAAAAAACTTTGAGTTCCCTTGTTTATATGGAAAAACGTGAAAAATGGTGGCATGTAAAATGAGGCATCTCGTTCGATTGAAATTTAGACTTATTTCAAATGATATATGCCATATTTTTTGAACGACCCTGAGTTATTCAATCAAGACAACTAGACTCATTTGAACAAGTTTTTTGCGAACTTCAACCGATACCACGCCTTTTTCGAGAAAGAAGTTTCATTTGATCCTCAATTGAAACTCATTCAAACCAAACCCTTAACCTTATTGAAACAAAAACTGAACTCGTTCGAACGAGACTAAGAAACTCATTAGAAAGAAAACATACATCATTTGAATGAAACCAGGTATCCGTCTTTAGAATGACTTTAAAACTCATTTGAATGAGATGAAAAGAAAAAAAAAATACTTTTTCAACCAAACATTTTTCAAAAATTCCCCTTAAATAATTTAAACACCCAAACCCAGAATCCCAAGGATCAACAAAATACACCAAAAATACCTTTCTTGAGATCCCAATGTTGAAGATGAAACTTCAACAACAATTTATATCACCTTACTTGGTCTCTTTGTATCTTCATTGCATAGTCTTGAATGTATAAACAAACTCATGTCTAACTTATTATTCAAACAATTTTGTCCAAACAGAATAAATCTAATAAAAAATTCATGCAAACATTACAAATATTACAAACATGACAAATGATGAAATTTGTCCTTATACTTTCTCTCTCCGTTATATATTTTAGTTGAATCTGAGGGAGTGGGCCTCGAACTCAGATGCTCAATCTACTTAAAAACCTAACCAAACGAACATGAGAAGAAATAAAGCGAACGAATGCAAAAATTGCATTCCTATACTGGCATTATCTTCTCTCTTACCATCCAAATCTAAATAGTTAAATTGAACTTATAATTTTTGTATCTAAATAATCTATATCCTCAATTAATGCATAGTTCAAAAATCCCCTCATCAGGGTTTTGATCACAAATCTTTTTACTCATCTTATATAGACATAGTAATTCAACAATAAAATGAATTAATTAGATGAGGTCATTATAATATTCTAAATGCATGTTAAGTAATTTCTCAACATATCATAATGTTGGCCCAAAAATATACCCATGGGAGGGGTGAATTAGGTTTACGGGATTATTAAAAATTGTAAAAACTTTCTCAACTTTGAGTAGATATTAATTGCATTATGATAAATCAATTTATAAGTAAGCATTTAATAAATACTAAATATACATAGTTAAGAGAGGGATAATAAAGAGACTTTGAAAACTGATATTTTAACATGGTTGGGCCTCTGCCTATGTCCACACTCGAGATGGTACTTGAGAACTTCACTATCTCCAATTCTCTTATGGAGGAACCAAAACCTCATAAGGAATAATATCCTAAAAAATTGTAAGCAACAAGATAATACCTTCTTCCTTGCCCAAGTTGTAACCACGTAATAGCCTAATTTTTTTAAATGCCTCGACTACCTGTAACAATACAACTATTGGTTGATAAGATAAAATTAACAATTTGTAACTAAAACATCAATCGAATTAGCTTTACTAAAGTAATGGAAGAGTAGGTTTATTTTCTCTTTCTAAAAAGACAAGTAAATAGGTTCCACAGTATATAGTATATTGAGTTTTCATAAGTGGGAGTTGGGATTATGAATTTTCTAAAAAGGGATTGGAATTTTAGGTTCAATTTGGTTTTCTTGAAGCTATTTCTTTAATGAAATTTTTGGGTTTAAAACTTCTAAATGGGTTTTGATTTCTTCCTCAAGGAAAGGATGACATAAGCTAGGATGAAGATTTTTTTTAAGGGGATGATGTTGTAAGATTGTATAATTTGAGTTGGATGAGGGAGGTCTTATTTATATTGCTTGAGGATGCTTTAGGTTGGTAAAATAATTTCTTTTCAAGTTGAAAGAAATAGGGTATTAAGATGAAAGATTTGAAGTTTTAAAGGTGTTTATATAAATTCTAGCACTTATAATTGACTAAAAGTGGAGTTTTGGTCGACTTAACTCATTTAGATGAGGTTATCCCAAAGGTTGAGTTGGCTGAAAAATGTTTAGTTGTCTGAACTTTTTCCTGAGATTTTTAGTTGACTTAAACCTCATGGATTTTAGTCTAAAACTTTTGGGTTTTGTTCCAAGATTTGGGTAAGGTTTAGGGGGATCTACGGATGGTTTAGGTGAGTACATTTTGAGCATATACATGTTGAAATAATTTACGTTATTTTTGTACAATGGTTCATGAAGTACACCAAAATAAAGTAATATGTGGTAAGGTTTTTGAGCATTTCTTTGACTTGCTTGCATCATCAATTGAGAGCTTGCATGATTTACTTTATGTAGTTCTTACATGAATATGATAACCATAGGTTTATAGGTGAGCTGGAATTGACATGATTGACATTTTGATTTTATGATCATATCATCAGGCTTTTGATCAATACATTTTATGCAAACTTTAACTCAGTATTGTGATCTTCATTATCTTTGGTTCATGGTTGCATGGTTACTTGGATGATGTGGTCATGGTAATGTATCTCTAAATGTATTGAGTGATTTTTTAATCTCAAGTACATTTAGAGAGATGATAGTGAAGATAAGATCATATATAAATTGTGTTATCATCATACAAAATCCTTTTTAAAACATTTGGTTTCACATTTAACTTTAGAGTTTCTGAGTTCAACTTGCCCGAGGGATGCTTGATAAAATGTCTACTATAACGATGCACTTTTTTAAGATAATTTTTTATCTTATGTTGGTATTGTGTGAACATAGTTTCTTCATCAAGTGTAAGTTCCATCCTAGAGACAAAATTATTCTTTTTTACTTTGATGTTTATTACTATTTATTTTGTATGTAGAATAACATTTTCAATTCAAGACATATTCTAATTAATTTGTGGTCTTCTTAATTGGCTATTTGTCCTCATGCAATACAAAATGTTAACATGGATATTACCTTTTAGATATTTAATATTTCCTTTATAAAATTGGGACTTCTTATACCCTCGGATAGTATGAGGTAATTGATATGCCACAAATATTGTATAGTATCGCCCGTTATACTTATGCATTCTAGCACAATTGTGTTTGTTAATACCAGCTTTTATCCCATATACTTTATAGCCTTTGTTTTCGTTATACGTATGCTTTGCGAGGTTTCTATGAGCTTTTGTAGGCATTGGAATGCTTAATTTCTTCAAGAAAGTTTCAACATAATATGTAACTTTGGGGGCATTTTATTCATTTTAGCATTTGATCTTCGTGCCCAAACTCTTCACGGAAGTTGTAAATCTCCAAGTTAGTTTTGTGTACCTGCTAAAGGTGTGTCAATCCGATTTCTAGCGGTCAAGTTATTATCATTTTCCAGAGAAGTATTTTTCCTTATTTTTGAGGAAAACGCTTGATCTTGAAACAGAGTATCGATCGATCGATAAAAATAATCAATCGATTGATGGTTCCAATTTTACCATGAAAGGAAGGAAGTGGGCAATTTTCTCTTTGATCGATCAATTTCATCGATCAATCGATGATGCCAGAATTTTGAAGACATTTATTTGTTTCATTCCTTTCTCTTGGATTTATTCCACTTGCTATAAGTAACAAGTGTATTGGTTTTTGGATAATATTCGGTGTTTATCATAGTTTAGGTTTGGAGTAGGATTTTGGGAGTTTCTCCTCCTCCCACCACGGTTTACCATTTTTAGCCTATGTATCTTACTATTCACTTTCTTTTCTAATTCATTCAAGATCTCTTCTTGTTATTTCTTACTTTAATAATTAGGTTATTGCTTTGATTAATTAGGTTTCTTGATTTATTATTTGGTTTCATTAAACACATGATATTACCATGCTTTGTAGGTAATTTAGTTTATGTTGAGATTCTTGAACTCACATGAGTTAATTAGTCACTTTGCTATGGTGTGATGGGTTTAGGATAGTTTTAATGGGTTATTTGTTCTTGGTATTTATGACCTATTATGGGTAATTCTGGAACTATTCGTTGACGTCAAACTCAAATTGAGATTTTCCAATAATTTAGAGGGTGAAAACCCTAGATTTTATTGTTAACGCTTTTCTTTCCTTGTAACCATTTAGTCCGTGTACGGGATATTATTCCTAACCTATAGTTTTTACGCCTTTTCATTTAATGTAGTTTCAATACATGCCTAGTTGTTAATATTTTATAAAACAATCACCTTTTACACTTTTTTTACTTAAATTAGATACCCGGACTAGACTTTATACTCCCATAAAGAGTGTGGTTATAGTTTAGGTTTTTACATGTCCGTGGGAGTCGAAAACACTGACAATCATAGTAACACAAGTGTCCGATTTCCCCTAGTTATCAAATGAAGCCGTTGTCAGGGAGTTATTGGTTTTAGAATTTTATTGACTTAGTGTTTCCTACTAATTTTCCTTTGTATTTTTTTTATTTAACCAGTTTTACAGGCTTGGACACTTGAGCGTCAAGAAATATTGAATTCGCGCCCGCACACCACAATGTTGAACTTCAATCGAAGAGCCATTTTGGATTAGTATAGCTTACGCAAATGTTTTTAGTGATTGTAATGATTTGGGATCGCATGTTTGTCTTAAGAATAATTTTCGAAGTCCCTCCAAGCCTATATCTTTTGGTAAATACTTGCGCATTATGAGAATAATGGAAATCGCAAGATTACTTTTGGCGAGTCTTTACAAAATCAAACTAACGATGTGGGGACCTTCGAAACTTATTCTAATGACATAATGCCAAAAACTTATAAAAATAACAAAGTTGAAGGCAATTGCGATAGTAGATCTTCGAAGTATTATGACAATAACCTTTTGGAAGTTTTTATACGAATATGATTGAAAGTTAATATAATAGTTCTCAATTTAGTCTTTTTTGGAGAAGTTGGGAAACCTCCAATTTTTTTTTTGGTGCGTTGTTGCAAAGTCAAAAAATGGAAAATTTTAATAACTTTTTTTGGTAGGAAAACCATTCTCGGGAGCATTATTTGAATTTGTTATTTGAAACCAATGATAATTCTTATCTTGAAACTTTGGCTGAAGATGAATGCTTTTAACCAAATGAATAATTTCAGGTTCTTGAACAACCCATTCTGCATTTCTACCAAGGCATAATGGAGAACGAAAATGGTGAATACATGGATATTGAAACACTTTGCAATGGGATGATTTATTCCTTGAACAACAAAGTTGAGTTGAACACTTGAGTTTCACCTCAAACAATTTTGGAAGGATATTTCATTGAAAGTGAAGTTTTTCATTTTGGAATTCAATCTTTGAGCGACAATGATTCATCTCTTAAGATTGAATGAATTTCCTCCCCATTTTAGTTCACCATTATTCAACCATTACAACTTTCCTATGAGTTGGGTAAAAACTATGAAACTCTTAATCCTTTCAATGATGAGGAATACTTTCTTGAGTTGCTCATTTTGATGGGATCCTCTCTTCCACATGCCCCTCCTTCCATTCTTTTTTAAAATACTTTGAGAGGAAATTTAGTTTTTCTCAAATCCCATGTGTTCGTCTCCCGTTCAATCCACCCCCACCATCTGCTAAAAAAATCATATTTGTGATGGTTATTTCTTATGCCCAAATCATATCTTATGTTTCTCCAAACGAAATTCTTATTTTCTGGAATCCATGAACTCAAATGAGGGACCACCAATTATCCCTCAAAGTCAGATCATCGTTTGGTTGTACCATTAAAAATTACAACTACTATTCTATAATTACATTGTAGTTGAAATTTAGGTTGCACATATTAAATTATTTATTGTATTTAGTTATAAATTTCTAGTGTAATTTGTTAAATTTTTAGTTATTTTTTGTGTGGTTGGTTCTAACATTTTTCTAGGTTCAACGAACTTGAATTTGTGGAGATTACGCATCTAGAACATGCATTTGTTGAAAAATTTAAAAAATTATAAAAATATTTCTCCCTTTTTTTCCCTCCCATGGGCCCTATATTGGGTGCCACGATGGTCCATCTCGAACCGTTTCATTTTTATATTGCCTAATTGTCAATTGTTGGCAATCGCGCTTTTGCATACACTCATACATACTTTTCTGTATATATTTTGTCATTTTAGTGTGTGTGTTTGTTTCCCCTGTTAATCACACCCTTACATTTGGAGAGGAGAGGAAAGGCCATTTGAGAGGAAGAAAATAGGGTTTGGAGATGTAGCACATTGATCCATCCAAAAGTGTTGCCACAATCGGAATCAAAACGAGGAGAGATAAACTTCATCATCATCAAACGAATTCAAATCATCAATCATTTATTGAAATTTCTTTTGTAGTCATAATACCCATGTAGTGTAGTGTTTTATATTTTTTGATTTAAAATGAAGTTCTTAGAAAATTGATGAATAAAATCCATGAATTGGGATATGGTTGCATGTAGAATGGATCTATGTATTATAGATAACACAAAATTAGGGTTGATTGAATTAAAAATGTGAAAGGGATCTCAGTTGTTGATGAATATAGATGAAGAACATGAAAAAAGGGATTTTGAGGAATTAAATATTATAATCAGTTCTTGAGTAGAATTCTTGATGTTTTGACGATATGAATGCATTGGAAATCATCCCTATATATATATGTATTGTTTAGTAATGTTGGTTAAGAATTTGGTAAAGAATAGTGAGGTTCCGAGCAATGAAAAGTGGAGAAAATGCAACTGCACAAGGAAGAAGAAACATTTACTACTTTCTAAATCGATCCGGGGCAAGGACGAATCGATTCGGTAAGGCGAATCGATTTAGCCCCTGGGAGAATCAATTCTGTTTGCCACATTTAAAAAAAAAAAATTTAAACCCTATAATTTGCCAATAATTAATGGGGGACTTTTGGAGCACCTCTAAATGATAAAGAGAAATATATTGAATGTTAGTAGGCTTATTGTGGGGAATAGGTTTACAAAAATTGAGATGAGATGAGGCTAGGGATAATCAACGACATATCCAATATTATTGAATGAATGGGATTTGGAACGGGTCACGGAGAGATGAGTGAACTTATGACTTCAATCAGTAGAGTATGAGTGCAGTACCTATTAAAATAACTTAAGGGGTAAACTAGGGCCCTTCAGGTAAGGATTGATACTCGAGGGAATGCGATAGACAACTATAATCGTATATCGATAATACGTTGAGTATTTGAGAGATATATTACATATGGATTATATTTATAGGTTGAGTGTATATACCTATACGGTTTATATTTATAGGTTGAGTGTATGCCTATATGAATGATATTTATAGGTTGAGTGTATACCTCTACGGATTATATTTATAGGTGGTGTGTATATCTATATGGATTATATTTATAGGTTGTGTGTATGCTAATATGAGACATATGGATAGGTGGTGTGTATGCCTATTATGTTCTCTCTTTTGTGTGTGAACATACCTACGTTGCCTGCTATCCGAATGCTTTCACGCAGAGGGCGGTCTCACCTTGACGATTAAAATGAGGTTTAGATTTGTGCCCATGAACATGGAACTTAGGGTGGTTCACTATGTGTGTTTATTAGTGTGTCTGCCGTTTCTTTTCAGTACATTAGGTATGTGCGTATCCCAAAGGCTTAGAATCATATTTGCCTCTGTTGTGTATTGATTTATTTTGTGTTCGAAGAGACATGCTGAACCAATAGTCCTTGATTGAGTATGAGAGGTAGATGGACTTAATAGCAGAGTATGCAGACCAGCACCGCAGTTCTTAGCCCGGTGATGCTTGAGTCATGTATATCGATTTTATGACATATCTATACAGATATGTGTATTTTCCTACTTGTGTATGAAAGTAGTAACTCTAGATATGTATATCTAAATGTGATGTAATTAAGATATATTCTGCCTAGTGTGTGATGGTAATAAAGTTAGATAGTGTATGTCTGAAAGATGATTTAAGTAGAGTAACTTAATGAAATGGTTTAACGATAACATAGTGAGATGTTAATTATGGTTAATAAAAACATATGAGACATATTAATTATTAGCGTCCGATAACGTACTATTTGGGCGGTACGGGGGAAGTTAAAGAGATATTTAATTAAGGACATAAAATTAAAGATTGAAAGAATGTGGCATAATGTATGGGAGATACGAGAGAGCTAAACCTGTTAGTGGTCAGATGGTTATTGATGAGACCTAGCTGGGATGGGTAGCATAGCAAGGTAGATGATGTTAGGCGTGCACATTTGTTCAGAACTGAGGAACTCTAGGGAGAGTACGCCAAACTAACATGTGCAATCAATAACTGATTTTAAAATGTTAAAAATACTTTCTAAATGTTTTCAAAATACTTTGGGCTCTGACCCCTCTTGCAAAATATTTTTAAAATCTTTTAGGTGTCCAGCCAGAGGGATGTCAAAATTAATTTATGTTCCAAGGATGCTTAGCTCCAGTACTTGTGGATGATTGCAGGATTTGAACTAGACACTCAGTTGCTACATTCCTAATGTAGGATTCAGGTTCAGTTATTCCATTTTGGCATGTCGCCCTTCAACTATTTATTTTATTTAGTTTATCAAACTTTGTATTTGTGGACTCAGTTTACTTCAGTGGATTTCTAGTTGGACTTTTATATTGTCTAATACCGATGGTTTATTTGGTATTATCTTATTCAGTATTTATCTTGTGATTGATTTATATTACTACTGCATGGATGGTTTGGTAATTGTTTTTATTTTACCCATGTTGTTTTTTAATGAAAGATAAAATTTGGCATCGATTTATTTAAAACGTAGGTGGTTAGTAATTTGAAAAGTTTTCGATGGTGATGCTATGAATGAACCACATGAGATTCCTATTTTATTTTTATGAAGGACTGATCACCCGGTATTTAAATAGGCGGGGTGTCATAGATGGTATCTGAGCATTAGGTTCTAGTGTCCTTAGAATCATGGGGATTTTTACGTTTCAGCGTAGCGTTCTTTGGTATAGAGCCTTATTATAGGATTATTATATTACTCTATGTATGCGACTTAAGTTCTCCTATTATTAAGTCTAGTTGATGTGATTCATATACAATTTCGGTTGGGCTTCATATACTAAATAATATAGGGTGACCAACGGGGCCGTTAGAAGGGCTGCAGGAGGAGAGGCTCAGCAGAAGACATATAGTATTCTAGAAATGGTGATCGTGATATAAGTCAGTATGATTATTTCTCATGAAGGTGACAATAGAATAATCACTCTGGAAGCACTGTTGTAAATAATAGTAGTGTAACTCACCCAGCATAGTCAACAAGGAAGGGAGTTAGATGAACTCTTTCAAAGGGATGCCTGCAAGGATTTGGACAAGAGAGGAAGTGTGATGGGCTAATGGGAGGAGATGATTCAAAGGCAATGGTGTAGGGTGGAGTGCAGAGACATCCATGATTACATTTCGGGCAAAAGTTTTTAGCTCATTGGAGCAGAATAGAATGATGAGAGTCAATCACCACATATGAAGAAGCATATGTAGAATTAAACGAGGAATTTGGGTGAGATTTGATAATAATATCTTCCATCTACTGTTTGGATAGAGATTCGAATGGAGTTTCGGAACTTATCACTAGTGGGTAAGATAGAGACCGATCGTGAAAGATCAGATGACTTATTTAGAAAACTTCGTACCCAATATAAGGGGTACAAAGAATATGTAAAGGTTCGTAAGTCGATAATGGACTTATGAGTATAATAAAAAACATGGATGGGAGATCGATCATGGATGACTAGTTTCGATGTCATCAAGGTCGTACATTCACAAGTTTATATCATTTCTTCCATGAGAAGGGAGCCAAGAGGGTTGGAGAATCTAGTCGACAATCAAGACTAGAGTAAAAGATGCTAGTCAAACACCACAAGAGGGATATCCAGGAGAGGGCCCATTTAAATTATTGAGATTATTGGGAATCCTACCAAGATATGGTGGATTCAGTCAAGGCCGTAAAGGACAACATAGAGTTCCATAGGACTAGAAGAACCAGATGGGACAACAGGGTTAGCAATCAGGGAAAAGACTACCACGTCCGAGAGAGGGACACCTCGACATAACCAGTGGGGCCAAAGATAAGGGGATAGCATAAAAAGGTGTCCTATGTGTGGAGAGTAGGGTCACCTATATTGAACGTGTCCATCGTGAGAAAGTGAGACCAGTCAAATAAGAAAGTATATGGGAATGGTGCCAGTGGGGCACAATAGTAGGATGAGTGAATTTTTCAGTAGGGGAATCAGGCTATGAGATTTAGGCCATAGGTTACCAACTCGAGAATGGTGGGTTTAAGTATATCAATAGCATACCGTCCTTCTGGGATGACAGGGCTAAGATA
This sequence comes from Sambucus nigra, assembly GCA_949130495.1. Lineage (NCBI taxonomy): Eukaryota > Viridiplantae > Streptophyta > Magnoliopsida > Dipsacales > Adoxaceae > Sambucus > Sambucus nigra. The sequence continues at coordinate 265,200,306 of OX422223.1, forward strand.
AACGCGAGGGAGGCAAGCAAGGTAAGGACTAGAGACATTAGAGTTCTCTGGAAGTTGTCTAAGTTGTGGAGAGATAGGTCACGGAAATAAGTATTACCCCAAAGAGACACAGGGGAAACTACAGGAAGATATCCTAGATATACAACCATTGCAGCAGATCAGGTGTCAGTTTGGGTGAGAGAGTTACGCTTAGGAACCAGTTGACCCGGCAAGGTAGATAGAAAATAGAGATATATTTTTCTCTTACTGTTATGGGTATTAGATAAGTTTGAGTAATAAGTCTTCCTCACAATGTATGATTATTTAACACTTGAATTTGTGAGTTTGTCGAATTTAGTGGGTGCGTTGGTAGTGTCAGCCTTATCAGGTATATATTTACCGTTGGGTAGCGAGGCTATTTGGTGTTTCCTGTGGGGAAGCGGGCGTGTACAATTGGAGGATGTTTGTATTGTGTAATTAGTTTTACTATTGTTGAGAGTTATGAAAGTAGAATTTATTATAATCATTTGTAGTGACTAGATATCTAGGGTTTTAGTGGTAGTAGATTGTGTGATGAGACTATCGTGCTCATTATTCCAAGGAAGATATATTATTGTATTGTATTGTAGACTTTGGTGAGTATGTTGTCTTGTTATGTTTGATCCTGATGAGTAGGGATGTTTACTGATGTGATTCAGGGTACCTCAAGTGGAGATATATATATCGTTATTTATATAGCGCTAAGAACTTGAAATAGTGAGAGTGCCACGTTGTATGTTGTCTTTAGTGACATGAGATTGGATGAGTAGATTATTACGCCAGGAGACGTGAAATTTAGGAGTATTGGTTATGTGCTGAGGGGATAATGGATCTAGACGATCGACAATGTTAGTTAATAGTGTGTCAGGGTTGGTTTATTATTGGGACTTCGCTTTGCGGGACATCCCACGCATGAAACTTAGTGAACGTCGAGAGGTGGGAAATGTGTGGACTTTCGAATATTGGTTTAGTGCCTTAATTATTATACGTGTATGAATTTATAACTAAGAGACGATAATTATATGATGATTTAAGGCCAAACGAAGAATATGATGTCGATGTGGGAAATAATTATGTTCTGGTTGGTCGAGTGGTTAAGTGTAACCCTATTTCGTAGTCTGCCTATATACAAGGCTTAATTTAAAACCAATAGATTACGTTCAGTTGATTGGTGCCGAAGTGCACGAGACATAGGATGTAGGGGCACCTAATTAGTTGAGATTTTTCAGTATCATTCACTAGGATAAGATGTGGAAACGTATAAAATAAACATAGATGCATGGGTGAATTAGAGGTAGGACTAGAATAATACAAAGAGAATATAGTTGCTTTATGAGCAAGGTGTGTCACCAAAAACTGAAGAGTAGATGAAAAGGGGTGATTATAGTGTTGAAAAAGTACAAGAAATTTACATTTAAGATTTGCAAGGATAATCTGGAACTACTCTGAGAAGAGGAGTAAAATGACTAGAGTTAAGTCATAACAAATTGGAGATGTAAAAGTCTAACGAGAATAGTCAGGTATGATTACAGATATCTCCTACGAATGGAGTATATTATTTTAAAAAGAAGGAAGTTGGCACATAAGGAGGAGGGGGCCTTTTCCAGGACTGCGAAGAGTATAGTCATTAGAATATTGTCCCAAATCGTTTTGGAATAGTCTTGGTAAAAGGGAAACCTATTTCGCAAACGCCAAGGTGAAACGCCAAGGGAAATGAAGAAATACTTCGAAGTAAAGTGATTAGGGCGAATTGATCACGAGTTCAAATGGTAGAGTATAGATAGTCAAACTGAGAAGTACCACTAGTGAAGGGTACCAAAACAGCGTAATGTTCCAAATTTTAGAAGGACGTGGATACCGTGTGAGAAAGTATCTAAGACTGTTAGTAATGAGCTTATCCTAATTTTAAGGACGAAATTCCCTTGTAAAGGGGGGGGGGGGATATGTAACACCCAGTAAATTTTGATGATTTTTATATGGGGATTAATTAAATTAAAAGAGGAAATTAATTCGGATTAAAATAAATATTAATTAGCGTTATAGGATTGATATTTATTTGTATGAATTATATTGAGTATTACTTAGTGAATGAGTAATAAATTGATGAGAAAGTATTATGATTGCCATGCGGTAATTTAGTCAGGACATGCGTGTGAGTTGTGTCAGGACTTAAAACATATGAAATAAATTTTGAATTATATATGGGTCAACCAAATGATCATTTGAGTGCGCCAGTGTGTCCATAAGGATCGAAATAGTCAGAAAAGTGTACTCGGGGTTTGGATTGGGTCCCAAGCCAATTTTAGGTCAAACCGACACCCCATAGGGGTATTTTGATCTTTTGAATTTTTAGAGAAAACGGAACTAAGAATTTACCTTGTTTATATCAGTATATGTGATGACGGAGCTAGGGTTAGAAGTTAGAAAATCAATGAAGAGGAGAGGAAACGCCATTTAAGAGGAAGAAAATAGGGTTTGGAGGTGTAGCACATTGATCCATCCAAAAGTGTTGCCACAATTGGAATGAAAATGAGGAGAAATAAACTTCATCATCATCAAATGAATTCAAATCATCAATCATTTATTGAAATTTCTTTTGAAGTCATAATACCCATGTAGTGTAGGGTTTTACATGTTTTGATTTGAGATGCAGTTCTTGGAAAATTGATGAATTAAATCCATGAATTGGGATATGGTTGCATGTAGAATGGACCTATGTATTGTAGTTAACACGAAATCAGTGTTGATTGAATTAAAAACATGAAAGGGATCTGGGTTATTGATGAATATAGATGAAGAACATGAAAAATGTGATTTTGAGGAATTAAAGATTATAATCAGTTCTTGAATAGAATTCTTGATGTTTTGATGACATATTTGCATTAGAAATAATCCCTATACATATATGTAATGTTTAGTAATTTTGGTTAAGATTTTGGTGATGAATCATGAGGTTTCAAGAAATGAAAACTAGAGAAAATGCAACTACGCAAGGATGAAGAAGCATCTGCTACTTTTTGAATCGATTCTACCCAAGGAAGAATCGATTTGGTAAGGTGAATTAATTCGCCCCTTGGGTGATCGATTCAGTTTGTCATATTTGAAAAAAATTCTTTTAAACCCTAGAATTTGCAAATAATTAACGAGGCACTTTTGGAGCACCTCTAATGATAAAGATAAATATATTCAATGTCAGTAGGCCTATTATGGGGATTAGGTTTACAAAAATTGAGATGAGATGAGATGAGGCAAGGGATAATCGGCAACATATCCATAGTTATAGAATGAATGGGTTTTGGTATGGGTCATAGAGAGATAAGTGAAACTATGACTTAGATCAGTAGAGTATGAGTGCAGTTACTACTAAAATAACTTAAGGGGGTAACTAGGGCCCTTCGGGTATGTTTAATACTAGAGGAAATGAGATAGAGAGTTATAATTGTATATCGATAATACGTTTAGTATTGGAGAGTTATTTTACATTTGAATTATATTTATAGGTTAAGTTTATACCTATACAGATTATATTTATAGGTTGAGTGTATATCTATACGAATGATATTTATAAGTTATGTGTATATCTAGATGGATTATATTTATAGGTGGTGTGTATACCTATATGGATTATATTTATACGTTGTGTGTATGCCTATGTGCGACATATGGATAGGTGGTGTGTATGCCTATTATGTGATTTGTTTTGTGTGTGAACCTACTTATGTTGCCTGCTATTCGAAGGTTTCCTCACAGAGGGAAATTTCACCTTGAGGATTCCAGTGAGGTCTGGAATTATGCCCTAGAACATGGAACATAGGGTGGCTCACTATATGTGTGTATTAGTGTGGTTGGCGTGTCGTTTGGTATGTTGGGTTTGTGCGTTTCCCCAAGGTTTAGAAGCATGTTCACTTCCATTATATGTTGATTTATTTTGGGTTCGAAGAGACATGTCGAACCAATAGTCCTTGATTGAGTACGAGAGGTACATGGACTTGACAGCAAAGTATGCAGTCTCGCACTGTGGTTCTTAGCCCGAGGATGCCGGAGTTATGTATTTAGATTTTGTGACATATCTATACAAGTGTGTATTTTCCTACTTGAGTATGAAAATAGTAACTGCAGATAACGTACATCTAAATGTGATGTAATTAAGAGATATTTTGCCTAGTGTGTGATGGTAATAAAGTTAGATAACATATATCTAAAAGATGATTGAAGTAGAGTAACTTAATTAAATGGTTTAACTATAACATAAATGACATGTTAATTATGGTTAATAATAACATATGATACATATTAGTTATTAGTGTACGATAACGTACCGTTTGGGCGGTACAGGGGATGTTAAAGAGATATTTAACTAATGACTTAAAAGTAAAGATTGGAAGAATGTGGAGTACTGTATGGGCGCTATGGGATTCATAAACCTGTTAGTGATCAGATTGTTATTGATGAGACCTAGTTGGCCTGGGTAGCTAACTAGGTAGATGACGTCAGGCGTGCACATTAGTTGAGAGGTGAGGATCTCAAGGGAGTGTACGCAAAACTAGAATATGTAATCAATAACTGATTTTAAATTGAGATATATACTTGCTAAATATTTTCAAAATACTTTGGGCTCTGACCCGTCTTGCAAAATATTTTCAAAACCTTTTAGGTGTCCAGCCATAGGGGCGCCAAGATTAATATATGTTCTAGGGATGCGTAGCCGCAATACTTGTGGATTCTTTCAGAATTTGGAATAGACGCTTCAGTTGCTTCATTCCTAGAGTAGCAATCAGGTTCAATTATTCCATTTGGTAACATCGCCCATTAACTATTTCTTTTATTCAGTTTATCAGACTTTGTATTCTGGACTCAATTTACATCAGTAGATTTTAGTCGGACTTTTGTATTGGCAACTGATGGTTTATTCCGTACTATCTTATTCAGTATTTATCTTATGATGGATTTATATTACTACTACATGGATGGTTTGGTTATTGTTTATTATTTTATGCATGTTGTTATTTAATGAAAAGTAAAATTTTGCCTCGGTTTATTTAAGACGTAGGTGGTTATTAATTTAAAAAAGTTTTTAATAGTGATGCTAAGAATGAACCAGATGAGATTCCTGTTTTATTTTAATGAAGGACTGATCACCCAATATTTAAATAAGCGGGGTGTCACATCTTTCCTCCTTGAAAACGTTAAAGTCGTCGGTAATCTCATTAATCTTTTTTTGACTATTCATTATGAGTTCATTAGGAAATTTAATACTTGAGCATGATTTTTAAAGTTTTTTTGACTCGAGAATTGCGTATATAATAATTAAAGTGATACTCGATTGTTATATCCATTGCTTTTTAGAAAAATTATATTCCAATTTTAAAATTCCCCATGAATTTTCATTGTTCCAAGTTTATACATTGAACACTTTGAATCCGTAAGTATTCCATTTATTTCATAACCTTAACCCCAAACTAATGTTACAACCCTTTAATGTCCTATACGGTCTTAAGTTAATATTTGATTCAAAAGTCATAGTTGCGATAATATTTTAAATATGTTTCACCCCCTTAATGAACACTATCCGTTTATAAGATTGCAATTTTACATTTTATATACGTCGTTCGTTATTGATGACATATGCACGACCTTGCTTTCATTTACATGTACATTATGCCCCCATTCCGATGGTTCTATTTATTAAATGTAATATTCACAGAGGTTTGAATAAAAGCATGCTTGATCTTTTATCTGGGTTATAAGAATTTTTACCAAATCAAAACATTTACATGTGCACCCACACCACTCACATTTAAGGTTTCAATTATATGTAGTTATTTTTTTAATGTTGATAATTTCAGAGTAATGGGAAACAATTTCATTTTCTTTGTTAATTATATGTTGAAATCTTTGTTGTTATTATTGAGTTTGGCGTATTAGGTGTTTGGGAACAATTTGAGGAAATTTAATGTTTGTGGGTTTCATCCCTGAAAACCTTCACGAGACAACAATAGTCCATTAGGGTAACTTAGGGGAATAACAACTTATTGCATTTGCTAAATGAAACTGTGTGCCTATGAAAGTGGAATTATCCTATGAACTTAGTTTTTTATTATCTCTTTGTTTTGTTTTTTTCGCTAGGGACTATGAACTTAGTTTTTTATTATCTCTACGTTTTGTTATTTCTTATTTTGTTTTATTGCTAGGGACTAACAATGTTTAAGTGTTGGAGCGCAAGGCCCCCAATTCTAATTTATTATTTCCTTTTTATGTAAACACGATGCGGAAGCGGTGTGGTGGTTCAACTTTAAAACAACAAATTTTAATTTCTTAAACAAATTAAAATTAAACCAAGTGAAGTAAAATTAAACAATTAATATATTCACTTAGACCAATTAATTAATTCAAGTCCTAGAATTTGCCTAAGTCATGATTATTCATATTTCAAAGTTAGGCCAAACCAAATTTTAACAAATGACTTGAATAAACGAAATATACCCAATATTTAATTTAAGTCCAAGTTAAATTGAGTGTGATGATTTAAACCAAATTTTATCTTGAATTATTCTAAACATGCGTTCTACGTTATTTTGCAAGATAAAATAAATCAATCACACTACGTCGCGATGTACGAGGAAAAACCCAAGACGGGAAAAAACCTCGGACGGCCCTAGCCACAAATCCACTAGATACGAAATTACAAGTACAAGACAGATAGACTTACAACGCACGACTCGATCCCTCTCAAGCCTCGACGCTTCTTCTTGTAGACACCTCTTCCTAGCGGATAACCTTGGAACACCACCGCGGTCTCAGAATCCACCGATAGGGCTTTCTATGGTCACCGTCACCCGAACAAAGAGCCTTTCTCCAAGTGGGTAGAATCGCAACAAAACGTCTTCTTCTTTGATGGATGTAGAAGCAAACCAAAACTTCTCTTTGAAACGAAAGAGATAAACCGGTGCCAAACTCCAAGCAATTGATATGTATATATGTGAACTTGGATAAACAATATGGGTGTAAAACTAGAGTGATAAAATATTTTAACTTGAAAAATAGCACTCAAAACTTGAACATTTTCCTTAAACAATTTTATCTCTCAAACTCTCTCTAAGAGATGGAATGGATGGAAAAGTTAGGAAAAGTTAAAGTGGAAAATGTTCTTCCCGCACATATTAAAGTCTGAAAAAGTTGGTTAAAAACTAAGTGGGGAAGTGGGTGAAAAACTGCCAAAAAACTGCCAAAAACTATTCCCACCTGGCATCTCGTTCGAACGACATTTCGTTCGAACGAAATTCTCATTCGAACGAGACTTCTGATGACGTTCCAGATTGAACTCGTTAGAATCTCGTTGGAAATCTCGTTAGAACGAACAATCTCATTCGAACGACGGACCAGAATACCTCAGTGGGAACTCGTTGGCAAACTCGTTCGAACGACATATGGTTCGAACGAAAAACTCGTTCGAACGACCTATCGAACGAACTTCCAGAATTTTGGAAAATTCGATTTTAGCCCAGAAAACTTTATAAACTTATTTTAAAGTTTTAATTAATTCTTTCTGAAAATAAAACACAGTTTTTATTAAACCTAACACCCAATAAACTTTGTTCCAAGCTCCTATATATATATAATTGCATTCATACCTTGGGAGCATGGAACTATGGTTGATGACGTAGAAACGAGGCACACAAACCGGCATATTTGATGAAGCTTTATACTCTTTGCCACTACGTCTTCAACAAACACTTCATAGGCTTGAGAATATTACAATTAAATACTATCCTATGAATAAATATTTTTGTCCGGAATTGAGCCAACACTATACATGGACTCAATTGGAAATTTGTGTCCTTATAAATCTCCCCCTTTGGCTATTCCGGGACAAAAACCAAACAAAAATCCTAAAGGGCCGTCAAGCTCACTAGACTCAATACATAACCCGCCCAAACTTGACTCAACCCAAGGATCAAACGCTTTGCCATTAAACAATGCCGCTTTAGAAGAATTCCTGCACACTTAAGCAAACTCATCAAATACATAGGGAATATCAAAGTATTAAATGCAATTTTAATTAATTACTCCCCCTAAATTAATTCTCCCCTTTATCAAACACATGACCTACTTAGAAAGACGTCTCCCCCTAAGATAAATCTCCCCCAAACTAAGATACCCCCTATCATTTTCTCCCCCTTTTTGATCAGGAATAGGCAAAGGATAAAGAACTAATAAACACGTTGAATCTTAAAGTGTTAAGACATTAAAGCACATGAGCAACAAAAGCACAACTAATCCAAGATAGATACCAATAATAAAGTATAAGCATGGATGGACTAGAAATCAAGGCAAAGACAAACAAATATCATATATATATATATATACTAGAAATATACCAATAGAGTACTTGCATATATATATAGAGATATAAACACACACATGACACAAAATACAATAAGTTTGCACACTCGTATGGCAAAAATGTGTCATATGGAAACGGAAGTGTAGGGGTGTGAACCAACAACAATTAAATTTAGACCCAAACACTTAATAAACATTCACGAAGTTCTCATTTGATTGCAAACTTCATCACATTTAAATATAACCTCATGTGACAATATAGATTGAACTCAATGAACAAACATACACAATGCATACAAGCCTAACATATTGATGATTCTACAAACCAATAGAGTCATGACATGAAATACGTAACTAGGATAAACGGACATTGTGCAAACCGTTGATATACCATCCAATTCTCCCTCAATAAGCATATATATTCTTTTGCTTTTGAATGAATATATCAAACAAACATAGGCCTTGGCAATTGTTTTCTTTTTAATGCCAAATATTCTGTTTTTAGGCCTTTGGATCACGTATTTCTTTTAGATCCAATAAACGGTGGCTTACTATCGCAAAGGATTACTTAGTCCTTTCGGAGCCCTTCCCCGTGCACATTTTTATTTATCATGTTTTCATTTTTCACACAAATCTGACATGCAATGGATTTTGACATGCACTCGTCCTCCTAAGTCACAAATATGTAGATGACAAGATTGGTAGGAGAACACCTCACATAGCTCAAATATACATATGAAGTTAAAATTTCAAAAGAGCTCGTGCATGTGTGAATAGAGGCATATAAAAATAGAATCCATTTAACCAACACAAAATCCAACTACTCCATAAAACTATGGTAAAGAACATAAGAAGGATTGAAAATCTAAACCAAAAGTTCTAGCCAAGTCGGAGCGTAAAAGATGGGATTCAAACACAAATATATGCCTCATAAAGTGTGTCAAACTAAAATACACACATAAAAAAATCTTTTTGAGTTTTTAACATTTTTAATCAAAAATAAATATTTACTCAAAAGGAAAAACAAAAATCATTTGTATTTTTCATTAATCTCAAATGAAACAGATAAAACACAAATGATAAACAAAAATCTTTTTATATTATTCAGTTAATTCAAACAAAAGAAATATAATACAAAAAGATAAACAAGTCATAATTTCTAGCATATGATATGAAATGAGGCAATGACTAGAAAATGACTAAACATGCATACATCTAGCAATGATATATAATATGAATCACAAAAAGCTAGAGTATGCATAAAACACTAACACATTCAACCTTTAAATTTATCAAGGGAGGTTTCATGTGATAGTAAATGAGAATCAACAAATCTTGTATCTAGCGCATTTAATAATCATTTCCTAACCCAAATAGATTTATATTTAACATGATGTGGATTAGGAAATAATGAAATTCTAGATAAAGATTTCCTTGGACTTCTTTTAAGATCAAAACAAAATGACCTAAGGTGACCTTTCCTACCACAATGCAAGCATGTGTAAACATGAGGAATGTTACCTAAGGTGTGACCCTTTTTAAAGACCTTGGACAAAGTTGACCCTCTAAAACAAACAATGGTTTTAGATTTAGCAATGGAAGAATTTGAGCATGATATGATAGAACCATTAGAACTACTACTAGAGTCTTGAAAATCATTTTTCATTTTTAAAATTTCGGACTCAAGTAATAAATTAGACTCCTCAAAATTATGGGACTCCTTCTTTAAATTTTCAATAATTCCTAGAAGGTTAACACGCTCTCCCTCAATATGAGCAAACTTGTCCCTAAGAGTCTTTTCACGATTTTCACTCTCTTTCTTGGACTTTTCTAAAATATCAAAATTTGAATGTAAGTCCATGAGCTTTTCACGAAAAATATCTTTTTGAGATAAGGAGATTTGCAAAGACTCAATGTGAGCTTTAAAACAAGAATTTTCATTTTCAAGAAATTTAATTCTTTTTACAAATCTCAAATTTAATTCCTTTAAATTTTCGTTACATTTGTTAAGTCCATTTAATTCCTCTCGAAAATCAAAAATTTCATTTTCATTTAAATTTGACAAATTTTCATTAAGACGTCCCATCGAGAGAGAAAAAATAAGAGTGATAAAAATTTTTGAACCACCTAAAAGGTAAGGAAACACAGAAAGCCGAAAAAACGGATCTTTAACGCGATAACTTAGCACTCCGGCTCTGATACCACTTGTTGGAGCGCGAGGTCCCCAATTCTAATTTATTATTTCCTTTTTATGTAAACACGATGCGGAAGCGGTGTGGTGGTTCAACTTTAAAACAACAAATTTTAATTTCTTAAACAAATTAAAATTAAACCAAGTGAAGTAAAATTAAGCAATTAATTTATTCACTTAAACCAATTAATTAATTCAAGTCCTAGAATTTGCCTAAGTCATGATTATTCATATTTCAAAGTTAGGCCAAACCAAATTTTAGCAAATGACTTGAATAAACGAAATATAACCAATATTTAATTTAAGTCCAAATTAAATTGAGTGTGATGATTTAAACCAAATTTTATCTTGAATTATTCTAAACATGCGTTCTACGTTATTTTGCAAGATAAAATAAATCAATCACACTACGCCGCGTTCGAATTGCCAAAAACTGTTCCCGCCTGGCATCTCGTTCGAACGACATTTCGTTCGAACGAAATTCTCGTTCGAACGAGACATCTAACGACGTTCCAGATTGAACTCGTTAGAATCTCATTGGAAATCTCGTTAGAACGAAAAATCTCGTTCGAACGACATTTCGAACGACGGACCAGAATACCTCAGGGGGAACTCATTGGCAAACTCGTTCGAACGAAAAACTCGTTCGAACGACCTATCGAACGAACTTCCAGAATATTGGAAAATTCGATTTTAGCCCAGAAAACTTTATAAACTTATTTTAAAGTTTTAATTAATTCTTTCTGAAAATAAAACACAGTTTTTATTAAACCTAACACCCAATAAACTTTGTTCCAAGCTCCTATATATATATATATATATATATATATATATATATATATAATTGCATTCATACCTTGGGAGCATGGAACTATGGTTGATGACGTAGAAACGAGGCACGCAAACCGGCATATTTGATGAAGCTTTATACTCTTTGCCACTACGTCTTCAACAAACACTTCATAGGCTTGAGAATATTACAATTAAATACTATCCTATGAATAAATATTTTTGTCCGGAATTGAGCCAACACTATATATGGACTCAATTGGAAATTTGTGTCCTTACTTTAAGTTAGGGGGTGTGATACGTTACGAATATTGAATATTATTGCCCATTATACTTATGCATTCTAGCACAATTATGTTCATTAGTCCTCGTATTTAAGCTCATATAATGTATAACCTTTCTTTTCATTATATATATGCTCTTCAATATTCATATGAGCTTTTGTAGGTCTTGAAATGCTTAACGGTGCGATGCTTTTTTGGAAAGTTTCAATGATATATGCAATTTTGGGGCCATTTTAGTCGTTTTAACATTTGATCTTTATGCTCAACTCTTCATGGAATTGTATCTCTCCGAGTTAGCTTCCCGTATCTGCCAACTTTGTGTTAATCCGGTTTCTAATGATAGAGTTATGACCATTTTTCCCGAGGAGCATTTTCTTGTCTTTTGAGGCAAACGTCTGGGCTTGAAACAGAGTATTGATTGACCGATCGATCGATGTTTTTAATTCTTCCATGAAACGAAGGCAGTGGAAAATTTGCACTTTGATTGATTGATAAATCAATTTCATTGATCGATCGATGATGCTAGAATTTTGAATGTATTTATTTTGTTTGATTCCTTTGTCTTGGATTTTTTCCACTTGCTATAAATATCAAGTGGATTGGTTTTCAGAAAATATCTGGCTTTTATCTTTGTTTCTTATTAGTTCAGGGTTTATAGTATGATTTTGGGAGCTTCTCCTCATCCCACAATGGTTTGCCATTTTTGGCCTAGGTATGTTACCATTCATCTTCTTCTCTAATTAATTCAAGGTTTCTTCTTGTTATTTCTTCTTTGATAATTATGTTTTTTCTTTGATTAATTACATTTCTTTCTTTATTAATTTCTTCAATAGATACGTGCTATTTACCATGGTTTGTATGTAATTCAATATTTATTGAGATTGTTGAACTCACATGGATTAATTAGTTTCTTTGCTATGGTGTGATTGGTTTATGATAGTTTTAATGGGTTAATTATTCTTGGTATTGCACATAGGAGGTTTAAGAATGTATATCATGTATGCCCCATATTTATGACCTTTCATGTGTAATTCTGAATATATTCGTTAACGCCTAACTCCAATTAAGCTTTTATGAGAAATTAGAGGGTGAAAAGTCTAGATTTTATCAATTGTCCAAATGAGATTAATCTTCATAGTGTTTTTCTTTCCATGTAACCGTTTATGTTATATGGTCCATATGAGGGATATTGCATTCAATCTATAGTTTTTTATGCCTTTTTGTTTATCATAGTTTCAATACATACCTAGTTGTTAATATTTTGAAAAATAATCACCTTTCACACTTTTATTCCAGAAATAATAAATAATTAATATCTAAAAACATTACCTGTGAATTTGATACTCAGACTATGTCACGACCCCGACCCAAAAATAGTAGGGAACGAGTGTCTTGACATGCCACCAAGGCATCCAATATTCTGGCGTTAAAATTTTTCTTTTAAAATATATGTAGCGAAAGTATAATCACATGGTTATGAATCGTAAAATACTGAAAGTGAAGGAATTACATCATCAGAGCTTTCTAAAGGGAACTTCATTTATATTAAAATATCAACGAGTTACAACTTGACACCAAAAGCTAAACATGCTCTATCTAATTAAACAAACTTCTACTTAAGGTAACAAAAAGAGCTTTAAAAGCTAAATCTTCAACATAGTCCTTTTTCGTTCCATCCACGAGCTTAATTTTTTCCTGGAAAATGGTTATTTATACAACGTCAGCTAAAAGCCGAATGAGATACAATCTCCATACATTCCAGGGTTTTTCAAAAAATTAATACCTATTCAATTTAGAACAGAAGGTATATTCATAGAGATAGGAATTTCAAGTAATATATATAAAGTAAATGATAATATATATATTCAGAATAAACAGTTCAGAAAAGAGGAGATAAAATAATTGAGCATATGTCATTTATTCAGTTTTAGTGGCCAGGTACGCTCTAATACCCAGACAAATAGTGTTACCAAATGTTTCCACCCACTAACATCACAAAAAGATAATCATGATTTCTAGAACAATGCCTTATTTAGGGCACACCAGCGATAAACCAGCTGGGAAGGTACCACCCAAATATTTTCACCCGGTAGTCAAGGCCAATATAGTAAAAGAGTTTCCATAGGCCGAATCAATAATTTCAGAATTCAAATCAGATGTTTGTATGGAGAGATATAAACATATAACAAACGACGGAATCATCGGTATCAGATGAATTTTGAGAAGAAAAGAATTTCACAAAATATACATAGTTTGCATAATATAATATAATCAAAATGCGCAAGAAATTTCATAGAGTACTCACCAAAAATAGGGGCTCGAAAATATAGATATTGAGTCTTGGATCACACGTTAATCTAATAAATACAATAAAGGTTTAATTACGTACTCTAAATAAACCCAATACTAAATATTGTATTTTAATCCTAAAATAACTTGCTGTAAACGGTTACTAAAACCATTTTCTCAATTTTGAATATTCATTCATCGTATTTAAAGAATTCAATTCAGAGTTCTTCCTAATCAGTTGGTTCCCAGTAGAGATGGAGGTTCATAGGGGCACACTTAAATACCATCTCATCTAGACATAAAATTTTAGGATTTATTCCCATTAGAGATGGAGGGTCATAGGGGCACCACTTAAATACCATCTCAACTAGACAAAATTTCACCGGGACTGACTTTGGAATTACTCAAATGAGATTCCATAATAATGAGCAATTACTTACAAAAAATCATTTTAAAAAGCGTATATATATTTTCAAACAAGTTGACATATTTTGAAAATAAAATCAATTTAGATTGTTTCCAAATTTTAAGTTTTGATTAGTGGAGCCTTTAGTGTATTTTCCCAGCATAACTACTAAGTAAAGCTATAAAGAAAGAAATTAAAACTGTAAATATGCATTACAACATTTTAATAAAATCATACCTACGAAACGAATTCTTTCTTCAAAATTATAGAACTCATTCTTAAGATATTTCCTAAGCTATCATTCTTTCTTAATATAATTCTCAAGGAATTGGTGTGAGTTATAAATGATCCCAAAGCCCTATTTATAGGTTTCCAAGGATATTACGGTGTTGACACGTGTCAAATGACTAAGATTTTTGGAGTGGTGATTCAACGCCGAGGTGTCATGTGCCCGAGTGGTCTTGCAGTGTTAATATCACTAATTGATGACAAGTGTTTTAGCTTTCTCTTTAAAGATGACATGTGTAAGGTGGAGGTGACCATCACGTGGTGGAAATGTGATAAGGGTATAAGGGTCATTTCACACATGAAGGGTATTTTGGTAATTTCACACTATATATTTTTAATATTTCTTAAAGGTCTTTGAAAATGTTTTATTTACAAAATGACCCTTTTTATATTTTTATTTTAGTCCCTTAAGTTTCATAAATTTATATTTTCTACCCCAAAACTTATTATTTACCTTAAGATATGTCATAAGACTTTGATTTGATCCAATTTACAGTTGATTCTTCATATTTAAAAAATGGGTTTTTTATATTGATAGACAATAATACCACATATCTAATAATACAACATCTTTATATATAAGATAATAAGTAACACATGAGTGTAAAAACAAACTATATACATATGAGCATATAAAAGTGAGGTCATTACATCCTTCCCTCCTTATAAAAGTTTGGTCCCCAAACTTGACTCTTATTAATTTACAAACAAGTATGGATATCTCTCCTTTATTTCATCTTCCCAATCCCATGTTGCCTCTTCAACTGAATGATTACGCCATAATACTTTGACCAGTGGAATTATCTTGGTTCGTAATATTTGATCTTTATGGTCCAAAATTTCTACCGGATGCTCAATGTATGACAAATCTTCTCTAACTTGAAGAGGTTCGTGACTTAAGATATGTGTTGGATCTGGGACATATTTCTTTATCATTTATACATGAAACACGTTATGTACACTAGAGAGTTCAGGTGGTAAGGCTATTTTATATGCGACAGCTCCCATCCTTTCAAGGATTTCAGAAGGTCGTATGTATCTTGGGCTCAACTTCCCCTTTTTCCCAAATCGTATTACTCCCTTTGCACGCGATACTCGCAAGAACACATAATCTCCTCTTTGGAATTCCAACTATCGGTGTCGATTGTCAACATAACTCTTTTAACGGCTTTGAGCGGTTCGAATTCGGTCTTGTATTAATTTCACCTTCTCTGTTGTGATCTGAATCAATTTTGGTCCCAACAATTTTCTTACCCCAACTTCTACCCAACATGTAGGGGAACGACACCTTCTACCATAGAGTGCCTCATACAGAGCCATTTGAATACTTGCTTGATAACTATTATTATGCGGGAATTCCCCTAACGATAAATGATCATCCCAATTCCCTTTCAGATCAAGTGCACATGCCCTAAGCATATCCTCTAAGGTTTGAATGGTTCTCTCAGATTGTCCATCTGTTTGAGGATGAAAAGTGGTGCTAAAATTTAATTGTGTCCCCATGGCTACTTGTAGGCTTTTCCAAAATCGAGACACAAATCTGGGGTCACGATAAAAAATAATTGAAATTGGGGTTCCATGAAGCCTAATAATTTCCCGCACATACAACTTAGCTAACTTTTTTAAAGAATGGGTAATCTTAATGGCAAAAAAATGAGTAGATTTAGTTAGCCTATCAATAATTACCCAAATAGAATCATTACCATTTGAACTCCTTGGTAAACCTGTCACAAAATCCATAGTGATATGTTCCCATTTCCACTCCGGGATAGGTAGGGGTTGTAGTAATCCTGATGGTTTTTTATGTTTAGCTTTTACCTATTGACATACCAAACACTGAGATACAAATTCCTCTATATCCCTTTTCATGTTATTCCAGCAAAACACTTCTCGAATATCTCTATACATCTTGGTATTTTCGGGATGAAACATGAATCTCGAGTAATGACTTTCCTCCAAAATTTGCCTCTTTAGTTGGTCGTCACGTGGAACACACACTCTATTTCCAAACCTCAATATATCATCCCGTATCGCAAATTCCATTCTCTTCCCTTCAATAACCTCTTCTCTAATCGTCTTCAGTTGTGGGTCATTCACTTGTGCAATTTTGATCCTTTCCATCAATATGGGTTGTACTTGTAAGTTTGCAATTATTCCACCTTTACTATAAATACGAATATTTATTTCCATATTTCTTAAATCCTTCAATAGAGCCTCCTGCTTTGTAGTAAGACATGCTAAATTTGATGTAGACTTCCTACTTAAAGCGTCAGCTACTATATTAGCTTTCCCTGGGGGATAATGAATATTCAAATAATAATCCTTCATCAATTCTAACCACCTCCTTTCTCTCATGTTCAATTTTTTCTGAGTAAATATATATTTCAAACTCTTATGATTGGTATAAATCTCACAAGTCTCACCATATAAATAGTGTCTCCAAATCTTAGGAGCAAAAATTACAGCTGCTAATTCTAGGCCATGGGTTGGAAAATTTTGTTCATATGGTTTTAACTATCTTGAGGCATAAGCAACTACTTTTCCATTTAGCATTAACACATATCCTAAACCATTTTTTGAAGCATCACTATAAATCACCAATCCTTTCGTACCTGAAGGAATAGCCAAAATTGGGGCAGTCACTAATCGATTCTTAAGTTCTTGAAAACTTTTCTCGGCTTCCTAAGACCATTCATATTTTACCTTCTTTTGTTTTAACCTAGATAGAGGTTTGGCAATGCTAGAAAATCCTTCAACCAATCTTCGATAATAACCTATTAATCCCACGAAACTACGAATCTCACTCACATTACTTGGTGTTGGCCAATCTTGTAATGACCCCATTTTCTTATGCCAAATATAATTGTCTTCTTTCAATTTCGTCACACTTACTATCTAATACTGATATATTATTACATATATGATATTCCGAGTTCTTAATATGACAAAGCCCATTTTTAAATTTGAAGAATCAATGGTAAAATGGGTCAAACTGAGATTTTATGGCACATCCTAAGCTAAGTGATAAGTTTTGGGGTATAAAATGTAATTTTATGAAACATTAGGGACTTGGTTTTAATAAAGAAAGTTTTAGGGACCAAAATGAAAAATAAAAGGGGCCTTTTCATAAATAAAATATTTTCAGGGACCTATAAGAAATATTGAAAATATATGGTGTGAAATTACCAAAATTCCCTTCAGGTTCGAAATGACCCTTATACCCTTAATACCTATCCACCTTGTGCTTTCCACCTCGTGCTTTCTTTTGAACATATCCACCGTACACGTGTCGTCATTAGAGGAGAAGCCACAACACGTGTCGTCGTTAGAGGAGAAGCTAAAACACGTGTCGCAGTCCGGTGAAATAAGACTGCAAGACGCCTCCGTTACGCGACACGTCAACGCTGACTCCCATTATAAAGGCTTGGTCAGCATGGACATGTGTCAACCCCGGGATATCCTTGGAAAACTATAAATAGGGCCTTTGGGGGATCATTTGAAACTCACACCAATTCCTTGAGAATTATAGAAAGAAATAGTGAGAGAAAGTGTGAGAAAGTTTAAGAAGAAGTTCTTAGGGATATTCATCTTAAGGTAATCTTAATGTTATAATGCATCCTTATAGTTTTAATTTATTGTTTTATAGCTTTACTTAGTAGTTATGCTGGTAAAATACAATAAAGAATTCACTAATCAAAACTTAAAATTTAGAACAAATCCAAGTTGATTTTATAAACTTATTTGAAATTATACGCTTTTAAAAATGATTCTTTTTAAAGAAATTGCTCGTTATTATGGAATCCGATTTAAGTAATTCCAAAGTCAGGCCCGGTGAAGTTCTGTCTAGATGAGATGGTATTTAAGTGGTGCCACTGTGACCGTCCATCTCTACTGGTAATGAATCCGGAAATGTTCTGTCTAGATGAGATGGTATTTAAGTGGTGACCCTGTGACCCTCCATCTCTACTGGGAACCGACTGATGAGGAAAGACAATGAATTGAATTCTTCAATTACGATCAATGAGTTTTAAAAGTTAAAAAATGGGGATTCAGTAATCCTTTAAAAGAGGAAGTTATTATTAAAGTATAGTATAAACTGGACCTTAGAACGTGTACTTAAATCTTTATCAGATTAACGTGTGATCGAAGATTCAATACCAGTAAATTTGACCTCCATTTTGGGTGAGTACTCAATGCAATTTCTTGCGCATTTTGATTATATTATTACGCAAACTATGTATATTTTGTGAAATGCTTTGATTCTCAAAATGCATCTGATACCGATGATTCCGTCGTTTGTTATCTGTTTATATCTCTCCATATAAACATCTGATTTGAATTATGAAATTATTGATTCGGCCTATGGAAACTCTCTTACTATGTTGGCCTTGACTACCGGGTGGAAATATTTGGGTGGTACCTTCCCAGCTGGTTTATCGCTGGTGTGCCCTAAATAAGGCGTTATGACGAACATGTTCGATTGACCCTCAACTACCGGGGTATAATACGGTAGAAGAATACGGTATTAGAGTGTACTTGGCCATCAAAATGATATGATTGAAAGAAAAATATATCACATTTGATTTGTTGCATTCGTCTTATTCTGAGCTATCCAATTGTGATATATATAATTTCATTTCAAAATTATATCTATTTACTGCAAGTTCCTCTCCATATATGTATATGCCTTCTCTTTTGACTTGAATAGGTATCTATTTTCTGAAAACCCTGGAATGTTTGGAGATTGAACCTCATTTGGCTTTTAGCTGATGTTGTATAAATAACCATTTTTCAGGAAACGTTTAGGCTCATGGACGGAACGAAAATGGACTATATTGAAGATTTAGCTTTTAGAGCTCTTTTTGTGAAATGTTTATTTAGAGCATGTCTGGCTCTCTTGTAATAAGGTTTAAATTTTTTCTTAAGTTGTAACTCGTTGTTACTTTAAATATATATGAAGTTTCCTTTAGAAAGCTCTGATGACGTAATTCCTTTACTTTCTGTATTTTACGATTCATAACCATGTGATAATATATCCGTTGCATTTATTTAAGGAAATAATTAAATCGGAATATTTTTTGCCTTGGTGGCATGTCAAGACACTCGTTCCCTAATACTATTTTGGGCCGGGGTCGTTACAGATGTGGTATCAGAGCATAGGTTATGAACCCGTAGACTACTGAACATAAGTTTCGAACGTTATCGATTTTAAGTCTCCATACATAGGTTATAAGATTAAATATCCGGCTTATGTGATAGCCCTCCATATTTCTTATAGTCTACATATAATTATTTATATATCATTGTTCTTCTAAAAAGCAATCTTGGGCTATTATAATACATCTTACGTTTGGCCATGACTGTAGAAAATGACCAAGGCAAGATCAACTCCAGGAACTAGTGGTTCGAGTATGGAAGGGCTGGAAGGTGCATACAAGGCAATTGAAAGTCTAGCAAGAATTGTGGAGCATCAAGTGAATAATGGAGCACCAAGGAATCTTGAACTAAGTAGTTGTACTATTGAACAGTTCAAGAAGTTGAATCCGCCGTCTTTTAAAGGGACTCCTAACCCCACTGAAGCAGAAAACTGGGTGATGCAAATGGAAAAGATGTTCGATGTTCTTAAGTGGACATATGAACAACGGGTTTTATTTGGAACATTCATGTTAGAAGGTGAAGCCAAACATTGGTGGAGAATGATTAATAGAATGCATGGGGAAAGGAATAATCCTATAGGTTGGAATGACTTCTTAGTAATCTTCTATGAGAAATACTTTCCCGAAACGGTGCAAGACCAAAAAGCAGCTGACTTCATGGGTCTAGTTCAAGGAAATATGACGGTTAGTCAATATGAGGCAAAGTTTACTGAGTTATCCCGTTTTGCACCTCATGTTGTGATAACCGATGTTTTAAGAGCCAAGAAGTTTGAACGTGGATTAAGGTTGAATATTCGTAGCCGAATTTCCATCCTAAAGTTGACATCATATAATGATGTGGTGGCTAGGGCAACAATAGCTGAGAAGGATAGTGAAGAATATAATCAGGTTAGAGAGGGGAAGAGGAAGTTTGGAGAACAAAGAGGAAGGAACCCAAATAACAAACCCTTTAGGACTATACCTAATATAGGGCAACCTTTAGTAAACAAACCCTCTAATGTTGATAAATGCCAACGTTGTGGTAATATTCATAGAGGGCGACCGTGTTACCTGGAGACGGGGAGTTGCTTTGGGTGTGGCCAAAGGGGACATAAAATGCGAGATTGTCCTAATAAAGGGAAGACGGCAACAAAGACTTCTAATGACAATAAGGATCAGGGCAGACAAGGTAGAGTCTTTAATCTTTCCGATGCAAAGGCTTCTAATGCAGTAGTGTCAGGTACATTTTCTATATGTGCACAACCTTTTCAAGTTTTAATTGATCCTGGTTCTACCCATTCATTTGTGTCTGTGCATTTTGTTAATCGCTTTCCTAATATTCCTGAATCCTTGAATCATATCATACACGTTTCTACTCCTTCGGGTGAGTTATTGACGGGAACATTAGTATATAAGTCTTGCCCTATAAATGTCAGTAGTCATAAACTATTCGTTGATTTGATAGTTTTAGACATAAGAGATTTTGAAGTCATTTTGGGGATGGATTGGTTAGCATCATATCATGCTAGGGTGGATTGTTTTGAGAAGATAGTTATTTTCCAAATTCCTGACCAATCAGAATTCAGTTTTGAAGGAACTAGCATCTTATCTCCCGTGCATATTATCTCTGCAATGCAAGCTTGTAATTTCCTTAAGAAGGGATGTCAAGGATTCCTTGTCAGTGTTATTTATTTGCAAACAAAAGAGCCTAGTTTAGAAGATATTCCTATAGCTAAGCTTTTTCCAGATGTTTTTCCAGATGATTTTCCCAGTCTACCTCCTAGTAGAGAAGTAGAATTTACCATTGACCTTGTTCCTGGAACTACACCAATCTCAAAACCACCTTATCGCATGGCACCTTTAGAGTTAAGGGAATTAAAAGTTCAATTACAAGATCTGTTAGACAATGGTTTTATTAGACCTAGTATATCCCCTTGGGGTGCTCCAGTGTTATTTGTTAAAAAGAAGGATGGGACGATGAGGTTATGTATATATTATCGTGAACTAAATAAGGTGACCATTAAGAATAAATACCCCTTACCTCGTATAGATGATTTGTTTGACCAACTGCAAGGTGCGCAAGTATTTTCGAAGATTGACCTTAGGTCAGGCTATCACCAATTGAAGATTAAAGAAGAGGATATTTTGAAATGAGCTTTTCGTACTAGATATGGTCACTATGAATTTCTTGTGATGCCATTTGGATTAACTAATGTACCAGCCACTTTTATGGATATGATGAATAGAGTGTTTAGGAAATATTTGGATCAGTGTGTGGTTGTTTTCATTGATGACATCCTTATTTATTCCAAAGGTATTGAAGAACACGAGAAGCATTTGGAGATAGTATTACAAATCCTTAGGAAAGAGAAATTATATGCAAAATTAAAGAAGTGTGAATTTTGGTTGCCTAGTGTTTCTTTTCTACGACATGTCATATCCAAGGAGGGAGTGTCGGTTGATCCTCAAAAGATAGAGACTATACTAGATTGGCCAAGACCAACTAAGGTGACGGAGATTCGTAGTTTCCTAGGGTTAGCAGGTTATTATCGAAGATTTGTTGAAGGATTTTCTAGTATTGCCAAACCTCTCTCTAGGTTAACACAAAAGACGGTGAAATATGAATGGTCTGAGGAAGTTGAGAATAGTTTTTGAGAACTTAAGAATCGATTAGTAACTGCCCCAATTTTGACTATTCCTTCCGGTACAGGAGGATTTGTGATTTATAATGATGCTTCGAAAAATGGTTTGGGATATGTGCTAATGCAAAATGGAAAAGTAGTATCTTATGCCTCGAGACAGTTAAAACCCCATGAGCAAAATTATCCAACCTATGACTTAGAATTAGCAGCGGTAATTTATGCTCTTAAGATTTGGAGACATTATTTGTATGGTGAGACTTGTGAAATTTATACCGATCATAAGAGTTTGAAATATATCTTTACTCAGAAGGAATTAAATATGAGACAAAGGAGGTGGTTAGAATTGATGAAGGATTATGATGTAAATATTCACTATCACCCGGGGAAAGCTAATGTAGTTGCCGACGCTTTGAGTAGAAAGTCTACACCAAATTTAGCATGTCTTATTACCAGCCAGGAAGCTCTATTGAAAGATTTGAGAAGTATGGAAATAGATGTACGTATTTATGGAAAAGGAGGAATAATCGCAAACTTACAAATACAACCCACGTTGATGGAAAGAATTAAAGTTGCACAAGTAAATGACCCACAATTGAGGAAGATTAAAGAAGAGGTTATTGAAGGGAAGAGAATTGAATTTGCGATACGAGATGATATATTAAGGTTTGGAAATAGAGTCTGTATACCTGGTGATGCCCAACTAAAGAGGCAGGTTTTGGAGGAAGGTCATTACTCGAGATTCACAGTTCATCCCAGAAATACCAAGATGTATAGAGATCTCCGAGAAGTGTTTTGGTGGAATAACATGAAAAGGGAGATAGCAGACTTTGTATCTCAGTGTTTGATCTGTCAAAAAGTAAAAGCTGAACATCAGAAACCATCAGGACTATTACAACCTTTACCAATCCCTGAGTGGAAGTGGGAACATATTACCATGGATTTTATGACAGGGCTACCAAGGAGTTCCAATGGTAATGATTCCATTTGGGTAATTATTGATAGGTTAACTAAATCTTCTCATTTTCTTGCCATTAAGATTATCCATTCCTTAAAAAAGTTAGCTAAATTGTATATACAGGAAATTATTAAGTTTCATGGAACCCCAGTTTCAATTGTTTATGATCGTGACCCTAGATTCGTATCTCGCTTTTGGAAAAGCCTACAAGTAGCCATGGGAACAAAATTGAATTTCAGCACCGCTTTTCATCCTCAAACAGACGGACAATCGGAGAGAACCATCCAAACCTTAGAGGATATGCTTAGGGCATGTGTACTTGATTTGAAGGGGAATTGGGACGATCATTTATCGTTAGTAGAATTTGCATATAATAATAGCTATCAAGCAAGTATTCAAATGGCTCCGTATGAGGCACTCTATGGTAGAAGGTGTCGTTCTCCTGCATGTTGGGAAGAAGTTGGGGAAAGAAAATTGTTGGGACCAGAATTGATTCAGGTCATAACAGAGAAAGTAAAATTGATACAAGACCGACTTCAAATCGCTCAAAGCCGTCAAAAGAGTTATGCTGACAATCGACACCGACCGTTAGAATTCCAAAGAGGAGACTTTGTTTTCTTACGAGAATCATCGATAAAAGGAGTAATCCGATTTGGGAAGAAAGGAAAGTTGAGTCCAAGATACATAGGACCATTTGAAATCCTTGAAAGGATAGGTGTTGTTGCGTATCGAATAGCCTTACCCCCTGAACTCTCGAGTGTGCATAATGTGTTTCATGTTTCAATGATGAAGAAATACATCCCTGATCCAGCACATATCTTAAGTCACGAGCCTCTTCAAGTTAGAGAAGATTTGACATACATTGACCATCCAGTGGAAATCTTGGACCATAAAGATCAAATATTACGAACCAAGGTTATTCCACTAGTCAAAGTGTTATGGAAGAATCATTCTGTTGAAGAAGCAACATGGGAGCGGGAAGATGAAATAAAAGAGCGATATCCACATCTTTTTGGAAATTAATGTAAGTAAAGTTTGGGGACCAAACTTTTTAGAAGGAGGGTAGGATGTAATGACCCCAATTTCTTATGCCAAATATAATTGTCTTCTTTCAATTTCGTCACACTTACTATCTAATAATGATATATTATTACATATATGATATTCCGAGTTCTTAATATGACAAAGCCCATTTTTAAATTTGAAGAATCAATTGTAAAATGGGTCAAACTGAGATTTTATGGCACATCCTAAGCTAAGTGATAAGTTTTGGGGTAGAAAATGTAATTTTATGAAACATTAGGGACTTGGTTTTAATAAAGAAAGTTTCAGGGACCAAAATGAAAAATAAAAAGGGGCCTTTTCGTAAATAAAATATTTTTAGGGACCTATAAGAAATATTGAAAATATATGGTGTGAAATTACCAAAATGCCCTTCAGGTTCGAAATGACCCTTATACCCTTAATACCTATCCACCTTGTGCTTTCCACCTCGTGCTTTCTTTTGAACATATCCACCGTACACGTGTCGTCATTAGAGGAGAAGCCAAAACACGTGTCGTCGTTAGAGGAGAAGCTAAAACACGTGTCGCAGTCCGGTGAAATAAGACTGCAAGACGCCTCCGTTACGCGACACGTCAACGCTGACTCCCATTATAAAGGCTTGGTCAGCATGGACATGTGTCAACCCCGGGATATCCTTGGAAAACTATAAATAGGGCCTTTGGGGGATCATTTGAAACTCACACCAATTCCTTGAGAATTATAGAAAGAAATAGTGAGAGAAAGTTTAAGAAGAAGTTCTTAGGGATATTCATCTTAAGGTAATCTTAATGTTATAATGCATCCTTATAGTTTTAATTTATTGTTTTATAGATTTACTTAGTAGTTATGCTGGTAAAATACAATAAAGAATTCACTAATCAAAACTTAAAATTTAGAACAAATCCAAGTTGATTTTATAAACTTATTTGAAATTATACGCTTTTAAAAATGATTCTTTTTAAAGAAATTGCTCGTTATTATGGAATCCGATTTAAGTAATTCCAAAGTCAGGCCCGGTGAAGTTCTGTCTAGATGAGATGGTATTTAAGTGGTGCCCCTGTGACCGTCCATCTCTACTGGTAATGAATTCGGAAATGTTCTGTCTAGATGAGATGGTATTTAAGTGGTGACCCTGTGACCCTCCATCTCTACTGGGAACCGACTGATGAGGAAAGACAATGAATTGAATTCTTCAATTACGATCAATGAGTTTTAAAAGTTGAAAAATGGGGATTCAGTAATCCTTTAAAAGAGGAAGTTATTATTAAAGTATAGTATTAACTGGACCTTAGAACGTGTACTTAAATCTTTATCAGATTAACGTGTGATCGAAGACTCAATACCAGTAAATTTGACCTCCATTTTGGGTGAGTACTCTATGCAATTTCTTGCGCATTTTGATTATATTATTACGCAAACTATGTATATTTTGTGAAATGCTTTGATTCTCAAAATGCATCTGATACCGATGATTCCGTCGTTTGTTATCTGTTTATATCTCTCCATATAAACATCTGATTTGAATTCTGAAATTATTGATTCGGCCTATGGAAACTCTCTTACTATGTTGGCCTTGACTACCGGGTGGAAATATTTGGGTGGTACCTTCCAAGCTGGTTTATCGCTGGTGTGCCCTAAATAAGGCGTTATGCCGAACAAGTTCGATTGACCCTCAACTACCGGGGTATAATACGGTAGAAGAATACGGTATTAGAGTGTACTTGGCCATCAAAATGATATGATTGAAAGAAAAATATATCACATTTGATTTGTTGCATTCGTCTTATTCTGAGCTATCCAATTGTGATATATATAATTTCATTTCAAAATTATATCTATTTACTGCAAGTTCCTCTCCATATATGTATATGCCTTCTCTTTTGACTTGAATAGGTATCTATTTTCTGAAAACCCTGGAATGTTTGGAGATTGAACCTCATTCGGCTTTTAGCTGATGTTGTATAAATAACCATTTTTCAGGAAACGTTTAGGCTCATGGACGGAACGAAAATGGACTATATTGAAGATTTAACTTTTAGAGCTCTTTTTGTAAAATGTTTATTTAGAGCATGTCTGGCTCTCTTGTAATAAGGTTTAAATTTTTTCTTAAGTTGTAACTCGTTGTTACTTTTAATATATATGAAGTTTCCTTTAGAAAGCTCTGATAACGTAATTCCTTTACTTTCAGTATTTTACGATTCATAACCATGTGATAATATATCCGTTGCATTTATTTAAGGAAACAATTATATCAGAATATTTGTTGCCTTGGTGGCATGTCAAGACACTCGTTCCCTAATACTATTTTGGGCCGGGGTCGTGACAAATCTAGTATAGCCTCAATCTTTTGAGGGTCAAGTGACACTCCCTCTTTGGATATGACATGTCCTAGAAAAGAAACACTAGGCATCCAAAACTCACACTTCTTTAATTTTGCATATAATTTCTCTTTCCTAAGGATTTGTAATATTATCTCTAAATGCTTCTCGTGTTTTTCAATACTCTTAGAATAAATGAGAATGTCATCAATGAAAACAACAACACATTGATCCAAATATTTCCTAAAGACTCTATTCATCATATCCATAAAAGCGACTGGTGTATTAGTTAGTTCAAATGGCATTACAAGAAATTCATAGTGACCATATCTAGTACGAAAAGCTGATTTTGAAATACCATCATCCTTAATCTTCAATTGATGATAACCTAACCTAAGGTCAATCTTAAAGAATACTTGTGCACCTTCTAATTGATCAAACAAGTCATCTATACGAGGTAAGGGGTATTTATTCTCAATGGCTACCTTATTCAGTTCACGATAATCTATACATAGTCTTAGTGTCCCATCCTTCTTTTTCACAAATAACACTGGAGCACCCCAAGGCGACATACTTGGTCTGATAAAAGCCTTGTCTAAAAGGTCTTCTAATTGAACTTTTAACTCTCTTAATTCTAAAGGCGCCATATGATATGGTGGTTTTGAGATTGGTATAGTTCCAGGAATAAGGTCAATGGTAAATTCTATTTCTTTATTAGGAGGTAGACCTGGTAAATCATGTGGAAAAATATCCATAAATTTCTTAGAGATAGGAATATCTTCTAAGCTAAGCCTTATCGTCTGCAAACTGGTAACAGTTGCAAGAAATCCTTGACATCCCTTCTCAAGAAAACTATAGTCTTGCATTACAGAAATACTACACATTGGAGATATGATGCCAGTTCCTTCAAAACTAATTTTTGGTTGGTGAGGGATTTGGAAAGTAACACTCTTCTGAAAATAATCCCCCTTAGCATGATATGATGCTAACCAGGCCATCCCCAAAATGACTTCAAAATCTATAATACTAAAACTATCAAATCAACAAATAGTTTATGACTATCAATGTCTATGGGGCAAGCCTTGTATACTAGTTTACCCATCAATAACTCACTCGAAGGAGTAGAAACATGTATGTTATGATTCAAGGGTTCAGGCAATTTATGAAAGCAATTTAATACATGCATAGATACAAACGAATGGGTAGAACCGGGATCTATCAAATCTTTAAAAGGTTGTGCACATATAGAAAGTGTACTTAACACTACCGCATTGGAAGCTTGGGTATCAGAAAGTGCAAAAACTCTACCCTGTCTGCCTTGATCCTTGTTTGCACTTGAAGGCTTTATCGAAACCCTTGCTGGGTTTGGGCAGTCTTTTATTTTATGTCCTTTCTGTCCACATCTAAAACAAGCTCCTGAATCCTTATAACAAGGTCGTCCTCCATGCATCTTTCCACATTGTTGGCATATCTGGTTATTATATTGTTTGTTATCACTAGATCCCCCACATTGGATGTGTTCCTAAAGAAATTTCTATTATTCGGGTTCTTTCCTTTTTGTTCCCCAAACTTCCTCTTACCATCTCTAATTTGATTGCACTCCTCACCATCCCTCTCAGCTATTGTAGCCCTAGTCACGACATCAATATATGATGTTAATTTCAGGATGGAAATTCGACTATGAATATTCAACCATAAGCCACGCTCAAACTTCTTCTCTCTTAAAGCATCAATTGCTACAACATGACGTGCAAAACAGGATAACTCAGTAAACTTTGCCTCATATTGACTAACCGTCATATGCCCTTGCACCAGACTCATGAAGTCAGCTGCCATTTTGTCTTTCACCATTTTCAAAAAATATTTCTCATAAAAGATTACTAAGAAATCATTCCAACCTATGTAAGTATTCCTTTCCCCGTGTATTCTCTTAGTCATTCTCCACCAATGTTCAGCCTCCCATTCTAACATAAATGTTGCAAATGACACCCTTTGTTCATCAGTACACTTGAGAACATCGAGTATCTTTTCCATCTCTATCACCCAACTTTTTATTTCGGTGGGGTTAGGAGTACCTTTAAAAGATGGAGGATTCAACTTCTTGAACTTTTCAATAGTACATCTACTTAGTTCAAGATTCTTTGGTACTCCATTGTTCACTTGCTGCTCCACAATCTTTGCTAGACTTTCAATTGCCTTGTATGCACCTTCAAGTCCTTCTGTACTCGAATCTCTAGTTCCCATTGATGATCTTCTCTTGGTCATTTTCTACAGTCATGGCCAAACGTAAGATCTACTATACTATATCAATATTGAAAACTAAAAGAACAATTATAAATAACATTACACATAGGGAGGAGGGTTATCACATAAATCAGATATTTAATACTATCTCCTAATGATGGAAACATGAAATCAATAACGTTCGAAGCCTATGTTCAGTAGTCTACGGGTTCATAACCTATGCTCTGATACCACCTCTGTCAAGACCCCGACCCAAAAATAGTAGGGAACGAGTGTCTTGACATGCCACCAAGGCATCTAATATTCTGGCGTTAAATTTTTTCTTTTAAAATATATGTAGCGAAAGTATAATCACATGGTTGTGAATCATAAAATACTGAAAGTTAAGGAATTACATCATTAGATCTTTCTAAAGGTAACTTTATTTGTATTAAAATATCAACGAGTTACAACTTGACACAAAGAGCTAAACATGCTCTATCTAATTAAAAAACTTCTACTTAAGGTAACAAAAAAAGATTTAAAAGCTAAATCTTCAACATAGTCCTTTTTCGTTCCATCCACGAGCTTAATTATTTCCTGGAAAATGGTTATTTATACAACGTCAGCTAAAAGCCGAATGAGATTCAATCTCCAGACATTCCAGGTTTTTTTTAGAAAATTGATACCTATTCAATTTAGAACATAAGGTATATACATAGAGATAGGAATTTCAAGTAATATATATAAAGTAAATGACAATATATATATTCAGAATAAACAGTTCAGAACATAGCAGATAAAATAATTGAGGATATGTCAATTATTCAGTTTTAGTGGCCATGTATGCTCTAATACCCAAACAGATAGTGTTACCAAATGTTTCCACCCGGTAACATCACAGACATATAATCATGATTTCTGGAACAACGCCTTGTTTAGGGCACACCAGCGATAAACCACCTGGGAAGGTACCACTCAAATATTTCCACCCGGTAGTCAAGGCCAATATAGTAAGAGAGTTTCCGTAGGCCGAATAAATAACTTCATAATTCAAATCAGATGTTTATATGGAGAGATATAAACATATAACAAACGACGGAATCATCAGTATCAGATGCATTTTGAGAATAAAATCATTTCACAAAATATACATAGTTTGCATAATATAATATAATCAAAATGCGCAAGAAATTTCATAGAGTACTCACCTAAAACAGGGGCTCGAAAATACAGATATTGAGCCTTGGATCACACGTTAATCTAATAAATACAATAAAGGTTTAATTACGTACTCTAAATAAACACAATTCTAAATATTGTGTTTTAATCCTAAAATAACTTGCTGTAAACGGTTACTAAAACCATTTTCTCAATTTTTAATATTAATTCATCGTATTTAAAGAATTCAATTCATAGTTCTTCCTAATCAGTCGGTTACCAGTAGAGATGGAGGGTCACAGGGGCACCACTTAAATAGCATCTCATATAGACATAACATTTTTGGATTTATTCCCAGTAGAGATGGAGGGTCAGAGGGGCACCACTTAAATACCATCTCAACTAGACAAAATTTCACCGGGACTAACTTTGGAATTACTTAAATGAGATTCCATAATAACGAGTAATTACTTACAAAAAATCATTTTAAAAAGCGTATATATATTTTCAAACAAGTTGACATATTTTGAGAATAAAATCAATTTAGATTGTTTCCAAATTTTAAGTTTTGATTAGTGGAGCCTTTAGTGTATTTTCCCATCATAACTACTAAGTAAAGCTATAAAGCACGAAATTAAAACTATAAATATGCATTACAACATTTAAATAAAATCATACATACGAAACAAATTCTTTCTTCAAAATTATAAAACTCCTTCTTAAGATATTTCCCAAGCTATCACTCTTTCTTAATATAATTCTCAAGGAATTGGTGTCAGTTATAAATGATCCCGAAGGCCCTATTTATAGGTTTCCAAGGATATTATGGTGTTAACACGTGTCAAATGACTAAGCTTTTTGGAGTGGTGATTCAACGCCGAGGTGTCGCGTGCCGGAGTGATCTTGCTGTGTTAATATCACCAATTGATGACAAGTGTTTTAGCTTTCTCTCTAAAGACGACATGTGTAAGGTGGAGGTGACCAGCACGTGGTGGAAAGGTGATAAGGGTATAAGGGTCATTTCACACATGAAGGGTATTTTGGTAATTTCACACTATATATTTTTAATATTTCTTTGAGGTCCTTAAAAATATTTTATTTACAAAATGGCCCTTTTGATATTTTTATTTTAGTCCCTTATGTTTCATAAATTTATATTTTCTACCCCAAAACCTATTATTTACCTTAAGATATGTCATAAGACTTTGATTTGATCCAATTTACAATTGATTCTTCATATTTAAAAAATGGGGTTTGTTAGATTGATAGTCAATAATACCACATATCTAATAATACAACATCTATAAGGTAATAAGTAACACATGAGTGTAAAAACAAACTATATACATATGAACATATAAAAGTGAGGTCATTACAAACTAGGTTCTATACTCCTGTAAAGGTTGTAGTCAAATTTTAGGTTTTTGTATCGCCGTGGGAGCCGAAAACAATGACATGCACAGTAACACGGGAGCGCCCAATTCTCCCTTAGTTATCAGAAATCATGCCCCATTAAAATACATTTAGTTTCTTGAACTTTATCATTATAAACTATGTTTCATTCCTTCTCATTTTTTACTTTTATTATTTTCCTTTCATTTAACATATCTACCACAACTCTGATATTTGATTTGAATGTAATGTAATTTTTATGAAAATTTGAAATTACGATTTGAGTTTTTCATTTTGAGTTCTGCCCATTTTTATTTATTTTCATAACTGTTTATGAGTTGTGCCAATTTCTTTGGGAATTTACCACTGGGAAAGGGTTTAATATAATATTTGGTATACAAAATGAACCTATACAAATATTTAAATTATATATTATTAACTCACAATATGTTGTTATGTTAATTTGTTTTTATTTAAATTACGATTTAACCTAATGTATTCCTTCTTTTATTAATTCATGTACCACAAAAGAGAAATTGGTGACTATATTTTCAGTTTTCAATTTCTTCCCCCCCCCCCCCCCCCCCTTCAAAAGATTAGAAAATTTTCCATTTATATTTCTTTTCTTTTAAGATTTTTCGATCTACAATGTATATATATGTGTGTATGCAATTTAAGTTTCTTTTTCCGTCTATGTTATTCATTATATATTTGAGATAAATAATTGCCCATTCATGTGTCACACTGTGTTGACTCATTCATGAAGTTCTTTAAGTTCATACATGAAGATATAATATATTTTAGGTATTTAATTGGCTAAGATGCAAGCATGTCTAAAGATACTACATTCATGGTTTAGTGAAAAATTGTTGTTACTTAAGCATATCGGATGGCTAATAATATCGGTGGCACGAAAGAGGCTCCACGGCCGCATTCGGGAGAGGTGGCATCTCGGGAACTATTCACAGGGCAATATTTTTTTGTTATATAATTATTGCTTGAAAATTTGTGCCAACAAGTGAATAAAATGTTTTTCTATTTTTTACCATCCATTGTATGAATTTCATTTGTATTAGTTTTGATAAAATATCTCTAACTAAAATGATTCTTATGTTAATTATTCTTAATTTATTAGGAGAAATTCAAAAACATAATTTTCTGCTACATATTTATCATCAAGGTCTCACTACGACCAAACATAATGTATTATCTCACCTCTTAATATGTGTTCATAAAATGAAAAACCTTTATGTATGCTCGGAATGTGTTTATGTGACGCCCCGCCTACCAAAATACCGGTGGCCAGCACGTGATGAAAATAAAACATTGGTCTCATATGGCTAATTCTTAGCATCACTGTCGAAAACCTTTTTAAAGTTACTAACCACCTAGTAATGTAATTAGACCGGTGCCAAATTTTATCTTTCATTAATTAACAACATGCGAAATTCAATAATAATTAAACCATTGACACAAAGTGATAACTGAATCCAACACAGATGAATAATATAAATAAGGATGACCGAATCACGTATCAGTTACATAATAAAATACAATAGTAAATTGAAACTATAACCTTGATACACAAGATCAAATAAATAATTGAATACTAAATCTAAGGGCTACGTGCCCAAATGAGTACTGAAGTAAAGATCCTACATTAGGAATAAATGAACGAAACGTCTACAGCAAAGTTATGCAACTTCCGTATGAGCTGTAGCTGCGCATCCATGAATAGGATCCTCAAACTGGGTGTCCATCTCGATATCAAAAGGTATTGAAAAATATTTTGACACGAGTCAGAGCCCAAGTAAAACATTTTAAAAATATTTAGTAAGCAGTTAAAATTACTATAATTAAATATGCATGCACACTCTTCATATTTAAGCTAATGTCGTAGTCTCTTGAGACATAACTCGCTCTCATCTAACGTGCACACCTAACGCTTGCCTGCTAACTTCCTAGTTAAGCTAACACACCGAAATAGCCGCATCACACCTCTTCCTACCTCACTACTCTAACCCGAGTATTCTTACTTTGATTATTAAGTTATCTTCTCATTAACTTATTAATCGGTTCAACTATATTAAATCATATAAGATTAATAAAGAGTTATATAGGAAACACATTTTTAATCGTATAACTTTCACACTAGTTATGTAAGAAATTACTTTTAAATGGTATAACTTTCACGCTAGTTATATAAGATATCCCCTTTTTAAATCATACAACTTTCACACTAGTTATATAAGAAATACGTTCACACTTATGTATTAATCCCATGTATAATTATCTACGCGCATTATGTATGTACTAGTACACAACAATATTCACACACATGTCGCGTATAATAATCACCAATTCTCGAGTAATAACTCATCGGATGCTTTCTCTAAAATGCTATCATGTCCCAGGCATGCTCACTCTAACCCAGACACCTCAAGTCGAACTAGCTCACACCAAACATGGGCACAAATATCGAAAACGTAGTGGAGGCGGTCACATTCCCCCTAAAGTGAAACCGAATCATACCGAAAGCGTCTCACCTCGAAAAAATAAATCACGCAATAAAACTAGGCGATACAACCTGCGGACTATACTCTCCCTGCTCCTCAAGCCGGGGATTCACCCACATCGCGTAACCTCATATGATAGAACTAGAGGGGTATGCCTTCATATAAATATCATTCACACCGATATCTATAATTCAAACAAATATATATATATATATATATATATATATATATATATATATATATATATATATATATATATATTTAATAAATGTTTGACTAACCCATAACTAACACCCGTCACATTAGCCCATATATTCTCAAGTCTATATCCTGACTTGTAATTCAATTAATCACCCATTAATTATTTTTGTATTTAAGTAGTGTCACCCAACTAGAATACCCAGACCAACTCATTCGGTCCGTGTCATCACCCTTTAGAATTTGTTACACGGATTCCCACTATTAAGTTTAACACCCCTCGTTAATTTAATATTCAATAATTTATTATATATCTCTTAGAATAAATTAAACCGGCTACCCCATGCCTAACTCCCATATTACTCAACCTAAAAATATTTGAATCGAATCCCCGACCCTTAATCTAATAAATCTTGTTTCAATTAATTTAATCTAAGTCTTCCACTCAACTAAAGTACCCAGACTCCCTTACTTAGTCCGTAATTTAACCTTTTAGGATTTATCGCACAAAGTCCCATTAATAAGTCCAACACCCTCGTTAATGTTAATATTCCTTAATACCCATCTCCCAATACCCTAGGTATTATTTTCCATCTAAATTTTCTTTATTTAAGTACTTAAAATAAAAATCCCCCCAAAAATCAAGGGAACATAATGAAACTACCCAAAACTCACCCCTGTTGTTTGAACAACCCTCATTATCATTTGAACGACTTGCAAGGTCGTTCAAATGACTTGCCACGAACCACTTTTCCTTCTTCTTCCCACTTTGCTTTCTGCCATTATTTAACCTTTAAGGTTTCCTACTTTAAATTCCAACTTTAAATAATCATTTTCCTCCTCTATTTATCCTTAAAATTAGTTCTAGCCATTGTAATGATTTCACAACATAAACGATTTCCACTAACAGTCATGAATTTCTAAACTTGTCTTCATGGGTTTCATATACTCGTTTCTCCCCAATTCACTCCCGAAATTCAAATTAATCAACATCAATTACTGGGATTGCAATATTATTCAAATTTAATCAACGTCAGATCATATATCTATAACAAGTTCATCTGTAATCTACCCAATATGTTCGATTTCCTCAAAACCCATTTATGTGTAGTAACCTACCCAGAAAATGAATATGGTTTACACCCACCATGACATGAATTGCAATACCGCAATTTAATGAAAACAAGTTTAACTAATTGCCTAATAAATTCCTGGGGTCTGATTTCCTTTGATGTAGATGTCGTTTTGATGAAGAACACACCTTTCTTCTTGATTTGGCTCCCAGAAGCTCTCCCTCTTTTCTACTCTGCAAAATTAGTTTTTTTATTGAGTTATGTCTGCCACAAACTCCCGAATGTAGGTTTTATATTACTAATCGATAAATTAAGCCTATGGCTCGAGCCCAAATGACTCAAACACCCCCGCGTGATCCCGATTATGCCTAAAAAATGCCCCGTGACCCAATTACTACCCCCGAATATTATTTTTTGAATATCTCGACCTATTGAGAATAAATTGTGCACTCAGAATCATCATTCGAGTTACGTAACTAAAAATCTCCAACCTCGTCCTCAAAGTACAACACATGCAAATTTTAAAATAACCCGAATTAATTAAATCTCAATTTACTAATTAATTAAATCTGCCAGAAATATTAATTCCTATATCACCGAATTAGTTAAATTCTAAATCCTCATAAATACGTGGTATTAGAGTTAAGTTTATGACTACTGCTTGAGATGTGAATTAATGATAATGTAGATTCTTTCAGACATCGTTTTTCGCTCCGGTAGTATGTTAGTATTATTTCCTAGAATTAAAATTGTTGTAGCATATATTGTTGTTGGATCCACTAAGTTATTACATTATGTTATCAATCTAATCTTTTATCTTCATAAAGTTATATGTATACACGTAAAGTTCATTAATTTCTTTGTTTCAAGTTTTTTTGTAAGTTTATATAATTTTTTTGAAAATTTGAAATGGCGCCCTTTGTAAAAGCTTTCAAATGTATTCATCCATTATAACTGTTATCATACATTTATGCCCCCACCTCTTACTATTGCATGTAAGAGACCCATAATAATATAGTCATATTACCCTGAAAGAAGGAGACATTGTTCTCCACATAAAATATTTTACTGACTTAAGGTAGATTTTAAATCAGTGAAGATTATCATATAACTAACTTTAAAATTGGAGTTTGAAATTATTGGCAACAATCCTCCACTTGACACGTGGCAACCCAAGGCTAAGCCGCATCTCTCTCTCTCTCTCTCTCTCTCTCACACACACACACACACAAAAAAAAAAATCGAAGATCAAACATTTCTTCCCTTTAATTTATCTCCATTAAATTCACAATGCTCAATTATCTCCCTACCATCTTATATAAGTACCTTTTAATTCTTATACCTTTTCATAAAAGGTTATGAGGAAGGCAATATCATGAGACTCTTTCCCTCATGTTACGGATGATGAGGTAAAGCTTCCATCTCGATTGATGAAAAAATTCTTAGTTATTCTGTATAGGAATAACCTTTGATATCTTACTGTAAGTATGACATCCCGCCTAATTAAATATCGGGTGATCAGTCCTTTATTAAATTAAAATCAATGTGAACGGTTGGTTAATTCTTAGCATCACTGTCGCAAAAAAAATATTTCGAATTTAAACACCATAAATAATTAAGCTAAGTGTCTAAACAATTTAAATTCTTATTCCATTTATTAAATCCCAACGTGAAAACCTTTTTAAATGTAAATCAACTTAAGAATCACATAAATGCTAAGGATGGCAATCAACCCAAAAGAATTAGACCAAATAGATTAACCAAACCAAGTCAAATAACCATAAGTGAAATCATCATGACAGGAATTAACTCCTAATGAGTACTAAATACTGAAAACGGAAATAAATACAAAATCTCTAATAAGTCTAAACTGAAATAGGAAATCGGGCGACACATGCCCTAGCTATGAAGTACTAGATTAAGAGCTGAATCAAGGAAGAGGTCATCTAGAGCAAGGGCCTGCAACTCCCATATAAGCTGCAACACGTCCAATCCAAAGGACCTACGCCTGACGCCCTTATGGATGGGCACCTGTAATACATATATATATATATATATATATATATATACAAGAGGGAGAAAATGACAGGAAACGGATCAGAGCCCGAGTGTAAAACAATTTTAAAAATAGTTTAGCAAGTATTTAAAATGTTTACCGGCTAATATAACAACCATGTTAGTACGTGACACTCTCTTCAGAATTCTCACCTCTCATCTAGTGTGCACGCCTACCATACTACTAAATGCCTCATAAGTCTATCTAACTTATCTCCCATAAATTTTATTTCGAGAAGTCGCAAGACTATAATTTTAGTTTAAAGATTAGTCTCTTAGCGATTACTTATGTCTATTATGTATTTCTTAATACTCTAGTAACGTTCCTGAACACTTACTATATTTATGGAGCATTTACACAAAACATATCTACTTACATGCAGAGTAGAAGAATTCCATATATACGTATATATATATTAATCACTCATATAATAAATATACTATCGGCACCCCACATAAAATCTATGGTGCTAGCATACTCTGCTATCAAGTCCTCGTATCTCTCGTACTAAGGGAAATACTAGTTAGAACTCACTCTCAAACTGTATTAACACAATACACACATAATGGAGGCGAAGCATAGTTCCAATTCACTAAGAGGTTAGCACATACCCCTCATATCTCTTAGGACCGTCTAACTATCATTCTCAAATAGTCTGTACCAAGGAATCCCATGTTCTAGGGTACAAGTCAATATCCCCCATAAAGGTCCCATCGAGATAAGACTGTCCCAGCGCGGAAACCTCCGTGATAGCAAGTAGCACGGGTATGATTATACACAAATATAATATAAATACATACACGTGACCTCGGTCATATATTTAAATATTATCACTTTCTAATTAGGTTCGCCCACGACCCACAATAGTATTTTAACCGTATGTAATGCGATTTTACCCGATTTTTACGTATAGAGAACTCAACTCATTTTATTCTCAATTATAATCATTTCGTAATTACTTCTCGTCTCTCGAAGTATTCTCTCTTCTTAAAGGTCAATTCAGTAGGTACACCCTCTCTAACATAATGGTCTAAGTCATTTATAAATCTCTCAATTCCTTATCTAACGTGAGAATGATTTCAAATATGTGTCAAACCCCCCGTTAACCCACGGTTACATCCCATATATAATTTAATTCAACGTAATCTACTTAGACCATACTGGTCCTCCTCATATTAAGGTAACTATAAGGGTGATTGTTAGGATCGAGGCTATAGAGTCTGAGATACTAAAAATTTTAACATGGTGAGGGTCGCCAGAGATGAGGAATGATTGTGATGTGGAATGTAGAACCACACGTTTTGATCTTGTCCGGTAGGAGTTAAAAAACAAGAATAGGGTGCCTTGTTGGGGAATTGGTTAAAGTAGTTTTGGTTCAGATAGGACAAGGGTACTGTACCTGGGAACTATTTGGAGCAGCTAGGGAAATTGGCAAGAATGTTATTGTGAGTTCCACCTCGGATTAGGGAGGTGTATTATACATGGCAAGGATTGAGTCACAGTATTTTATTAACTCTAGATTCGGGTGTGTAATTCTAGCTTTGTGGCAGTATCGGTAATATTATAGAGGGTATATCTATATGTTTTTTGTTGTAGCAAGGTTCTATTTTCCTTCATTCTCTATAAAAGTGGGTGTTGATATTTTACAATTATATCTGGTTTGTACTACTCGTTTTGTATGTGTTATACGAGTATAAAATATTTTTGATTGATCGGAGCGATAGCGGGCTAATGATTGCAGGGCTATTGTATCTCCAGTTCCAGGGTGGAACTAGTTGTTCTATTATATCTCACCTGGATATGGGTTGAGACCTTATAGATATGGTCTAGGGTATGGTAATCATTATTTTACATGTTTTATGCTGACATATCTTCACAATCGACAAAGTTAAGTAGTAGTGTATCAGAGGGGTTCCTTATTTGGATTTCGCTTGCGAGACCCTCCACGCATGAACCTTAACGACATTGGGGGTGGAGAGATGTTACTTTATGCTAGGATGTTGGTTTTGGTAAAATTAGTCGA
The DNA here is from genome assembly GCA_949130495.1 of Sambucus nigra. Taxonomy (NCBI): domain Eukaryota; kingdom Viridiplantae; phylum Streptophyta; class Magnoliopsida; order Dipsacales; family Adoxaceae; genus Sambucus; species Sambucus nigra. Next base: position 265,239,650 of record OX422223.1, read on the forward strand.
GAGTCACATGATTGATTGAGGGCTAATAAAAAGTTGGTGTGCGGTGCAAAAGTGTAACACCCCGCTCGCCCCGGGAGAGAAAACGGAGCACTACTATCGATAAAACTAATCAATTCCACAAATAACAAGGTATAAAGCATCTAAATCCCACAACAATAAAATAGAACTACAAATCTCAATCACTACAAATAAATAACAAGTCTCTCGAATTACATACAACTAACTCGAAAATAAAATACAAATTGCCAATGCTCTATACATCAAAATAATACAATCTTCTCAACCCGAATAATCTTCCCAAAATAATCCATGCTAAAAATCAAACTCCATAGTGCACCCAAAATCAGCACTAACCTTCCACTAAAAGGAAAATATGGGGAAGTACACAATACGACAGGAAAGATGCTCAACAAATATTAGCGGTGAGTAAAACGTCACAATACGAATATTCAAATCATAAGCGAATCTCATAAGCAATTATATCAATATAATTTCTCAACAACACATTAACAAGGTCACCAAGCCTCACCACCATACCGCGCCTATGCATTTTTAATCATATTCGGAAAAAGGAAAATTGGCGGGTGCCCAACCTCAGTGCTATATTAAAATCTCATGACAACATACTCAACACCAAATATAATACCACATAAATCGAAATTAGATTCCAACATATATTTCCAGATTTCCAAATGAATTTATCAATTCAAATATGAGTCAATAATCACAAGAAAACAACGATAATACTCGCGAGATTAAGGAGCATATTGTGTAAAACCCCATACCTCAATCCACCAACAGGAACCAACAACAATCTGCCCAGAACTCACAGAATAAGCCATAAAAAATCTGCTCCAAAAAACTCCTCCAAGAACAACCACAAAATAGCCCCAAGAAAACCTCCAAAAACCTAAGGTTGAATGCATAAATTAAAGGGGGAAAGTGTGTACAAAAGAGAGGAATTAAAAACATGTTTGCTGCCAAAAAGTTATAACAAAAAGGGTCACCGACGACCTTATTTTATAAGGCAAAACAAAACAAACTCTCAGAACTACTTGTAGTGCACATTTTCTGAAGGCATCGATCGATCGATGCCCAGGTGTCGATCGATCGACCACCTCGAAAAACTAACAGTTCCCCTTAAAAATGCCTATAAGGCAAAATATTAAAAATTCCACTAAAAATTCATTTTTAATCCGATTTCAATTCCGCTTGAAGTTCTAATCTTCTAAAATCATAACCAACATATTTATCTAAAAAAAAAATTAAAATTCAAAAATTTATTTTTCCTCTATATTTTGAAAATACCCCAAAAATTACATGGGTTGTTACAAAAAGTACCAAAAATGTTTCTCTCACCACAAATATGTGAGCGAGGTAAGGTAAAGGAAGTCGAGTTGAGGCTTATATCTAGACCTTGAATAGAAGGCAAAGTTAAAGGAAATATATTTTGAGTAGAAGGTTCGTAACATTTTGCATAGAGTAGGCGCCCTGATTAGTTAGACTTTCCATTCTGCCGAAACGAAAGGACATAGAGGTAGAAGCGCATTAATAGGTTACGAGATAGGATTCTTAGCGGTCCCGATTGTGTGCCTTAGGCCGTTATATCTTGATCATCGATGATGCGACGTAGTAGTGTAACGGGAGGGTTCCTTGTTTGGATTTCTCTTTGCGACACATCCTACGCATGAAACCGAGAAAATGTTGGAAATTGAGAAAGGTCTTGGGCACTAGGGATATAGTTAGTATGGTACTCATTCTACGTGTGTAGGAAACACATCGACCTTAGGGTTATTAGGAAGTAAGTCTAGTGGGGCAAGTGGCGCTGTTTTAGGAAGGCTATAGTGAGTTAACCACGAGAAGATTGATTGGTTAACTTTAAGAAGGATTGGGTTTACAGGAATAAGAAAAATGGAATCTCGATTAACTCGGGACACCAAGCTGAAAAGAATGTGAGTCCCATCTTTAGAGAGAGTGTTACATCTGTGACCTAGCTTTCGATGACCTGAAGGACATGTTGACTTCTACTCCTGTACTCGTGTTGCTAAGATCGAGAGTGGACTATTTGGTCTTTACGGATGCGTCTCTACAAGGTTTGGGAGGTGTGTCACTACAGGAGAATGGGGCCATTGAGTATGCGTGTTGCAAGCTTAAGCCTCATAAGAAGAACTATCCCATGCATGACTTAGATCTCGCCGCGGTAGTGTTCACCTTAAAAATATGGAGGCACTACCTTCTGGGTGAGAAATTCAGTATTTTCAGGGACCACAAGTCGTTACAAAATTTGTTCTCTCAGAAAGATCTAAATATGTGTCAACATTGGTGGTTGGAGTTCGTAAAAGACTATCAATTCGATATTTATTATCACCCAGGAAAGGCAAATGTGGTAGCAGATGTGCTGAGTAGAAAACCCATGGGGAAACTAGCGGAGGAATGGAAATCCAAGTGGAAAGAGCTTAGCCAGGAGGATGCTGTAGCAAGAGCATTTATGTCAGTGTTGACCATTACACCTACTATTGTGATTAGTGTCATGAAAGCGTAAGGAAGGGATATTTCTGAGTTTGTCTCCCAGTGCGCCACTTGTCAATTGGTGAAAGTGGACCACCAGCGATCAACGGGATTGTTGCAACTGTTAGAAATACTGGTGTGGAAATGGGAGAGTATATCCATAGATTTTATCACTGAATTTTCGATGTCGTAAAGCGGTCATGGTTCTATTTGGGTAATTGTTGATCATTTGACCAAATCGCCACACTTCCTACCAGTACGAACGAATTATGCACGACACGTTACACCCGGCTCTTTATTGCGGAGTTTATCAAAATTTATGGGGTGCCTATCAATATAGCGTTATCCCATTTCTGGAAAAATTTCCAGGAAGCAATGAGGACCGAATTGAAGTTGAGTACCTCCTACCACCCCAAACAAATGGACAAACGGGGAGAGTCGACCAAATGTTAGAGGACATTCTTTGGATGTGTGTGCTTGATTTTAAAGGAGGATGGGAGAAATACCTTCCATTGGTCGAATTTGCATACAATAATTCATACCAATCCACGATAAGAATGGCACCGTAGGTGGCATTATACGATCGACCGTGTAGATCACCTATTGGTTGGTTGGAAGAAGGAGACAATAAGATCCTTGGACCTGGAATGATCCAAGATATCTCTTCGAAGATTGAGCTTATTCAAAACCGCATACGAATTACACAAGACCGGAAAAATGGCTATGCCGACGCGAATAGAAGTCATGTAGAATTGGAGGTAGAGGACCTAGTTTTGGTGCGGGTATCCCCAATGAAAGGTATAACGCGATTCGAGAAGAAAGGCAAACTTGAGCCGCGTTATGTAGGCTTTTTTACCGTTATTGCAAAGGTAGGCCCCATAGCATATCTTTTTCCTTTACTGGAATGCCTACAATAAATTCATGATGTATTACATGTGTTATCCTTGAAGATGTATAAAAGATGCGAAGGAGCTCATTGGCATATTCCATCATATATTATCGAGTTACAACCTGATATTTCATATGAGGAATGATCGGTTGATATTTTAGATCAGGGAGAGCGTAGACTAAGATCGAAAGTGGTACCCTTGGTCCTAGTCCAGTGGGGACACCACAATGCCTAGGAATTTACTTGGGAACGAGGGAACGATATTTGAGAGAAGTACCCACACCTCTTTTATAAGGTGCGCCTAAATTTTGAGGGCAAAATTTCCTTGTAAGGGGGGAGTATGTAATACCCTTACTTTTGAGTGATTATTTTATATTAAATTGCCTGATGGGTGTGACAACCCGTGATTCGAAATAAGGGGTGGCCAGCCCGATACTCCAATATAACAGGAATCATGGATGGAATCATTCTCATCATCACAACAATATACAAAGAATACAGGATAACCACTCCATATTTCAGAAAAACGGGTTGCCAAAAATTTTGGTTTTAAAGTTAAAGAAAGAATTCAAACAACCACAAGAAAGTGGAAACCCCGGATATATAATATTACATACGCATCAAATATACAGTAAGGGACCGAATATGCTTTTGGTCAACAGACTCATACAATAATACTAAACAAGTTTAATAAATTATAATATACATTACATTAGGCAATTACAAAAGCTTGGGCCTCACGCCCGAGTAAAAGACCCGATCATAACTAGAGTACAAGAAAGAAAACGTCTATACCAAGTATCCCATAATATCCGCAAAGTATCACGGCTCCCCAAAGACATCGGAATAGGAAAGTCAGATCAGGCGTCCTTGCGGCGGGCACCTGAGCGGATACAAGATGCATGCACAATAAGAAATATGAACGGGTCAAGTCCCGGTTTTATATGATCACCAGATGAATAAAGTGTATGACAGTTATGAATGGTAAATCATGACTAAATAGGAATATAAATCTACCTACACAATTTAAAGCATAAGTTAAGACAATTTTAATTAATCATAAATCTAATTAAGCTATGCAGGAAAATAAGAATGATTAACATTAATTTAAAAGCTTTCATCAAAAACATTAATCCATTTCATAGTTCCATTCTTTATTAGGAATCATAATCATAATTTAACCTCTTTTATGGCTTTTATCTTAATCCCATGCTCTTTGTGGCATTTCCATTCCTCATAAGGAATATCATCATTATCATATGCTCTTTCTGGCATTTATCATACATCAAGTCCCACTTGATTAAGAATTGTTATATTCATATACATATAAAAATTCTTAGACCGCCCCTCCGAGATTCCCCACTGGGCGCGCCCCTTAATGACCATCATCTTCCAGGGCCTATCAAACAAGGTAACCTGAGCACCTATCGCAACATCGGGAAGGGACCATATGCCTGCGGGATAGTCAAGACCACACCCGGAATCTCCTAACTAGCGCAGTAAAATATAATAATCGCCCATATGGCCTAGGACTATATCCACCCTGTATTAATTATCCAGGGGGCGTCACCTCACGTACGACCTTCCCTTATGATGGAATTTAGAGAGGTGTGCTTAAGTAAATTATCTTTTACCATATTCATGATTAAGTAAATTATCATTTACCGTAATCGTGACCATTTCCATTTCATTTTCATTTATCCTTATTCATATGTATGTTTCATTTTATCCGAAACCATAATCATTTTCATTTGTAAAATACATCATATATTAACCAGAGCCATACGTAATTTGTATCGTCATTGTAACCTCAATGAATGAATAAAATTTCAATTTATTCTCCCAAGATTCAATTGTGGTGTTATGCTATTAACCATCAAGACAAACATAGCTCAATTGAGCTTCTAAAGTATCCCAAACATAATACTACAACTCCTAGTTTCATAACAATTAACTAGAAGAAAAGAATGCCATAACATCAATTGGCATATCCCCGAAAAAGCCCCCACATAACGCATTTTAATGTAGGGTAGTTACCCCACTCCTCTAGGACTCTAGAACTCTAAGTTTAATTCATTCAAGAAGGTTCCTAGGTCCTAAGCATAAACAAAATGAATTGAATTTTGAGTTATAAAACTAACTCAAAATTAGCAGGAAAACGAATCGATTCGCCCAATAAGCGAATCGGTTTGGATAGGGAAACCTGGGATTCTGTAAACTGCCGAATCAATTCGGCTTGGACCCAAATCGATTCGGTCCAAGCAGACCTGTAAGCTGACCCTTCAGCGAATCGATTCACCCTAGGGCCGAATCGATTTGCCCCTGTGAATTTGCCAAGAATGGCTTACGGGTTATAAACCCTAGTTTATCCCCAAATCTCAAATCTCTTCCATTTTTTTACGCACATCCAACATTATTAATCTACCCCAAAATCATCCTACATGATTATTGACTACTAATGTCCATAATTTCATCATCATAAACTAAGATTAGGGTTAAAACACGATAAATTCGATTTTTGATCCATAAATGCAAATACACAACTATCACACAATTTACTCATCTTAAATCACATATTAGCAAGTAGAAAACTTTCCTTAAGGTTGAAATCTCAGATTTCTTTGTGGTAGAAGCAATCCCAATCTTCAATCTCCAAATCTTTCTTTTTCTCCTCTTTTCTCCCAAGCTCTCTTTCTCTCTCTATCTCTCAATGTTAAATAAATGCACTTAAGAGAAAATAAAAGAAAGGAAAGACATAAATCATGCCTTTAGTCCACAATTCCCAACTTAAATGGTTAATACCACATTAAAATGACTCCTAAATACGCATTTAAGTTAAAACCAGTCAAAAGTGCCCGGAACCTAAAAATATAATATGGCACTTATTTTGACTGTCTCGCACATTCCGGGACTAACTACGCCCTCTAAAATGGCATCCGATAATTTTATAATTCACTTTAAGTTCCGGTTTCATTTAAACCATAATGTCATTTAAAACACATGACACTATAAAACATACAACATGATGATATTTACCTACACATGCAGTAAATATGCAGCGGTCCAGTAAATATTAACTTTCAACTCATTCAATTAATATTTACTCCGATTCTAATATTTTATATAATAACTTCATACGGTAATTTAATATAAAACGAGTCTCCTAAAAGCGAGGGTTGTTACACTGGGTTAATTTTATAAAATAAAAGAAATTGAAGTGAATATTATTTAAAGTGATTTGAGAGATAATATTTACTGAGTTTTGCATATTTACTGTTATGTGAATGTAAATAGCATCATATTATTATTATTGCGTCATTGTGCTTTAAGCGACGGGTATGACTTATATTCCAATTGGATCATTATTAATGAATTAATATGACGTTGGAACGTGAAATATTGTACGAAATTCTGGATGCCAATTTAGAGGGTACGGTTAGTCCGAAAATGGCTGAGATAGTCAAAATAAGTGCCAAGTTGTATTTTTTGGTTCCGAGTAATTTTGACCAGTTATAACTTAATTATGTTGTTACAAGTCATTTTAATTGTGTAGTAGCATATAATTGCTAGACTTAATGTAATTGGGCATTTAAGTCTTCCAAGAGCATTCTATTGCTCTTTTGTGTTTCTAAAACCTAGAGAGAGTAGAGATAAAATAGAGCTTGGGAGAAAAAGAAGAGAGAGAGAGAGAGAGAGAGAGAATTGAAGATTTGAACATGGAATCGTTGTTACATGAAGATAATCCGATACTCCAACCTTAAGGCAAGTTTCTAACTTGCAAATGTATGATCTAATGTGGATAAATTATGGTGATAGTTGTGTATTTGGAAGAATTGAACAAATTGTGGGTTTTGATGAATTTTGGTGTTTAACCCTTAGATTGTGATGTTTGTATGATTTGAGTTAATTATATGGGTTTGTTTTTGTGTAGAATGTTGGGGTAATGTTGTTAGATGATGAGGTTGAAAGAAGTGGAGGAAAAGAGGGGGAAGGATTTGGGTTTGGGTTATTAGAAAATAGGGTTTGGACGTGGGATCTGGTGAGGCCGATCGACCGCGATCCAGAACCCGATCGATCGAGCCTAAAGAGAAAAGCCCACTGCTTCTCTCGATAGGAATATTTAGAAAGCGCGGTCAACCACAGTATAAGGACCGGTCGATCGGGCCTTGGGGAAGGGGCTTCCTGCTTCTTTTACAAGGCCATTTTCTGCAAGCGCGGTCGACCGGGTGTCAGGGGCCGGTCGACCGGTACCCTGTTTTTCACCCAAAAACTTTAGCTTTCTTTAGCTCCTTTCTTTTAAGGTTTAGGCCTAGGGACCTTCTTGCATGAAGTAAAACTAGAGTTTTAGAGTCTCGTAATAGGGGAGTCCATATCCTAAGTTAGTAAAGGGTTGTTTAGGGTCATGTCGGGGATTCGTTAATAGAATAAAAAACAGCGGGTAATAAGTGTCCATTTGATTGAATTGGATAGTATAGGACGAGGGGAAGGTAGGGATATGTAATTTTGGACTTTTAGAATTGGTATGAGGTAATATTATACTTGATGGGTTATAGGTTGTCGTAAATTCATGGAGACTAATATAAAACAATTGAATATTGTGTTTTATGTCATTAAACACATATGACTCCGGATATAACATAATGTATATTTTAAATTGGCATATCTTGTGAATATTGATTTCCATAAACATACCTCTCTAAATGCTATCATAAGGGAAGTTACGCGAATGAGGTGAAGTTCCCTGGTTAGTGAATGCAGGATGAATATAGTCCTCGGCCATAGGACCGATGGTAGATTGTGATGTTATTTTATTCGAAGTGAGGTAGTTTTGGGTATGGTTATGACTCACTTTCGAAGGTATATAGCCCCTTCCCATGCGACACAATTTAGGATGCCCAGGTGGTCTTGAGGATAGGCCCTGGAATATGATAGCTATTTAGGGGCGCATCCAGTACAGTGACTCCCAGAAGGATGGTCTAAGAATCGTTATATATTGTGATTATAACTATTCTCACGAATGTGAAACTTTATAAATGGCTAAAGCATTTTATAAATCAACTGTTTGGAAAAATTTCCTAATGAGGAATGGACTCGTGAAATCATATTGTACAAAACTGAAATGTAAGATTATTAAGTTGGAATTGAGTTAATTCTCTTACATTGATGAATAGTATAATTATAAATGACATTGCGCTAGGTTGTGCATTTAGATGAGAGGGGAGGATTATTCTTATTGTGAAGAACGAGTTAAGCTTGATCATAATGTAGCATTTCATAATTGTCATGCATTTTATTCACATGTATATCATATCAAATCGGGCCCTGACCTGTTATATCTCGTTGTTTTGTATGGATTATATTTACGCCCAGGTGCTCCGCTGTAAGGACGCCCGTATTGATCCTTCCATTCAAGTGTCCAGGAGCTATAACATTTTTGCAGATGTTGTAAGATTTTCATTATAGACGCATCTATATTTTGTGTACTCTAGTTATGATCAGTCTACACATTCGGGCATGTTGTCCAAGTTTTGTACTTGATTATATACTGTGATATTTCTTTTAATACTCGGTGTAACCGTTTGTATTGGTCTGTTAACTGACAGCTTATTTGGTTATTATGTTGTGTATGATTGTTATATTGTTATCTGTCTTTACTTATATCCACCTTCTTTTAAAATTGGATTGTCTTATTGGTTTTATTTAAACTTACAAAATAATTTGACATTCGTTTTCTAAAATAATTGGTGGCTATCTCGTATTATTATTTTCCACGACAGTGATGATAAGAATGGACCATCTATGATTCCTGTATTTATTGGAGTATCGGGCTGGCCACCTCTTATTTTAATAAGCGGGGTGTCACATTTGCCTCAGATGTTCCTCCCTCGCCTAACATATGTTATACTTTCGAAGGCATTTACTTTCTTAATCCCCTCATTTTCCTCCTCTTCTCTTTCAAGACTAACTAACTAGTCTTCACACATTTTCTTGTTATTCCATCATTCCTTCTATTCTTTATCTGCTTCTTCATTGTACGCCACCACCATGTTAGCGATGCCATAGTAATGGGATGGGAGGGGATTTTAGTTAACATCTACGTGGTATTTACATAGTACCATTGGACACTTGTACGCCAATAGTCCTTCGTAAGTAAAAAGAGTCTTTAGAACCCTCTGGTGAAGTTCACAATACTTGGCATCTGCCTTATCTGTCGTTGTTGAGACTTTCCAATTAGAGTGGGGTGGACCTGCTACCCCCTCTTGTACGAAAGTGTCATAGCAATCCATGGACTCTACCACACTACAAGTTAGCGGTGGTGATACATCATCCCCAAACTTCCTTTTTCCTAGACTATTTTCTTTGAATCTAGAGCCTCCCTTCTTGCCCTTCAAGTTTTCATCCACATAGTGGACAACTTGTCTTCTAGAGACCTAAAATCTTCCTAAGGTTAGAGGCACCTGCATCCTCCAACTTGGTGATCTTGCTAGCTGCTCGCGTGAACTCCCTAAAAGTCCCATCCCTGGTCTCATTGACCAATGGATTTTGTACTCCTATATGTGCCCCTCGATGCATATCTGCAACAGTCTTGATTCAACCACATCTTCATGGACATTCAATTCCCTAAGCATTTGTCTGTGCATCTTTTCCCATTTTAGAATGTTGTTAGGTGCAAGGTGGGAGCGCCAAGTGTATTCCTTCGCTGTGAGAGTTTTTGAGAACTTTTGTAATTTCAAGTCTTTATCATTACCATGCATGCCCAAGTACTCTACAAACCTCTTTATGTGTTCTCTAGGGTTTTCTCCCTTTCCATTAAACTTTATTTATTTTAGAGGAACATACCCCTCTGGGTATTGCCTTTCATTAATACTTTCTAGGTAAGGGTTTTGCAGCTCCTCATACATATGAGGGACGTCTCTCTAAGAGGAAATCAATTTATTTACCTCATCCGTAGTGATAACCTTTGAGGGAGATTACTTCAAGATAACCTTCTTCACCACTGACGAAGTCACTGGTGTTAATACTTGCTCCGCTACTACATTTCGTGGTAGAGCATAGTCGTTGTTGTTGATGTGGCTACCCCTGCAGCAGGGTCCACCATCGATGTTGTACAAGATTGACTTAGGCTTGCTAAACGGACATGATTTTTCTTTAAAAATTCAAATAATATACTCATTACTTTCATACTTGCCAATGGCGTAGCTGCTGTCGTGTTGGTTGGCCCCGCCTGAGAAGCAGGTGCTCTCACTTCTATCACCACCACCTCTTCTTATGTGGTCTGGTCACTCTGAACTCCATTACCAGCCAAAATATCTTCAAAACTAGCTCATTTCACAAATTATAACCTTATTTGTCCATGGAAATGAGGATACCTCCCCAGCGGAGTCACCAAATGTAGGAGGGTGGTTGTACTGCAGTCTGTAATGAATGGAATGGGTGAGGCATAACCCACTCTAATGGACTCTGACTTCGAGGCCTTTGAAGTCTCAAGAGAAACTATGAGATGAAACCTTGCTCTTCTAGTAATAATGGAGTAAATGATGTGACCTTTCTCCTGAAGAGAATTTAAAAAACAACAAGTTTCACAATTAATAATATTAACTATGAGAGAGATCTCCTGAGAATAATAGCTGTAATGATGAGTGTGAAGATGCAAGCACTTTGACACTTTGAGAGAGAATAGGTAGAAAATAATTGTTCTAGTGCTATTTCGGCAGAGTAACAGTGTATCTTAAGTTTTCTGTCTTGTTCTTTACCATACCAAAGGGTCCTACTAAGTATTACTAGGGCTAACATGGTATTTTGAGTGCCAAAAATGATAGGCAACTTAAGGACAAGGTATGCAATGTACCTTTTGCCCCTATCAGTTGGTTAGCTTCCTGTCCCATGTGAGAGGAGACACTTGGTGCACACCAAGGTCAAAAAGTAAATATCTCATCTAATAGTGTCAAACTATATGATTTGGTAAATATCATTTAAAACGGTAACTTTTTGTGCAAACTTTTATAAAAACTTGCTAATGGTCATTTATAAAGTGATATTGTGAGAAGCCTTTTGGCTACTCACTTCTTAATTCAAAGTGTAGGTTATGTGACTACTTGAGTCACTCCTAGAGTCCCTTTATTAGAATTCTCTCTATCTTAAAGTGTCAAGTGTTTGATCTTTAACTTTTCCCAACAAACCGTGTCTCTCAGCCAACAAACCAAAACTCCTAGGAGATACCAACTGTTCTTCTTGAGTCCTTCTTGCTCAACCAAGGCTACTTGTATAAGAAAATAAACGTTAGTAATTTATTAGTTTCTGATTAACTATCTTGGGGATGGGTCCACTCATGGTGGACCCCCTCGCCCTAAGTCATTTCTAGGTGGCAATTTGGGGATGCGGCTACACGAAGTGGATCCCCTCACCCTGAGTCATTTTAGATAGCATCAATCTTGGGTAGAGGGGCCACTAAAGGTAGATATCCTCTCCCTGGGTCTTTTTTTATGATATGTCAATCCTGGGCAGTGGGGGTCACTCTAGGTGGATCCCCTCACCTTAGGCTATTTTCTGTAATATGGCAATCTTCTGTAGTGTTGGGGGGGGGGGGGGTACTTGATGTGGATGCTCTCACCCTAGGCTATTTTATGTAATGTGGAAATCTTGGGAAGTGGGGACCACTCGAAGTGGATCCCCTCACTCTAGCTTTTATAATTCCGCTAACAAGTGAGTTACCTTCTACAATAACCGTCTTATCGTCATTAGTTTGAATGTGGTTAGGTTGTTTACTTTTTTCCTTATTGATATTAGTTCATAATTGTTCATTTAGTAAGTTATCCTCATCAAAAGTTTTATTAAAATCAAGACAATTAATTTAAGTCACAACAAGATACTAAAAATCTTCGTTTATTTCATTAAATGAATTTCTAGGAAATATAGCATTGAGGACCTCATAAGAGGAGGCCTTGGTTATAATGATTTCAGAGATATGAGAAATAGTAATAGGCCCATGGATCTCTTGAAGAGAGTGGATAGCATGGCTTAGATTGACTTGAGCAAGTTGGACTGGAACGTCATTCCAGTTGAGGAGGGATATTTCCATAGTTATTATCTTTTTAGACGGGTCACACTGCATGCCTTCCTGGAATATCATGCGAAAATTCAGCCCCAGTATGTGCATTTTGAACGACTCATCAGTGTCACTGGCCCCATAATTTTCAGTGCTTTCTATGTCTTTGTCAATCAGAGGTTCTACCTCATGTTTTTGTTCCTCGCCCCAGGCAATATCATCTTCGAAGAAGATTTCTAGCCTCAACTTCATCTTCTTATCAATAGGGTCATACCACAGTTCGTGGAACCTACTAAAGGGGAAATCCTCAACCACTAATTTATATTCGAGCTCTAAAAATCATCACACTAGCCCGTAGCGACGATATCATCCTTCCATGAGTTATCAACACATTCAATAACTTCCATGCCTATTTTCCTCAAAATAGGAAAAAAAATGCATCCATCCTGAGAGAACGACATCAAGTTCATACTCATGCATACGAAACCAAATGAATCTAAGGGTCGAGGACTAAGTTACAGAATGGGAAGGTGTTTTGCACCCATTCCCCCATTTTGGTCTCTCATGGGCTATTTTAATATTCTTCTTTTCTCCAAAGTGTGATGTATGTGTACATATATGTAATGTAAAGAATGGGAGAAGGAAATCATCTGACTCACGTCATGGGAAAGACAAAGAGGAATCATCCTAAGGATTGTACCTAAAAATGACTTAAAAATAAGTATAATGTGAGTGTTCATAAAATCAAAAGTTGTTATAGAAAACCAAATTTGCATGTCGAACGAGACACAAATATATAGGAGTTCATGACTCACAAAATAAATAAAAGATAGTATAAAAGCATAAAATAGGAAAGATAAGACTCGAATCCAAGGATTGACTCGGGATGCCTACATAGTTTCTAATTTCGATAGAATGTTTCTTATTGATGAAAAAGATCTCTCCAGCAGTGAGGTCATGGTCTCCTTAAATAGTGCCAAATTAGGGTTTAGGGGGTGTTAATTAGCATGGACTCTTCCCTAACTATCGGTATAGTGCCTTCCTTACTGTCTAAGAAAAGTACAACTTGCCGATAGGCAGGGGATCTGGGTGCCTACAGGAAGTTTGGAACGGATTTTTTCGAAAAAATGAGCATAGAATGTAAATCATAAGTCCGAACCATGCACTTTCGAGACCATTGGAAACGTGATTTAATGACCTTTATGAAACCATTAAGAAACTCTCAGGTTCAGGAGTTCATCGACGTCAAACAGAGATCGAAAGCACCCAATGGTCTCAGGACGGGGAGTTTTTCGAAGTAAAAAAGATCATTCATGCGAATTATGAGGTCGATTTGCACATGGTATAGAGTGTTGGAAAGGAGGTTTAGAGACGTGTGAGATTTCATTGAGCTTCTCTCAATTTGGATAGTTGATCAAGGTCAAATGGGGATCAAAATGCCCAGTGACCTTTCAGAGTGAAAAGGGTCTTTCGTTCAAACCGTGAGGTCAATTCACGCATTATATGGACTTTTGGAAAGGAAATTCAGGGACATACGAGGTTTCAATAAGATTTTCTCAGGTTGAAGAGTTGACTGGAGTCAAATAGGGCCCAAAAATGCTCGGTGGCCTCAAGATCAGTTCTCAGAGTAAAAAAGTATCGTTCATTCAAACTGTGAGGACAATTCATGCATAGTATGGACCCTTAAAAAGGGGATTCAGATTCCTATGAGGTTTAATTAAGATTCGCTCAGGTTTGAGAGTTAACTGATTTTAAATGGGCCTAAAAATTCTCGGTGGCCTCTAAATCAATTATTGATGTAGGACCTATGGTTTACCGAGGGAGGAGGAGTGTTAGGGACCTAAGAAGGTTCTTAGGGGTACTAGGATGGGGTATCTACAATACCATACATGATGTTGGCTACCGCTGAAGCATAAGGCATGTTCATCATTCTTTCTATTTAATCAAGTATTTTAGACCACTGATCTTCTAGAGATGAAAAGAAAATATTTTGCTCTGAATCTTGATGTTAATCTTGTGAGTACAACACTAATATAAGTAACTTGGGGTACGCCCAACACACTTTTTATCTGATCTAGTAAAATCTTAATTATAAGGATATGACCATCTTTTCCTATGTATTTTAAATCGATATATTTAGATAATGACACTCTTATGTAAGTGTAGGAGCGGCTTGTTTATAGAATTCTTTACTCAGAGGTAAGTTACTTCAAGATGGAAAAAAAGGAGTTCAGTTGATGTTACATAAAAGAGGTTAATCAGAACACTTGAAAGATCGTGTCTCACAGAATCAAAGATGCTCAAAGCAAAACTGAAGAAGCTCAAGTTCAAGGTTACTAAAACTTTTGCCAAGAACATAAATACCAAAACAACTCCACACAATAAAAAACATTACAAAATATCTCACTCCATAAGCTCGCATAATCAATGATGCTCATAACTAATAAAATATCACTGATGCAGAAAGCACTATCTGACATAAAAGGATATTCCTTTTGCACATGATCCCGTGCCAATAGAATTAATATAATCAACTGGGCAGTACGATCAGTATACTTTATTAGAATAATACTCATATCCATATTTTAAGATAACTTTATATCACACTTAACTATTGTGTCCCCTATTACACGATTAGGTTAGTTTACCAGCAGAAGAATCTAAAAAGAGGAAAAGTGCTTCAAGGTCCCATAAAATGGAGATAGACTATATATGCATTACTTTTTCCTATTAGAAATAAGACAACACATGAGACAGCGCGAGGAAGCACTTTCAAGTTTATATGAAGAAGCTCTCCAAAGATTATGAGAACCTCATGAAACCAAGAAAGTTTGTAGAAGGAAATTTGAAATTGAAGTCTTTTATTAATCATATTAGAGGACTTCATTTGCCCAAGTTTATATGAAATTGGGAAGGACATTAATAAACAAAGTGATGAAGTGAAGAGATTTCCATCTTAAGAACTATGTAACTCCAAAGTTTGAAATAAGTGTTAATGAGTTAAAAACATTTGAGAATCTAGTAGATATGACTTAGATATTCTTGTTGGGAATTAACACTAGTGAAAATAGAGGAAAATGTAAGTTTCGAAACAAATGGGTAAAATGGTGATTTTACTTAAAGTAGAATATTTGTATGAAATAAAAACGTTGAAAAGGGTGTTACACAAAATGGTCCTAAAAGAAAGTTATTTTTGGGATAATTCAATGTAAGGGTGTAAAGGACAAGAAACGGTAATTTTCAAAGTGTAACACAAGGTGGGATGAAATCCCAGGATTTGGCTTCGATCGGTAAAAGTGGAATAATGTGGAAATTTGACAAATGTTAAAGCAAATTAATAAAGACTCAGATGAGATCGAAAAATAATTAAGAAGGGCACGGAGCCCCGTGGTGAAAGACTCAAAAACACTGGACAGAGCATATGGTAGAGTAGCCAATGGTGTGAAGCCCGTTAAAGTATGGGGTTATTTGGAGGATTTTGAGAAAAAGATAATGAAAGTTGAACATGTCAAGAAATGAGTTATGTGATGGACATAAGAAAAGACAACCTAAGTTGAATGCAACTAATACATATTTTGATTGAAAGATAATGTGGACAAGTAAATTAAGAAATTGACTAATTTCCATGAAATAAAAGGGAATGTTAAAGTGAAGTGATCAAATGAGTAATTAACCAACCTAAGGAGGTTTAATCCATATTTAAAATAAGAGTCTTTTTTAACAAAGAATAAGTATTTTCTAACAAGGTGCGTGCGTGTGTTGAAAGGTCATTGTCAAGGGAAAATACTAAGGTAAATTAGTGTGAGTAAAGGGAAATTTTGTTAAATGAAGTGCTCTTCCCTAGAAAAAAAACGTATTTGTTTAAAGTATATACCCGGGTGCGTTAAATCGGGAGAAAAATGTCAGGTGATGTAAAAAGGGGTTCTTTTATAGGATTAATGTGAATAAATCAGAGCAAGTAACATTTTGTAATTATTATTTTTTTGGTATGGAGGGTAATCCCTGAGCCAGCTTATGCGCACCTCGAGACTAATCCCTTCGCCCCGAACAAGGCTTTCGAAACGGGCAGTGTTGAATCACACAATTAAGTGCACATATAAATAACTCGCGATCCGTGGCCCTTGCGGGACTTGAACTGGCGAACTCTGGGGAGAAAACCCAGGACCTAACCAGCTAAGCCAACCGCTCAGGTTTTTTGTAATAAAACCATTTCATGCTTAATGTATATACATGTATATGTATAAATGAGTTAATTGCATGTTCATGTAAGTATAATGTATTAGGGTCTCTTTTTTACCGTTTGATTCTATATAGCATTGTTTTATTTTTCGACTAGGCATTCGACTTATTCCTTCCTCTTTATTACGATAGGTTGTGCGCGGTTCCGTATGTTGAGAGCGTTATATAGGTAAGTATTCTTTTATTTTATGCTAGTAGATTTGTATGCTTGGATTCCAAAGGCGCTTCCCACAGGTTCCTCACGCATCTTGATTTAAATGGAATTCAATGTTAAACAAGTGAAATATTAATTAAGTAAAACTATAATGGCAACATTATTTAGGTTGTGTCATCGCCTTTTACTCCTAAAGTTCGACTCATAGACTGGGTTGACCACAGGTAACCCACAAATTCGGGTTGGGACATTATAGGGTTAACCAATGGAGATTGTACCTTGGGGGAATTTGGGGACTGGTAGACTATGGGAGATTGATGATTGGGATATAAAAATTATTTATAGGGGGTTTGAGTCCTTAAACAATATTCCATTGTATCTTTTGAGGCTGAAATAGTAGTGTTAGGAAATAGCTTTATTTCCATTTTATACTTATATCCTGTCTTGCATTAATCTATTTATTTTGTAAATCGTAGTTCTTGATAGGTGGGCTGAGGGCACTTGATTTGGCCCTAAGTGGGATATTTGAGCTCATCCCTTTTATTCCTTGACGTTCTCAGGATGAGAGACTGCGGATCAGAAGAGATCTAAGAGTATATTTTTGAGTTTGAATAGACTTTTGTAAAGAGATTTTATACCAAGTTGTAGTCAATACTTTGTTTAGACAAGTTGAAATGTTCATATTGTAGTATCGAACCAAGTAACTTTCTAATGCATGTATAACAGATTGCGGTTGTTTATTTTGATTAGTTTATTATTATGTGCATGTATTACCAGGATGCGGCCTACTTAGAGGTCGCATCCTGGTAAGGTTGCCCTAATTTAATATTTTTGCTTAACTGTTATCATGTGAGATCAAGCGAATTAACCCCGGCTTGATGGGGCAAGGCCATAGGCGTTACACCTCAGGTTGTTGAAGAATCACAATAAGATATGTAATCAACTTCATTCCAATTCCTTAATATACTTTAATGACTCAATGTTATATATAATAACACATCATCATTTTTTAATTTCCTATATATTGAATGAAAATAGCATATGTTTGACAGCTTTCACTAAATCTATTTGTGCTAACAATTTCCATAAACTCCATAGGCGAACTATTAATAGTATTGTAAAAATTGTGTTACCAAACATAAAGTAGGAAGATGCACTACCAATGCTAAATCAAGTAAAATGGTGAAATATGTTTTCACCTATTTAGAGTTAAATTTTGTCCATTATTTTTATCTTAAGTTTCATAATTATAAGGTATGTACTTATTGGCAACTTCAAACCAATAAAAATTTAATTTTAAATATGTCAGAAAAAATATTTCGTCATTTTACTTTTCATCGCAATTAAAAGCATTTCACCCTGAGCCAAATGGACCCTAAGTAATTTAGCTTACACTTAAGATGCAACCGTTAATACACTTATGATATTTTTTTTTTTGGTAAAAACAGTTGGTATGCATGGACATTTCCTTTGTTTTTAAAAAAAATAAAAATGAGGAGAGGGAGAGAGCGGGTTTCAAAAGAGAGGATTATAGATGAAGTGTATAGCTTAATAAACATAGGAGATTGAGTGAAGAATAAATACCACACTAGCATATGACCCGCGCGATGCGCAGGCGTATAATAATAAATATAATTTGACTTTATCCCCAAATGTTAATACATAAGTTTACTTAACCACTTATTTTAATAATACTTTAACTTTGCCCCCAATATATGGGGTTAAGTCTAACTTGACATTATAAATAGGGGAAATGTCAAATAAATCCTTAGACTTAACCTTCTAATTTTATTAAATATTTTGAGATAACCCCCTCGTATAGGGGGTATATTAAAGATATTAGCAAAGTGGGGATTAAGTCATATATCACATTAAAATGTGAGGATTAAGTAAAAAACCTAAATATAACTATATGTTTTATTAAAAAAATTATTAATTTTTACACTTCAAATGCATATAAATTACATGATCAAGTAGTACTTCGTATTTTTATGTGTATTATTTAATTATAAAATTTATTGTAAATTCATTATTGTGTGCTTGTCGGGACTGGAGATGCCACTATTTATATTTTTTGTATTATTTAATTTGGATTTGAAATCTATTATATATATGTGTGGGTATATATATATATATTAATTCATGAATTGATCAAGTGATATTTGGGCTCATATTGGGTGAATATTAAATGTCTCACTTGTTAGATATTTGATTCAACATAATTTGGTACTCACCTTTTAAGACGGGTATAATGTCTATTTACCACATAAAATAGTGGGTTTTAGTCATATTGAGTTAGTATAGGGCATGCAAAGTGTATAAATCATTTAAAGATGTTTTTGGGCTCATTTAAATGAATTTCATATTAGGCCCAAGCCTTATTTCAGGATTAAGACTCTAAGAGGGGGCACTAGGGTTTCATTAAAACTCATTTCATAAGTTGGGAAGGCAACCTAAGGCTGCTTAAGAGGAGATAAAAGACTTAGAGATTTTGGGTTGTGATTTCTCAATCCACCAGTAGTCAAGTTCTATTAAGTGTAAAATTATAATTTTATTTGTGTTATTATGTTACTATTCATTAAAAACTAAACTAATAAGAATTCCTTTTGATTAATTAACTTAATTGGGTTTTTAAGATAAATGTCTATTAAGACTATTTTTAAGTATATAAAAGTCCTTTATAAATATCTTGAATTGGATTAGAATTGAAGGATTTGGTTGAAATTGACAAAACTAGGGATCTTGACTGAAAGTTGGAAATTGACCTTTCTAATATTTTTTTTTATTAAAAAGTTTAGATTTGGATTTTTGTTGATGATATACCATTTATATATGAAGGACGAGGGGATATAATGAGTTTAAAGGCTTATGGGTTAATTGGTTTTCTAGTTAGGCCTCCATTTTTATGAATTTGGGGAACCCTCAATTATACTAAGATCCAAATTGATTCGGCCTAGTGGCGAATAAATTTGGCCCATAATCTTTAGATATTTTAAATATATTGTGTGGCCGTTGGTTTCATATTTTTCTGATTTTATTTTATTTTTGGTGAGTGTTTTACTAGGCGGTGTCAAGGATTGATTATTGGAAGATTAAGTGATTCTAGGATTTTGTTTCCCGAAAAAATGTGTTATATGTTAAGCAATGGAAATGGGCTACTAAAGAGAAAAACACTCTTTGCTTTAAAGTCATCATTTGCAAAATGAGCCTAAAAATTTAACGGCACAAAAAAACAGAAGTGCCAAGGCCAATTTTATTTCATTTATGCTTCTCTACATATGAGCATTATGACATCTTCAAATTTTATAGTGAATTCTTAAATATTGAGATTTTGAGGGTGTTATAAAATAGAAGATCAATAGGTTTGCACAATGGTCTCTCTTGAAAAGCATTATATAATTTGGCGTTATTGATTTGAGAATCAATTAAATTCATGGAATGTTGCATAAGTCGAGTCGATTTAATTATATTTTCATGATTCGGTTATTTTAGTGTTATACCATGGTGTTTTGTATCTTTCTACCTATATGTACCTCTTATACTTATACTTTTTTATCCTTAAAAATTTGAAAATTTCTAAAATAGTTGATATGCTTCTTTGAAATTACATCGCATGTGCTTAATTGATTATCTTTGTGATGTTATTTCATTTGGATTCAGGTGATTCTATTATTCACGCTTAGCTTCTTTCCCTTTGTCTATTATGGACAAAAACGAGAGAACAAATTGAGGGGGAGTTTTATTTTATTTTCTTTAAAACTCGTATGTGTCATGGTACTCTTTTGTTTCATATGTGTATTCTCTTCGTCTTTGATGATGATCTCATGGAATACACGTGATGAATAATTTCAATTGAAAACAAAGTCTCGAATGTCATCCCATTTTGGGTTTAAGAGGACATTAGTAGAATGTTGTCTTAGGGACATTATTGTAATTTGCATTTCATTTTTTTTATTTTATACCGGAATAGCCAAAGGCTCCATTTATAAGAGCAATATTTTATAATTTCTCATAGCTTTGTTATTTTGGCATATCCAATTACAAACTAGAGTCACAAATAGAACATTACACTCGCATTTGCTCCCATGATCGTTTGAAGATATGTTAGTGATCGAGCATCGTTTCCTAAATTCATGTCATTAGAATCGTCATGAACATTTTCCTAGATGTATATGGTTTTAGGTTTTTGACTTAAACTTGTACAATTTAATTCTGGGATGTTTTATTTCAAAATCGAGGAATTTTTATAAAATGTATTTTAGAAAAATAATTTTTGGGTTTGTTAGAATGAGATTGTATTCTTATTTGGTTCTCGTTCGAATGAGGATTGTTTTCGTTGGCTTTATTTAACAGAATCACTCTCATTGGAAGGTCATTCGAATGAGATTGGACGTCGTTTGGATGAAACCTTGTTTTAGTTCAAATGAAGTCCTATTTTCATTCGAATGAGATCGTCTCCTCGAAAACATGTTCTTCTATAAAAAGGATTCTTTGGGATTATTTTGTATAATTATTTTAGCAAAATTCAATTGCAATACATGCACCAAAAGTTTTCCATTTTTTGTTTCAAAGAAATAATTTTCTTTTCCAAATCATACATCCCTTAATATAATATGTTGAGTTTTTTCAAATCCAATTTCCAAACATGACATCAAACCCTTGTAAAGGTTTCTTCTAGGATTGATTGTGGAGTTATAATTCTACTGTTCAAGAAGGAAGGATTCCGTATCGTAAGGCTAGTTAGTGGTTACCGATGGAAGAGCTACTTCTTATGGGTGGTGTTGGACTGCATCACTTTTTGTCGAAGATTTGAAGACTCTGTCATATTATACTTAGTAGATCTCTAAGTAGTCTATAAGTCATCTAGTATCTGCCAAACTCTTTTACCGTGCTGAAATATAGGTTTGCCCAAAAGGGATTTTTCTCAATATTCTTCTTCTGTTTATTTGGTTTGTTTGTGTAATTTGGTATAATTTAATTGGAATATAAATACATGCACACCTAATTATTAATCAAGATAGAATTTGGTTATAAATTATATCTTTGTGTGTATAACCTAAGATATAAATAATTCCATATAGCCCATATTGCATTTCCATCTAGTCTCAATCTCTTTGTGATTGTATTTTTGCTTATAAGTCTCTTCAAAACGTAACTAAGGCCTATAACGATTGTCTTGCCTTAGTGGCCAAACTGAATGACGATGTGAAGGACCTTAGCTATATTGGGACCCTTATGCAGGAAGAGATGATTTCCTTGAAAAGTAAGCTCATTGAGACTAAATACATTAGTAATGTTGGTGAATTTTTACAAAATAAAAATGATTATCTTATGAAGACACTCGCCGAAGACAAGGAAGACTTAAAGAGGGAAGGAGTTATGAAGATAGGGTTAAGCTGTAACATAATCAAGCTTCGTTATTTCTTCGAAAAGTATCCTCGCATAGCGTGGGCTACTAGCTAGAATGATGGGTGGATGGATGCCCCTATTAAGCTGGATGAGGCAAAGTATCTAGCCTATAAACATGGATGATTGAATGCTTTGGGGTCCAAAAAGTCCCGACGGACTCTGGTCTTTGTTACCGATACCAAGTTAATTGTTCAATGTATCACAATCCTCCGTTAAGAAGTGAAGAGAGCTGAGTTCCTATGGATATCATTCCTCTTCTACTGGCTAAGCATTACTTGTCATCATATGAGAGTGATGAAGAATTTCATGTAAATCCTGATGATGGTTGAAGAGAGTCCATTAATGAGGCGATTGCTCTTTGGGGATAGTAGTTGTATTAGTTTTATTCTATCAATGTTGTAAATGATCTTTATTGTGTATTATAACTTTATGTAACAGCATAAAATTCGTATAATTCCACATTTTGTATCTTTCCATTCTACTATGTCAAGCATGTGTTCATTGTCTTGTCTTACGTTTTAGGCCATGTCATCATACTACCTTAGGCCTAGAGAGGAATCTGGAAAAAATGCAATTGGTTTTAGGTCCATCCACCGATTTAGGATTTTTATTCGACCAAGATGGGTTCACTTAGTGCCTAGAGATCCCTTGTATATCTTTTGTTTGCTTGGACAACTCATGAGGTTTTCGTGTTTTTCATGATGAAGGTGGTGGAACCTTGAGTTTAATTGCAATCAAACTAAGGTGATATCGATCAATGTTTAGCCATTAACAAAAGTGTAAGCCTGCCACTTTGGAGCAATGTTAAATAACTTAATGAACCACTTGGGCTTGTTCTTTATTAGAAAAATGGGGACAGACTGCAAGCAACATAAGTTTTGGAATAAAGATTTGCAAAAACTAACTAAGATAGAAATTACTAAGGAAGAGAAAATTTAATAAAAAAAACTTCTTGAGATTAGCTGCATTCCATGCTCCTTCTATCTCCCTGCCCTCCATTGTTTCCAAATGGTAGGCGCCTTGAAAATTTTCTCTAGTGACCTTGAACGGTCCCTCCAAATTAGGCCCCAACTTTCCATCCAAAGGTTTTTTTATCACTATTGAAGACTTTTCTAAGGACGTTGTCGCTGATCTAAAATTTTCTCGAATTCATGCCCTTATTATACTACTTAGATAGCAGGTGTTAGTAAGAGGGGAGCTTTATAATGGCCTTCTCCCTTCACTCATTAGCTAGGTTAAGCTCAGTCATTACGGCTTTCTCGTTTAAACCCTCCTTGACAATGGTGGTTTTCATGGTTGGTAGACCAGCTTTCAAGGAAATAACAGTCTCCTTTCCATAGGTCAAAGCGAAAGGCATTTCGCTTCTAGGCTTTCAAAGCATAGTATGATACGTCCAAAGGACAAGAGGCTGATCATATTCCTAAGCTCCTCACTACACCAAAAAGGCCAAAATAGTACCTTTCACCCGGCTACCCTTGTTAGGGTCAAAGACCGTAGCAAAAAAAAACACATTTTTTATCACGATCTTTGACCGTCATAATAATTATCACGAACGTGTGACCATTAAAGACTGTGATAAGTAGAGTTGTCACATACATGTCACGGTCAAATACCATGATAACATAATAAAGTTATTGTGGTCTTTGACCATGACACATCTGTGATAACTCTTATAACTTAATTTCCCTAGCCTTTCTTTTTTTCCCCTCATTTCGGTTCCATCATTTCTCTCTCTCTCTCTCCCCGCATTAAAAGCCCTATACTCTCTCCCTCCCTCTCAGTGATTGCCTCTCTATCACCCTCTCAACTTTCAACCATTTACGTTTTTCTCTCTCTCTCTCTTTCCTTTATGTATGTGTGTGTGTCAGTGTGTGTATGGGCCAATATGTGCATTTGTGTGGGTCAGTGTGTGTGTGTGTTTTGAAGTCAGTGTGTGTGTATGTGTGGGTCAGTGTGTGTGTGTGTTTTGGGGCCAGTGTGGAGGCAAGATTTGTGTGTGTGTGTGCCGGGGGGTTCAGTGTATATGTGTGTGTTTTCGAGTCACTATGTATGGGGGGCTAAGATTTCAATGTGTGTGTGTGTGTGTGTGTTTGAAATTTAAATTGGTATTGAAAATGAAATTAAAATTGAAATTGAATTTGAAATTGAAATTGGTATTTAAAATTGAAATTGAAATTGTTATTATAAATTGAAATTGAAATTAGTATTATAAATTGAAATTGAAATTGGTATTTTGTATTTGGTATTTGATATTTGGTCTTTCTCTAATTGCAGCAGCGGAGACCCTCTTTCCTCTTCCTCACATATTTCGACGACCCCTTTCTTCTTCCTCACATATTTCGATGACCCCCTTTCGGTACATCTCTCTCTCTCTCTCTCTCTCTCTCTCTCTCTATATATATATATATATATATATATATATATATATATATGCATGCATAGATATTGTTGAATTGTTGAAATATTTGGGATTCTTGAATTGTTGCTGATTGATGGATTTAAATATTTAGATGGCCATTAAGTTGGTTGGCCCTTATACCATACAATAAATTTTAAAAGTTTGTTGTTAAACAACTAATAATAGTGCGCATAGATATTGACCTTATAGTTATTATGTGTACGCATTTAAAATCCCTTAGACCCGTTCGAGAGTCATTAAACCTGTAATGAGATCTTTTGAATTTTCCCCTTTAGACAATTTGGGATGGAATAGTTTCTGTATAATAATATTCTTAGTGGCTTAAACTTGTTACTTTTGGGGGAAGATCTGTTATCGTCTATTAATGTTTGTCTGGGTACACACTAGATGATGCGGTGTTAACTGTTATTTCAATTTACAAATTGAAATAACACTTACATTTGCAAATTTATGTCGTGTACTTGGAGAACTATGGTGATATGCTGCCGAATTTTCTTCAAATGGAAACAATATGCATGAGCTTCTAAGTATATTGCAAAAATATATGGTCTTAAATGGGATAGGACCACTCACCCTTTAGAGGAGATGGAGGGAATATGCAGTCTTCGGTGTCTATATTCTGAAATTGATATTTGTATATTGAAATTGGTATTCTTAAATTAAAATTTGTATATTGAAATTGGTAATTGGTATATATGATTTATAGTGGGTTTGCTCTTACAACTCTCTCTCTCTCTCTCTCTCTAATTGCAACAGCGACGATCCCCATTCTTCTTCCTCATATATTTCAACGATCATCTATCTCTCTCTACACGCATTTCGTTACATCTCTCTCTCTCTCTCTCTCTCTCTATATATATATATATATATATATATATATGTTTGTGCTCATAAATTGTTATAGAATACAAGCATGAATGCACCCCAAAGCAAGTGTTATATAACAAGTAACGAGGGTGAAAAGGTAATAAGTAATCGTATAGAATTTTCCTTAGTGTAAATTTACACCCTCGTTACTTGTTATATAACACTTGCTTTGGGGGGTGCATGCATGCATGCATGTATTCTGATTTGAATACATGACATAATGGTAATGTAACATGATATAATGCTTTTTATATTCTCATGTTCACTTCATAAGTTGTTGATTGGCGGGTTTTAACATTTAGATGGCCATTGAGTTGGTTGGACCTCGGCATTTCTAATATTTTTCTTTATTATTTGAATTGTTGTTTCGGTTGTTGAATTGTTATTGACTGATGGATTTGAACATTTAGATGGCCATTGAGTTGGTTGGCCCTTAATATTTCTAATCTTTTCCATTATCATTTGACATTCTTGAATTGTTGTTGACTGGTGGATTTGAACATTTAGATGGCTATTGAGTTGGTTGGCTCTAGGAATTTCTAACATTTAGGGTTGAGATTCTACCGAATAAAAATAAGACAAGAATGAAGCATATTATAAAATTTAAAAGCTTGATGTTAAATAATTAATAATGCAGAATGAAACATAACTATGTATAAATCATCACTATAAAAATTACTACTGAATAAAATAATAGATGCTTGTGTCTATACTAATCCTTGAATATACGCTTCTTACCGATAATAGGTGATTGTTTGTGGTAGCTGTGATGGGATATCCGAATACAAAGAGTGGATGGGCGAGACAAATAAATTAGGGGATGTGTTTCACAGAGGTGCTAATGACTTTCTGAAATACATAAAGAGATGTCATAATGATGAAGAGTTTCGGAGTCCGTGTACTAAGTGTATGAATGATAAGGTGTTTGAGTGGAAAATAGTTGAACTACATTTTGTTAAGATGGGTTATGCAAGTTAGTTATCAATTTTGGATTTTTCACAGGGAATCGAAAGTTCCTTTTATCCCCAGCAGCCTTCCCAACAACCTTCAATAACTAGAAGAGATGTACAAGGGAAGGAGGATAATATAGATCATAATATGCTAGAGTATTTAGTTGATGACACATATGGAGTTCATGAAGTGGAAGAAAATGAGGTCACTAATGATGTACAAGGTTCAGGTGCTCATGAAGATATTGGGATAAACCTTGATGATGACTACTAAAGTTTAAAATTTATGATGACTCGGTCGTTGTACTCTAGTTGTGATAAAGATCAAACAACTTTACATGCAATGGTTGGTTTGCATAGTTTGAAGACCCAATATGGTTTGTTTGGAAATAGGGTGGCAGGAATTTTGAATTGGGTGAAGGGCTTCTTACTACCCAAGGAGAATACGCTTCCAAATAGCTATCCTACTATGAAAAACAGTTTTAAAGGTTTGGGAATGAAATATAAATCAATTCATGCTTGTGTGTATGACTGCATACTATACCGAAAGGAGTATTAAAATATCAATTGGTGTACGGTATGCGATGAACCTAGATATGTGCAATCTACTGGCAATGAAGGCCCAAGCTCAAAAGTTCCTCAAAAAGTGTTGAAATATTTTCCTGTTGGGAATAGATTGAAGAGGGTTTTTTAAAGTTCCAAGGATAAAAGAGGCAATGACTTGGCATGCTAGGGAAAAAGTAGGGGATAATCTCGTGAGTCATCCCATTGATTCTGCAACACAGACGAGGATGAATATGAGTTTCCCCATTTTAATCGAGAACAACATAACATTAATTTTGCAATATCAACAGATGGTTTCAATCAATTTGGAAAAATAAGCACTAATCAGAGTGTATGGCCAGTGATCCTAGCATCACTAGACCTCCCTCCTTCATAGTGTATGAGACCTGAATTTTGGATGTTGTCTTTGTTGATACCTGGGCCAAAGGCACCAAGTGAGGACATCGATGTCTACTTAGATCCTTTAGTCGAAGAATTAAATGAGTTTTAGGAAGAGGGTGTGCAAGCATTTGACTCATTTAACAAAGAAGAGTTTACGCTGAAAGTTATATTAATGTGGGCAATTCTTGATTTTCCAGCTTTTGGGACATTATCCGGTTGTATAGTACATGGTTATTTGGGGTGTCCTATTTGTGGAGAGGAGACTTAATCTCTATGTCTCACCGATAGTGGAAAAAATAAATACCATTGCCATATGAGGTTTTTGTAACACTTTGTATTTTTATGATATTAAATAATTATGGAATTAATTATTATTGTTGGATTAACTAAATTAAAATGTGAGAAATTAGTGTTTAATTAATCCGGATTAAAATAAATATTAACTAGCATGCCAAGGCTTAATACTTATTGTTGAAAATTATTGAATATTACTGACTGAATACGTATAATGGAATTATGAAATTTTATAAATTATCGAGAGTTGGAAATAGGACAGTTTGGTATATTAAGTCAAGACGCGCGTATGAGTCGTGTCGAGACTAATTTAATAGATTAAAGAATTAAATTATTTTTATGTAACTCGTATGGTCATTTTGAGTGTGCCATTGATTCTAAAATGACCGAGATAGTCTGAAAACTCTACTCGGGTATTTTATTTGAACTCTGAAATATTTTTAGGCCAAACCGGCACCCCATAGGGGTATTTTTGTCTTTTGGATTTTTGGGGATTTAATATGGACGAGAACTAGAAAAATAAAAGGGAGTATATGTAGGTGAGAGGAATTCTGTCAGTTTCTAAACCTATAAGAGATAGAGATAGAACCACAGAGGAAGAAGGAGAGTCCATAGGTGTTCTTGGTGCAAAACTCAAGAACTCACACCACAAATCCCACCAAAGCGTAGATCGGAAGACGAGGAACAAACCTATACCAATTTCGTCACTGGATCAGAATATCATAATCGAGGCAAGTGTTTATTGCTTGCTTTCTTTATCAATATTTGTGTTCATGTTAGACTGGGTAATTACCCCATTAATATGAAGATGAATATTGGTGAAAATTTGGGAGAATTAATCATAAATTAGGTCTGATTTGATAAGAGTTTGATTCCCTCATGTAGATAGGATTATGTCCACGAATTTATGATAATATTCTGAATAAATCTAGGTTTTAATTTAGAGTTATGCATATAAATTTGAGAACTAGGTTTCTTGATTTCGAAATTAATTGATGATTACTGATGATTTAATGATGTTATAGTGTTAGAAATCATATATAGATGTTAGGAAGATGATTGGGAATTGATTGATTGATTGATGTTTGGATTTAAATTTAGAGGTTTTAGAGTTGAGAATATGGTAAAAATGTAACTGTTAATGGTGTATAACGTAGCAGGTTTGTTTGGGGAAGAGAACTGCTCAATCTCGTTCAAACGAGATTGAGCCTAGTTCGAACGAGACAGGTTCGAACGACAGGTCCAAAAATCTGGAAAATCCTATTTCAATCCAATTAAAGTTACACAATTAATTTAAGTGAGGAAAACTATTTTTTTTATGAATCTAGCATAGTACAAAATTATTGGAAAGTATTTGGAAAATAATACTTTAACTATTGGAACGGTAAGTTAATCTTGGAAATTTTGAGAGGGAGTAATTGAAATGATTATATTATAAGTATTAATGAGAAACTATTACGTATGGTTAATATATGTACAGATGGGGTGAATACCTATTGATTCTAATAGGATGTGATAATGCCTATTATATGTTTATTATTATGTGTATAACATACCTACACTGCTTGCTATCACGAGGAGGTTTTTGCGTAGAGGACAGTCTTATCCCATGTTTCCCATTGGGGTAATATTTCACTTTTACCCAGAACATATGAACTTGGTTACGTGCTATCTGAGATGTAGGATAGTTTCGACGGCTGAATGGGAGCATAGGTATGTGCGTGACCCATTTGGCTAGGGATTATGTTCGCCTCTAATATTTATGATTTGAATTTTATGGTTCGTGAGAGATTGAACCAGCAGTCCTTCATACATTGAGAGATGCACCGGGACATAATAGATGAGTATGCATTGGGCCAAGTGGTCTTAACCTAAAGGTGCAAGATTATTATACATATGTATAGGGATGATGTGACTATATATATATATATATATATATATATATATATATATATATATATATATATATATATATATATATATGTATATATATATGTATATACGTTTTAATAATTCTATTGTGTGAAACTAGTAGATAGGGTAATGATGATAAATAAAATAATCTTAGTGGGTAAAATATTGACCATTCGTACGGTGAATAATGAAATTAGTTATGTGGGATAAATTATTTCAATAATGTATTGCATGGGCGATATGGGTATACTATTAATGACGTAGTTAGCGATTTGGTGACTTCGAACTAGTTAGGCTAGGTAGAATAACTAATATGGGGTAGATGTACATTAGGCGTGCACAATATATGAGAGGTGAGGATCTTATGTGAGAGTTCGAAACTAACATGCACATAATACTTGCTTTATTGTAGTTTAAAATACTTGCTAAAACAAATATTTTTACAACTCGGGCTCTGACCCATCTCTTTCTATTCTTCTCACTTTGCATATATATATATATATATATATATATATATATATATATATATATATATATATATATATATATATATATCAGATGCCCAGCCACAGGGTTACAAGACTTAGATGCTTGGATTGTTTAGCGAGCTGCAGCGGTTGTGGGAGTTCTAGGTCCTTACCTTTAGACGCCTCTATCATTTCTTTCAGTTATGTTCAGACATTTCATTTAGGCAATGTGTCCCCCATTCTTGGTCGTTTTATCACAGAGATTGTACTCAGAATATTTTAGTAGTTCTTTTCAATTGGATTGAGTATTTTATGGTTTATTGGCTTGAGATTTTAAATTGGAATGTTTTCTCCAGGCTTATTTATTTCAATAGTTGAGTTATATCCAGTAATTATTATATTCCTTTGAATGGTAAATAGTTGATGTTTTAATACTTAGAAATTATTAATGTATTCTTTGGGTATAACTTAAAATGAAAAATGTTTTGACACTAGCTTAATTATTTATTAGGTGATTATTAATGAAAAATGTATTTCGATGGTGATGCTAAGAATGAACCAATCGAACACTTTATTTTAAATTGAATAAAGGACCGATCACCCGGTATTTAATTGGGCGAGGTGTCATAGGTGGTATCAAAGCATCAGGTTCTAGAGTCCTTTAGGATCTATACGGCTTATTATGCTTTTAGCTTAGCGTCCTTTGATATAGAGCCCTATCTTTAGGACTGTTGTACTCTTTAATATGCGATTACATCTTCAGCTATTTGAGATTTAATAATAGCTGTGGACTAATAAAAAAATTTCCTGTCTCAGATGCCTCCTTGACGTGCACCACGAGACAGAAAGGCCCAACCAAAGTAGCCAGTAGCTCAGGTTCAGGGAATAATAAATGCAGGTGAAGTTTCCGCTATGGTTGCTCAGGTGGTGAATGCAGCTTTAGCGGTGGTGCAGCAGGCCCCACCCCGGGTTCAGGATGTGGTGCCCGTTCTAGTTCAGTTTCCCACTGTATGGGAGAGAGTTAGGGATGCCTTTAAAAAGGCACATCCCCCAGAGTTCTCGGGCAGTTCTGACGTTGTTATAGTGAGCCAATGGAAGAGAGAAATCCAGAGGCATGTTCACATGTTTGAGTGCACAGATATTCAGAGACAATTACTGACTACCTTCAAGCTAGTAGGGGCAGCCTTACAGTGGTTGGAGTCCACTACCACTTTAGAGGAGATGGACAATATGATGATCAGAGTTTCTGGGTTCGTTTGACAGAAAGTATTTTCCTTCCACCGTCCATATCAAAATGAGGCAGAAATTACTGGACCTCACTCAGGAGGGAAAGACAGTCACTGAATATGAGGAGGAATTCACCAGACTCGTTAATTTGGTACCTAGTGAGGTGCCTACTGAAGAGAAGAAAATACAGATGTTCATGGACAACCTAACCTGAAGGATCTACCAGCACCTTCTGGGTAATCTGTCTTTGTAGTCCTATACAGACGTACACTAGTTTTGCACGGGCTATAGGGTTGTTAGGCACGACAGAGAGTACTGTGACATGTGTAGACTCACCATTTGATAGTGGGTCATTGATTTTCTTTATATGCTGAGAAGTAGGTATAGATATTGGGATTCTGATTTTGTCGAGGCTAGTCTTAAATATGTCTGAGTATGATGCCATTATTGGCATGGATTGTCTAGTCCCTTATTGGTCTATAATTGATTGCTTCAGTAACAGTATTGTGTTCACTATTTCGGGCCAATAGATGTTCATAGTGGCGATGCCTCGCCCCGAGGGAGGGTTGTCCACCCATTTGTACTACATAGAGGAGGTTACCACTACGGTACCATCGATTCCACTTAGTTCGATTCTAGTTCTTCATGAGTATGCTGATGTGTTTTAGGACATACCGGGGTTATCGGCGAGTAGGGAGATTGAGTTTATGATAGACTTCACATCGGGCACCCGTCCTATAGCACATGCACCGTACCGAATGGCTCTGGCGGAAATAAGAGAGTTACGGGACCAGTTAGAATAGTTATTAGGATAGGGGTTCATCCATAGGAGTACCACACCTTGGGGTGCTCCGTTTCTATTTGTGAAGAAGAGGGATGGATCCTTACGACTCTGTGCTGATTATCGGGAGCTTAATAAAGTCACGATACATAATAAATATCCGTTGCTTCGCATCGATGACTTATTTAACCAACTGAGGGGAGTAGCTTAATTCTCAAAGATAGACTTAAGATCCAGGTATCATCAGCTACGCATTAGGGAGCAGGACGTGTCAAAGATGACTTTCTTGACAAGATATGGGTCTTACGAGTTTTGGGTAATGCCGTTTTGGCTAACCAATGCTCTAGTTATATTCATGAACTTGATGAACCGGGTGTTCAGGGAGTTCTTGGATTAGTTTGTCATTGTCTTCATAGAAGACATCCTCATTTACTCTCAGACTGAGGAGGAGCATGCCGGGCACTTACGTAGGGTTCGGTTGACCTTACGGGAGCATGAGTTGTATGCCAAATTTGAGAAATGTAAATTCTGGCATTGGAAAGTATAGTTTTTGGGACACATTATATCTAATAAGGGAATATAAGTGGATCCTAGCAAAGTGTTAGCAATGAGGGAGTGGGCGCCCACGACACCGATAGAGGTACGGAGTTTTCGGAGTTTAGCCAGGTATTACCAATGATTTATTCAGGGATTTTCAAAGATAGCGGGTCCGATGATGAATTTGACTCACAAGGGGGTGCCATTCACTGGGATGATGCTTGTCAGTTGGATTTCGATGAGATAAAGGATAAGTTGACTTCGGCGCCAATTATTCTTTTACCCAGGCCAGGAGTGGAGTACCTGGTGTATACTGAAGCTTGCCTATAGGGACTTAGTAGAGTACTTCAGTAAGAGGATCATGCTATAGCTTATTCCTACCATAAGCTCAAGCCTCATGAGAGGAATTACCCCACCCATGACTTAGAGTTAGTAGCAGTCGTGTTTGCCCTACGAATTTGGAGACACTACTTGTTGGGGGAGAAAATTTGCCTATTCATAGACCACAAGTCACTACAATACTTGTTCACTCAGCGGGAGATGAACATGCATCAGCACAGGTGGCTGAAGTTTGTGAAAGATTACCAGTTTTAGATACAGTACAAACCTGGGAAGGCAAACGTAGTGGCTAATGCATTGAGCCGTAGGCCAGTAGGTAAGGTGGCAGAAGTGTGGAAGGTAAAATGTAAAGAGTTGGGAGATCGGGATGTAGTGGCCCAGTTCTTTATGTTCGTCATGACAGTCACTCCAGAGATTGTCACGAGGGTGATTCAGGCCCAAGCCACTGAGTCATTCTTCCAGGATCAGATTGTACAACTCTTAGCGGAGGGTATAGAGTCCTATTCAGTGAGTTCAAATGGGGGTTTGTGATTTAATGGGAGATTAGTTGTCCCGAAGGGGGAGGACTTAAGTCATGCAGTGATGACAGAGTCTCATGGATCTCGATTTGTAGTACATCCCATGGGGGATGAGATGTACCAGGATATGAGGCGATAATACTAGTGGAGTGTGATGAGGAAGGACATTGCGGAGTTCGTGTCCATGTGTTCCACCTATCAGTTGGTAAAGGTGGACCATCAAAAACCATCAGGGTTACGTCAGCCACTAGAGATCCCTATATGGAAATGGGAGAGCATTTCCATGGATTTCATCACTGGGTTGCCTACATCACAGAGGGGTCACAATTCTATATGGGTAGTGCTGAATCGGTTGACCAGGTGGCTCATTTTATACCTGTGCTGGCAAACTACACTACAAAACAGTATGCCCAATTATTTATTGCATAGATTGTGAGGTTGCATGGGGTGCCCCTGGATATCGTGTCTGAAAGAGATAAGAGTTTCGAGTCACGCTTCTGGGAGAGCTTTCAGGAGTCTATGGGTACCGAGCTATGGTTGAGTACGTCTTATCACCCACAGATAGATGGGAAGACTGAGCGTACTAATCAGATGCTGAAGGATATGTCGCGCATGTGTGTCCTTCACTGAGGAGGGGGTTGGGAGAAGTACCTTCCACTGGTGGAGTTCACATATTATAACTCCTATTAGTTTACGATTGGCATGGCCC
Source organism: Sambucus nigra (assembly GCA_949130495.1). Taxonomy (NCBI): domain Eukaryota; kingdom Viridiplantae; phylum Streptophyta; class Magnoliopsida; order Dipsacales; family Adoxaceae; genus Sambucus; species Sambucus nigra. Next base: position 265,273,862 of record OX422223.1, read on the forward strand.
CATTTGAGGCATTGTATGGAAGACCTTGTCGTTCTCCCTCTTATTGGCTAGAGATGAGGGATAATAAGCTACTCGAGCCATAGGTGATTCAGGACACGTCTGTTAGGATTGAGATGATCAAGAGACGTATTCGAGTAGCCCAGGACAGGCAAAAAATCTACGCCAATATCAAGCGGTTCTTCAGGGAATTTAGTGTGGGGGATCAGGTATTGCTATGAGTATCTCCTATTAAAGGAGTAATGAGGTTTAGGAAGAAGGGGAAATTGGCTCCGAGATACATAGGACCATTTCCCATTATCGAGAGGATAGGACCGGTGGCATACAAACTTGGATTTTTGGAGCACCTGCACCTTATTCGTGATGTTTTCCACATTTCGTCGTTGAGGCGGTACCTTTGAGATGAGTTAGCCAACACTCACACTGCGATATAGGAGATTGATTTGCAGCCTGATAGTTCTTATGAGGAGAGGCATGTGGCTATCTTATACCATAGCGAGAGGATATTGAGGTCAAAGGTGGTTCCACTTGTGTTGGTTCAGTGGGAGCATCATAATGTAGAGGAGTCTACTTGGGAGCGAGAGGAGGATATACGCGAGAAATGTCCAGACTTATTCTTACCAGGTATGCCTTACCTTTTAAATTTTGGGACAAAATTCCATTATTAGGGGGGAAGTATGTAACACCCCGTATTTTTATGATATTAAATAATTATGGGATTAATTATTACTGTTGGATTAATTAAATTAAAATGTAAAATGTGAGAAATTAATTATTAATTAATCCGGATTAAAATAAATATTAACTAGCGTGCCAAGGCTTAATACTTATTATTGAAAAAAATTGAATATTACTGTGTGAATACATATATTACCGTGGGAAATACGACAGTTTGGCATATTAAGTCAGGACGCGCGTGTGAGTCATGTGGGGACTAATTTAATAGATTAAAGAAGTAAATTATTTTTATGTAACTCGTATGGTCATTTTGAGTGTGCCATTGATTCTGAAATGACCGAGATAGTCTGAAAACTCTACTCGGGTATTTTATTTGGACTCTGAAATATTTTTAGGCCAAAACGACAACTCGTAGGGGTATTTTTGTCCTTTTGATTTTTACAAATTTAATATGGACGAAAAATAGAAAAATAAAAGGGAGTGTATGTGGGTAAGAGGATGTCTGTCAGTTTCTAAACCGACGATAGATAGAGAGAGAACCACAGAAGAAGGATAGTCCATAGGTGTTCTTGGTGCAAAACTCAAGAACTCACACCATAAATCTGACCAAAGCGTAGATCGGAAGATGCGAAGCAAGGCTATGCCAATTTCATCAGCGGATCAGAACATCATAATCGAGGCAAGTGTCTATTGCTTGATTTCTTTAGCAATATTTGTGTTCATGTTAGACTAGGTAATTACCCCATTAATATGAAGATGAATATTGGTGAAAATTTGGGAGAATTAATCATAAATTAGGACTGATTTGATAAGAGTTTGATTCCCTCATGTAGATAGGATTATGTCCACGAATTTATGATAATATTCTGAATAAATCTGGGTTTTAATGTAGAGTTATGCATATAAATTTGAGAACTAGGGTTCTTGATAATTAAATTGGGCATTTCGAATTTGATTGATGATTAATGATAATTTAATGATGTTATAGTGTTAGTAATCATATATAGATGTTAGGAAGATGATTGGTAATTGATTTATTGATGTTTGGATTGAAATTTTGAGGTTTTAGAGTTGAACATAAGGTAAAAACATAATTGTTATTGGTGGATAACGTAGTAGGTCTGTTTGGGGAAGAGAACTGCTCAATATCGTTCAACGAGATTGAGCCTGGTTCGATCGTTCGAACGAGACTGGTTCTCGCGAGATTTCGTTCAAATGACATCACACCTGGTTCGAACGACAGGTCCAAAAATCTGGAAAATCCTATTTTAGTCCAATTTAAGTTACACAGTTAATTTGAGTGAGGAAGCCTATTATTTTGATGAATCTAGCATAGTGCATAATTGTTGGAAAGTATTTTGGGAAATAATACTTTAAATATTGGAACGGTAAGTTAATATTGGAAATTTTGACAGGGAGTTATCGAAATGATTATATTATAAGTAGTAATGACAAACTATTACGTATGGATAATATATGTATGGGTTGGATGAATATCTATTGATTTTAATAGGATGTGAGAATGCCAATTATATGTTTATTATTATGTGTATAGCATACCTATGATGCTTGCTATCAGGAGGAGGTTTTCGCATAGAGGACAGTCTTATCCTGTGTTGCACATTGGGGGGATATTTGACTTGTACCCAGAACATATGAACATTGGACCCTCATCCATTACGAATCCCACGTCCCAAAAATTTTAAACCCGACGCCCATTGTGATTTTCACCAAAATGTCGGCCATACCACTGATCGGGGCTTCCATATTCGAAATATAATTCAAGTTTTAATTGACACGGGTGTCATTGGACCACCAGCCAATCCTAAACCCATTACCACTCACAATCCACTCCCAAATCATGCAAATTCCATCTTCCTATAAAATGATGTAGAATTTGACCCATCTACCTTGATTGTACCCAGTAGATCACCCATCATACCCATATTTTCACCCAAACCCCTTAAAGACTGGCCATATTTTCTCCTACATCCTACCTATTTTGCTGACCAAGCTCTGTCACTTTTTACAAGAGCATGCATTGCCCTTCATACTCATTTCGGGGGGATAAGATATGGAATTTCAAGAGGTGCTGGACCAACTTCTAGAGTTTGGGCTGAAATTTCCCTTGGAAATGACCACTGATGGCCAGAAGTTCAGCACATTATTCATGGAACTCCAAAAGTGGATTGCCAGAAGTTCAGCACATTGACCATTGATTGCCTCTCTCTATCACACACATTTTGAATTGGAAATATTGTCTATGGATTATCCATTCCAGATGGAAGTGTATTGATTATGCTTTTGGTTTGGGTCGATTGGTGATATTTGATTTGGTTGTTGATTCAGTTTTTAGGCATTCTTCTACATTTTGCAGATCTAAGCATCTTTAGGTTCAATTTGTGACCTAATTTGTTATAACAACTTTTTGTTTGTTTTCCATCTCTCAATTAATATGTTTGTGTGTTATATTTACGAACTTAGTGTTCTTTTTTCACAGCTATACTCTATCCCGACTCTCACACTCTCGGTTATATTCTATTTGGGTTCTAATTCATTTTTTTAATTAGGGTGTGGAATTATGGGTTAAAAACAGGGGTTTTCGAATCAAGATTTAAAATAAGGATTTTTGGGTTACAAATGTGTTCTTAATAATTTCCTCCCTTTCGTAGTTTTATTTTGAGATTAATTTTAGTTTCACAAATATAGGGTTGAAATAATATTTTTTACTGTTCTCTTTCATGAAATTAGGGTTGTCAAAATCTTACTTTTCTAGATGTAATAAAGGCTTTGTAAGTTTTTCTAACACTTCAATTTTTATTTTGGATTTCTATGTCTTTCACATTTGCGATTATGTTACACTAGGACACTATAAGATGGGAGAGATTTGTTACCTCAATGTAATTAGGCTTTTGAATCTTCTTTGATCAAATACATAGATCGTTTACTTTTCTTGGCAATAGAGTTTATATGTTGGTGTCAATGGTTTTTGTTTTGTGTTAGTTATCATTTTTAGATTTTTTATTGATGGTGTGTAGTGCATTATATGGTATAGAGAGTGGATAGTGGTGTAGAGTTCGCAGGTGTTAGATGTAAATTAAAATGATTATTTCGCAAATTTTTAATCAATGTTTGTTTGGTTTTCTCTATTAACATATAATTGTTTGGATGATGAATTATTGTTCTTTTGGGTGTGCTTTTCTTATATGTATGGAAACCAATTAATTTGGTTTTAAGTTGCAAAATAATGGGGTTGATTCATTCTAACTGATGAAAGAGACATGTAGTAGTTGGGTGGTGTATCCTTTCCTACATTTGGTTTATATTTGTGATCTATATCAACCGTGTGTAGACATGTCATGATAAGGTTGTACCATAGTCTCAGTGCATGGGTGTTAATTGCACACAATGTCTCATATGAGCAAAATACGTGTGTCATAGGCACATGGGGTGTCATTGGGATACACCAAGACCATCACAAGGTCAACATTGAATGTATTTTTTTGGTAATATCACTTTTTATATTGACTCTTTATGTCAATTGATTGCTGGAGGTCGAAGAAGTTGACACATTAATGAAGCTAACGATCTTTTTCATACGTTTTGGTAAGTGACGAATACTAAGTTCTATGCTTAAGAAATTATTTTCCTAAAATTGTGCAATTTATCTATTGTTCACTTTGATCTTTGAATTTCTATCTTTCGATGCCATCATCAGAATGTTTGGCCTACAACCCTAATTAGTATTCATGTATATATTTATTCAGTATACCATTAGTACTGAACATGAAATATAAAAGACATAGCTATTGAACATTAGTATTCATGTTCAATAGTTGTGTGTTTTCTATTAGTATTCAACATATCTCAATACATTTGACTTGGTTTCATTGTTATTAATATTTTATGCTCTTTTATTTGCATATGATTGTGTATAATATGGGATAAGATTTAACATAGACATAATGATTATGTTGTATGTCACTACTTTATTTGATGGTATAATTTCTTTGGTAAAAATGATATCAATTTCTTTATTTGATGGTGCAACATTATTCCCTAAATATTTGTAAATGTGAAGCATAATGGCGGTTCCGATGATCTTCAAATTGCGGTCTAGAATGGTGAATTATAGAAGGTTCTTTGTAAAAGTTGATGAAAATGTGAGAGAATGTGGAAGGCTAATCATCTTAACTGGAATTGCAAGTATGACTATCACTTCAAGGTGATTTTACTAATTGGTTAGGTTAATGAAATCTGATTGTTTGGTTTTGTTCTTAGCTACTCCATAAAAACCTTGATTCCTATTGTGGTGAAACTTAATTTCTTAATGTTTTTCCCTATCTTTGTCAAATGACTTTTATTTTGGAAAATCTCTATATATTTGGTAAATGTCTTTCATGTGATTTATTAAATTCATGGCAACTATAAATTTTGTATACACATGATTCCACTCAGTTTTCTATTTTACGCACGCATGAACCAATCTATTTTTCGGGCATTGACTTCATTAAATAATTGTTATGTGTTTGATTATATCTCAAATGTTAATCTTGAAACTTTTATTTTTTGAGTACTAAGTTTACATAATTCTAATTTTAATTATCCGTTCATTCATCCAAGTTCATTTATGTATTTTTCTTTTTCTTTTTCACTTAATTTTTGCAGGTCTAGTAGATACGTGTTATCATTGCAGTTCTCGGATTGTTACAGCAAGATATCCTATAACAATGGAATGCCCTATAAAGTGACTCATACTCCTATACCTCTATTAGTTTTTACTCGACTTATAGGGAAAAATAGTATTAAGTTGTATGTGAAGTGTCATGTAGGGGATACATTATGACTTTTTAACGGTTTTTATACTGTGATTGTTCTATTTTTTATTAGTTTTGACTTTCACAAGTACTTATTAACCTTGAACCCACAATTTATCGAGCTACATGTTCTAAGAATAGACTTCTCCCTTCCCTTATGTACGCTCAGGATGACATGTTCTTTTTCTTCATTTCATCTTCATTACAATTTAATGGTGAAAGTGGATTGTTTTTTCTTAATGTTAGATTAAATTATGGAAGTGTTGATGACACTTTTTATTAATAAGTGCGATAGACATGTGTAGTATGTGTTCCAAAGGTGCAAACATTCTAAGACGTACATGAGATACTCGATTAAGATAATATTTTATATTTATATTCTTTACAATTTTGTTACCGTTTTAACAGAAATGAGTATTGTTATCATGGATTTTGGTTATTAATTATAGTCCTAATAATGATTTTTTTGTGTTGGTTTATAATGTCAGGGATGGACTATTTGTATATCTGAGTAATTTTTGTTTTTTTCCTTAAATAAGTGGATAGTCCTATAAATGGAGGAAACTCTGCCCAAATTTTCTAAATCATGTACACATTTTTGTGTTTTACAATAAATTCTATGATTACAAGTGTTTGTTGATGCAGTTTTTTGGATTTTGTAGTCAGAAAAAAACTACTTTGGCACGTGGTGTGCTTATACCATACATGTTTCAAGAATGTGTTATATTTTTTGCGAAGTTTAAATAGTCCTTGAGGCATGAGGAACACCTATACATGAATGTTGATGAATTGGGAAATTCATTTATTGACAACTTCATCACACCAATGTCAATCGTTATTTAGTTTTCCCTATATATATATAGTAACAATTGTATTAAAATAATGTCTCTTATGCGATGTAATCATTTAACATTTAATAATAATTGTATTAAAATAATGTCTACCATATGATGTAATCATGTAACAATTAATACTATACGTTAACAGTTATATTAAGTACTACACAATTAGATGTATGGTGTAAAGTAATTAAGTTACATGTAATAGTTTGCACTTATATATATTGGGGAATGATATATAGATGTTTTTTTGGGGAACGATATTTTTGTCATTTTTCGATTACATACTTTCACGTACTTTCAAAATTTTCACCGTGCCCTCAGGCATGCGTAACCACTTGTGTGTGTGTGTGTGTGTGTGTATATATATATACTATCACACTTTTCATATATATATATAACTAACTTATACCCAGTAAATCATGCTTAACTCCCGTAGCACTAGCCTAAAATATTTGAGTCAATTCCCCAACTCTAAATTTAACTAATTGTACATTAATTAATTTATTAAAATGGTGTCACTCAACCAAAATGCCTGGACACGTTCACTCGACCCGTAATTTATACTTCAAAATTTATGACCCGAAATCCAAAAATCTAAATTTCACACATTTTATCATTCTACATAATTATTACTTTTCTTTCCCCTTAAATTCCATAAGTATGAGAGAAATAAAACTACATTTCTAATAACCCCCTTTTTCCCCACTAAAAATCTTAGGCCAACCAACAAAAATAAGTCGAATAGGGATGGGATTTCCCTCGTCGCTCAAACGACTCACCATGTCATTTGAATGACAGGTTCATGTCGCTCGAACGATCCCCATGTCTCTTGAAGGACCTCCTGGTTCTTTTTCCCCTTCGTCTTCCTGCTAACGCCTTCAGCCATGGACGAAACCTAAATTCTCTTTTACCCGGAACTCACTTCTGTAACCCTTGTGAGACTAAGATATTTCCAAATAGTTTAAAACCACAATTTCATTATCAACCACAACACATGTCTGAAATTAAATTGATAATCCTTAATCATTTACTGTACATAGAGATATCAATCTTCCTTAATACATAACCCACACGTAGTATTCAATTATTTGAATCCCAAATTATATGTCAACCCAACCCAAAAATGGATTTTTATTACACCCACTATTATATGAATTGAATACTGTAATTTAAATTAAAATCAAGTTAACCACTTGCCTGTACTGGTTCGAATGTCTGAATTCCTTTGGGGTAGATGGGGATTTGATGAAGAACGCACTCAAACTCCTTCGATTTGTCTCCCCAAAATCTCCCCACTTTCTCCCACTTTTCTTTTCAACAGAACTAGGGTTTTCTTTTTATGTTTTGACAGCCACAAACTCTCCAACTTAGGTTTTATTATAAAAATCTTGAAATTATGCTTATGGGCCAAATTAAATGGCCAAAACACACTCGTGGGCCCGATTATGTCTAAAAATGCCCCGAGACCCATTTACTACCCCCAGGTACTCTATTCTGACTATCTCAACCAATCCGAAATCAACCATGCACTTAGAATTATCGTCCGAAGTACATTAAAAAATCCCTATCTCGACTTCAATATAGTCCATCCCCAACTCCCGATGGAGATAAAATACTATCAGTCGTTATGACGTAAATAAATTATTACTATTCACTTAGTAATTATTTTTCATAAATACTAGCCATTAACTCTCCTGATTAATATTTAACTAAGCTTATAATAATTAATTCAATTAAGTTATGACACACACGTGAGTTAAATTGGCTGAATTAATTAAATATAAAATGCTTAAAAGTAAGGGGTGTTACTAGAAGATTCGTTAAGGAGCGTGAAGATTTTCCCTTTTGTGGCTTTCCCAAACCATGCTATGATCATGTGGATAAGGAGATGAAGCCAGCGATGGAGATCTTCTTTCATGACAGCTACTTATGGGTCAAAACTTCTTAGCATCATGTGCAATTGCTTGTTGAGAAGACTATAGTTATTACTGAGGTTTTTGAGGGAACTGACTCTGAAGACTCATTCTATCTGTAGACCCTGGGGCTGACACTCTACAAGATCCACTCAAGCGCTACATCGTCAGACCCATCCACTCTAATCAAGACAGATGATGCACCCCTCCACAACTGGAATACTATACCAATTCCACCCGCTGAAATGCAACCCAACCCAGATGTTCATCCTAGTTCGTCTTATTTTGTTGTTCCTCCCTTTTCTGATAATAATGTAATTGAGACCTTCTTGGATGAGGTTTTCAATGCTATTTTTCCCAATAATGAAATAAATGAAGATCTTGAGTGTCTTAATGTGCCATACATTAATTGCCTTGATTCTAATCAAACTCTTGATGATGATGATTTTGCAAATGAACAATCCTTAACTGATCTTAATATGGTTAATAACAAAAAACACAATCGCATTCAAATTACTAAAGATGAAACTATTATTATTATTAGTCTTGGTTCTAGTAGTCAATAGCGTGAGATTAGGATAGGGTCCACCCTTGATGAGTATAAGCGTGCGTAACTTGAAGAACTGCTGAAGGAATTTTTGAACATCTTCTCATGGTCCTACGATGACATGCCTAGCATTGATCCTGAAATAACTCAGTGCAAGAGTCCAACTCTCCAGGAATGTCAACCTGTCAAACAAAAACTGTGAAAGCTCCGCATCGAATGGTCGCTCAAGGTTAAAGATGAGGTGGTCAAACATTTGAATGTGGGATTCATTCTGGTGATTGAATATCCCACATGGCTAACCAACATTGTACCCGTACAAAAATCAGGAGGAAGAGTCTGCATGTGCGCAGTGGATTTGAACAAAGCCTCTACCCACTGCCCAATATCAACATGATCGTGGACAACATGACTAGTCACGCTCTCAAGTCATTCGTTGATGGGTTTGTCAAATACAATCAGATCAAGATGCACCCTAACCATCAAGAAAAAATCGCGTTCATCACCCCTTGGGGAACCTTCTGTTACACAGTTATGCCATTCGGTCTAAAAATTACAGGGGTTACTTACCAAAGTACTGACTTAACCATCTCACATGATCTGATACATAGAGAGGTCGAGCTCTACGTGGATGATATGATCATTAAATCTAATATAGCTTCATATTTGATACATAAGTCTTAATGAACCATACAGCTTCATAATTTAAAAAAGCCAAAACTTTATTAAAGATTCTGACTAAGAACCCAAAGCACCAGTGCAAATTGAGTAACTTAAACACCAAAGTCTAGATTTTTCCAAAAATTTAGAGATATTACCAACAACCAAAATATTTTTTTCATAGCGAGCATTATGTCTAACACATAGCATACAAAATTTACACCTTAGAATTACAAAAATCTAAAATCAAAGTAAATCACTCGATTTTAGCATATTGTCAACCATTTGCATACAAAATTATAGAAAAAGTAATAATGTCTAGCAATGGTTATCTAATGAAAATGAGACATCACTATTCCTAAGAAGGACATAACTATATAAGCTTGAAACAAAACTGACCTTTTACCATACAAAAAATATATGCACCTACTTTAAGTCATATATAGGGGTAATTTCTCCATGTCCCTAGTAATAGTTATCCTGATGGAAAGTTTGAACTTTAATGTAAATGAAAGTAATTAAAGGTATTAGATGAGAGGAGTGATGTTGAAAAGGTCCTCTATTTGCGTGGGAGAATTTTTTATGGGGTTGAGTTATAAGAGAAATGAGGATTAAGGTGAAGTGTTTGAGATGGAATGATATAAAATGGAATTGGTTTGATCTGAATAGTTCATATGGGAGGTAAAGAGATGCAGTAGGCTGATTGGAATTAAGAGCAAATAGAAGCTTAGCATAATAGCAGAACACATATCAAATAAAGGGAGTGGAGCTTTCATTATTATATTAAGTTATATTATATGATGATTGATGTAGTTCAATATGTATTCTCAAGATATAATTTTAGATTGTGGAACAACATACTAAATTGAGTAAAATACACATTTACCTTAAATTATATGGATTGTTTCAAAAATGGCCCATAAACTATAAATAGTTGCAAATAAACCCTTAAAATTACAGTGGGGAGAAAAATTGCACTATCATGTGGTCAGTCACGTGCGCCTATAGCTAATCAAGACTCCGAGTCAGAGAAGAATACTTCAATTAAATCACTTCTAATGGCTGATCATGATCAAGGATAAGTCTGAACTCTTAGGGATAGCTATTAATGGGGCTTAGAAATTTCCTAAGATGCCTTATAATTGTAAAACAACTCCACATGAGAAGGGCATTTATCATTGAAACGTTGAGCATTACAATAACTCTTTCGACTCGAGTTTTTGAGAAATAAAGAACAAATCCTAGCACCGCGCGGACATAGGCATGTTTTCAAACCACGTACATCTCGTGTTGTGTATATGATATCATTATTTACTGTCGTTATTCTTTCTTGTCTTTTTCTCATTAAATATCATCACCTATAGGAAAATACCACAAATAATTGGCATCATCTATGGGAATGATCTAAATGCTTTGCCACTAGCTAATTTTTATATGTCTCACTCACCAAGCTAAGATCTTCAAAATCTCAATAATCGGGAGGGTTATTACCAGCATAATCACCGAGACCAAGATGGTCACCAATTGTTACTATGACAATTATGAAAACTAGGAGGGTTGATAACCTTCACCCTTACCCCAGAGGGTTAGGTTCGAGATTGAAGAATATCACCAGCTCCCTGATGTGCGCTATCATTCTTAGGAGGAGAGGACTGATGAGAGTGATGAGAATAAATGTTTAAACCAAATCTTGAGGCTTATTGACAACTATGAGAAGCGCCATCGAGATTAATGGGATACAACTAGGAAACAACAAGAGTATAATGTTGTGCCCTAGTGATCCCTAGAGAAATTGGAGAAAGAGGCCCATAGGTAGAAATGTAAACGTAGCCACATATTGTGTACTCCTAGTCCTCAACTGAGTAGAGCTTGTAGCTGAGGTTGGAGCACCCAATGCCCAAAGAAATTACCTCCTCGCGATACTTCAGATGGAGAGAGACGCTAGTTTGATGAGCGGCTTCGTGATTTTATCAGGAGAGAGGTGGATCGGCACCCTTCTCATTAGGGAGCATGTATGATTAAATATATCTCGAAAAGATCCCTGTTCAAGAAGATGAAATTTCCATTCAGACAGTCTATCAAAGATTTTGAACCTCCTGCTCCAGGGTTCAAAATCTATAATAGGAAGACGGATCTCACTGATTACGTCAGACAATACCGCCAGGCAATAACACTATGGAATACCAGGATGGTTTGATGTGACACATATTTCTCTTTAAGAGGTGATATTTAACAGCAACCAACCCAAGAAGAAGTTCTTGACTGGTAGCACACTCTCTGGCAAAGAGAAGGAAAAATTAGTTTTTTTTATCAAAAGCAATCGGGATTTTTTTTCTTGGAAATTCTATGACATGCCAAGAATTAATTCGAATGTAATGTGTTACAAGTTCCATATGGACTTATCACGTCCACCAGCATCCCAAAAGATGCTTCGAACTGCCCCCCAAAGTAAAGGCAATTGAAGAGGAAGTGGGGAAACTATTGGAGGCACAGTCTATCAAGGAAGTTCAATTCCCCAAGAGGCTCCTATGGTCATGAAGGAAAGCAGCAAAAAGTGAAGACTCTATAAAGACATCAATTATGTGAATAGAGCATGCCATAAGGATAATTTTTCTTTCCTATGATAGATCAATTAGTCGATCTGACCACCAACTATGAACATAAGATCTTCCCTGAGGCCTACTTACAGTACCATCAGATCTCATTGTTCGCCCCATGATCAAGAGAAGACCTCCTTTATCACCATGTTAAGACTGTACAGTTACAAGGTGATGCCATTCATATTAAAGAATGACGGGGCATCTTATTAGAGACTTATGATAAAGATGTTCAAGCATCAGTTGAGAGATACGGTGGAGGTATACATAGATGATATGTTCATGAAGAGTATGAAGAAGGGGGATCACCTTCCAGACTTAGCGAGGACTTCTAAAGTCCTTCTCTATAATAGAATAAGGCTGAAAGCAACTAAGTTCTCCTTTGGGGTACATTCGGTGATGGAAAAGAAAATTTGTTCTAAGTATATGAGCGTTATTGTTGTTGCAAATCCTTTCCAATCAAAATCCCTTTGAACCTACAAAAATAATATGAAATTGTATAATGGTAAGTAAGGATGTCGATCCACTTTAATGTGTGAAGAACAAAATATGTGAAGACAAGTGTAGATTAATTTGCATATTATTTTTTTATGATTTTTCAAGGGATTATTAATTAACTAACTATACTAATTTTTTAAAGTACTAACTAAAATGTAAAAACCAATAAGAGAACAATGAAATAAATAAAATTGTTCTAACAAGTAAACTAACTGAATTGGACTCATGAGGGCTTCAATTCATCCCATTAATGGGAGATTATCCCTCAATAATAATTATCCAAGACATGGAATAAACAAATGAAAGCATGTGAGGATTAAAATAAAAGTAATTAAAGAAGAATAAATCAAACCCATTTTAGCCTTGAATTGGAGCAACTCTTCAATTAACGTCCAAAATTCTCTCAATTACAATTCCTCACTAATATATATATTTTTCTAAAATAAAAAATAAAAAATAAAAAAATAAAAAGAAATTACAATATATACAATGGTTTAATTCATAACGGACTTTTAAATAATGAGAGAGATTTGCTAAAATTTACAAATCCTCAAATTATAAAATTGTACACTAGAATTCTTCCAGGGAAATATATTCTACATCATCAATTTATGTTGAGATATTTTCTAAAAATGCAAATACTCACCATAAAGGGATGGAAAAGAAGTTACTTCCAAAATGGATGAATTCAACCACATCACTCTATATTGAGATATTTTCTAAAAGTAAAAATACTCACTATAGAGGGGTGGAGTGAAATTCATCCCAAGAGATAAATTCTACCACACCACTCTATATTGGGATATTTGCTAAAAATGCAAATACTTTCTATAGAGGGGTGGAGGAGAATTTACCACACAAAGTTAAAAAATAAAATGGAAATTGTCTTCAAATGCCACCAAGTCTTTAGTTTATAAGTGGATGAGTGTAGGGTACCACTAATTGTCCAACCCTAAACCCAATATCCATACTAATCATTTGTTATTTGAATAATTAGATCATAATCTTGAGCCTATTGGAAATATTATTCATTCATCAATATTTTCCTACATAATGTGCATGATGAACATAATATTATTCTTATACCATAAAATTCAATATCAGAGTCATAATTAAGCGGGCATACAATACTGTGATTACCTATGATCAACTTAATCCATACTAAATCAATATATACAATGTGTGAGTATATTAAAATCTTTAGTGTGACAAAGATAAAATCCCCATTTTTAAACCCCAGCTCTCTCCAACGGTGCAACTCTCAAAGTTACCGGTCATATGGTATCCTAGCTGGCAGCGTACGAACCTGAAATTGTTAAAATATAAACCGTAAGCATTAAGTTTAGTGAGGTACTCCTTCCCTACAACGGAATAAAAATTCCATATCGAATATGTGGATATAAAATCAAAACAATCCTTCCCATTGGAAATAACAATTCCTAGATCATAAGATCCAAATAATTCTGCCCATTGGCAATAACAAATCCCGTATCATAAGACCCAAACAAATCCTGGATATTTTAATATCCAAACAAATCCTGAATACCGAAGTATTCAAACCAATCCTGGATCATGAGACCCAAACAAATCCTGGATATTTTAATATCCAAACAAATCCTGAATACCGAAGTATTCAAACAAATCCTGCTCTTAGAGCTATATTCATATTTATATATGAAACAAATCATAAGTACACTCACCTCGACAGTTTAACTGGCTTTTCCCTTGCCTTTATCCGGTATTTGATTAATCAGCTCTTCTTCCCTTCCTATCATTCTTACAATATTAGTATCATCATAAGAATATCAATAATCCAAAGAATGATTTAAACATAATTCAATCCATAAGCATCAGATGATTCAATTCAAATCATTTATCACAAGTGAAGTTCCACCCAAATCTATGTTAATATATTTAACATATCCAAATCATAGGCCAAATATAAATTCATTTATTCTTGTTAATTCAATCCTTGTCTTATTAGTATTCCAATACAAAATATGGTACATCATTTCAAGTCTCCTAGAGCAATATATGCCCATTTTGTTACCACATAGCAAATCTTCCCTATAGTCTCTTTTATCGTTCATTCAACTTCCAGGAATTTCCATAATTTTTATACACCATAAATTTATATGATATTTAACCCAACATCAGTAAAAATATTTAAAAATACAAGATTAAAATTTCATAATTTTCAGAGTTCATTTGCTATGTCAAGCAAAACATCGAACACATGGCAGGCATACTTTCATGCTTAGGGCAGATTTCATACCCAAACTTCAAACTCTCACCAAAGACTCATTTATTGGTATTTTCACATGATTTTCGGATATGTAATACATATATGGGTCCAGGTTAATCTCCAATTGGAATCAATCAATTACATTAAGTATAGAGAAATATATGGAAGTTTGAATAAACAAGGTTCCTAAACAAAACAATCTCAAGGATTTACACATTCAAGTTTGCTTAAACTTGCATATATCCATAAGTACACATCAAAACATGGAATTTCAGTAAAAAAATGATTATTTAAATAATTTAAATAAGTAATACAAAAAAATAAACCAGATTTATGGATGGAAATACCTTAGGGGCTTTTACGTAATTTTTTTATGAATTTTTCTTCAATTTCTCCTCACACTTTCTTCCTAAACTTCAAAACTCTCTTTCCTTAGGTTAAAACTCTTCCATGGCTGAAATATGCTGAAGGAAGATCTTAATTCAAGGGTTATAAGTCGGCATAAGGTCACTCCCTTTGGTCCAATCAAAATATAACATGTGGCATTATATAAAACAAAATACCATTTAAGGCTAAATGACTACTTTACCCCCTGTTCGTAAAAAGACAATATCTTCCCACTCGGTTGTCCGTTCGATGAACCATTTATTTTGTTATAAACCTAAATCGTATATCTACAAATATCTAGTTTACACCTCAAGTTCATTGTTATGTCATAAAGGTCAAAATTAGCCTCCAACAGGAACATTCCTACCGAAAATTTAAAATTTCACATTTGTAACTAATGAGATATTTCATGTTTTATGAAGGTAGGATTAAACTAAACATAATGACTTAACATCATATATATTAATAACACACTACTCATATCACATAATCTAAGAATGGATAATTTCTGACATAATGGAATATGTGCATAAAATTTAAAATAATGTCTGAAAATCTAAATAAATTTATACTTAAAGTAAAACCTTTTGAGCTTAGATGCATTCCATGTTTGGGAAAATTCCTCGCCCTTCATTATTTCTAAATGGTAGGCTCCTTGTAAGTCATCCCTATTAATTTTTAATGGACCTTCCTAGTTGGGCCCGAGTTTTCTGTATGAGGGCTTCCTTGCATTTCCCATAATCTTCCTTAACATATAGTCCTAAACCTTGAAGATCCTCGCCTTGCCCCCTATTGTATTGTTTGGCCAACTACTGCTGATAGGAGGCAAGATTTATAGGGGATAACTATATCCTTTCATCATCTAGGTCAAGATTTGCTCTCATTGCTTCATTATTTCATGGCTGACAAGCCTATTTCCAATGGAATAACAACTTACTTAGCCTATGACAGGGCCAAGGGTGTTTCCATTGTTGATCTCCTATGCATAGTTCAATATGCCCAAAAAATTATGGGAGTTGGTCTACACATGTGCCCTTATCTTTTTCCAACCTCTTCCACATACCGTCAAGTACTATATTGTGGAAGCTTCTTCTTGACCATTGCTCTGGGGCTAGGCTACCAAGATATAGTAGTACCTAATCTTTTGTTCATCATAGAATATTTAGAAGAGGCAACCTTTAAACTGGGTCTTTCTATTTCTTATGATGATCCAAGGAATGTCAAACTGTGTTATGATGTTCCTCCAAATGAACTTAGTCATGTCGACATCTCGTATGTTTGCCAATGGTTCTCCTTCGACCCATTTAGAGATATAATCTTTGGCGATTAAAAGATACTTTCTATTTCCAGATATAAGGGGTAGTGGACCAATGATGTCCATCCCCGCTGCATGAAAGGCCAAGGACTTGTGAGGGACTTGGGGTTACTCGTGGGCTCATACAATAAATGGAAGAAAAGATTATAGTTTTTTCACTTTCGATTGTTGGTGATTACGTCTTGCTGCATATATTACCACAATTACCCCTCCTTCATAGCCCTGATTTCTAGTGATCTACCTCATATATGGCTCCCACATACTCAGTCTGGTCCACATCGCCTGGGCAAATGCAATAAAGATATGGTCCTAAGAAGGAGCAATGATACAACATTTTATCCGCCGACTAGTGGAAGCGAGTGAGTTTTAATCGAATTTTGCGTGCTTCTTTTTTATCATTTAGTAGGATATCTTCTCTTAGGTAGATCACTATCGTATCCATCCATTTTAGGAACCTATCAATATAAATTACCCACTTGATAGGTTTCCCTTTATTGATACTACGCTGATCGAGGTATTATACTTGAATTTTTCACTTAAGGTCTCACTGCACAAATGAAGGGAGTGTGGCTAATGCATTTGCATTACTGTTATTCCCTCTTAGAAACTACTACACTCGTACATACTTGAACTAAATGACTAGGTGTTGAGCCTCTTCAAGGTACACAATCGTGCATTCATCCCTCGTTTTTTAGTATCTTGATATTTGATTTGATACCAACCTTAAGTCCCAAAAGACATCCAGTTGATGGGTACTGAAGGATAGTTCTTTATTCAAAATGTCAAGCAATGCCTCATACTCAACTTCATTTTTGGAGGCTTCAAATCCTAAGAGTATTTCAAGCTTGAGGATAGTTTTCTCCTATGATACCAACACTATTTTCACTCTCGCCTCTTTAAAATTAGAGGCCCCGCTGACATAAAGGGTCCGGTGCCCCCTTTGCCAATCGATTGCGGAGATCTCTCTTCTATTTTAGTGCTAACTTCCACTGGTTCCTGGTCACTAGAGAATTATGATAATGCAGATGAATGCATGTGGGAAGTGGAGTTGAAGTGTAATTTTGACAAATGGGATAAGTTGGCATTTTAAACACATGTGGTATATTTTGTTTTGGGGACTTTGGTTTATTTGGGTTTTATGCATAATCATTTTTATGGCTTGTGAAAATTATGGGTTAATGGGTTAAAGTGGGTAGATGAGAGTTTGGGTCGATTGAATGGGTAAAAGGTTTGGATTAGTTATGTGTAGAATGGAAATGGGTCTACGAGTTGAATTTTAGTAGGTGTTTGGTTCGAGAGGTGAAGGTTACTGGTTTTTGGAGATGGGTAGGGGTATTGGTTCGCAGGAGGGTTCAAACCCGGGTTGGGGTCTTCTCTGATTTGGGATATGGATTGAAGATTGAGTCACGGGTCAAGGGCTGTGTTGGAATTTCGAATTGGATCACGTCTTTTGTTAAGGGGTCAAATCGAGTCAGATAGGATCTCAGGTCAACAATGGTTTGGACAGTTGGTTGGGTCACCAAAGTGTATGAACTCGCCAGAGTGGATGTTTAGTAGGTTAAGGATCGCCGGATCTAGGCTGGAAATGGGTATGAGTCGGGTTTAAGTTAATTGGGTATAAGGTGGTGTATTTAAGGTATGGGTTTTGATGGATTAAGGTAAGAGAAGGTATTGTGTTAATGGAGATTTTGGTTATGGAAAAAAGAGAAATGTGAGGGTGTAGGTGATGATGAATAGTAAGGAGAGGTAAGAGAGAATCTGATTTGGTTGTTGGGTGTGAGGGGTGATTTTATGTGTGTGAGGTGTATGAAATATGGGGCGTAGGTTAGAGAGTGAGTTAGTGTATGGGTGTGTATGGAAATAATGTGTGTGTAGGTACTTTATTATATAAATTAGAATATATATATATATATATTTACAACACACACTATAAAAATATAAAAACACAAATACACACATATAAAATATAAAAAGACTCATAATAGAATAAAATATAAAACAAAGAACACTAAAAAAATATTATGAAGAAAATATTAAACAGACACCTAAATATATATATACAGACACTGACATGACAACACACACGTTTTATATATTATTTCCATAAAATACTATAATAATAAAAATAAAGGCACTAAAATAAAATAAAGTAATAAAAATGACACAACCTGAATAAAATATATATTTATACTAAAAATAACAAAACTAATAATACTACACACACACTGAGCATTTATAGGACGGGCTAGGGATGGACTGGGCTTGGTTCGGGACAAGTTTAGGCTACGGGAGTTGGGTTAGGCTCATTTAACTGAACCATTCTCGCGTTTGATGTACTTAATCACTTATTAATAGAAATTGCCTCTAATTAAGCTTGTTTGACACCACAGATTCTTATTGACCTACAAAACAAACAAATACCAACATATGTCTAATTTTATCCAAAATTAGCAATTATTAATAGTCTAGTTGGGGTTTTATTTAAACACTTTTGGGTGCTTATCATTCAGGAAAGTTACTCAGATATATTCTCAGTCAACGGGGATTAAGGCAAACTTTGACCGGATTGAAGCGATAAAAAAAGTGCATAAGATGACTGGCATGCTCATTTCACTCGTTAGTTTCATATCATGATCTTCATAAAAGTGTTGAGCTTTCTTCTTGATACCGAGGAAGTAAAAGAATGAGATATAAAACAATGAATCAAGGCACTTGAAAAAGTAAAGAAGTACTTGAGAATACAAACACTACTGAAGATTCTTAATGGAGAGGGACCCGTGTACCTATACCTAGAGGTATCTAGTAATACAGTTTGCTCAGTTATGGTTTGGGAGAAAAATAAGAATCAAGATCCCATAAACTATGCGAGTAAGGCCTTAATCCACACTCAGAAGAGATTCCTCCAACTGGAAAAGCTTGTGTACACACTGATGATAACCTGTGAAGGTTTTATTCTAGTAGGCCAACCAATTGAGATGGATGTCTAAGTGGTTGGTGCAGTTAAGGAGGTTTAATATCCAATTTTAGCCTAGGATGTTAATGAAGGGGTAGGTCCTAGCCGATTTTATTGTTTAATTCTCTAGTGACCAGGAACCAGTGGAATTTAGCACTGAAATAGAAGAGAGAGCTCCGCAATCGATTGGTGAAGGGGGCACTGGACCCTTTATGTGAGTGGGGCCTCTAATTTTAAGGAGGCGAGAGTGAAAATAGTGTTGGTATCATAGGAGAAAACTATCCTCAAGCTGGAAATACTCTTGGGATTTGAAGCCTCCAAATACGAAGTTGAGTATGAGGCATTGCTTGACATTTCGAATAAAGAACTTTCCCTCAGTGCCCATCAACTTGATATCTTTTGGGACTTAAGGTTGGTATCAAATCAAATATCAAGATACTAAAAAACGAGGGATAAATGCAGAATTGTGTACCTTGAAGAGGCTCAACACCTGGTCATTCAGTTCAAGTATGTACGAGTGTAGTAGTTTCTAAGAGGGAATAACAGTAATGTAAATACATTAGCCACACTCCCTTCATTTGTGCAGTGAGATCTTAAGTGAAAAATTCAAGTATAATACCTCGATCAGCGCAGCATCAATAAAGGGAAACCTATCAAGTGGGTAATTTATATTGATAGGTTCCTAAAATGGATGGATACGATAGTGCTCTACCTAAGAGAAGATATCCTGCTAAATGATAAAAAAGAAGCACGCAAGATTCGATTAAAACTCACTCGCTTCCACTAGTCGGTGGATAAAATGTTGTATCATTGCTCCTTATTAGGCCAATATCTTTATTGAATTTGCCCAGGCGATGTGGACTAGACTGAGTATGTGGGAACCATATATGAGGTAGATCAATAGAAATCAAGGCTATGAAGGAGGGGTATTTGTGGTAAAATATGCAGCAAGACGTAATCACCTACAGTCGTAAGTGAAAAAACTATAATCTTTTCTTGCATTTATTGCATGAGCCCACCAGTGACCCCAAGTCCCTCACAAGTCCTTGGCCTTTCATGCAGTGGGGATGAACATCATTGGTCCACTACCCCTTATATCTGGAAACAGAAAGTATCTTTTAATCGCCAAAGATTATATCTCTAAATGGGTTGAAGGAGAACCACTGGCAAACATACGAGATGTCGACATGACTAAGTTCATTTAGAGGAACATCATAACACAGTTCGACGTTCCTTGGATCATCATAATAAATAGAAAGACCCAGTTTAAAGGTTGCCTCTTCTAAATATTCTATGATGAACAAAAGATTAGGTACTACTATATCTTGGTAGCCTAGCCCCAGAGCAATGGTCAAGAAGAAGCTTCCACAATATAGTACTTGACGGTATGCGGAAGAGGTTGGAAAAAGATAAGGGCACATGTGTAGACCAACTCCCATAATTTTTTGGGCATATTGAACTATGCATATGAGATCAACAATGGAAACACCCTTGGTCCTGTCATAGGCTAAGTAAGTTGTTATTCCATTGGAAACAGGCTTGTCAGCCATGAAGTGCTCCCTAGTCGACCAAGATCTCAATAATGAAGCAATGAGAGCAAATCTTGACCTAGATGATGAAAGGATATAGTTATCCCCTATAAATCTTGCCTCCTATCAGCAGTAGTTAGCCAAATAATACAATAGGGGGTAAGGCGAGGATCTTCAAGGTTGGGGACTATATGTTATGGAAGATTATGGGAAATGCAAGGAAGCCCTCATACAGAAAACTCGGGCCCAACTAGGAAGGTCCATTAAAAGTTACCAGGGATGACTTACAAGGAGCCTACCATTTAGAAATAATGAAGGGCGAGGAAATTTCCCAAACATGGAATGCATCTAAGCTCAAAAGGTTTTACTTTAAGTATAAATTTATTTCAATTTTTAGACATTATTTTAAATTTTATGCACATATTCCATTATGTCAGAATTTGTCTCTTTGCATTGTTCAAAGTGATAGGAAATGAGTATTCAATAATGAAGATATATTAGTCAAATGAATTGTGATTGGCATGGCTATCCATCATCTTTATGATTATCTTATTTTAGATGTTTTCTTCAAACACTATTTTACTGGTCCGCCTAATTCCACCATTCGGTCCTTGAGTAGGGACACTTCTCAAATAAATGTCTTCTTTTAAGATTGGTTAACTATTCGGCCAATGACAAACCAGATCAAAAGTATTTTGACTATTAAAAACATGCAAATATTTTTTCGCGATCGATGAAAGGCCTACTTGGAAACCAAAGGAACCCATAACCCACCAAGTTAAAAAATCCTAACAGGGAGATAACCCCATTAACAGGTGCATTTTCTTTTCTGTCTCTAGGCCTAAGGGTTGATGTGATGAAATCACTTGAAAGGTAAGACCTGGGACCACACAATGTAAGGAAAAGTAAAATCTAAAAATTTCCATCATTACTTAAGGTTGTTATAAGGAAATAAAATTCAAATAATTTACAATGAAGAGGTATATATGGTTTATCATTCATGCGACTAGAGAGATTCATCCTCGAAAGCTCCAACATCGATAGGCAAAACATCCAGTGCAAAAGGGAGAACCGTCTTAGCCAAATTGGTGATTCTTGATGGACCCCTAGGAGTAACGTTGTTAACGAAATATGGAGGTCAATAAAGAAAATCATCACCATTTATCCCATAGTCACCCTAGTTATTCCTAATAACTCTATTAGTTATGTCGTCCATTGGGATCCTCGAAGTATCAAGATGGTAAGGAGGATTTTGATAGTCGTGGCAATCGGGATCATACCAGTACCATAATTTAGAATCCTATGATATCTTCGCAATCTTCAGGGATTGAGCCAATCATTATTATAAGAAATGTTTCGATCATCACTCAAATAAGCATATAAGCAAAGAAGATCATCATCCTAGCCATCCATCCACACTTGGTGAAGTTGCTTATGGAACTGGAACCTGAGGCGATCAATCTTCTACGACAAGATTTTGATGGTCACCTTCTCATCATCCAAGGATTTCCTTATCTTCTCCAACTCCTTTCCCAGCCTATCACTCTCCTTTTCATCGGAGGAATATAAAATTTAATGCTCACGTCATTGTAATACAAGGATTTAGATATTCTCCAGTTCTTCTCTAAGATTGGAATTCTCCTATTTAAGTAAGGAAGCTTCTTCTCTAGCTTTCTTGTTTAGCGAGGACATCCCACTTCTCCCATGCTTAACTCACAAATCATTATTTTCTTTCTAAAGGAGTGAAATGACCTTTCTCACTCCTATAAGCTCACCCTAGAAAAATAAAGGTCTTTTTTGCATGTGCGAACTCAATATTGGCCAGCTTCTAGTTAACTCTGCTTTCTCCAGGCAACTTGGCTAAATCATTGTCAAGCTTTACCCTCAAACTGTCCAACACTTCTTTCTGACTATCTTGGGTGGTGAGAATCATGGCATGATAGACTGCATTATCCTTCACATCCTGATGGAATAGTCAATGCAAATTTGATTAGGCCTCTATTGCTCGTAAGGGCACGTCTAGGCCTAATATCTGGTTGAGATCATTATATTCATCATAACCAGCGGCAAAAAGTCTTTCACATATTTCCTCAAAGTCGTGTTGAGCAGCGACGGGTGCCGAAGGACAAATGGTTGGACATTCGAGCTCGACAAAAGAGAAAGAACATAGAATATCACAATATAAATCAATAAATAAAGTTGAATTTATCTACGAATTTCATTAAAAGATAGTCAATGGGAAAACCCATACATTACAAAGAAAAAAGAAAAATACAACATTTCATAACTCTAAAGAGCATTCTCTAAAGCCTTAAATTTCTCAATAACTTGAATGAAGGCAATATCGTCCACCTTGTTGGGTCCATCCTTAGCCTTCTCGACATCCTAGTGAACACCGACTTATTTAAATACTTTTGTGGCCCCCTGGTTGTACTTCTCTTTCTCTGCATCTTGATGAGTGAAAATATTGACCACATGGAATCCAGTATTAACAGTTTCAAGACCAACAGACTACTCACTAACCATCCCCTCATCATCATCATTATCCTCCTCCTCTTTGACCAAAATAGGGGGACCTACTTCATGATCTTAAAACAACTTGTATTCCTTGACAATGACTCCCTTAGCAATGGCCTCAACCCAACCACCTTTGAACAATACCTTTATTAGGTTTTTGATCTAATCTTGAACCCTGGAAAAGGACATTTCCTAGAAACAAATGTAGGAACCATCCTTAGCCTATGAAACACCATTTAGGGACTTCTTAGTTTTGGTATTGGCATTATCAACCTCAACCTTGGCCTTCCCAACATTCTTTTTACCTTCTTGCCAGCAATGACTAAGGTCATGGACTCACTGCTCATCTTTTTAGGTCACCATTAGCTGGTTCTTATACTTGGACAGATTCTCGTTCTCAATAATCGCATCCTGACTAGTCGATCGAGAATCTTACAAAACCGTGATAGCCTCTCTCAAGTCTACCTTCACCACATGGGAGGACTTTATTGACACGACATCTGTCTCCATTATCTGGCCATAGTCGACCAAGATTTACAAGGCTAGGGAAAAAGAAAATATCTTTATTTTCAATTAATTAGTGAATAGAGGAATAACATTCAATATTCAGAATGTACATACAAGTGCAAGATTATGGTTGGCACGTTCCACCAATCGACCATTATCTATAGAAGCTTTGTCAGTGGGAAAGCATGCCGACCAAATCAAACCATAAGCTAGTTTGGGGCGAGAAACAACAAAATGTGAAACATTTTTTCCCTTATCAATATCATGTTTCCCCATAACTACGAGTGGATGAGGGGGGATTTGTTTTTTTTATCTTCTTGGAAGGGGGATCCATGTCCTAAGAGTGGAGTCCCCAATATACACAGGTTTAATAAAGCCCCCAAAATCATCTTTTTTTCTCGTTAGTCGAGTATGTTCTTCACTCCGGTTCGCTGGGCGAGAAGGAGGGGATTTTAGGATCAGGTTGGTTGCAATCAAGTTCACAACTAGTGACAAGAGAACTTCAACAGTTGGAACATATGAAGTGTCTAGAGACTCAAAGAAGGAAGATGTCCCTTCATCACACAATTCCTCCTTGTTTGAGTCTTCTGAGGTGGGAGCTTCCTCATGATCTAAGTTAATAGTGATGAATGGACTCTATTCGACTGGCCTCAGGAGGAAAGAGGTGGTCGGGCTCTTATAGCCAAGAAAAAAGATGGCTAACCTGGCATGGTCACTAGTCCCAATCATCTACTAAAGTGGCCATACTTTCTGAAGATCGATAAAATTGACATCTTGGCCACAAGGATTCTTCATCTTGTTGTTAACTGTCAAAAATAAAAGAAAAAGAATTCACAATCAATTAATGAAAAGGATAATGCAATACAAGAATTTAATCATGACCTAACCCATTCCTTAGCCTTCATGAGGGTATCTTAGAACTTTATATAGTTCGCCCTCTGAAAGGGGACATGTGATCAATTATTCATGATAACACCGTGATCCCAGTAGTCTTCATTGGAATTAGGAAAGTTCATGACCAGGGATCAATTACCCATCCTCGTCTTCATAGAATAAATATTTTAATCAATCAAATCTAATTGGTAGCAATATTTAATGTCATTAATAGGAAGATTGGTTCCATAAGACTCATTGATGCAGTGAACCCCACTATATATCCTCCAGTTATTTAGAGGACGTGGGTTATTACCATATTGAAGTATTTACAGAACTCAAGAAATGGCCAGTTACGGGGAAGGCTACTCCACACTCAACTATGAAGATTGAAGGCAGTCAATGGCCTTCAAGAAATTTGCATAATTCATATGGTCCCTCCACTAGTTCTACTGTGGCCCATTGAGTAATATTAGTCAAGTTTGAAGTTTTATATAGTATTTTAATTTATAGCGTATACTATTTTTGAATAATGACGGCATCGCAGAGGAAGAATTAGGAAAAGAAATTGAAAAGGCAAAAAAATGATTGAAGTGTAGTAAAATGTGCTTACAGTGAAATGAGAGTAATGAAAGTCCTTTTGAAAAGTGCGCAGGTTTTTAAGGGAAAGGTAAAGAGAGGGAATGGTTTTTTTATGGAGAAAAATGACTTTGCGATTCCCAAAAAGTAATTATTACACATGTGTGATGGCTATCGAAGTGACGATTGCATTCCCCCACGGATAAGTAAAGACACCATATTTACAAGTGTTGGCTTGGGGCTCTCGACAAACCAAATCTCTTTAGTTTCTGGGACATTTATCAAATTTCCTTTCGATCATCACACAAAGACTTCAAATAGTCATTAACCTCCGACGAGAGGAGAAATATTTTTTATTCTTATTGGGCATGGACAATTATTAATGGGGTTTAAGACTCTCCTAATATGACTTATAGTTTGTAAACCCTCCCCACATAAGAGGGGCATGTGTCATGGTAAAGTCAAGCAGTACTAAAACTTTACCGACTTGAGTTCTTGAATAATATACAACAAACCCTAGGACCCTAGGACCCTATGACGTAGGCACATTATCGAGCCACGTACATCTTGTGTTGTGTGTGTGATCTCATTATTTACGGTCATTATTATTGCTTGGCCTGTGCGCATTGAATATCTTGACATATAGGTAAACAGTACTCACACTTATAAATAGATTTAACAAGGTCCGTTTATTTGTTTTGATTATTATTGTAAACGAAAAATAACCATGTGAGATGCACATTACTTTTCTAAGTGAAAATACATAAAACTGTTTAATATCTAAAAATAGATTGATCAGTTCTAAATCAAATAATACAGGAGTCTAAACAATTGAGTACCATTTTAAGCATATAAGAAAAGAAATAAACTGAAATGAAAACTGAATATCACTGATGAAAGATATTCTAAAACTCAGATACCATCCACATGAGTGAAATTTAACATGTCAGAAACAACTAACTAAAGGTTATAAAAAATGTCAATAAAAATATATATCCCTCTATAATATAACGAAAAAATGAACTGATAGAACTGGCACGCAGGCCAATGATGACGACACAATCAATCAAGGCTACAGAATGGGCGGCCTCAGTCCTGAAATTTTAAATATACAACATTAACATCAAGTTTTAAGAGAATAAGAGTACAATGGAAGTTTTAATAAGTCATAACTATACATTTGAATTTAGGTCTTAAACATCTTTTAGAGTTACTCCACCCGACAATCCTAATATCATGCGCATCTAAGATCCCAAAACCGTACTGACCCCATGGATAAGTTTTATTCTACACATGTGAAAATAACCATTAAAATTCATGACAACATTACTTCAATCAAATTTAAGTTTTATGAAGCAATTAAAATAGTCTTAGAGTTAAAGTATAACATTTCAAATCAAGTAAAAAAAAGGCCTATATCTAATGCCACGTGGATCACTCGTGCATACTAAGTATAGTCTTAGGTTGACCCGAACCTAAGACCTCATCAAGTGAAGGAATAAATCACCACATCTACCCATTATTCATATAACCTACCACATCAAAGGATATATAGATTAAATCTACTTGTAATTCATCTCGGACATGGGTACCTAGACGTGTGACCCAGGTGTAAAAATTAAGGAATCTTATCTACTCACTGAGGTACTATAGCGGTTCGAGTCATGCGTTCCCTTTTTAATTGGAATTTACCCCTGTACATTCTCCATGAGTACTCATGCATGGTCTGCATCACATAAAGAACACATCAATTTATATCCATCTTAACCACAAAATTCGAGTACCGAGCTAAGTTCTTCCACCCTAATTTTATTTAAAAGGGATTAAGAAATCCATTCATTACATTACATTTAAGTCATCCAATTCATCATATAAACAAGATAATATGCATCAATTTAGATCATGAGTCATCCCGAAACAAATCCTAATCATCAATTCTTAAATAAATTTTAAAAAAAAAAAGAGAAATTGGCAAAAATCTGAATAAATGTTCAAGAATCTACTTAAAACCCATTTTCTCTCTCAAGAACCCTAACATTTCAATTCTCAATTAATTGATTCCAATTTTGTACATAGTATAAAATGGATCCTAAGGTTTTGGCTGGATTATAATCACAAATCAAAACTTATCCAAATTCAAATATAAACAAAATACTTATTGGGAAGATTTAATGAAAATGAGGCTAAATCAATCCTAATTACTTCCTTATTATGTTAATTACAAATTTACTGGATATAAATCATCTAAATCAGATTCTAATTACTTAATTAGGGTTTTAATTCAAATGAATAGCCATAATTTACAACAAATTAAATTATGAAAGAATTCAAATTATTTATACAATAATTCAAATTAAACTCCACTCCAATTGTTAGAATTAGGGTTCAAATATTCTCTCTTCCTTTTAACCTTCTTCTCTCCAAGCCTTTAGAATGCCAGTTTGTACTTTGTGTTAAAATCATCCTCCTAATGGCTCAATACTAACTATTAAATACCTAATTAGGCTTGGGCTTATTTTAAGGTCTAAAGTAGCTGATACAAAAATGCCTCATTTTAAATAGTCTTAACTCTCATAATCCATCATGCACATAACCAATAACTTAAAATAATACATATCCTATTATTAGTCTCGTTAGTCATTTTTTCCTTGAATTATAATTAAAATATTTATTAATGTTTTTACTCGCTCTAAATTCCTAACTTTATTTATATATGAATAAATAAGTTGTGACATTACATGTCACTCAAGCACACGTTATATCTTATTTAATATATAAGAAAAATACGGTGTCTTTAGAAAAATACAGGGTCCTTCCTTATTCAAGAAATTTCATCGTCAAAATTATGAATATACTAGGCTAGAATAACACTGAAAACCTCTCTTGTATGTCCTCCTCGCGCTCCCAGTTGGACTCTTCCTCACTATAATGTCCCCATTTAATTCTTGCTAGCGAAATCGCCTTCGATCGTAAGTTCTACTCTTTATGGTTAAGGAAATGCGGGGGTTTCTCTTCGTAATTAGCATCCTGTTGAAATCCCAGTGCATCCGAACCTATGTGATGATACTCATCATCATGGATCACGAATTTCCTCAACATGGATATGTGAAAAATGTCGTATACCCTCTGAATATGACCAGGTAGCGCTAAATATTACACTATCGAACCCACTCTCTACATAATCATGAAGGGGCCTGTTTAGCGGGGAAGTAACTTTCCCTTCATTCCAAATCTAACTACCCCTTTCGTTGGGGATACTCTCAACAACACTTGAACTCCCATTAGGAACTCCAATTTACTCCTCCTCTTATCTGCATAATTATTCTGAAAATTTCGGGTTATCTTAATTCTTGCCCGACTAAGGGACACCTTTTTCAAAGTATATTTTGATAAGTTCTAGTGCAAACATCTGATGTTCCTCTGCTCTTACCCAATAACTAGGTGAACAATGTAGTCCTCCATAAAATTCCTCATACAATGCCAACTCGATCACCTTCTAATGGTTATTGTTGTAAAAGAACTCAATAAGAAATAAACATACATCCCAATTACCCTTGAGATCTACACACAAGACATGAGCATATACTTTAACACCTTATTCGCCCTTTCTTCCTGGCCATCCAACTGGGAGTGAAAAACCATGCTCAAACTCAACTGAACTCCCATTGTATATTAGCATGCCTTCTAAAAATGGGAGACAAAAGTGTTACCCCTATCTAAAATAATGTCTAGGGTCACCCATGTAGTCCCACTATCTCGGTTATGAATAACTTTGAGTACTTCTCTGTGGAGTAATGGGCGGACACCTTTGTCAATCTATCCACAATAAACAAAATTGAAGCATGACCGCACTGCAACCGCAGTTACTCGATAATAAAATATATCGAGATGATTTCTAATTTCCATTGAGGGATCTCTAAAGGTTGTAATTCTCCGGCTGACATTTGTGCTCCACCTTTACTAACTGACAAGTGGCACACCTGGGCACATAGTCAACAATATCCCTCTTCATTCCGTCCCACAAATATGATTGCCTCATATCTTGATACATCTTGTCCCCGTAAGGATGCACAGTGTACCATGATCCATGAGCCTCGACTAACACCCTCTTTGCAATTCCGGATCCTCGAGCACTACTAACTACCCCTGAAACTGTAAACCCCCATCCGATAAGATCAATGAAGTAAGTAACTCCTTCGGATTGTAGTTCCTTTAACTTTCCTTAACACAAAGGATCCACTAACTGGGCCTGAACTACCCGTGGAATGATGGCATGGGTAACTATTACCACGACCATAAAAACTTTGCTTAATTTATCTCCCTCAGCATACTCCACATCTTGGCCTTAAAATCTAGAAAATCCTCTCCATGTTCCTCCCACTATCATAAAAGAACATATTCCATCCATGACCTATCATATCCTATGGTCTTTTTTATTGTATCATTATGTTTGGATATACTCCTGACCAAACTAATGTACCTGTTGAAACACCGACTTGACATTCAAGGATTCCTTTCATCATACCATTGAGAAAAAGAATCACACAAACTAATGATGAGAAGGTAAGGTCAAATGACACTGACCTCTCCATAATTAGGCCTTCTAAGAGGAACTCTCCATAAGTTTCCTACTCCCTATTAGAAATTGCCTTTACGATTCCCTCACTCGAAAGATCATTGACAACACCTTATATTTCACTTAAATTTCCAACAAAACTTCTCCTCACTCCTAATTTTCCTTTTGTTTGCCCCGACGGTATGAACACGTCCTACTATGGATACCTTAACCTTTAAGGTATTCCCATAGGTTCACACCCTACAAACTTACTAACTCATAGCTCTAAATAACAAGGTCAATTAACTCCAATAACCCCCAAATGGTCCCTTGTCCCCCTTGAAACCCATAAAACCTACCTCAATCAAATGGGTATACTCTCTTACCTAAATACTTTAACCGTCTCTAGAATTTAGAGAGAATCATCCAACTCGTGCCTCTATTAACGCTACTTCTCGTAATTTAGGACCTCTTTGAAGAAAAAAATGTAACCCTCTCTTATTATCAGAAGAAGAAATAACCTATTCCTAATACTATTTTGCATACCCTTTCTTAATAACCTTTAATGCCAGGGCATAAACCAACCCTAATCACAGATTTAGGTATAGTGAACACCACCACTACACCATTCCCTCTTCACAAATATATCTTACAAATCACAGCGAAACACACCTTCGCGCGGTTAAAATTCACTAATGACATGCCCGCCCTATATTGTGTAAAAATATGTCTTTGGGATATCCTCCTCCCGATCTCACCACTAATGATAACTCTCTAACATTTTAATTATCAGGAGGAAACACTTCCTTCCATTGTATCAACAGGTTGTTAATACGTAACAACACACACTCATCCTATATATTGACCTTATCCTGCGCTTAGTTGTTCATACGTCGCTTAGTGATCCATCACTCTTTTGGAGCTTCCTCAAGGTAAAGAAATTCCCAACTACTCAACCAGTTTACAAAAATAATGGTGCCTACTCCCACAGTACCTCTATTATCCCTAATAAAGTTAATACTATGAGATTCCCTCATGACGGGTTCAACGCTAGAGGCCACTCTAAGGTAAAAATTAATCTCTTATGTAGGTGATAACTCAATACCCATACCACTAAAGCCTAGAAGAATATTGACTATGAGTGACACCTCTATGAAAACATAATCCCATTTAATGTAATCACATACATAAATAAACAAGTGTCTCAGGTCTTCCATCAAGCCTAAGTACAACTACTAAAAGCAAATCTCGGCCCCAAAATAGCATATAAAACCCTACACCAGTAGTCGATAGAAGTGTACATCTAGTTATACATGCAATCTCATAATTAATGTAGGTTCCCAAATATTAAAAACAAAATTTTGCTTGAGCGGAATTAAGTTAAGGATGAATGCAAATCAACTTTCTCTTTTTGAAAAACTCCTTTTCAATTTTATCAAACCAAGTTTTCACACAAATTTACTTAACCAGATTTATTTAGTTTAACACTAAGCAGAAGCTAATGATTAAAGCAGGTAAAATAAAGTAAAGCAATACTCACAATGCCGATGTACGAGGAAAAACCCAATCGAGAAGAAAAACCTCAGACGACCCAGGCTAGACAATCACTCTTACAATGGTTTTACAAAGTCAGACGATAGTCTTATATAATAACTCGATCCACCCATGAGACTTGACGCTCCTCTGATCTTCTACCAATCTTCACAGTGCCCAAGCGCAAAGTAACCTCCTTCCACGATTCTCGTCCACAGTAGTCGCCTCCACGAATGCCTCGGTATCCACCGATACAGCCTTATATCGTCTACAATGTTGAACAAAAAAGTAAACTTCTTCGCTTCTCCACCACAAAACCAACAATGTTCAAGTGTTGAACAAACCCAACCTGGTGCAACAAAGATCACAAAACATATGGTAATGATAACTCGGATCTTTGTTAACTCTAAGGATGTATTTAAGCTTTGAAACTTTAGAAATAATTGTAGAATCACATACTTTTGAAAACTGATTCCATTCTGCACACACATAGAGAAAACTGGAACACACCTCTATTTAAAAGATTTTGAGGCGGTGGCTTCTATCTCGTTCGGGCGACTACGTTTGTCATTTGAAAGACGTCGCCCAGATTAGAGTTTTAATGAAACCCACTTTATAATCAAATTTTTACTTAAAACCAACTCTTATCCAACTCTAATCCATTCCTATCCGATTAAAATGAAGTGTAAACAAATAAAACATTTTATTTCAAATAACATCCTTATTTTTGTAAAATAAAATTCCGAGTTTCATTAACATTATGCATTCATACATGTGTGATCGCGTAAATGCAATTAAACTTGAAGACGAGAAATTGCACCAAATAAACTTCAGCATGATTAATTCTTTATAGCTTTGCCGCAACATCTTCAATTAATCTTTGACAAGTCATTGTCTCGTAATGATCGGATAATTAAAATCTACCTATGACTCAAACGTGTTTTGTTCCTAGCATAAGTCAAAACTACATTAATACTTAATTGGAAATTTGGTCCTTACAAATCTCCCCCTTTGACTATTATGGCACAAAACTAGCAGTGAAATGCCTAAGTCGGGCCATCAAGTCGTTTGACACCTAAATCCCATCCCATAAAACCTAAAAATAAAATTACATCATCAGTAAAGGATAAGACTGATAAACAATGGACCAACAAGAATGAAACTGTCTCTGAATGTCTGAATGTGATGTAGACATGAAATCTCGAATCTCTTTATGCATACCTACACACATGAAATAGACAAATACCCAGTGAAGTATGGAGGAACTAATGATGTAAATCAATATGAAAACTCACAAAACTACCCCTACATCACAGACATCTCTCCCGCCTTTTGTCTTGAATAGACAATCCGGTGAAAAGATAAATAATTCTAGCATAAAATAATACCAATGTGAATAAATCACTAAATAAACATTAAACAACCATCTAAATATGATCAATCAATGTCAAATTCGTAGCTAGAAAACAGTGAATCACACAAAGAATATATCAATCCAAGCATGTGTGATTAAACGAATCAATGGAATAAAAGATTAAATCGCTAAAAGATGACTGCGTAAAAAAAAATCCAGTACCAAAAGATGAACAATATTCATTAGGGTACTGAAACATAAATCAACCAGAAAAAGTCAAACTGGTCAAACAGGATGTCATTCGAATGGGCCGGGGATGTCGCTAGAATGAGATGCGACAACCCTCGAACGAAACATCATGACGTTTGAACGACATAAACAAACTCTCACATAAACCCTTGAAACTTAAACAGTGTTGCCCAGTGAAGAAATTTCCCGAAAATAATAACTAGAAGGGGCTCAAAACTGCAAAACAGTAGTAAAACTAAAACAACTCAAAACAAAGAAATATGAGTAACATGCCAACATAGTATCGATGTGCCTAAACATGAACATGGAGTGTATGATCATGAACTAAAACAAATGAATCACAATTCCAACACATCGAAACGATCAAGAAGCTCTAATCTATAACAATCTATCATCAAACTTTATTATAGTCATATGTGACAATTAAAGTATGAGATTAATGAACTGAATAAATATCATGCACACGAATCCAAAATTTTGACGATTATACAAATAATAGCATCACTACACGATTTTTCAACGTTAGGATTCTTTGCGCAAACCCGTTGAAGAATTTCAATCTATCCAAACTCCCTCAAATATATATAATATTTTCTTTTGAATGAACTAAAATAATTTGGCCCATTTTTGGCATATGATTCTTTTTATTGCCTTAGGATTTTTTCCGCCGCTCTTTTAAACAGTGGCTTTCACAATGAGTCAATTTTACACTCTCACAGCCCTTTCCCGTGAACACTCGTCATTTTTTAATTTAATCATCAGGGTAAACGATTATTACATGCACACTCCCTCCTTAAGTCTCCTTACGCATAGATCACAAGATTGAGATAAGAACGTCTCACCAAACTCAAATATGTAAGAGTAGTCAAACATCCATATAAACTCGTGCATGTGTGCAATCATGGCATATACACAAAGTCAAATCAAAACGCATATCAACTTCGAAACAACCCTATAAAATCAATGGTTAAGATCATTCTAAGCATCGATAATAATGACCAAATGTCCTAGCCACGTGGATAATGGAAGGAAGAGGTCCAAGCACACCAACATGTTAACTCACGACACAAAAACAAACCGAAAATATTTTTTGGCTTTTTCAAAATATTTTTACTCAAGTAAAAGCAACATCTTTTTGTGTTTTTCTCAAAAATTTTCAAAACCAAAAATCTCTTTGTATTTTTCAAATAAGATGCAATAAATGAAAAAAAATATATAATACAAAGTGATAAACTTGGTAATACACTCAACCTTTAGATTTAGCATGGGAAGAGTCAAGTGAAACCAAATGAGAACAAACAAGTTTTAGTTCTAAAGCCTCTAAGTCCGATTTCCTAACCCAAGTAGGTGTAATATAACTCATGAGGTTTTGGGAATCGACACAACTTTATTTCTAAAATTCCTAGGAACATTCCTAAGGTCATTGCAAAAACATCTAAGGTGACCTTTCCTACCATAATGGGAACACGTGTAAACATGGTGGGAATGATTACTAAAATATCGACCTCTCCTCATTTTCCTAGTGGGCTCTCTCATACAAATGGCATTGGATTTGGGGTTGGGAACTCTCTTATCGTAGCATATACCAAACCTACCTTTCTGGACTTGGACGGTCCCTAACATCCTATCCAATTTTTCTGACCTAGACTCCAAGTCAAACTTAACTCTAGACGAGTCTCTTAAACTCTCCTCCAACTCCTTAATCCTAGACTCAAGTAGACTCCTAGAGTCTTCAAACTCTAGCAACTCTTTTTTCAAAGCCTCCATCAAACTTTTAAGGCTATCTCTCTCTTTCTCTATGTACTCTAGATTCTCCCTAAGATTCTTCTCCCGTGCCCTAAGATCCTCAATTAATGCATCATTATTTTCTACGACATCCTCTTTCAACTTAGCATTCAATTTCAAGTTTGCCTTTTTCACCTTCATCGTCTCCTCAAACAACTCTCAAAATGTAACTTGCAACTCTCCTACGTCGATCTCCTCATCCTCGCTCTCATCACCCTCATCCTCTCAGGAAGCACTCTCAACAGCCTCAAAAGTGTCATGCACATGAGTATCCTCGCGGAAAGATATATCGTCGTCGCTCACATGACATGCCATAAATGCAAAAAAGCTACGCTCAATGGGGAAATCCTCTCCCTCTTCCGGTTCACTATCACTTAAGGTGGCGTTGTATGTTATCGGCTTCTTACCCTCTTTAATAAATCTAGTGGGACACTCAGCTACTTTGTGACTATACCCCTCACACCCGAAACACCTATCAGACATATCTCTCTTAGGTTTCTCACTCTTATCCTTAGTTGTGGAGTCTCTCCTGTTCTTGAATTTCTCAAACTTTTTGGCAACTTTTGATTGCTTATGAATTTGAAGAAACTTCTTGAACTTTCTTTCCAACAAGACGACATCCTCAAAGTCGGAATCGGAATCGTCATTCGAAACTTTAGTTTCCTCCTTCAGGGCTTTCAAGGCAATGTCCTTTTCTTTCTTTGGCACTTTCTTGGAGGTAAACATGTTGAGTTCAAAGGTTTTAAGGTCTCCTACGATCTAATCTAGTTTCGATGAGTTAAGCATACCAAGGGAATTCATAACAGTCACTTTTGCATCAAAACAACTGGAGAAAGATCTGAAAATTTTCTTAATCACTCGGTTATCGATAATCTTCTCACCTAGGTTAAACGCCGCATTAACAATCGTGGACAACCTAGTGTAAAACTCATCAAATGTCTCACTCTCTAACATTTTGACCGTCTCAATTTGTGTAGTGAGATTTTGCAACTTAGACACCCTAACCGTGCTCGTGCCCTCGTGAGTGAGTGACAGTGTATCCCAAGTTTCTTTTGAAGTTTCACAAGTCATGATACGATTATACTCTTCAGGTGTGACATGTGAGGAAATAACATGCAGACCTTTAGAGTTATACTATGTAAGCCTATGTTCAGTCTCAGTCCATGACTCGTAACGTTTCAAAGTAGTGACTTCATCCTCTCGTGTGACAGGTGGTGTCCAACATTTTTCAACCGCTAACCAAACACACTCGTCGATAGATTTTAAAGCACTTATCATTCGCATTTTCCAATAAGCATAATTAGTGCCATAAAAAACAGGAGTGCGAAAATTATCATAACCACCAAAATTCATCCTTATAATAAAAAAGGGATTAAACACAATAAAAATGTATTTCTAGCTTTGATACCAATTTGTTGGTCCCCCAAAAATTAAAAACAAACTTTTGCTTTAGCGGAATTAAGTTAAGGATGAATACAAATCAACTTTCTCTTTTTGAAAAACTCTTTTTCAATTTTATCAAACCAAGTTGTGACACAAATTTACTTTACCAGATTTTATCTTGTTTAACCGTAAGTAGAAACTAGTGATTAAAGCAAGTAAAATAAAGTAAAGCAATACTCACAACGCCGATGTACGAGCAAAAACCCAATCGGGAAAAAAACCCTCGGACGGACTAGGCTACACAGTCATTATGGCAATGGTTTTACAAAGTCAGATGGTAGTCTTATACAACAACTTGATCCACCCACGATACTTGATGCTCCTCTGATCTTCTACCAATATTCACAGTGCCCACGCAAAAACTAACCTTCTTCCATGATGCTCGGACATAGCAGTCGCCTCCATGAATGCCTCGATATCCACCAATACAGCCATATGTCGTCTATGATGTTGAACGCGAAAGTAAGCTTCTTCGCTTCTCCACCGCAAAACAAGCAATGATCAAGTGTTGAACAAACCCAACTTGGTGCAACAAATATCACATAACATATGGTATGATAACTCAGATCTTTGTAAATTTAAGTATGTGTTTAATCTTTGAAACCTTAGAAAATAATTGCAAAATCACGTACTGTTTGAAAACTGATTTCGTTAGGCACACACTGAGAGAAAACTAGAACACACATCTATTTAAAAGATTTTGAGGCAGTGGATTCTATCTCATTCGAATGAGATACTGCATCGTTTGAACGACAACAACACTCGTTCGAACGATAACATTTGTCGTTTGAACGATGTCACCCAAATTAGGGTTTTAATCAAACCCACTTTGTAATCAGAGTTTTACTTAAAACCAACTCTTATCCAACTCTAATCCGTCCATATCCCATTAAAATGAAGTGTAAACAAATAAAGCATGTTAAAAACATTTTCTTAAAAATAACATCCTTATTTTTTTACAATAAAATTCCGAGTTTCATTAAAATTATGCATTCAACAGTGTAATCTCGAAAATGCAATTAAACTTTGAAGACGAGAAATTGCACCGATTAAACTTTGACATAATTAATTTCTTGTAGCTTTTCCACAACGTCTTCAATTAATCTTTGACAAGTCATAGTCTCATATTGATCGGATAATAAAAATCTACCTATGACTCAAACGTGTTTTGTTCCGAGAATAAGTCAAAACTACATTAAGACTCAATTGGAAGTTTGGTCCTTACAATTACTACAAGGATATCTCCCTAAAAGTTAAGAAAGCGGATGAAAACTAAGACAACCCAATAAACTGGCATGTCTCTATAATCACGACGTAAAGCAACCCTTAACCACTAAGGTGTCCACATAAACCTAAATCTTAGAGATAAAAATACATATACCTTAAAATTTTAGTACACACACAACTAAAAGAGAAATGACAAATCCTCAGTGTCTAAGCAAGACTCATGCACATGGTTTATAAACATACCTATTGTATGTGAAAATTACTCTCCTACGTGGACTCATGATAAATGTACACTTGTCCTCCTATGTGGAAGACCAGTAACCATGATTGGCATTATAGACACTTAGTCGGCTAGAGGGCCGACCATCTCCAAAAAGGCCAATCATCAGGAATATCAAAAGTTACTCGGATGGGATGCCAACCAACACTGAATTCCAAGAGTTTTATTTATTATACACGTATGTTAATGCGTGGCAATATAAAGTCATTCCATCTTTAGGGTTTTACACCTTTATAAATACAAAAGACTCCCTCATTTGAAGGGACAACTTGAATCACTCATATGCACACCATAGTAAGATATTGTAAACCTTATAAAACAATACCGACTGTAATGTAGGCTATTTTACACCAAAACCATATTAAAAACCTCTTCTCTTATGCGTGTGATTTGATTAACATATCATATTTTTAATCTGTGATTATAAATCTGGATTAAGTCCATTTTAGACATCAATAATACCTATGACTATCCCCCGAAGGTACCCCAAACGTTGGTTGCCACTAAGGAATTTAATACTTAGGTGGCCCCTCTTTCCATGAGGGTAACATCTTTCTCTAAAGGAACCATCAGAATGGAGGCCCTACTGACGTACTTCATTGGCTAGTTCTGCTAAAATTGGCCTCATTTTCCCTGCTCTTATAAATCGTGTCTTCACTGGATAATATTTCCCTCGCTCTACTTACCAAAATAGATCATATATACCACTCTTGTAAACTCTTGGGGTCCTCTCCCCTATGTGGTTATTTTTTCTGGGGAGGTCCCCTACTCAGGTCCACGCTACACCATCTCTACTTATTGGGACAGTTTTTCCCTCGGTCTTCCAAATCTTACGGAATTTATCCCTATAATAGTTATAATGCTCCTAGTAATATAGGAGTGTAACTTCATCCACCAGAGCACATGTTGTGAAAAATGGGTTACGTAGTAATACTTGTCAAACCTTTCACACAAGGTTTTCTATCAAAACCAAAAAGTCTTTCTAGCTTGAACCTCTAGCTTCTCTTATGTATCAATCCCTCCCGATGTAGATTTTGAACAAATAGTTAAACTCTTACTCATACTGGTTCCCTCATGGATGCATGAACGATATCTTTAAAAACTTAATCCTAACACTGTCACAGATGGTTAGGGAAAGAATTTCCCATCGAACCAGACACTAATCACTTTCAAATGATCTCATGCTCAAAATCTCCTAATTCCTGACTGAAGTCGACCTCGTGCATGGGATGTTTCGCAAGAAAAATGAAAATAAGGAACCATCCTAATACACTTGGCCATTCCAATCATTCGTCCAGAAACAACAGTGTGATACCCCAAAGTGATCGCCATTATAAAGAGTACAAACCCTAAATGATAAGGCTCTAAAGTAGTCAAAGAGCACAATGAAAAAAAGCGACAAGCG
The DNA here is from genome assembly GCA_949130495.1 of Sambucus nigra. Classification (NCBI taxonomy): domain Eukaryota; kingdom Viridiplantae; phylum Streptophyta; class Magnoliopsida; order Dipsacales; family Adoxaceae; genus Sambucus; species Sambucus nigra. The sequence continues at coordinate 265,313,144 of OX422223.1, forward strand.
CACTCAAGATCCCTAGTACACAAGAATATGAAATGCTCTGATACCAAATGTGACACCCCGTAATATTCAAAAATAGATTGATCAGTTCTAAATTAAACAATACATTAGTCTATACAAATAAGTACCATTCTAATCATACAAGAAAATAAATAAACTTAATATAGACACTGAAAGATATTCCAAAACTTCAATAGCATCCACATGAGTGAAATCTAACATGCCAAAACAACTAAATATAGGCTATATAAAATGTGAATACAAATATGTATCTCTATACGATAATGGATAGCGAAAAACAAATGAACTGATAGGATTGGAACGCATGCCAATGACACCTAAATCCTAAAGTAAATCTATGACATATGGATGAATAAAAGCGACACTACTAACCAAGGCTACAGAACGGGCGACCTCGGTCCTAAAACGTTAAATCCATAACGTTAATAACAACTTTAAAGATAATAGAAGTATAATGAAAGTTGTAATGAGTCATAACTATGAATTTGTGTCTAGATTTTTAACATCTTTTAGAATTACCCCCACACGACCCAAGTGACCCCATTGATATGTTTTATTCTACATATGTGAAATTAACCATTGAAATTCATGATAAAATTGCACCAGTCAAATTCACATGTATGAAGAAATTAAGATAGTTTAAGAGTTTAAGGATAACATAAGCAAATCAAGTAACAAAATCCTAGCTTCAATGACTTTGGGGATCACTCGTGCGAACTAAGTATAGACTTAGGTCGTCCTGAACCTAAGACCTCATAAAAGTAAGTAATAAATCACCACATATACCCATAAATCATATAACCTACCAACCCAAGGATATATAAAATAAATCTCACCATAATTTGTCTCGAACACGAGTACCTAAAAATGTGAGCCATGGGTAAAAATTGACTATGGCATCTCATCTACTCATCAAGGTACCATAACGGTCTGAGTCGTACATTCCATTTTTAATTGGAATCCCCCCTTAGTACGATCACCACGAGTTCTCACTCATGGTATTCATCACATAAAGAACACATCAATTTATATCTATTTTAACAACAGAATTCGATTACCAAGCTAAATTTGTCCATTTTAATTTCATTTAAAATGGATTAAGGAGTCCATTAATTACATTACATTTAAGTCATCAAATTCATAATATAAATAAGATAATATAAATCAATTTAGATCATGAGTCATCGAGAAACAATTCCTAATCATCAATTTTGAAATAAAATAAAAAAAGAGAAATTGCCAAATATCTGAAGGCACTGGTCGACTGCGGGGGCAGGGTTGGTCTATCGCATCCTTCAATGTTTTGAAGTTCTAGTAGACAGCACATTATATAACCCCCTATGTCTATCCTTACGTCCTTAGAAATTTCATTACAAAACTTAGGTCATACTTTGAATGCAGATCTAGAGGCCATCGGGCGCTCTGAGCAGCATTTGACTCTGGTAAACTCTATTGTGAGAGCGAAAGCTCAATGAATCCTTAAAGGTCACTGAATTCCCTTTCCAACGACCACCCCGTGTACAAATTGGCATAGCAGTTCGGATGAACAGGCTATTTTACTATAGAAAACCAATTTGGAGGCCACCAGGCATCCCTATTTGACCCCAATCAACTTCAATGCCAGAGTGAAAGATTAATGAAACCTATAAGATCACTGAAACCCCTTTACAACGGTCCACCCCGTGCATGAAACAGCATAATTGTTCAGACAAATGATTTATTTTCCCCAAAAATTGATCTAAAGGCCACCAGGCGCTCCTGAGCACCGTTTGACCAAGATCAACTCTTCATATCGAAGTACCTCTCATAAACGTTCCAACAGTCCACCCTGTGCACGATTCTGACTTACAGTTTGGATGAATGATCCATTATTGCCCGACAATCTCCCGTCTAATGGATCGAAGAGTGCTTTCGAGCCCCGCTTGACCTAAAGTCAACTCCCAAACCTAGGAGCGACATAAAGTACTCTTGAAGGTATCTAAATTATGTTTTTAATGGTATGCCCCATTCGTGATTTCGATTTATGGATTTCATTATACGACCATTTTCAGAGAAAATTGCATGAGATTGTTGATTGGCAGGTCCATTTTCCTACCTATCGGTAGTGTGTCTAGGGTTACCTGCCGATTAGCAAGGCTAGGGCTATGACGATCAACACCCCCTTACCCTGTAGTTAGAGGGATCGATCTCACTCCCACGTCACCCTGAGATCCATCAATACCAGTGACATCGACAACATTCTCTTGCAATCAACGAAGTTTCCTTGTGTGAAATTCCTTTCCATATTTTATTCCCATTAATTCACACCCAATTTAGGAAAATCTCATTCTCCCTGATCCAACATTCATCACAACATTCAACGGAGCTCATCAAGGATTAATATCAAACCTCAATTCTCCAAAGAAGGTCCAAAATTTCTTCTCTCTATTTAAATTCTTTATTTTCGCATTAGTTACGCAAATTTGTAATCTAGCTTTTACTTTAGTTCATACATATTAATACTTCATAATTTATTAGTTATATTGCACAAACTTTATCTTCTATAAAAAAAAATAAAGAAAAAGAAGGTTACACCTATAAATTACAATGGGATTATCCACCATTATTTCTCAAAACTAAAATACATTTTCTACACACACACATATAATAAACTCCCATTTGAATCTATGGGATAAACACCACCCTTGTGCCACATGCGAACTACGTGAACTTTGATGCCTTTATAGGATACGTAGTCCTCTCGGGCTAAAACTCGAGACTCGAGTCCTATTTTCACATTTTCAGCTTTTCCTATTTTATCCATATATTATTCATATATATCATACTTGTGATTCATACTCGCATCTTATCGAACATGTATTATCGTTTCATCATGACGATAAATATCTCGATAAGTGCACATGTCCTATATTCTAATTAATATTTTGGTAACATTCCTTTTGATGACCTCACTCCAACTTTTCCATGATATGAGTCGGGCAATTCCGATCTCCATTTATATATACACACACACACACACTTCACGGAGAAATTAAGGAAAATTATAGCACAAGCCCATGAGAGACCAAAAGGGCGGGATGGGTGCCTAACACCTTCCCATTTCGTAACTTAGCCCCCGAACCTCTGAACTATTGGCTTCGTAAGCTTCAGTTATTCTTTGATGTCGCTCTCTCAAGGCGGCGACATGTTCTTTTGCCTATTTTGTGAAAAATATGCTGGCGACTCCATCTTTTGACATCACCCCATATCGACGAAAAAGAGGGCGTGAGATCTTCACTCCCTCCCCCCGGAAAGGAGAATCGGATGTCCAGAGTGGAGACTCCGCAAGGGACTTTCCTTATAAGAGGGCTAGACTTTGTTTGAATGGGTGTTTTATTTTTCTACTTGTGTGCGTATGCACCTACCTGTATGTTATTTGTTTCTCCTCTATTTCATATATACCTCATGCTTATATCACTACTCACTTACACACTTGTAGATACTCTCCATGTTCAGTTCACACTACGTACACATAGGTTCACTTATATCCACATATTGCACACACCACTTAGAATATCAATGCTTAGGTGTCACTAACACACACCCCAACTTATCACACTTGTATATATCCATGCTTACTCACACCACTTGTAGTTAATCCCTGCATAGGTTCACTATCACACACTCACTTGTAAATATTCTCACATCACTCACTCTTACATATCCATGCTTAGTGTTATCTCCATGTTAGGTTTACTTTTTATACTTGTACATTATTCCCTTTTAGTATAGTGCTCATCATGATAAAATACTCTCTATATAATATAATAATCAAGAATTATGAATTTCGCACACTATATCACCAAAGAGCATGGCTATTGACCAAATTTTGTCCCGTAACTTTGGAGTCACTTTGTGATGGGCGCTGGTCCGCCAGGTCGCAGTTAGCCTAAGCAATGTGCTCTCACATTTCATTGGCCAAGTACTTTTGACGTATATCGAACGGTTCCCCCTGTATCGTACCGTTTGACCAAAGTCATGATGGGAGGTATATCGCAGGGAACTCGTTCACGTACGTCGAGTATATCAAATTCTCTCTCACACATATTGTCCCCATGAGGTATATAGTGAGACAATTCACGTACACTCAGGTATATCAAATGGCTTATCCACACATACCGATTGCCCTTAAAAGAAAGACGTATATCGTGGAAGGCATGCCAAAGGGGGGACCCTTACAATTAACCCAACAACTGCATACCCTCATATAGGCATCAAACATAGGACACTCATATTTAGTTCATCAGTTATTACCCGAAACTCTGTCAAAATGATGGGTCGGCATGTTGCCCAAATTTTCGCGCAATTTTGTCCTTTTTAAAATGGTCTCATGTCCATGAGCCTGGTAACAAGTCCAACCATGTTTCGCATATTTTTTCAAACCCAATTTTTCCAGGCTCAGGTCCCGTCCGACATTTTTTTCTACATGTAGGTAAATCTAATACAAGTGACAACATAATAATAATAATAATAATAATAATAATAATAATAATAATAATAATAATAATAATAATAATAATAATAATAATAATAATAATAATAATAATAATAATAATAATAATGATGATGATGATGATGATGATGATGATGATGATGATGATGATGATGATGATGATGATGATGATGATGATGATGATGATGATGATGATGATAATAATAATAATAATAATAATAATAATAATAATAATAATAATAATAATAATAATAATAATAATAATAATAATAATAATAATAATAATGTTGTTGAGACCCTTTTTCTCGTTTTTCCTCTTTCTTTATCAAAAGTGTCAAAAAAACATTTTTCCCATCTTGTATCAAAATACCAAAAGCATTTTTTCTTCCTTTTACCATAAATGTTTTTCCCCCTTTTTACCCCAAAACATTTTGTCCTCTTTTCCAAAAATGTCAAAAATATTTTCCTCCTATAATTAAAGACTTTCCTTCTTCTCTTCTGAAAATAAATTCAAATCTTTCTCCTTTTCAGTTCGATCGCATACCCGACCCTTAGCCTAGCTCCCTATTGGCTTTAGTCTTCCGTTGAACTGCCCCGAGGATCCATAAGTTCCCTCACTACTTCCTTCGAGTCCAGAATCCACCTGCACCCGCTTTCTATGGAGAACGCATACCAAGTATCGATTGTGCAACCAGATTTGATGACGTTCTAGTCCAACTCACTGCCAAGATTGATAACCTTCAAACCGAGGTTCATGAGATGAACGAAATCGGGTCCCTATTCTCAAAGAGCCCAAGGTCCTCTTCCCTTGCGCTATGGGTCCGCCCGCACCTGAGCCTATATGGGTCCTCGAGGAATATCAACACGATCCACATGCCCCTCTTGCTAATAGGCCACCGCCAGCTCAGCTCCCTATGCCAAATCTTGTCCACCCAGGGGATAACCTAGCCATGACCATTGATCCAAAGGAAGAAGAGTTGAAAAAGGTCAAGGAAGACTTAAGATGTTAACTAAGAAGTTTGACCAAATTTGAATCTCCGGGAACTACATGGATTACACATATATGTCTCGTCATCCTAAAGTGAGGCTGCTGAAAAAGTTTAAGATACCTAACATTGAGAAGTTCGGGGATAGTGGATCCCCAATTGTTCATCTCCGAAATTACCACCGAACCATGACTCTCCTAGGTGCCTCTGAGGAAATAATGGCCCAAATGTTCCAACAGACTTTGAAGGAGAACTCTCTTCGCTGGTTCTTATCTCTCGAGAAGTCCATAATTGATAATTGGGAGGATGTTGCCCTTGAATTCATATCACAGTACAAGTATATATATGAGTTAGAAGTTACCCACCATGATTTAGAACTTCTCAGATGGAATCCCGGGGAATCTGTCCGTAACTTCATAGCAAGGTGGAGAGAGAAAGTATCCACTATGACCAATCGGCCTTCCAAATAGGAGAAAGTCAGTATTGTAAAGAAGACCTTCTTGCTCCATGATTGAACAACAATGGGAGGATAGTAATACCCCCATTTATGAGCCCTTAGAGAAGTAGGAGTGGAGATTGAAGAAAGTCTTGCTAAGACAAAAGTTGAGCCGAAAAAAGTATTCGGACAGTTTACTCCCAGAAAGTATGAGAAGCCTGCCCATATCATAGTTTTAACCATCAATAATATCTATCAGCCTGCCACTTCATGGGCACCCGAAATTTTTCCTAACCTAGTAAAAAAGTAACAACCAAGCTTTACGCTCCCCTCTCCAAAGTTTACCAAGCCCTTTTAAGCCTAAATCTTAACAAGCCATTGGACCCTCGTCCATTACCAAACCCACTTCCCAAAAATTTCAAACTCGATGCCCATTGTAATTTCCATCAAAATTTCATCCATACCCCTGATTAGTGTTTCCACCTTCGAAATGTAATCTAAGATCTGATTGATTGGGGCATCATTGCCCCACTAGCCAATCCTAAACCAAATACTACCCAAAATCCACTCACAAATCATGCAAATAATATCTTCCCAGAAGAAGATCCATAATTTGATCAATCTACCTAGATTTTACCTAGTAAATCACCCATCATACCTATATATTACCCTAAACCCCTCCATGTTTGCCCATATTTTCTCTTACATCCTACCTGTTTTGCCGATCAGGCTCTGTCACTCCTTATAAGAGCATGCATTGTTGTTCCTACCCATTTCGGAGGGAAAGATTTTGAATTATCAACAGTATTGAACCAACTTCAAGAGTTCACTAAAATTTCCCTCAGAGATGACTGTTGACTGACAGAGATTCAGTACGCTATTCTTAAAAGATCAAAAATGGTCTTGAGAGTCGGATAATTGGGTGGTACCTACCAATGAAGTCAGACTAGATGATGTTGTCCAGATCATGGAGGACTTATTCTAATAAATCGGTGAGATTTACAATATTTCTGAGCTACTTGATGATTTGAAACTATAAGGGCGCCTGGTCCTTTCACTTATACATCTCCCCATTGAGTGGGAGGATCTATACGAAGAGGACATTGAGGTTTTACAATGTATTAACTTCTTGTGGAAAAATGATGTCGTTTCCACGGATGAGGGGACAAATTCGATAGTTCAGGTGAAAAGTCAAGCCCATAAAAGACTAGCCCAATAGTCAGTATATGTGGAATGATATTGTTTGAGGATCTGCTAGGAGAGATTAACAAGGTGTTTAAATAGCCCGAGATAGATGAGGAAATGGAGTTTTTATTTTTTCCCTCTTTTGTGAACCATATGACTAGATCAGGGAGGCATTACCAGGTCCCAAAACCGCAATCATTAGCAACCGACGAAGGAAAGGTTGTTGAGAAACTTCCTTTACCAGAAATGACCCTCGAGGAGAGCAAGATCCTCGATCAGTTAAAGAAAACCGAATTTAACATCACTTTGTGGAGACTCTTTATGTCTTTCTAGCTTCACCAAAATGCCCTGATTAAACTACTCATGGGGCCTACAGCCCCTCCTTCCACCACTCCAGAAGAAGTAGTGAACTTGGTCATATCTCTAACCTCTACTAGAATGCTCTCCTTATCCGAAGAAGAAATCCCTAGATTTAGACCAAATCATAACTATGCTCTCAATATCTCCGTCGAAGTCATGGGAAAGACCGTTCCACTTTCGTTTGTCGATAATAGACTAGCTCTTAATATTTTCCCATTAAGAACCCTCAACTACTTGGGACTGAAAGTGAGCGACCTTGCTCCAACCTCTGCTGCGGTGCGTCCTTATGATAATACTTATCGGGAAGTAATGGGAACCATCAAGCTTACAATAGGGATTGGTCCTATAAGTCCCGTCACTGAATTCTAAGTCGTCGACATCCCGAATTTTTTCAACCTGTTGCTCAGACGATCATCGCTATAGTATCAAGGGTGTCTTCTTCCTTCCGTCAGATTCTGAAGTTCTTCGCCAATGGGCAGGTCATCACCATCTTGGGTGATAATGATAACATTGATAATGCAAGCACCAGTAATTTTGTACTAGAAATATATTGTGGGGCAAATGATATGCTTCTGTCAGGTTTTTGTGTCAAATAACTTCGGCTCCTAACCGGGAATGATTTTGAAGATAGAGTCTATCCAGAACATAACCCTCATGGCAACGTCAATGTGATACAAATGTTCAACAACATGCACTTCATGCGCGGACTGGGGTTGTGACGATGATAACAGGGAATATTAAAACCCATAGTGTTGAAGAAGGCCTTTCCTCGTTATGGCTTGGGTTATCAACCATCAACAGAGGGACTCAGAATGCTTTGCCAACCTCAGTTGAAGATAAGGCTAAAAAGTTCCATGACTGTCTCAAGATTCCTTGAACGAAAGATTCATCAAATATGGTGCATACTTCCCTTTTTGTGGCTTTCCCGAATCGTGCTATGATCATATGGACAAGAAGATGAAACTAAGAATGGAGATCTTTTTCTAAGACAGCTACTCATGGGCAGCATCATGTGCAACCACTAATTGAGAAGAGTATAGTTGCTATCAGAGATTCCAAGGGAGTGCCTCCGAGGATTCGTTTAACTTGCAACACTAGGACTGAAACTTTGCATGATCCACGTAAGTTCTACATCATCGAATCCATCTCACCTGATCAAAGTTGTTAATGCACCCTCAACTAGAATGTTATACCAATTCCACCCGCTGAAATAAACCCAACTCTGATGTTTATCCCATTTTCTCTTCTTTTGTTAGCACTCCATGTTCTGATCATAATGTAATCGACACGTCCTTTGATGAGGTTCTCAAGGTTGTTTGTCCCACTAATGAAATAAATAAAGATTTTGAGTATCTTGTTGTGTCTTACCTTAATTGTCTTGATTCTAATCAAACTCTTGATGATGATAATTTTACAAATGAAAAATTATTAACTGATATTAATGAGGTTAATAACAAACAACATAACCGTGTTCAAGTTAATAAAGATGAGACTATTATTATTAATCTCGATTCTAGTAGCCAATTGGGCAAGATTAAGATAGGGTCCACCCTTGATGAGCAAGAGTGCACAACTCGAGGAATTACTAGAGGAATTTTTTTATGTATTCGCATGGTCCTACGACGATATGTCGGGAATTGATCTCGAGATATCTCAACACGAGATTCCAACGCTCCCAGAATGCAAATTGGTCAAACGAAATTGAGTGATCAAATAGCCCACATGGCTATCCAATATTGTACTCATGCCAAAATTCAAAGGAAAGGTTCGCATGTGCGTTGACTACCGAGATTTGAACAAGGACTCTCTGAACTATGATAACCCCCTACCCAATATCAAAATGATTGTGGATAACAGGTCTAGTCATACTCGAAATGCCACCACCCATAATGGAGAAAGAAGTTCGAGGATTCTTTGGAAAATTATAGAATATCAATCGGTTCATCAGCTTGTTGACTTTATATTTGTGAACCCGTCTTCAACTCCTCCAGAAGGATTTAACTGAGGTTTTGAATGAAGCTTTACAGGAGGCCTTTGACCGAATCAAGTAATATCTAACCCGACCTCCGATACTCATACCACCACAACATGGTCTTCCCCTACTCCTATACCTGACCGTAACACACAGTGCAACTGGGGATTATTGGCCCAATACCTTAAAGAATCTCGTAAAGAGAGAGACACCAATTATGCCAGTTGCAAGTTGGTCGGGTATGAAGTTAACTACACTACCTTAGAGAAAGCATGTGTCGCTCTTATCTGGGTCACCCAAAAATTATGACACTACATACTCGCTTTTCCCATCAAACTTGTACCTCGAATAGTTCCTATCAAATACCTTCTAGAGAAACCTTCCCTGTCTAACCGAATGGCCCGGTGGTTGATGCTGCTAGCCGAATTTTCTATTGTGTATGTTACTCAGAAAGCAATGAAGGGATGAACCATCTCTGACTACCTCGCTAACTACCCTATGTAAGAAATTGATGTTTGGATTTTTGAGTTCTCGGATGAAAATATCCTTTGTACCTCCCGAGAAGACCTCTAGTGGTAAATGTTCTTTGACGGTTCTGCTAACAAGAAAAGATATGACATTAGGATACTCTTAATCTCCCTTAATGACTCTCGCACTCTCGTTTCCACCAAGATAGATTTTTCATACACCAGCAACAAGACCGAATATGAGGCATGCATGGTAGGCCTCAAAGTTTCTCCTAAGAAAGGAATTCAATGCCTATATATCTATTGGGATTTATCCCTCATCATCGTTCAAGAACTCATAAAATGGAAAGTCAATGACGAGAAGCCCTTACCATTCCATGCATACATAGAAGAGTTGGCCTACTAATTACAAAATATCACTTTCCACCACCTGCCCCGAGCAAGGAATAACTTAGTTAATGCCCTTGATACCTTAGCCTTCATGATTAACAAGACCGAAGGAATAATAATGGCCTTTACTAGTCCAAAAGCACGCTAAACCTACCCATTTCTACCACATTGAGCTCATCACAGGAGAAAATCCTACTATAGCCCATTATTGGTACTACAATATTTGGCGCCTCCTCAAGAATGGTAGGTATCCCTAAGATTCTAACAAGAAAGACTGAGTAACCCTTCGCATACTGGCTGCCCAGTACATTATCTATGATAAAGCACTATTCAAGAGAAACTTTGATGGAATCCATTTACACTGCATCGCAAGGGCTGACATTGAAGAGATGATGTAGAAAATACACATCGTGGAGTGAGGATCCCACGTGAATTTCCATATGCTTGCCAAGAAAATCATCCTATAGGGATACTATTGGACTACCATGGTCCAAGATTACACCGCCTATGTTCAGAGATGCCTTAAATGCCAACAGTTCTCTAATCTCAAGCACTTGCCTCCGCTAGAATTATACAACATAACTTCTCCATGGCCCTTCTCCACCTGGGGCATCGATATCATAGGGAAATTTACACCCAAGGCCTCTAACGAGCATGAATTCATCTTGGTTGCCATTGATTACTTCACCAAATGGGTTGAAGTTGAGTCATACGCAGTGCTAAATGCCAAAACGGTAGACAAATTCATCTAAGAAAACATCATTTGCCGATATGGGGTCCCGGACGAGCTAGTGTCGGACAACGGGTTACATTTCGAGGAAGAAGTCACTAAATTGGTCGATGAGTATGGGATCCAGAGGCACACATCTTCTCCTTACCGACCTCAAACCAACGGTGCAGTCGAAGCAGCCAATAAGAAACTCAAAGAAATTATCAGCAAAATGACCAAAAGTTGATGAGATTGGGTCGATCGTATCCCTTACCCCCTCTGGGGATATCTCACCTTAGTTCGAGCATCTAGTGGGTCTACCCCTTACCCTCAAGTATACGGCATGGAAGCAGTCCTACTCGTTGAGCTATAAATTCCTTCACTATGCGTCATGCTTGAAAGCAAAGTCAGTGAGGAAGATTGGCATCAAATTCATCTTTACGAGTTATCACTCTTCGATGAAAGAAGGCTAAAATATCTATATCATATACAAGTGTACCATCTCCGAATAGCACGATCATTCAATAAGAGAGTCAAGGACAGTGGTATCCGAGAAGGGGATTTAGCCCTTATAGAAATTGTAGATCCCATTTGGGACGCTAGAGGGAAATCAAGCACAATTGGAGTAGCCCCTACATTATGAAGAAGATCCTATTCGGTGGTGCCTCTATGCTCACCGACCTCGATGGGTAAGAGATGGACCATCCATTCAACTTGGACTGTCTCAAGAAATTCTACCCTTAGTTCAAAATCTCAGCACGTTACAACTCTTCTCAAATCCCTTTTATTCTAAAATAAATCTTCATTTCCCTATACTCAGAACTATGTGTGGCGTGATCCTCTAAAAATACCTTTACATTTAAAAAAATTTCAAACCCCTAGAGGTACTTAGGTAGCCCATACGCTTTACATGAGCACAAACCCTTTCTTTTTCACAAAATGCTATTCTTTTCTTATCTCCAAGAGCGACAGTTCATTTTATCATTTACATGAACAAAAGGACTATATATGCCTTAGCGATTGGTATAGATAATTCAAATGAAAAAACTCATCAAGAGGCACAACAATATAATTAAAATTTTCTTTATTTCATTAATGAGGAATTCCGATACGATTATACGAAATATCAGCATAGGGAGTCAAATAACTTCCCCCACCAACCTAACCTTATTTTTCTAAAAATAAAACCAAAACAAAACAAACTACCCTTAAACAATCTTCCTAAATTTATTCCTGCCAAAAAATAACCAGATACATAACCAAACACCATACAAAGGCTTCATAAATAAAACTCCCCAAAAATCTTACCCGCGGTTGCCAGAAGAACCAGCCCCATCATCATTTACATATTGGGATCCCCAAACATCCCCTTATTGGATGGAATATCGAAGGCGGTCCATGGAACGATAAGCTCTAACTAGCCTAGGAAAAAACACAACATCTCCCTCCATGTTGTCAAACATGGCGAGCCACCTTTGCCCGGTCTCTTCGGCTAGCATATTAACCACTACCCTCCTCCACAGCCACTTTATGTAATCCCTAAAAATATGCCAAACTCTTCCAATATATTGGGAAGGATGAGTCAATGGCCGATGATTCTCCCACATAGATCCCAACCTCATGCACATGCGTTCTATCAAATCTTCCATAAGAAAGAAGTCTAGTGTCCAAGGTGGCACAATTTTCTCCTACCCTACTTGATGAAGGAGCTGCCAAGGAAAGTAGAAAGAAGTCTGCGTAGGGCCAACTAACCAAACATACTATTATCCCCCATTTCTAGAATGGGCTGCAACTTCCCCCACTAGGGTATCGACCAATTCAGACATCAAGTCACGTGCTCTACAAACTAGTTCTTTCAGTTCTCGACATACGGGTCAAAACTGATGAAGTAGCATGTGAAGAAATTTGGCACAACCTTTAAGAGATATTCAAGGTGAACCACCGAACGAAATCTCTCTGATAGCCACATGAACATCATAACGGGGTTTCTCCTCTAAAAGTCATAATGACCTTCCTGCCAAGCATCTAGACCATTCAGGGTCTCTTACAGTATAACCGTCACAGGATTGCGATGGTATGACATCCACACAGTAATGGCAGTAAGTTGACGGTCCACCAGTAGGTTCCCGATCACCAATAGTAACTTTGAAAGTAAGCCAAGGGCGTCGACTCCAGTATAACCCCCATCACCAACGTCTTGTAGACGAAGAGAATATAGCACAACTGGGAGGGAAATTGTTACGCCATTAGCCAATAACTGAGCTGCCATGGCCTTCCACTATTGAAAAAATTTCAAAAAACTCATTTTCACTACTTCTTCTCAAAACAAATCCCTTCAAAAAGGGAATATCATTTTCAACCAAGCCTCCGACGCCATCTTTTACTCAATTATATTCAAAATTTTATAAAAAACACATTCTTCCTACTCTTTATCAAAGTAAAAACTCAGCAGCAAATTTAAGTTCATGTAGAGTAAGCCAGTAAATCAAGATAATCAAACAAAGCGTGCATTTATTTTTGCCTTTTTCAGTCTATTTTTAGGTGCAATACCGCTACATCAAGTGTGCCAATGCCAAGTTCCCATAGCTAATAATGAATCTGCAAGAAATCCCGAAGGAAAAGGACCAAAATTGGATGTCACCTCATCTGCTCCGCAACCATCTCTCCTAGGTACCGAACATACTCAAAATTCACACACCATCAATAGTCGTATCCCGATGAACCATCCTTAAGGGTAAAATGCCACCTGCAAGATCCCCAACGGAAAATAAATATCTAAAAAGGACATCGAAGAAAATTCTCTCAAGTGGAAAGAAGAATGTATCCGATCGCTCGTCAGGCCATTTGAGACCTGATGCACCACCATGTCACTGCCGTTTGGCACCCCCATACTCTGCCAGTCGTCACCTCCTTGAAATTTTGTACAAAAATTCCCCCAAAATGCCAAAAAAATGCCAAAAATCCCCCCCCCCCCCCCCCCCCCAAAATTCCTAAAATTGCCAAATAAATTTTAGAACATTTTTTCCAGCAAGAAAATCATTTATTAAAATCTTAAATCCCCAACCGAATTAATACCAGATTTTTTCCCAACTTAAATAACACAAACGAAATCCTAGAATTGATCACCTCTACTTTAAGCCCTCAAAATTGTTCACCTCTACTTAAGCCCTCAGAATTGGCTTTGACCCCCAGAATTGGTCACCTCTACTTAATCCCTTAGAATCGGATTTGACCCTTACAATTGGTCACCCCTACTTAAGCCCTTAAAATTGACTTCGCCCCTTAGAATTGGTCGCTCCCACTTAAGCCCTCTGAATTGGCCTCGACCCTAAAAAATTGTCACTTCTATTAAAGCCCTCAAAGTTGGCCTCGACCCTCAGAATTGGTTGTTCCAATATTTAGGTCCTCATAATTGACCTCGACCCGCCGAATCATCCATCCCTCACATTACCTTAGGTCCTCAGAATCGACCTTCACCCTCTAAATCGATCATCCTCGTCCCTTAGGTTCGCAGAATCGACCTCTTTCCCAAAACATCATGTGGTGTCTATTCGACGACTTTCACTTGTCCAAGCTCACCCATCGAGGGGATATATATATACCACATTTTAGGACCCCCTAAGTATCTCTTAGGTCTCTATCACCTCCCCATTTGATTATAAAACTTAGGCCATACTCCGAGTATCGATCTAGAGGCCATCGGGAGATCTCGATCCCCATTTGACTCTCCTTAACTCTATCGTCATAGCGAAAGCTCAGTGAATCCTTGAAGGGCATGTAATACCCTTTCCAATGGTCCACCCCATTCATGAATCGTCATAACGGTTCAGACGAACGAACCATTTTACTGTCGAAAACCAATCTAGCACCAGGTGCTCCTGGGCCACGATTTGACCCCAGTCCACTTCAACGCCAAAGCGAAATCTCAATGAAACCTCAAAGTGCACTGAAACCCATTTCCAATGATCTTTACCGTGCATGAAATGGCATAATCGGTCAGGCAAATAATCCATTTTCCCAAAAAAACTGATCTAGAGGCCACCGGGCACTCCCGGGCCCCATTTGACCAAAGTAAACTTTCCAAAATGACCAAAGCTGCTTGGAATGTCAGAGTACCTTGCATAACCTTTCCAATGGTCCGCCTTGCGCATGATTCTGACTTACGGTTTGGATGAACGAACCATTACCGTTCGACGATATCTCTTCCAAGGGACTAACGAGCACTTCCAAACCTCAATTGACCCAAAGTAAACTCCCAAAATTGGGAGTGGACCAAAGGAATATTGAAGGTATATAAATTACCTTTTTAACGGTATACTCTGTGCACGATTTGGATTTACAAATTGCGTTCAACGACCGTTTTTCCTAAAAAAATTACACAAGACTGTCGATTGGCAGGTCCAATTATCTACCTATTGGTTGTGTATCTTGGGTTACCTGTCAATTGGCAGGGCTAGGGCTATGCCAACCGTCACCCCCTTACTTTATAAATCGAGGGCATGACCTCACTCCCAAGGCACACATGAGATCCATCAATATCAGTGATATAAATAACATTCTCTTACAATCAGCGAAGTTTCCTTATGTAAAATTCATTTCCATCTTTCATTCCCATCATTTCATTCACAATTTATCAAATCTCATTCTCTCTCATCCAACATTCATCTCAACATTCAAGGGATCTCATCAAGGATCAAGATCAAGCCTCAACGCTCCAAAGAAGGTTCAAAATTTCTAATTCCAATGGGATAAACCCCACTCTTATGTCGAATGCGAACTACGTGGACTTTGATTCCTTTATAGGCTACGTAGGCATCTCAGGCTAAAACCCAAGACTCGAGTCCTATTTTCACATTATCATATTTTTCCTATTTTATCCATATATTATTCGTATATATATCATACTTGTGATTCATACTCGCGTCTTATCTAACACATATTATTGTTTCATCGTAACGATCAATATTTTGATTAGCGCACATATCCTATTTTCTAATTATTATTTTGGAAACATTCATTTGAATGACCTCACTCTATCTTTTTCATGATATGAGTTGGGCAATTTTGATCTCCATTTATGTATAGATGCACACAGACTTTATGGAGAAATTAGGAAAAATAGTAACACAAACCCATGAGAGACCAAAAGGGAGGGATGGGTGCCTAACACCTTCCCATTCCATAACTTAACCCTCGAACCTCTGAACTATTGGTTTCGTAAGCATCAGTTTGTATTTGATGCCGCTCTCCCGAGGCGGCGACATGTTCTTTTGCATGTTTTGTGTAAAATAGGCTGGTGAATCCATCTTTTTACATCACCCCATATTGACAACAACTGAAGAACTCTTAAAGGAAGAGGGCGCGAGATCTTCACTTCCTCCCCTCGAAAAGGTGAATAGGATGGCCATAGTTCCTCCTAAGAATTTTTTTTCTCCAACACAACAAAATCCAATTCAATCCTCCATTAATGAACAGAAAACCTTCATATAATATATATATATATATATATATATATATATATATATATATAATGTATCCGCATATAAAACATAACTGGAATACAATTTTATCATCAAAATTCCAAAAAAAGTTCAAGAACCCAATTAAATCCATTTTATCACTCAAGAGCCCTAACATCTCAATTCTCAACTATTGATTGCAATTATCTACATATTATACAATAGATTCTAGAGTT
This sequence comes from Sambucus nigra, assembly GCA_949130495.1. Classification (NCBI taxonomy): domain Eukaryota; kingdom Viridiplantae; phylum Streptophyta; class Magnoliopsida; order Dipsacales; family Adoxaceae; genus Sambucus; species Sambucus nigra. Next base: position 265,329,854 of record OX422223.1, read on the forward strand.
TTTCATATACTAATAATAACACATTAATTATTGGGAATATTCAATCAAAATGATGCTAAATCAATCCAAATTACTTCCTAATTGTGTTAGTTACGAATACTTGATTTAAATCATCTAAATTGCATTTTAATTACTTAATTAGGGGTTTGATTCAAATGAATAGACATAATTTACATAAAAATTAATTATACAAGAATTCAAATTAAACTCACCTCCAATTGTCTTTTCCTTTTGACATTCTTCTCTCCAAGCTCTTAGATCCCCAATTTGTGTTCTTCGGCCTCATTTAAGGACTTAAGTAGCTAATCCCAAAACGCGTCATTTTAAATTGTCTTGACCCTCATAATTCATCATCTATATAATCAATAACATAAGGTAACACATATCCTATTATCAGCCCCATTAGTCATATTTTTTCTCAAAACATAATTAAAATATTTATTAATATTTTTAATTGCTCTAAATTCCAAATTTTATTTATATACGAATAAGTAAGTTTTGACATTACATGTCACTCAAGCATATGTTATATTCTATTTATTATATAGGGAAAATATAGGTCAATACAAAATTATTTAATTTTACGTAACATCACACCCAAACAACCCTTAATAAACCAAACGACCGTTTATCCACCTACCACAACAACCCATCCATGCAACCAAACACATCTTTAACCAATCTACCCACCCAAAAAATCCATTCTCTCTCTCTCTCTCTCTCTCTCTCTCTATCTATTATGGTGAAAATGAAGTTCAACTAAAAAAAAATCGCCAACCACCATATTCATCACCCAATGCCAGTCCCTTAGCCCCCTCTTTTGTCATATCCACCAATTAATACACCTTCAACACCATTTCTACCTATCCATTACCCACAAAAGAAACCCTAGACAAATTTTTCCACCACCAACTTTATCCTCTATAGTCATCTTTCATCTACCACCTTCACCAACATGGTACCCACTAAACCCTCAATACTTCCAATTCACAAATTATTCATGTATAGCATCACACATCTTAAGCTTTTATACAAACTATATATATATATATATATATATATATATATATATATATATATATATATATATATATATATATATATATATATATAGAGAGAGAGAGAGAGAGAGAGAGAGAGAGAGAGAGAGAGAGAGAGAGAGAGAGGGAGAGATGATTAGGGAAGTTTAGAAAGAGAAAGAAGCGGGATGAGTGGGGTATGATGGTAGTTGGGTTAGATAGTGGGGAGTGGGGCATGGATCATTGGGTGAGTGCGGTATCACCGTTGTGTTATGGGATTTGTGTATTTGCAGTGATGCATTTTATATTTTTTTATTTGGATCATTTACCAAAAAGTCTCTTGAATATTTTTTAATACACGTTTAGTCCAAGCCTTTTTAATTTAACCCATTTAGTCCCTCAAACACCCATTTACCAAATATTCTCTTATTTTTAAATGTCTGCGCTAGCGGTACCCCCTCTCCACCTCCCGCCTCCCCTGTCAGATCTCCATCGACCCTGACCGAAGCTCTGGCAGTCCTCGTCGGAACTCTAGTGGGGGTTTGTCGGAGTTCTTGTGAAGGCTATCGGAGCTCCGGCAGTGGGGGGTGGGGTGGGGGATGGGGGTTGATGGAGGTGAGTAAATGGTTTTGTGTGTTTCCTTATTTTGAATATTTTTATGTGGTGAAGGACTTTTTGGAACAAAATAAAAAGACTTGAATTAAACATGTATTAAAAAATATTCGAGGGGCTATTCGGTATTTTCCCTTTTTTATTTTTATAATAAATTTTAACTTAATTACATGAATACCATTTATTTCTCTTATGAACCTAATTTTGTTCCTATAAAAAGTCATGTGCATCTAGTTGTTTTTCGTTAACAATGATGGTCAAAACAAATAAAATGGCCTTATTAAATTTATTTATTAGCTTTCGGGCTTATTTGTAATAATTTATAATCTAATATCCTAAATATAATTTTGGTGTCTCCTCTGAGAGGATTGACATGTGGCATGAAATTAATAATTTTTAAGAGTCCTTGAAATAATCAATCGTCACGATGAAAAAAGATGCCACGTGGTCTAATGTGTATTATCTATTTAAGAGTCCCGTATAACCATTTTCTCATTATTCCCCTTATACTTTTTCACATGTACACAGTAGCCCTTTCAAAATAGGAACCACCTTCGTCCAAATTTAGATCTTCCACTTCATCCACACTCCACAAATTCCTCATTGATTCCCCAAGAGGTTTATATACAGTATATAACTCAAACTTCAGGGTCCTAAACGACATACCTGAGACTGTTGATGTTTACGATGATGATAACCCGGACATTTATGATGATAGCCAGCATTGGATTTCCAGTACCCCATTCAAACTGGAATTGTAGGACTTCAATCCTCATAAGAGCACTCCAAACGAAAATGAGCATACTTACGACGACTATGATGGTGGCGATGATGACATTGCTAAATGGGTAGGAGATTTATGTAACAAACTTGTCGAGGAAGTAAGGTTGAGTTGAGTTCTACTGTACAAGAAAAAAAGGCAAAGCCATTAATTTCTCAAGTGGAAATCTTGTACGGCTACATAAGGGTTGGTTTTCTGATGGGGACTACGTTATGAGCTTTGGATGTGTCGTGTCATAGGAGAGAGATTGCTGCCTCACAAGTTGGTAGAGTGTGTGATAGAAGTCAGATGCAAGTTGACGGAGAGGGGTGAGTGTATATGACGCGACTCAGAATGTGTCACAGAAGTGCGTACTCTCTAGGCTCAAGTACAAGCATGTCGCTCAAGTAATAATCCGATAAGTCGGGTATCGATCCTCAGGGAAATAGGACAACAGAGTTGTAACGACGTTGGACAGACGAAGGAATCCTAACTCTGACTTTAAAGAAAAGGAAAAGATGATTTTATTGGTGGGATAACTACAACTATATGCAATTTTTGAAAATAATTAACTAATGAACTAAAGTATGAATGGAATTCAACTATTCTAAAATACCTAAATTACTGATGATGAATGACTTAAAATTTGAACTATATGATGAAGAAAACAGGACGGGAACACAATCCCTCAACCCTAGTGTATTGCAGGTATAAAACTAATCGTAAATTTAATTGATTAATTAGACCCAGAATTTAGTACTCCCAAGCATTATGTATATGAGGTTCAATCCCGCACCATACTTAATTAGAGGATGAGTAAATCGGTATTGTGATAGTTACCTTCGAATTGCATTCTGAAGCATCCCGATTACCCAAAAGCAAACGAGATCCAAAGATCTACAATTTTCGCATTTCTACGCAATACGGTCGTAATAAACCATTAAATTTAGGGATTAATTTTATACACATGCAACTAACACATCAGGTTGAATTCATGCATCCCGATCCTTTTAAATCTAGTCGGACATGTTAAACTGAACGATCCATGAAATAATTACGTTGCATGAGGAAGAACTCATGTTGAAACTATATTGAAACATGCAAATACGTGTTTTGAACCCAGAATTATTTGAATCAAGTAAGATAAATAACCATGCAAGAACAATAATAAGATGAATGAAACTTGGATTAAAACTTGAAAAACAAACCCGGAATGAATCAATCCTTAAGCAAATAATTCACACTATGTTCCTAGATGATCTTCTACCTTTTTCTCTCTCAGAAACTATGAAAAACTATCAAGCACCCACTTTCCTAAGTCATTAGCTTCTTACAAATACGTTTTAGAATGAGTTTTAACCTAATGGAACTCTTTGGACCAATCAGAATAAAGGAGCAATTTTTCACATCAGGGCCCCCGAACCGGTTCGTAGGTACCCCAAACCGGTTCGACCCCAAACTGGTTCGACCTGGGTTCCTGAATTTTCGCTGGTTTTGGGCCTCTTTTTCCTCTTTTCAACACTTAGAATATTTTCCAACTTTCTTCTTTTCTTCCTTGGATTTTTCCTCAGCTTCAATTGATCATAACTCTTCAATCGTAACTCGAATTTGGACACCGTTTCTTCCATGGTTCTTGTTGTTCCGAGATTTCAACTTTCCAGATGACTCCTCCAATGGGATCCGGATGAAAAATTACCAAAATGCCCTTGAAGTTGCCTTCCTGGCCTTTCTTTCATTGTTTCGATTTCTCTTTTGCACCGCTTGCATAATTACCCTGTAAAACACATAGGAGAAACACGAAACACGAAATACTTACCAACGAACGTTAGTGGCACAAATGTGAGTTAATCCCTATCAATTGCATCACTCGGGTTCGCAAAGGTACCGAAATTAAGGGGATAAATATACAATATTTATGCCTAATCAAAACCCCCTAACTTAGAACTTTGCGCTTCCCGAGCAATGTGAAAGAAAAAGAATAAAGTCACAACTCTTCTAAACACTTTATTGGGATATAATACCTTTTTTGCGTGCAAGCGATTTCATTTAGCGTATGCAACAAGCCGTTGAACCCCTAGGTTACCCTAGTAGGACGAGTGTTGTCTCGTGAGGGTTTGCAGTGAATATACCCACAAAATTCGACTCAAAGAAAAAATCAAAACACGCAAAATTGTATAACTCAAACTTTTCTCGAAAATAGTCATTATCAAATCATGTTCAAGAGTCTCAAATCAAAGTGTGTGTGTGCGAAGCCGGAAATTTAACCGCGAATTTCCACCGATTGACCATTACGTTACTTGTTCGAAAATTCATTTTGATTTCAAAATCTCATGGGATGCTCTCACAAACGAATCACTCGAAATATGGCTATTCTCTCGGTGTACGTGATTTATAAGAGTAAATATATTGGAACCAAGTTCACGCACACAAATAGAAAGACGAAAATTTTATGGTAATCGGATCTCATCAAAGGATTATGGATATAAGAACGGAAACATTTCCTCTAATTCACATTTTTTTTCTCTTTTATTATCTTTTGGGTGTTTTAGCTCTCCACGCGGTAACCAATTTCAAAATTTTGGACTCGGTTAGGACTTTTATGGGTTGAAGGTGTATTGGGTTATATTGAAAAAGGTTAAGAATTTCAAAATTGGAAAATTTTGCTTATGATGTCCGTTAGTGCTTTTTCAGGCTTTTGCTCATTTTCTTCTTCTTTTCTATATTCAAGCTATTCTTTTATTGTTATTTTTGTTAAGCATAACTATTTTTTTCTTGCCCTTTTTTATGCACTTTCCGGACTTAAATTCTGGGATTTTCCCCTTTTCACAATTCCGGGCCAGTTGGGGTTTTTCGGGTTGTCAATCGAAAGGAAAACTTTTATTTGGCTCAAAATGGGTTACAAAAGGGATGATTTTCACAACTTTTTATGGCCAATATTTTTGGGTAACAAACGATGGCCTACTTCATTGTCCAAAATACTAATTACGTTACCATTTGCATTTCGAGATGAATTTAATTTAGAGATTTCTTTGGCACGTTTTTCAAGGCTATATCACACACATTTCTCAAAACTAATCAAAGTGAAAGACTTGAGATCCTCGACGACTTATTAGACTGCTGAAAAGAACTTTGAGTTAACAATTAACTCGAATTGATTTAGAAATTTCACAAAAATGAAAGGCTAGAATCTCACCAGGGTTGTTAATCTCCACACTTATTCGTTAAGCCGTCAATTTTCGCACAATTTCTATCTTTGGTCAATTTTGGCTTTGTGTATTATTTTTTTTACAATTCGATATTTTTGAAAAATTTGAATTCCAATTTTTATTCATTTTGAAGAAAAATATTTTTGGATTTTTCAAAATTTATGATTTTTGTTGTTGAGATTTTTGGGCTTTTTTGAAAATTTGTGAAGTTTTAGAAGAACACACTTGTGCTCCCTAACTTAGACTTTTGCATTGTCCTCCAGCAAAAAGGACTAAAATCTAACTCAAAGCGAATTAAAAGTGAGGAAAAATAAAACAAACAAATATTAAAAATGCATAAAGACACTAAATGAACCTAACACATGACTCAATAATACAATAAAAATCACCCCATACATGTCGGGCGCGATGTCCTCTCATCTCTCCACAAACTCACCCGACCCCACTCACGGGGTTCGATGCTCTCCTCGTCTCTCCCATCTTCATATCGTAAACCAATCATTAGAACAAGTTGGGACCTCACCCATAGATAAGGGAAATACCGGGAGATGCATCGTGACTACTTGGAAAGGGATCCCTGTGATGCTTACTCAAAGCATGGACTACGTGCACCGATTCAGAGGGAACACCTAAGTTTCTTTTAATTTTTGGAACGCATGGGTCGGGCTCTAAGTCGGACGAAACATAACTTTTCTCCTTAATAGCCTTCGGGACCTGTAGTGATATGGGTGGATGGTCACAAAGAAGAAATTCATCGATTTTAACCTTCCATTCGCTTTCTTCTAAGTGACTACAAGAGCCTAGTACGGATTGGACTTTAACAGTAAGGCTCTCTTCCACCGGCCCGAATTCTTTTTCAAAGTCTTCAGGACTTATATCTCCTAATTCTCTCTCTCGAGTGATGCCTACGTCCTCGCTTACTCGCTCGATCTCTAACTCCGCTATTTTTCTCTCCTCTAAGTCCGTGTACGCTCCCGCACTCTTATTGCTCGATCCTAAGCACGTCCCTATGCCATCTCCACAATAGTTTTCCTCAAAGCACTCCTCTACGATCTCATCGATTAGGCTCACCGTGTGAAGATCATCTTCTTCCCCTGTATGTTGGGCTATATGGAAGATGTTAGTCTTTAAGGTCATATTCCCAAAGGTGAGCTTCATCTTCCCATTTAGAATATTGATTATTGCGTTAGCCGTACCGAAGAATGAGCGCCTGAGGATGATGGGAACATGATTGCTCGAGGTGAAGGAGGGTTCCGTATCCCAAATGACAAATTCTATTGGGAAGTAGAAAGTGTCAACTTGAACGATCATGTCCTCTACTATGCTTCATGGCATCTTCACGGTTCGATCCGCTTACTGGAAAGTGATCTTTGTGGGCTTAAGGTCTCCCAGATCAAGTTGCCTATAGATGGCTTAAGGGAGGATATTGACACTTGCTCCCAAGTCAAGTAAGGCTTTTTCAATTTTATTTTCTCCAATGATGCAGAAAATGGTGGGTGCACCGGGATATTTGAATTTTGGCGAGAGATCATTGAGTAGAATAGAGCTCACGTTTTGTGCTAGAATTACATTTTTCTTTACCTTCATCCTCCTCTTCACTATTAACAAGTCCTTGATGACTTTTTCATAAGAGGGAATTTTCTTAATGGAATAGAGGAAAGGTAAATTTAACTTTACTTGCTTTAGCACGTCTAGCACATCATCATGGGCGTTTCCTTTGTGGGAATGAATTAGCCTTTGAGGAAACGGTGCCACGGAGGGTGGTTTCACTACTAGCTCGGGCTCACTAGTGTCTTCTTTATCACTCTCTTTCAAGGGGACATCTTCGGCCTCTTTCATGCCTGGAAAAATCTCCTTGTCTTTAGGTACGTCTTGTGGGGGAGGTGACAAGTCAACCACTCTCCCACTATGTAGAGTGGTAATTGCGTTACATTGCTTAGGATGGTCATGGGGTGTGGAGCTAACACTAGTTTGACCTTGGAGAGGTCTTTGGCCCTGGGCAGGAAACTTACCTTTCTCTTGGATACTCAACGACGATTGCAACTTTGAAATGTTTTCATTTATGTCGTTGATCATGTGCTCATGCCTAGAATTAGTTGCATTCTGGGTATTGATAAAGTGGTTCATCGTATCCTCGATATTTCTCCGCGGTGGAGTGATATATGCTCCTTGAGGTGGTGGTGCTTGCACATGTCCTTGCATATGTGGAGCTTATTGAAAGTGCGATGGTGGAGGAGGGATTAGGGTTCATCGCAGCATGTTGTTGCCCAAACCAGGATGGTTTTTCTATGAAGGGTTGTAAGAATTCCCGTGCGGCGCACCGAAATTACCATTGAATCCTCCTATACCACTTACTTGTTCTTGAAGGATAACTTTATAGGTGGGTATAGTCGGGAATTCCTCAGTCGAATGACCCGTCCCACAAATCGCACACACCATCTCAACGGGGTTTGGGATGGATCCAGTTAGTCCTGTTCCACATACTTCAAGTAGATCTCGCATTCCTTTCTCAAGTACATCGAGTTGACTATCCGTCATAGAATTCTTTTCTACGTGAAATAGGTTGGACGCCGATGGAGTGGTGGTCACTTGGCGATTTAGATTTTTAGCATTAGTGTCAGATGTATCCCAAGATTGGGTAGTCTCAACGACATACATCAGGTGAAGCTCAGCATCGATGGCATCTAAATCGATAAATGGACCATCGCATATGGTTTCAACGAGTTGCTTAGAATTAATGTTCAGCCCATTATGGATGAAGGAAATGATTTGCAGTTTATCAAATCCATGATGGGGGCACAAAGTAATTAACTCATTGAAACGATCGTAGCATCGATCGAACCACTCATTTTCTAATTGTCGAAAAGTTTGAATTTGAGCCTTGATGGAGTTCGTTCGATGTGGAGGAAAAAATTTCTTGAGAAATTTAAATTGTAGCTCATTTCATGTTGAAATCAAATTTGGAGGTAAAGACCATAGCCAAGTCTTAGCCTTATCCTTTAGCGAGAATGGGAAGAGTTTAAGGCGGAGCACATCTTTTGTGCAAGTTTGATCGCTGAGAGTCTCGCACGCCTCCTCAAATTCCATGATGTGGGCATATGGATTTTCTGAATCCAATCCATGGTAAGTGGAAAGTATCTGGATCATCCCATTCCTAAAGTGAAATTTCCCTGCACTATACGGGAGTAGAATGCATCCCGGAGTGATAGTGCGCTCGGGATATAAGATTTCTCTCAAAGGGCGATACGGGGCCTCTTCCTCACCGGCGGCTGCACTATCGTGTTGTGATATATTTCTCTCACTCAAAGACTCTCTGTCCTCACTTGGTATGCTCGGATCGTGCTCTGAAGTGTGTCCTAAAAGGGAAAACATAGTGTTATTTGCGAGTGAGTGTGACGGTGTGGGAGGTGGAACCCAGCATTGTGAAGCATTAGGAGTATGAGGGCTATCAAGGTAGTACTCAACTATCGGGTTTTCATGAATGTGGGTTGAAGTATTATAGGGAGTTGGAGTGAAGTCCGAATTTTGCATTAACAGGCTTGTGAGCGATGATGAGGACTATTTTTGTGCCTTGATTTTTTTTTTTATGTTTTTGGATTTTTTTGAAATTTTTGGTCAAAGCTTTAGATTGACTTGATCTAATCCCAAGTCTACCTAACTCCCCGACAACGGAGCCAAAAACTTGACACGACTTAGAATGTGTCTCAGAAGTGCGTACTCTCTAGGCTCAAGTGCAAGCCTGTCGCTCAAGTAATAATCCGATAAGTCGGGCATCGATCCTCAGGGAAATAGGACAATAGAGTTGTAATGACGTTGGACAGACGAAGGAATCCTAACTCTAACTCTAAAGAAAAGGAAAAGATGATTTGATTGGTGGGATAACTACAACTATATGCAAATTTTGAAAATAATTAACTAATGAACTAAAGTATGAATGGAATTCAACTATTCTAAATTACCTAAATTACTGATGATGAATGACTTAAAATTTGAACTATATGATGAAGAAAATAGGACGGGAACACAATCCCTCAACCCAAGTGTATTGCAGGTATAAAACTAATCATAAATTTAATTGATTAATTAGACCCAGAATTTAGAACTCCCTAAGCATTACGTATATGAGGTTCAAGCCTGCACCATACTTAATCAGAGGACGAGTAAATCGGTATTGTGATATTTACCCTCGAATTGTATTCTGAAGCATCCCGGTTACCCTGAAGCAAACGAGATCCAAAGATCTACAATTATCGCGTTTCTACGCAATACGGTTGGAATAAACCATTAAATTTAGAGGATTAATTTTATACACATGCAACTAACACATCAGGTTGAGTTCATGCATCTTGATCCTGTTAAATCTAGCCGAACATGTTAAACTGAACGATGCATGAAATAATTACGTTGCATGTGGAAGAACTCATGTTGAAACTATATTAATACATGCAAATACGTGTTTTGAACCCATAAATTATTTGAATCAAGTAAGAGAAATAACCATGCAAGAACAATAATAAGAAGAATGAAACTTGGATTAAAACTTGAAAAACAAACCCGGAATGAATCAATCTTGAAGCAAATAATTCACACTATGTTCCTAGATGATCTTCTACCTTGTTCTCTCTCAAAAACTATGCACCTACTTTCCTAAGTCATTAGCTTCGTACAAATACGTTTTAGAATGAGTTGTAACCTAATGGAACTCTTTGGACCAATCAAAATAGAGGAGCAATTTCGCGCATCAGGACCCCCGAACCGATTCGCAGGTACCCGAACCAGTTCGACCTGGGTTCAGGAATTTTCTCTTATTTTGGGCCTCTTTTTCCTCTTTTCAACACTTAGAATATTTTCCAACTTTCTTCTTTTCTTCTTTGAATTTTTCCTCAAGTTTAATTGATCATAACTCTTCAACCGTAACTCGGATTTGGATGCCGTTTCTTCCATGGTTCTTGTTGTACCGAGCTTTTCAACTTTCCAGTTTACTCCTCCTCCGGGATCCAGCTGCAGAATTACCAAAATTCCCTTGAACTTGCCTTCCTAGCCTTTCTTTCATTATTTCGATTTTTCTTTTGCACCGCTTGCATAATTAACCTGTAAAACACATTGGAGAAATACGAAACACGAAATACTTGCCAACGAAGGTTAGTAGCACAAATGTGAGTTAAATCTATATCAATTGCATCACCCGGGTTCACAAAGGTACCGAAATTAAGGGGATAAATATACAATATTTATGCCTAATCAGTATACACTAGAGGGGGGTTAGCATGAGTGTAATGGACATGGAAGGGTCACATACTGCATAAAATTAGCCCATTTTTCTGCTTGAGGCCTGATTACACATTTAGACTTAAACCATTTGAGATTGTTTTGCTCAATATCTTTCTACAATTTATATATGTGCTGCATATTTCAGAACAACTGTCATTTACTGATTTTATTTTTCTTCGTTTGACATGGATTTATCATTCATTGGAAATCATTTATTACCTGCATTCCTTTGAGTTTATAGGTACCATATGTTCAAATTCAACTGCTATTCAATATGTTCTTATATTTCAAATTTCTTATGGAATGCAGTTCAAGCCATCAATATTAAATATTTAGTGACTGGACTTTATATATTGGAGTAAGGTCTATTAATAAAAGAGAAGATGGAAGATATGTTTTGAGTTGGGATAAAACAAATGTATTAATGGGATTGTTTGTTATGAGGGTATTATTGAGAAAAATAGTCGTAAAAAGGACAAGTACATAACTCCTTCTATTTTTCGTGCTTTTTACGGTGGTATAGGCATGGATATAATTGTAGATATTGCATTTATAATTTAAACTTTACATGTCTTCATACTTCACTTTCTACCATAATTTCATAACATAAATCTCAAAAGACATTGTCAATTATACTGATTGATTTATTATATATGCTAAGTTCTAACCTACATTTATACACAAAACTATTTACTAGCTCGTGCATCGCGCGGGGCTAATCCGTGGTTTAAAGTAAATTTAAAACAAGCCAAATAGTTTAGGGAAGAAACGTGTAGTTTAATGTATTAAATTAGAGGAGATTTTGATTGGAGTATAAACCACGAAAATGAAAGGAAAGTGTATCCTCATCTCCTTGTTGGGTTTGTTTGTTTGTTTGCGATTGAGATGGAAACTCTGTCAAGCTCCGTTTCGTCGTTGAATGTCCCAAGAATTCAATCAACATCGCGTGAAGCCTATCATTTGAGGATTGGGAACGCATCCCATCTTCCTCCGCACTCCACCACCAAACCAAATTCAATATCCATACAGGCTCAGGCTGAGGGTAACCCCCCTGTATTTGTATTTGTGAATCGTCCCCAGGCCCAGGCCTCTTCGGCTGTGAAACGATGTCGAAAAGCCGCGGTGGGATACGCAGCAGCACTGTTAGACGCAGCTGTATGTAATAACTCCCTGGAATCCCTTGAGAGGGACGTCAAAAGGTTTTCAAAATTGATGCGCAACCCAGATGCCTATGTGGTCAAAGAATTGGCCCAAAAGGGAAGGTTTCACACGCATTTGGTCGCCTTGCTCAAGATGCTGCTTCAAAAGGATAAGCTGCCAATAATCACTCAGGTGTTGGAAGAGTTTCACAGGATTTACGCTCACTTGACCCAACTCGGGTGACTACTCTCCTTTCACTGCTTCGTTTATCAAATATCAGTTTGCCTCTCTCAATACTCTCCATTAATAACTAAACTCTCTGCCTATGCATATCATCTACTATTCTAATCTTGTAACTTACGGTCTCCACGGGAAAACCATATCCATCTTAATTTTATATTAGATATGCAAACTCAAAAACTTTGCTTTTTATCTCACACCAAAAATTAAGATATAAATCTTTGCAACGGACATTTTTTTAATGTAATTGACGCAAATATTTAGATCTATATTTGTTATTCTGCTAATAGTTTGAATCTAAGATTAGAATTGTGTTTTCATCTGAATCTAAAATTATATTTGTTTCTTAATCATTTAAAAAAATAAGTAATATTTGGTACATCTTAAGTCTGAATAACATCTAACTCGAGGGACGGATGCACATGGGGACCAAGGGGAGCATTGGCCCCGGTTCAATTTTTGAAAAAAAATTAAAATATATATATATATAAGCTTTTTTGATAAAATTTCAAACTTTAAAGTATAACTTTAATTATATTCAAAACTCAGGTTGTAAGATTATAATTAATTAAAAATCTAAATCTTTTCAAATTTCTGTAATTTGTGTCATAAACATATATGCCCCAAAAAAACTCGAAACATATAATTTGTAGTCAATTTGGATGAACTAATTTGTATAAAACTCGAAATAAAGTTATAATTTGTATAAAACTCGAAATAACCCAAAAAAAAATCGTCTCGGGGGCTCCCGCCCCCGGCACCACTCGAAACTTTGGCCCCGATTAACCAAAAATTCTGGGTCCGCCATTGTCTAAGTCTACTATTGGTGACGATAGTTATATTATTGCTGAGAAATAATAACATAACACTTCTTAGCCATGCACCTTCCTCTCTCATGAGCCTGCTTGTCATCATGATTGTTTGTCTCACAGTTATCCAAGCAAAGAAAGCCACCTCTGGCGGGGCACGCGTATTGCAAACACTTTTTCAAGGAAAATTCGCCCTTTTTGCTGTCCACCAACTTTGCATAATAAGATTGCACCGAGAGTACCTCTTTCTTCTACCCCCTCTACCACACACAATCCTCGCCCCCTGAGGGAAACCCCTCTCCTCCAACTGATCAAACAACTCCTCTGCCTCCTCCAGCTTCCAATCCCTCAACCTCCTTCTAAACGTAGGATTCCACCTTGTCCTACTCCTCCCTCCAAATATGTCTTACCACCTATCCATCCCTCTCACTCGTAATGCAAAAAATCCCTGGACCCTATCTTCTAAATATTTCTCTCCCCCCCCCCCCCCCCCCCCAGCTGTCTCTCCAAAACGTAACTCTTTCTTTGTTATTTATGCACCAGGAAGTATTTCAAAACACTCCATCTATCCCCCCGCAATTTGCTTTCACCATCCCACCTCGTGTGGCAACCTCCTCTACCCTGAGTCCCACCCATTGTGACCTAACCCAACCCAACCCAAACCTCATCTCCACAACCTATCACCCTCCCCCGAGATTCTCCACAACCACTTCCTAAAAAGATCTTTATTGAAATGGGCCAAATCTATGACACTCACTCCTTCCTCTCTCGCCAGTTTTTATACACTCTCCCAATTCAACAAATTATGTTTGAAACCATCTTCATTCCCTCTCCATAAGATATTCATCATGAGCATATCTAACTTTTCGCGTATAAAGGTTGGCAGCGGAAGAAAGGATAGGTAATAAGATGGTAAACTAGAAAGCGTACTCTTTATTAAAGTCAATCTACCCCTTTTGGGCAAATAACTCTTTTTCCAGGCCGTCAACCTCCTCTCCACCCTATCAATAATTGGATCCCAAATGGACTTTGCTTTAATCAAAACACCCAAAGGAAGACCCAAGTAACTGGACAGGGGAGATACCACTTTACACCCAATCATCTCTGCTAAAGTATTAACCCCCTCTATCCCCCACCCCAACCGAAATCATCTCACACTTTTTATTGATACAATAGTAATTGTATGAAAATTACTCCATAGTTTCATCATTTTTTTGAAAATCCTTTCTTACCCATCCTCGAAAGAATTAATTTCCATGGCAATTTCTAAAAGTAAGGCCAAACCACTATTATTTTTTTCACTCCTTTTTCAACTTCTCATAAAAATGAATTGTTATTCAATCAGTTTTCAACTTTATTATCGAGCACATCCTTAGACAATAGAGTTATCACATATTTTGTTACAAAATCTACATAGCATAAGAATATTTTGATTTGCCAAAATACTTTAATCCTAATTTTCTCTACCAAAAAAGGAGGTAGGTTGCTTCAAGGTGACATTTCTTTTTCGTGATCGACCTTCCTCGTGGTAGATGGAATGCCACGACAACACTTATTTCTCAATGGCTAGTTATACCAAATTGTATAAATATCCCATAAATTAAACTTTTTCACCATATATTTCTCATACAAAATATTATTGTTCTAAAACTTTGCAATCGGTTTAATTATTCAAAACTCTCAATGGAATATGCCTTCGAATACTAAGAGCAGTTTGAAGAAACCCAATTATAAGAAAAGGCCAAACACAAAAGGGGAGTCATCGAAAGAAAAGAAAAAAATTGAAAGATGAGGACATGCTAATTTGTACATTGTGGACAAATACATCGCAAGACTTGATTAATGGAGTGAACAAAAAAATAGGCATGTGGGAGAATGTTGCCTACAAATTTATCAAGGAAAACCATTATTGTAAGTATCAGGAAACACACTCGCTCAGCAAAGGATTAAACACCATCAGTTGGTGATGCCTAAAATATTGTATAGCGTAAGTGTACGCTAATCACCAGTGTAGTATATAATCCGATAAGATCGGAGTCGATTTTTGCTGGGAATTATATGAAGTGACACAAATATTCTTATAGTTAAAAGTTAATAAGCAAGAGATAAAAATAAAGTAAAAGATTATTTATATTTTGAAAGATCTAACGAACGAAAATGAACCACAATTAAGGGGAACCCTTATCTAAAGATTATTGAAATGGGCAAGATCTATACTACTGATGCTAAACTGAGTTCAAAAAGAGGTCAATGAGCATTCCCCCACCTTAGACTATCACAACCGAAAGGCCTTACGATTGAATCACAATCAAATGATAATAAAATATTGTTTTCAACAATTACATATGAAAGGTGTCACCCAAACAATACAAAATGAAGATTTTAGTACGTTATTAGACAAATGCATTAATGTTGGAGTAAAGTCTTATACATAACCCTTACATGATAATAGAAGTTAAAAACACTAGGATACTCCAATATCAACACATACACCCATTTATTGGATTGAATCTCCAAACCAATCAAGAAGTGCAATCATCCAATGTGGTTTTATGATCCCAAACCGAGTGACTTAGCTAATCATAATAATAATATAAGCACACAAAGTGGGATTAACTAATGGAAAGAAAGACAGTAAACGCAAGAATTGAACGACAAACAACTCTATTAATGAACATGAGAATAATAAGTGTTAACAAAGTATAATGAAAACCAAGTTTGGTTAACTTACAATAAGTAAATAAAGAGAGATAAACAAGGAAGTGCAATAAACCCTAGGAGAGAGAAAAGAGCCAAGGGTTTTTACCAACTAAAATCTCTAATAAAATAAAGATATTTATATAGGAAAATCCACTTGCTATTTATAGCAAGTGGAATCAAAACCAAAAACAAGCCATTGAAACCACTAGGAGAATCGAAAATCTGGTAGAACCGGTCGATCAGTCATATGTGCGATCGATCACACATTGTGAAACAAGCCCACTAGTTGGAATCACGGGAATAATCAACATCACCAATCGATTGGTGGATTTAAGCAATCGATTGGTCCCCTATTTTGGCACATATCATTCTTTCAATTGAAGCATAAAGGGACTTCGGGAAAAATGGTCATAACGCGATCGTTAAGAACTGAATCAACGCACCATCGGTGGATATGTGAAGATAACTTGGAGAGTTACAATTCCATCAGAGTTCGGGCACGAAGCTCTAACGTAAAAATGACTAAAATGCCCCGAAGTTGCATATTGCATTGAAACTTTCTTGAAAAGCACATAATTACATCGTTTAGCATTCCAATACATACAAAGCTCAAATAAACCTTGCAAAGCATATGTATATATATATATATATATATATATATATATATATATATATATATATATATATAACGACAACAAAGATTATTTAGTATAAGAGTTTAAATACATGAATTAATGCATTAATATAAATGATTACATGTGAAGAAAATCTTATCAAGATTATATCTCATCAATTAATAAAATTTAGAGTTGTCACCCCCTAAATTCTCATAAAAACTTAATTTATTTTGGCTTCACAAAAATTCCCAATATTACACACGCAATATCATAAATACGGCACATATGTGATATACACTGTTAAATCTCTTAGGAGTAAAATCAAGAACAACCTAATGCATTTAAACTAGTCTAATCCATCACCAAAGCAAATCAATCATTTAGTGTAAGGCGAGTTCAATCAATCTCAACTTACACTAACTTGGCTAGAAAATATTTTAAATGACACGAAAGTAAAGGAAAGTGATAAATAAGCAAGTAAAACTAATTTCAAAGGAAGAAAACTAATTACCAAAGCTTCAAAACAAGAAATGAAATTATAATATATTGGAGAAGAAGATTAATAGTACCTTTACACACAAACCCTTGGAGATAAAATAAAGGAAAGCTCCCAACACTAACCAAATCCTAACCTAAATTGATATAAAATTAAAGATGCCTTTACGACACACACACACACACACACACACGCGCGCGCGCACGCACGCACACGCACACACACACACACACACACACACACACACATATATATATATATATATATATATATAGAGAGAGAGAGAGAGAGAGAGAGAGAGAGAGAGGGATTAAAATAAAAGGGAAAAGAAAATAAACAAGCTGACCTGCCCCATATCTATGTTGACCGATCGATCGATCCTTTTACCGGTCGATCGGTGGTCTTGAAAAATGCCCATTATCTTAGAATCAAAGGCCGAACCTGATTGACCGATCGATTGGTCCTTTTTTGTCTTACAAAAGAAGAAAAGTTGCATTATAAAATTGACTATAACTTCATCGTTCGGACTTGGAATGAGGTGCAGTTTACGACCACGCGAATCTAACTCAACGAGCTACGCGTGCATGGAGATCCATTGGCCAGGACATGAAGTATGAAAAGACTAAAATGCCCTTAAAGTTGCATCAAATGACAAAAAATTTCAAAATGCAACCAATTGCACCGTTAAGCATTCCAATGCATTCAAAAGGTCGCATAAACCATGCAATGAACACACACACACACATACTATGAAGATTAACCAATATATGAGCGTATAAGTAGGATTTAACGGACACAATTGTGCTTGAATGCATAAGAATAACGAGCACTAATATACAATATTCATGACGTATCACACCACCTAACTTAGACATTGTCAGTCCCTAGTGATTAAACAAAACAAAACAAATCCAACAGAGAGACATAAAAAAAATATGTAAGTATATAAGATCAAAATTCCGCTTTTGCGGGAAAACGATTATATTTAGTGTATGCAACAAACCATTAAATTCGTAGGTTACCTTAGTGGACGAGTGTTGTCTCGTGAGGATTTTTAGCGATCAAACCCACAAACATAAAGTTTCCTAAACGTATCCTAATCAACTAATGCAATAAGATCAACAATAACAAAAAGGATTCCAGTAAGTTATTTAGCATTACCATTATAAAATTAACTTCATGAAATTGAAATCTTAAGTGTGGGAGGAAAAACGAGCACGTGAAAATAGTTTGATTTGGCAAAACTTTTATAAACCTTATAAGCATTAAAGCATGCATGATTGCAATCATCATAGGAGTTCAAACTCAACAAATGAATCTCTATGAAATGGGGTGTAACACACACAGGATATTCATGCGTAAAGAGTAATTGTACATGGAAACTAGGCCGCGCAAATGTCATTAATGAAGAACTCTATATATAAAATGAAAAATATGCAATCTCAAGAAAATATATCGTTCATTAAGGAGAAAAACCTATTTTCATAGATTATCGAAATTATTACAACATTATAATCATACTCACTCTAGAATCACATAGGAATTTTAAAGCGTTACAATGTAGGTTTGGGGTTAAGGGTATGAAATGAAGGGAATATGTATGGATGAAAAGGTGCTTGGGGTAGATCACTTGGGATAAATGGAAAATTGCGAGCAATTTCAAACTTGGAATATGATTTCCATAATAAGTATGGGATGAAAAAATAGATAGAAACAACGATTATTGAGCACTATGTATAGTATTGAAATACTTTCTCTTTCTTTGCTTTATTTTGTTTTCTCATTTTTTTTTCTCGTTTCTTTTATTTTTCTTCACCTCTTCTTTTCTTTCACACTCTCACATGCTTGATTATAACCATATAATAAGAACATCATTGAATTCCAAGTATCATTCCAAACAAAGGTATGGAATGTGATATGTATGGTGTAAAACTCCAATTTCGAGTTGGTTATGGGATTTTTGGGTTATGAAATGAAAGGCTATATTCATGCTCGAAGCGATTAATGAGGGAAAACATATAAGGTAAGGTTAATTTCAATATGGGTTTATAAAAAAAGAGATCCTATTATTCTTTCCAAGATTCTATGCAATTCTCGAGTCAAAAAAACTTTGAAAATCATGATCAAATAACAAATTTCAAGTTGAACTTCATTAATGAATGACCAATGAAAGAATAGTGAGATTGCCAACGAATTTAATGTTTTCAAGGAGGAAAGAGTAATTTATAAACACTTACAAATAAATAAAATAATAAACCTCACTTAGTGTAAGTATACACAATGCAACTAAAGATTACCGACTTATAAAGGTCTTAAACCAAATCAATTTAACAAAAAAAGTGCATATGCTCATGGATTTAAAGTTTAATTCTTGATTTTTTTTCATAATATCAATGATTTGAAGACTAAAGCCTAATAACTATTAAAATTGAGAACATGTATCATGAATTATCTAATGGATCAGACATTTATTTGAAAGATCATTAAAAAAAGGTAAAATGGCTAGTAAAGGAGAAAAAAGATGGAAGATATTTTTTTTTAATTCTTTTCATTTTTAAAACAAAAGCATGATTGGTAAGAACGTATAATAAAATCATAGAACTCAAGGACCATTGTGAAGAATATCCCACACCCTCTGACTTGAACTTTGCATTGTCGCTAATGTGAATTAAGAACCAAATTAAAGAGAGGGAAAAAGTGATATTACTCAAAATGGATCGTTCTTCAAAAAGTACCAAGTCTAAAGATTTTACAAAATATGTTAGCATCAAGCATAATAAAAACAAATGACAAAAACTCAACTAATTACACTAGACAATAACTAAAAAGAAAAAAATAACCTAATATGTACAACATACAATTTTTACTTCTAACTAACTATACACTAAAAGTTAAAATTATTGAGGGTCCACCCAAAATACAATTTGACTTTTAGGGTGGTGTGCCCTCATTTGAGTTCATACCTTCTGAAAAATAAGAATTTTGTTTGAACAATGAAAGGAATAGTTTGGGCGGAGAAAAGGAACCATCACAATTTAAAAAAAAATTGGCATATGATGGGGGATTTGGATTGAACAAGTGACGAGTACACATCAGATCCAAAAAAATGTGAATATCCTCCCAAATATTTAATAATTGGAATGGGAGGTAAGGTATACATAATGGAGAATTCCATCATGGAAAGCATTTTTAAAAAGTATTCCTTAATAAGTATCGGGTCAAAGTACTCAAGACTTTCATCCGATTCTTGTGGCACTTATAATGTTTTGCTAACGGTGAATAGAAATGAGGAAGAAGCGAATTCAATCTCGATAGATGACTCATCATCGCTTGAAGATTGAATTCTGAAGGTGAAAGACCCACTTTCAATAAAATGTTCTTCCAAAATTGTTTGAGGTGGAACACAATTGTTCAACTCATCTTTGTTTTCCAAGGAAGAAATCATCTCATTGTAAAGTGTTTCAATTTTCAAATCTTCTCCATTTTCACTCTCCTTTATGCCTTGGAATAAAAGAAGAATGGTTTTTTCCAAAGTAGGCATTGATTCCTCATTTGGTTCAAAACATTCCCCATTTTTCAGAGTTTAAAGAGAAAAGTCATCGTTGGTTTTAAAAAGGTCATCTAAATCATGCTCCCGATAATGGTTCTCCTCGCGATAATAGTTGTCAAACGTTTCGTTTTTCTAGCTTTGAAAGAACGCACTAAATGAATTTCGTCATAACAAAACTTCACCAAAAAGAATATTTGGAGAACTATTATCGTAACTACTATTAAAATTATTAGTATAACAAGTTTGCGGGCAATTGTCATAATAGTTCTTAGAACTACTATCACAAGATTCTTCAATGTTTATTGTAAGAATTTTGCAACAGTTTGTTATAAGAATAATCTTCGGAAGTCCCTCATCATTTGTTTGATTGTGTAGATACTCTCCAAAAGTAATCTTGCAATTTTCATTCTTCTCAACATGCAAGTATTCACCAAAACTTATAGGCTTAGAGAGACTTTGAAATTTATTCTTACTACAAAATTGTGAACAGTTACCCTTACCAAGAATACTACAGTAAAACATGATTATCGAAAAGCATGTTGATGAAAAATCTACATAGAGAGATGTGCGGTCGGGAATTCAAGCATTAAGTGTAGAAGTATACAAAACAAATTTAGATAAAGAATACAAATCTCACACCCAAACCCAAATATATTCTAATCATTTCATTTATATTATGATTAAATCATAATCTTCAGTCCATTCGAAATATAATTCATTTATCAATATTTTTTCATGTATAATAAACATAACCATTTTCTTTCTACCATAACGTAATTAACATCAGAGTCATAATTAAACGAACATATTATACTACGATTAACTATTATTAAATATTACAAACATCAGATCAACCCATGCTAACTCAATATATAAGATGTGCGAGTGTAGTAAAACCTCAGTGTGACAATGACAAAATCTCCACGTCTAATTTCCAGATCCTTCTAACGGTGCAACTCTCAAATCACCGAACATATGATATCCTAACTAACAATATACATACCTAAAAATATTAAAATCTAAACCGTAAGTATTAAGCTTAGTGAGGTACTCCTTCCTTGAAATGAAATAACCATTCTTTATCAGATATGTGGATATAAAATTCAAATAATCCTGCCCTTCTATGAAATAGCAATATTATATCAAATATCTAGATATAAAATCCAAACATTCCTTCACTACAATGAAATGACGATTCTATATCAAATATGTGGATATATAATCCCAATAATCCTGCCTTGTTATGAAATAATAATTTTATATCAAATCAGTGGATATGAAATCCAAACAATCCTGCCCTGCTACGAAATAACAGTTTTATATCAAATCTGTGGATATGAAATCCAAACAATCCTGCCAGTTGGAAATAACAAATCCTGGAACATAAGTTCCAACAAATCCTTGTCATAAGACAAATCAAATTATTGAATCTTTGTCCAATTCCAATCTTGGATCATAATATCCAAACAAATCCTGGATATTTTAATATCTAAACAAATCTTGAATACCGAAGTAATCAAACCAATCCTGGATCATTAGACCCAAACAAATCCTGGATATTTTAATATCCAAGAAAATCCTGAATAGTGAAGTATTCAAACCAATCCTAGATCATAAGACCCAAATAAATCATAAATATTTTAATATCCAAAAAAATTCTCAATACCGAAGTATTCAAACCAATCCTGGATAATAAGACCCAAATAAATCCTGAATATTTTAATATCCAAACAAATCCTGAATACCGAAGTATTCAAACCAATCCTGGATCATAAGACCCAAAAAAATCATGGATATTTTAATATCCAAACAAATCGTGAATACCGAAGTATTCAAACAAATCCTCTCTTAGATTTGTATCCATATTTATATAAGAACAAATCATAAGTACACTCACCTTGGAGATTTAAGCAGGCTTTTCCCTTGCCTTTATCTGGTATTTGTTCAGTCGATTCTTCTTCTCTTCCTATCATTCTTACAATAGTAGGATCATCATAAGAATATTAACAATTCAAATAATAACTTGAAAAAAATCAATTCATAAGCATCATATAATTCTATTCAAATCATTCATCATAAATGAAGTTCCATCCAAATTCATGTTAATATATTTGTCATATCCAAATCATAGACCAAACATATATTCATTTATTCTTCATAATTCAATCCTTATCATATTAGTATTCCAATTAAAAAGAGCGCACAAAATTTCAAATTTTCAGAGCAAGATAGGCCAATTTCTTTACTACATAGCAAATCTTCCCTATAGGCTCTTTTATCGTTCATTCAACTTCCAGGAATTTTCATAATTTTTTTAAATCATAAATTTTTATGATATTTCACCCAACCTCAATGAACATATGGAACAATACAAAATTAAAGTTTCATAATTTTTAAGGTTCATTTGCTCTGTCAAGCAAAACATCAAACATATGGTATGCATATTTATTCTTTTGGGACAGATTTCATACCCGAACTTCAAACCATCACCCAAGATTCATTTCTTGGTATTTTTACATGAGTTTAGGATATGATACACATATATGAGTCTATTTTAATATCAAATTGGAATCAATCAATTCTAGTAAGTATACAAAATGATATGGAAGTTTGAATAAACAAGATTTCTAAACGAAGAAATTCTAAGGGTTTACACGTTCAATCTTTGTGTAAACTTGCATCTATTCTTGCATATAAACAAAGGCATGAAATTTCTATAAACAATCTATGATTTATACCAATTTAATCAGTAACACAAGAAAAATAACAAGATTTACATATAGAATTACCTTAAGGACTTTTTCGTAATTTCCCACATTTTTTTCTCTAATTTTTCTCCTAAATTTCTCTTCTTAAACTTCTAAATTTTCTTCCGCTCAAGAGAAACTCTTTAATGGCTGAAAAATTCTAAAGAAGGGCCTTATCTACAACCTTTAAAGTCGGCGAAAACCCACTTCCTTCTTTAACCAATCAAAATCCACCATTTGTTAGCCTAATAAGACGAGATATCATTTAACGAATTGACAAATTTGTCCCTGCTTCGTAATTCTGGCATAACTTCTTGCACAAACCTCCGTTTAACACACCGTTTATCGTGTTACAAACCTAATTCATGTATCTACAACTATCTAGTTTATACCTCAAGTTAATTGTTATATTATAATGGTCAAAACTAGACTTCAACATGAACATTCCTACCGAAAACTTCAAAATTTTATATTTGTAACTAATTCAGCATTTCATGATTTATGAACTTAGGATTTGTCTAAACATAATGACTTAACATTATATATACTAATAACATATTATCCATATCACATATGCTAATCATGATTTAAACAGAATTTATCAGAATTATATTCGGGTTGTCACAATTCTCCCTCATTAGGAAATTTCGTCCCCGAAATTGACATACCTTGGTTGTCCGATTCAAACAAATATGGATAACGCATCTTCATGATATATGTTCCTTCCTATCCACGATAGCAAGTGGTTCTTCCACATTTCTCAAGTCTTCTTTCAACTCAATAGGTTGTTCCACCAATACATGTGAAGGGTCCGCTACGTACTTTCTCAATATAGAAACATGGAAAACATCATGCATTCGGGCTAACTCCGATTGTTATACTAACTTGTAGGCAACCATTCTTATTTTCTCGAGGATTTTATAATGTCTAATGTAGAGTGGACTCAATTTCCCTTTCTTTCCAAATCTCATAACTCCTTTCCATGGCGATATCCGAAGAAACACATAATCCCCTTTCTAGAATTCCAAATCTTTTTGCCATTTATCCGCATAATGTTTCTGTCTGCTTTGAGTTGTTCTCCTTTTATCTTCAATAATCTTCACTTTTTCAGTGGTGACTTCAATCAATTATGTACCCTCTATCTTCCTTTCACCACCTTCACCCCAACATACTAGTGTACGATATTGTCTACCATATAATGCTTCATATGGAGCCATACCAATAGTAGATTGAAAACTATTATTATATACGAATTCTATCAAAGGCAAATATTCATCCCAATTACCTTTTGAAATCAAGTACACAAGCTCTAAGCATATCTTCCAAAATCTGCATTGTCCTTTAAGACTCCCCATCTGTTTGGGGATGAAAAGTCGTACTAAACTTTAAGTTAGTACCCATAGCATACTGCAAACTATCCCCAAATATGGATGTAAAAGTAGGGTCCCTACCTGAAACAATAGAAGTAGGGGCTCCATGCAATCGGATAATTTCATTAACATATAGTCTAGTATTACCTATCAACTGTATACGTAGTCTTGACTGCTAGAAAGTGAGCTGGCTTGGTTAACCTCTCTACCACTACCCAAATCGAATCTGACCCCTTCTGAGATCAAGGAAGCCTAACCACAAAATCCATGGTCACATGATCCCATTTCCACTCCGGTATTGGTAATGGTTGAAGCAAACCTGCAGGTTTCTGATGTTCCACTTTTACTTGCTGACATATAAGGCATCTAGCAATGAAATCAACTATTTCCTTCTTCATATTATTCCACCAATAATTCTCCTTCAAATCCTTGTACATTTTAGTACTGCCAGGATGCATAGCATAAATGGAATTATGAGCCTCATCTAAAATTTTCACTTTCAATCCATCCACATTAGGCACACATAATCACTTCTTATACAATAAAGTTCCATCATTAACAATACAAAAATCACCAGACTTACCATCTCGGACATCTTTTCGTTTCTTCTTAAGAAAAGGATCCTGACTTTGCAAATCACGAATACGAGTAGCTAACAAAGGCCTCATGCTTACATGAGCAGAGAATCTGTCCCCATCTACTAGTTGCAATTCCACTCCCATCAATCTCAACTCCCTAATATGAGAAACTCTAGCACACTGAATGCAAGATAATCTGCCTGAAGACTTTCTACTCAAAGCATTTGCAACTACATTTGCCTTTCCCAAATGGTAGTGAATTGTACAATCATAATCTTTAATTAACTCCATCCACCGCCTCTACCTCAAATTCAACTCCTTCTGAGTAAATAAATACTTAAGACTCTGATGGTCAGTAAAAATCTCACATACTTCCCCATATAAATAATGACGCCATAATTTCAAAGCAAACACAATAGCAGCAAGTTCTAAATCATGTGTAGGATAATTACATTCATGTGTACACAATTGTCTAGAAGCATAAGTAATAACCTTACCATGCTGCATAAAAACACAACCCAACCCATGATGTGAAGCATCGGTACAAATAACAAAACCATCTCCATCATGTGGAATATTAAGAGAAGGTGCGGTTACCAACTTCTTCTTCAGTTCTTCAAAACTATTTTCACAATTAGAATTCTATTCAAACTTAATATCTTTCCTGGTCAATTTAGTCATTAATAAGGCAATTGAAGAAAATCCCTTAATAAACCTATAATACCCAACTAAACCCAGAAAACTCCTCACCTCAGCTACATTTTTGGGCCTCTCCCACTTTACAATCGCTTCTACTTTCTTGGGATCAATACATATACCATCTCCAGAAATAACATGGCCTAAAAATACAACTTGTGATAGCCAAAATTCACACTTGCTAAACTTGGCATACAACTGCTTATCTTTCAACACATTCAAAATAGTTCTGAGATGCTTTTCATGTTCAACCATATCATGTGAGTAAATCAGAATATCATAAATAAAAATTATCACAAATGAATCAACAAAAGGATGCAGTACCCGATTCATAATATCCATAAATACACCTAGAGCATTAGTCACTCCAAAAGTCATCACCAAAAATTCAAAATGATCATACCGAGTATGAAAAGCTGTTTTAGAAATATCACTCTCCTTGACCCTCAACTGATGATAACCCGATCGCAAGTCTATTTTTGAAAACACTTTAGCACCCTGTAACTGATCAAACAAATCATCTATACGAGGTAAGGGGTACTTGTTCTTAATTGTATCTTTATTAAGTTGCCTATAATCAATACATAAATTCATGTTACCATCTTTCTTCTTTACAAATAAAATTGGTGCATCCCATGGAGATACACTCTGCTGTATGAACCCCCTATCAAGTAAATCCTGCAATTGAATCTTGAGTTCTTTCAGCTCAGCAAGTGCCATTCTATATGGTGCCATAGAAATAAGGGTTGTCCCCGGTGCCAATTCAATACTAAATTCAACTTCTCTCTCTAGGGGTAACCCCGAAAACTCACTGGGCAACACTTCTGGAAAATCCCGTACAATAAGAACATCGACTCATTATAAAGTCCCCTTTCTAGTGTCAAGAACATATGCAATAAAACTCTCACAACCCTTACTTAGTAATTTCCTCGTCTGAATAGCAGAAATGATACAACTGGGAACAATTTTCCTTTCCCCCACAAATTTAAATTCAGGCTCACCATGCATATTAAAAACAACTTCCTTACAGAAACAATCCATAGATGCATGATATTTAGATAACCAATACATTCCAAGAATTATATCAAAATCAAAAATATCCAATGGAAGTAGATCTATAACTGTATCTCTAACCCCCACAGTCAAAACACAATCGCGAAAACATATTCAACTACAACCGTATCCCCCATATGCATATAAATACCCAACCCCACATATAAACGAGTACACGGTTTGTTCATGTATATATCAAATGCATAGGACACAAAAGAATGTGTGGAACCAGGATCAATCAAAAGATAAACACTTCTATCAGTAACAAAAAGTGTACCTGTCACCACATCCGGGGTACTATGAGCCTCTTTCATCGTAAAGAGTCGCCCACCTGGCCTGGAAGCACTGGCTTATCCCATGCCCCAGGTTCTATCTATAATAACCTAGTTATAACAACCAACACAAACAATTTATAATACTAAATTATTGGTTAGTACATAAACAATTCATAAATATCATATCAAACCAATAAGTGCCATCTAATCGCCACACACGTCCAGAATTAATAACCTAGACGCTCTGATACCACTAATTGTCACACTCCAAACCCAAATATATTCAAATCATTTCATTTATATTATGATTAAATCATAATCTTCAGTCCATTCGAAATATAATTCATTTATCAATATTTTTTTCATGTATAATAAACATAATCATGTTCTTTCTACCATAACGTAATTAACATCAGAGTCATAATTAAATGAACATGCTATACTACGATTGACTATTATTAAATATTACAATCATCAGATCAACCCATGCTAACTCAGTATATAAGATGTGCGAGTGTAGTAAAACCTCAGTGTGATAATGACAAAATCTCCACGTCTAATTCCCAAATCCTTCTAACGGTGTAACTCTCAAATCATCAATCATATGATATCCTAACTGGCATTATACATACTTGAAAAGTTAAAATATAAACTGTAAGCATTAAGCTTAGTGAGGTACTCCTTCCCTGAAATGAAATAACCGTTCTTTATCATATATGTGGATATAAAATCCAAATAATCCCGCCCTGCTATGAAATAGCAATATTATATCAAATATCTAGATATAAAATCCAAACAATCCTTCATTATAATAAAATGACAATTCGCTATCAAATATGTGGATATATAATCCCAATAATCCTATCTTTCTATGAAATAATAGTTTTATATCAAATCAGTGGATATGAAATCCAAACAATCCTGCCCTGCTACGAAATAACAGTTTTATATGAACTCTGTGGATATGAAATCCAAACAATCCTGCCCGTTGACAATAACAAGTCCTGGAACATAAGTTCCAACAAATCCTTGTCATAAGACAAATCAAATTATTGGATCTTTGTCCAATTCCAATCCTGGATCATAAGATCCAAACAAATCCTGGATATTTTAATATCCAAACAAATCCCGAATACCGAAGTAATCAAACCAATCCTGGATCATAAGACCCAAACAAATCCTGGATATTTTATTATCCAAACAAATCTTGAATAACGAAGTATTCAAACCAATCATGGATCATAATACCCAAACAAATCCTGGATATTTTAATAACCAAACAAATCTAGAAGACCGAAGTATTCAAACCAATCCTAGATCATAAGACCCAAACAAATCCTGAATATTTTAATATCCAAACAAATCTCGAATACCGAAGTATTCATACCAATCCTGGATCATAAGACCTAAAAAAATCATGGATATTTTAATATCCAAACAAATCCTGAATACCGAAGTATTCTAAAAAATCCTCTCTTAGATCTATATCCATATTTATATATGAACAAATCATAAGTACACTCACCTTGGAGATTTAAGCAGGCTTTTCCCTTGCCTTTATCCGGTATTTGTTCAGTCGATTCTTCTTCTCTTCATATCATTATTACAATAGAAGTATCATCATAAGAATATGAACAATTCAAATAATAACTTTAAAATAAATCAATTCATAAGCATCATATGATTCTATTCAAATCATTCATCATAAATGAAGTTCCATCCAAATTCATGTTAATACATTTGTCATACTTAAATCATAGACCAAAAATATATTCATTTATTCTTCGTAATTCAATCCTCATCATATTAGTATTCCAATTCAAAAGACTGCACACTATTTCAAGTTTTCTAGACCAAGATAGGCCCATTTCGTTACTACATAACAAATCTGCCCTATAGGCTCTTTTATCGTTCATTCAACTTCCAGGAATTTTCATAATTTTTCTGAATCATAACATTCTATGATATTTCACCCAACATCAACAAACATATTGAACAATACAAATTTAAAGTTTCATACTTTTTAAGGTTCATTTGCTATGTCAAGCAAAACATCAAACATATGGTATGCATATTTACTCTTTTGGGACAGATTTCATACCCGAACTTCAAACCATCACCCAAGATTCATTTCTTGGTATTTTTATATGAGTTTCAGATATGATACACATATATGAGTCTATTTTAATATCAAATTTGAATAAACCAATTCCAATACGTATACAAAAAGATATGGAAGTTTGAATAAACAAGGTTTCTACACGAAGAAATTCTAAGGGTTTACACGTTCAATCTTTGTTTAAACTTGCATCTATTCATACATATAAGAAAAGGCATGAAAGTTATATAAACAATCTATGATTTATACCAATTTAATCAGTAACACTAGAAAAATAACAAGATTTACATATAGAATTACCTTAAGGACTTTTCCGTAATTTCCCATAATTTTTCTCCAATTTTTCTCCTAAATTTCTCTTCCTATAGTTCTAAATTTTCTTCCTCTCAAGCCAAACTCTTTAGTGGCTGAAAAATGCGGAAGAAGGGGCTTATCTACAGCCTTTAAAGTCGGCCAAAACCCACTTCCTTCTTTAACCAATCAAAACCCACCATTTGTTAGCCTAATAAGACGAAATATCATTTAACGAATTGACAAATTTGTCCCTGCTTCGTAATTCTAGCATAACCTCTTGCACAAACTTTCGTTTAACACACCATTTGTCGCGTTACAAACCTAATTCATATATCCACAACTATCTAATTTATACCTCAAGTCAACAGTTATATTGTAATGGTCAAAACTAGACTTCAACATGAACATTCCTACCGAAAACTTCAAAATTTTATATTTGTAACTAATTTAATATTTCATGAGTTATGAACTTAGGATCAGTCTAAACATAATGACTTAGCATTATATATACTAATAACATATTATCCATATCACATAAGCTAGTCATGATTTAAACATAATTTATCATAATTATATTCGGGTTGTCACAACAAATACAAAGAAAATATTACGGAATACAAAATAAATTACAATGTAAAATAAAACAATTCCTCGGCAACGAAGTTGTTTGATTCACGCGTGATTTAAACCGAAGCGCCCATGTAAATTACATTTGATCATTGTTTCGGCTCCCACCTTAAATGCAAAAATCTAAACTTTAACTGCACTATTTACTATTGTATAATATCTAGTTTGGGTATTGAATCCACAGGGAATGAGCTCTAGACATTAATTGATTTATTATTTTACGAATAATGGTGTAAAAGATGATGTTTTATAAAATATTAACAACTATACATGTATTCAAAATAAGTTAAACACAAAGGGGCGTAAAAATATAAATTAAGAATAATGTTCCTCACATTGGGTTAATTAATA
The DNA here is from genome assembly GCA_949130495.1 of Sambucus nigra. Taxonomy (NCBI): domain Eukaryota; kingdom Viridiplantae; phylum Streptophyta; class Magnoliopsida; order Dipsacales; family Adoxaceae; genus Sambucus; species Sambucus nigra. Next base: position 265,360,384 of record OX422223.1, read on the forward strand.
TAAATGGTTTCATGGGAAGAAAAGAGTATCAAGATTGAATCTCATTTTCATCATTGATAAAATTAATAATGGTCACCCCCTAAATTCTTATAAAAGTTCAATTAATTTTGTCTTCAATAAACATGCCCAGGATTACACACACAGAGGGTAGTAAATACATCGCATACATGATATGCGCCATTAAATTGCTTAGGCGTAAAATCAATAACAACCTATCCCATTTAAAGTAAGATCTGCTCTGATCGCTTCATTGTTGAGATCTTGGTCGACTAGGGAGGACTTCATGGATGATAGGCTTGTTTCCAATGGAATAACAACTTACTTAGCCTATGTTAGGGAAAAGGGTGTTTCCATTGCTGATGTCCGGAGCATAGTTTATTATGCCCAAAAAATATGGGGGAGTTGATCGACACATTTGCCCTTCCCTTTTTCTAACCTCTTCCGTATACCGTCAAGTACTATTTTGTTAAAAGCTTTTTCTTGACCATTGCTCTGGGGCTAGGCTAACAAGCTGTAACAGTGCCTAATCTTGTGTTCATCATAGAAGATTTGGAAGAAGAAACCTTTAAACTAAGTCTTGTTATATATTATGATGATCCGAGGAATGTCCAACTGTATTATGATATTCCTCCAAATGAACTTGGTCATGTCGACATCTCGTATGTTTGACAGTGGTTCTCCTTCAACCCATTTAGAAAAATAATCTTTGGTGACTAAAAGGTACTTTTTGTTGCCATATATAAGGGGTAGTGGACCAATTACGTCCATCCCCCACTGTGCGAAAGTCCAAGGACTTGTGAGGTACTTGAGGTCACTAGTTGGCTCATATACTAAAGGCAAGAAAAGATTGTAATTTTTCACTTTTGACTATAGGCCACTATGTCTTGCTGCATGTATGATCAATAATAACCCTCCTCCATAGCCCTGATTTCTAGTTATCTATCTCCCGTATGGCTCCAACATACCCGGTCTGGTCCACGTCGCTTGGGAAAATACACTAAATATATGGTTTTGAGAATGAGCGACGATAAAATGTTTTATCCACTAACAAGTGGAAGCGAGTGACTTTCACCCAAATCTTGTATGCTTCCTTTTTATCATTTAGCAGGATATTTTCTCTTAAGTAGAGCACTATCATATCCATCCATTTTGGGTCCCTATCAACGGAAATATCCCGCTCGATGGATTTCCCTTTGTTGAATTAAAAACGATAATATTAGGAATAAAATGGGACGAAAGAGATCTCAAAATATTTTTAACTACACACGTCTCAAGAGATTTCTCACCTAAATTAAAACTAGAGTTAACGATATCAGAAAATTGTGCATAAAATTCATCGAAAGACTCAATCTCTAGCATGGTAATAGTCTCAAACTGTGCGGTGAGGTTTTAAACCTTAGAAGCTTTCACAACATTGGTCCCGCCGTGAGTGAGCTTTAGGGTATCCCAAGCTTCCTAAGATGTGGTGCACATCATGAACCGACAGAACTCATCAGGGGTGACGGCTCCCAAAATGGCGCTTAAGCTGCCTGAGTTAAAATTACTCCATTTAAAATCATCTTATGTCCATGAAGGGACAAGTTTAGACTTTTGACATTGTCATTGGTCACAGTTGGTGGTGTCCCCCCTCTTTCAAAAACAATCCAGACTCTTTCATCAATAGATTCTAAAGTAAACCTCATTCTAGTTTTCCAGTACACATAATTACACCCATTAAAAACAGGCAGCCTATTATACAAATTACCTATAAAATCCAAATTTTAACAGATCACATAAAAGGCTAGTGTAACCTACTGTGATACCAATTTGGGAATGCGAACTCTATGTATTTATTCGTACCTTAGGCCAAGCACACACAAATTCAAATTTTAGTAAATTTTATCTTGAATAAATTTAGTTTGCACGCAATGATGTAGTTTAAATTAAATAAGCTAAACTAAACAAGGAAATATGCAAAGAAGTAAGGAAATATCCCTTTCAGATAAAACGTTTATGTTTTAAAACTATACAAAAATTGATAGACACTGGATGACTTACAGACTACTTGGCTCACTAAGTATAACGTGTAGTTCTTCAAGTCTTCTTCAACAATGGCACAGTCCAGTACCGCCCACAGGAAGCAGTCTTCCCTTGGTATCCACCAATCATCCTTCTTCTTCAGGAGTAAAGCCTCGATTCTACAAATTAGCAGTAGAGAAGAACTTTACAAGGGTTCTTCAACATGTATTGTGTTCTTCTTGATTTGGTAAAGTGATCTTTAAATTTTCAAGGAGTTTGGATGAAAAACGGTAAAGTTTCATCACAAAAAGAACTCTAAAATGGCTTGAAAAAGGGTTAAAAAGAGTTGTTTCAAACTCTAATCCCACGTCTTTGTTCATAGGGAAAGTAATTTAAAAAACATAGGCATTAGAGATTTGGGTTAGATTTGATTAAAAAATAAAAATGCATGCGCAACGAGGCGTATAATTTTTCATTCGATTAGGTTTCCAACGTAACTTCGAATGACATTCCAGTGCTTGACCAAAATTCATCTTGTTCGAATGTGGGGAACTTATTCTAATGATGTACCTAATCTCATTTGAACAACATTCGATGAAACATTGAACGAAATTCCAGAACTGACCAAAAGGTGGCATCCCAGATTTTGTTCGAACGATGGAATCTTATTCTAACGACATTGTAAAAACTCGTTCGAATGACCTGTGAATCTCATTCTAACGAGTCGTCGAAAATTTCAAAATACTTTTAAAACTTATTTTAAAATATTTTGAAAAACCTTTTAAAAGAAAACTCTTTTAAAAGTCTCCCGGATAAATAAAGACTTTGCCAAACTACCTCAAAACTCTTTTGAATGTCGTTGAGACTAACAATCTTCAATCTTCCAAAATGTCATCAACTTCTTGTCATTGAATACGTGGAAGTAGTCATAAAGGTGCAGTGGTGTATAACGGGATAAGCCAAATAATACTGAATTGAGTAATTATAAAACTTTCTCTTACAATGTAGATTTGTCCAGTTGGTTGTTCTATCGAGTGTCTCAAAAAAGTCCACTAAGAACTGCAAGGAAAAGGCAAATCAAAAAGTTAGTGCAATAGAGAAAATTCTAAGCAAATATCTTATCAAAACTTAGAGATTTATCAAAGATAATGCCAGGGAGGAGTGAGAGACCAACTAGTTGGTTAATAGTCTTCCTACCTCTTCCATGTCCATCTCCAATATTTACCCCCACCTTAGTAACTGGGGGCCATGTCGGGATTCCTGGACACAGACATCACAAGGTGGCCCTTCCCCTTGCCGGGAGAAACCACCTTCTTGGTGAGAGAAATAACAACGAAAAGATAGTATAAGTCTTACTTTTCTTTGCAAGATGACCTTATTCCTTGTTAGGAGAGTCCGACAAGTTGACAGGGGTGAGATGCTCCCCTAACCTCCTTTCTCTTGGAGGATTGAGATTTTGAAGAAGTGGATATGCTTGATTCATCCAACAAAGTGGGTATTTTTCTTCTCAGAGGCATTTTTTTCTTTCGAGATAGAAGGAAAAATGGTTGGGATGGAAGTAATAGCATTTAAATACTCCTTGCTATTAGAAAGAACTGAAATCCCAGGCTCTTTATCAATGGGCCTAGTAACGAATGAAGTTATGATGATATACTCTAACAATAGGGATGCCAACCTCGGATGATCATAACCAACTGTCAAAGGGGCCTTGAGTTTCCAGAATTTGTTCAGCTTGGCAAAGTTGATGCATTTCTTGATGGGATCTTTTCTTTTGGAAGATTTTGCAAAAAATGGGGTGGGATATTAGTAAGCATTCATGCAAAGCTTGGTCGACCAACATGCAAGGCAAATCGAGACAACAATTGACATATGTTACTCCCCTAAGTAGGGCACCTGAAACCTATATAGGTTTCAACACCCTTAAAAATAAGTGGATGTTCCCATTGCTTCATAACAAAGCCATGTGTCCAGTATCCATTATTAGAGTCAAGAAGGTTCACAACCAACAGTCTTTCCTCCCTCCTCCCCTTCAAGTATAAGGTATTATTATCATTGATTCGAACCTAGGTATAATAGTATTTGATCTCTTGGATCCCCAACTAAGTTTCGTACAAGCCATTGATCCTATGGACCCCATTCACTATCCTCCAAGTGTTTGGGTTACCTTAGGAAGAACTATGTCTAAGTATTCACATAACTCCAAAATTAATTGGTTCAAAGAGAAGGTCACATCAGCTTCAACTATAAATTAGGTAAACATCCAATCTCCACCCTTGATGTTATAATAATCCTTGGGTTGCTCCCCAAGCTTTATCACGAACCAATCAGAGATAAAAAAAAAAGTTTTCTAAACTCTTGTATGGACCTCTCTCTCACCGCATAAAGCATTTTCTAACTCACCGCACAAAGCATTTTCCAACTCAAGAAAGCATTTTCCAAGTGCATCACTGCCTCTTAGTCTCTTCAATAAGTAATTACCATCATGCCCCAGAAAAATGGGGCAACTTATATGCCTTCCATCTAGGTTGAATGGGGTTTCCCCTTCTATCAAGGATTAATGGGCAGAAGAAAGTCAATTTTTATTTCAAAAGATACCAAATTTTGATACTCTCTGACTATAGCTTTTATGGGCGATTAAAAATCACTACCGACCAGCATCAGGAATCAATAGGTGATCAAACCTCCGCACCCTATTCAGACTGCAAATCTTTCAGGTGGGGGGATTGTGGAAATATTACATGACCTAATGGGAAAAGAAGACACGTGTATGGAAGTATTGATAAGTGATCATAGTTTGGAGATAAGAACAAAAGAGGAGCCGATCAGCGAAAATCTCGAGCTTGAATTTTCTCGACCAAATCGTAATAGCATTCCAAGGCCATAAAGTCTAACCTAACTCATTTTTTTCTATAAATGTAGCCCACACCGATAGGAAAAAAGGGCTATGTAATATTTTACTAAGAACCAATCAATATAGAGATAGAGAAACACCCCTTTGACCCAGGCACATTGTCGAACCATGTATCTCTTATGTTATGTGGTTGTGATTTTCCTTTAGTGCTCAGCTTAAATGTGTTGAATTAATCATGGTAGGGTTTTACCACCTATAAACGTTATATATGTTTTTAACCAAAGTAATTCATTATTTGAGGAAGAGAAGATTTTTTAATACTCCACTCGAATATGCTTTTCCCCTTTGTATAAAGTATAAGTGACATCGAAAGATATTCATTACTATACCATGTGAATCATTATCTTTAGTCATATTAATTGTTTGAAGATATTCACTCTATTGATATGCATTTCAAAGAAGTTTTGTTATGCAACTAAAAGTTTATAGTTTCTTTATTGGAAAATCCATACTCTCACATGCTTAGATTCACGTAGCAGGTCTAGCAAGCATATATATGAGTGTCTGATAAAACGTTCACGTTTCAAATTGTGTGACTTTATTATATTTTGCTCGGCACAAAAATGCTCGAAAACTCCTACTTATATTGAAAACCATAGTTAGTGACTTAACAACAAGGAATCAATTATCACGTGTATGGAAGTCTTGATAAGTGATCACAATTTGGAGATAATAACAAAAGAGGAGTCAGTGAGTGGAAATATCAAGCTTGAAGTTGCTCGACCAAATCGTAATAGCATTCGAAGGCCATAGAGTCTAACCTGACTCATTGCTTTCTATAAATATAGCCCACAGGACTGGGAAAAAGGGTCATATAATATTTTTTATTAAGAATCAATCAATATAAAGATAAAGAAACACCCCGTTGACACAAGAACATTATCGAACCATGTATATCTTATGTTATGTGATTGAGATTTTCCTTTACTGCTCAGCTTACCTGTGTTGAATTAATCATGGTAGGGTTTTATCACATATAAATGTTATATATGTTTTTAACCAAAGTAATGCATTATTTGAGGAAGAGAAGATTTTTTAATACTCCACTTTAATATGCTTTACCCCTTTCTATAAAGTATAAGTGACTTTGAAAGATATTCATTACTATACCATGGAAATTATTATCTTTAGTCATATTAATTTTTTTAAGATATTAACTCTATTGATAAGCATTTCAAAGAAGTTATGTTATGCAACTACAAGATTATAGTTTCTTTATTGGAAAATTCATACTTTCGCATGCTTAGATTCATGTAGCATGGCTAGTAAGAATATATATATGAGTATTTGATAAAAAGTTCATGTTTCAGATTGCGTGACTTTATTAGAGTTTGCTCGCCACAAAAATGCTAAAAAACTCTTACTCATACTGAAAACCATAGTTAGTGACTTGAACAACGAGGAATCAATTATCCTTTCTTGGAAAACTCAATAATTGTGAAAATATTAAGTTAATTTACGTAGGCTATAGTGCCTCCCAATTCAGTATTTAGTTATCTCACTAGCTTTCTATACTTCAACTTTGGACTTAGTGAATGTCGGGAGGGCATTCTCCAATGATACACCATCCATATAAGGAACATAACATTTCTTCGCTAACATAGTAGATAAGCTAGGCTTGGAGCTGTTAGGCATGATTCCAGATAATGTCGACGTCATGCTATCCTTCTTCCAAGCCTTGCACCGTGTTTGGAGTTCAGATTTTCATTTTGAAGTTACGTTGAGAGAAAGGTAATACTTTGGAAACCTAAAAATCTCACCCATCTCCACCTTCAAAGTCTAACACGTGAGAAGGATCGCATCGTGGTTGGTTAGTCTATTGCTCAACACCAATTCGAATTGACGGACGGTGATTCATGATTTTCTCACGACCCGACTAATATGTCATGAATATTGATATTAGTTCTATTATTCTTATGCATTCTAGAATAATCTTGTCGTTAAATCATAATTTTATGCTCATATATTGGTTAACCACGTTTTTGGATATATATATATATATATATATATATACATGGTTGATGTGAGCTTTTGTAGGTATTGAAAGGCTTAAAGGCGCAATTGGTTTGATTTTGAGGAAGTTCATCATTCGATGCAACTTCAAGGGTATTTTAGTCTTTTCATACTTGATGTTTCGGATAATGGATCTCCGTGGAATCATAATTCATTGAGTTAGCATCATGTGGACATAGATCGTGCGTCATTTCGAGTCCAGATTAAAACCGATTCCATAATGAAACTTTTTTCCTTTTGTAGGAAGCCAAATATGTTTAGATTACGGAATACCGATCAACTAGTGAAAAAGGACCAATTGACCAGTCAATCATGTTTTTGCTTAGTTCGAAGATAGTGGGCATTTTTCAAGACCACCGATCGATCGGTCAACTTAAATATAAGGCAAGCGGCTAGTTTATTTTCTTTTAACCCGTTAATATATATATATATATATATATATATATATGTGTGTTTGTGTGTGTGTGTGGGTGTGTGTGTGGGTGTGTCTGTGTATGTGTGTGTGTGTATGTGTGTGTGTGTGTGTGTGTGTGTGCGCGTGTGTGTGTGTGTGTGTAAGTGGGTTTTTTGATAGAGACATCTTTCATTTTACATTAGTTATGATTCGAGTTTGGTTAGTGTTGGGAGCTTTCCTCCATTCTCCCTCCAAGGGTTTGTGTAAGGGTACTATTCACCTTCTTCTCGAATATATTATAGTTTCATTTCTTGTCTTCAAGCTTTGGTAATTAGTTATCTTGCTTTGATAACTAGTTTTACTTTCTTATTTATTGCTTTTCTTTACTTTCATGCCATTTAATATATTTTTTATATAAGTTAGTTTAGGTTGAGATTAATTGAACTCACCTTACACTAAATGGTTACTTTATTTTGGTGATGGATTAGACTGACCTAGATGATGAAAGGATATATTTAGACCCTATAAATCTTTCCACCTATCAGCAGTAGTTGGCCAAGCAATACAACAGGAAGATTATGGGAAATGCAAGGAAGCCCTGAGACAGAAAAGTCGGGCCCAACTAGTAAGGTCTATTCAAAGTTACCAGGGATGACTTATAGAGAGCCTACCATTTAGAAATAATGGAGGGCAGGGAATTTTTCCAAACATGGAATGCATCCAAGATCGAAATATTTTACTTTTAAGTCTAAATTTATTTCAGTTTTCAGACATTCTTTTAAATTTTATACACATATTCCATTAGGTCAAAATTTATCTCTTTGCATTGTTCAAAGTGATAGGAAATGAGTATTCAATAATTGTGATTGACATGGTTATCCATCATCTTGATGTTTATCTTCTTTTAAATATCTTCTTCAAACACTAATTGCCTAGCCGTCCTAAGACCACCATTCGGTCCTTAAGTAAGGACACTACTCAAATAAATGTCTTATTTTAAGACTGATTAACTGTTCGGCCAATGACAAACCAGACCCAAAGTATTTTGACTATTAACAAAATATAAATATTTTCTCACGATCGATGAAAGGCCTGTTGGGAAACCATAGGCACCCATAACCTACCAGGTCAAAAAAATCCTAACTGGGAGATTCCCCATACGCAAGTGCATTTGATTTTCTGTCTCTAAGACTAAGGGTTGATGTGATGACATCACCTAAAAGGTAAGACCCGAGACAACACAATGTAAGGAAAATTAAAATCTAAAAATTTCCATCAATACTTAAGGTTGTTACAAGGAAATAAAATGCAAATAATTTACGATGAAGAAGTACATATGGTTGATCATTCGTGCGACTAGAGAGATTCGTCCTTGAAAGTTCCAGCCTCGATAGGCAAAGCATCCAGTGCAAAAGGCAAAACTGTCTCAGCCAAATATGTGATTCTTGATGATCCCCTTGGAGTAATGTTTTTAACGAACTGTGGAGATCGATAAAGAAAATTATCACCGTATATCCCATAGTCTCCTAAGTAATTTCTTATAAAGATATTAAGAATGTTATTCAGTGGGACCCATGAAGCATCAAAATGGTAAGGAGGATTATGATAGTCGTGACAATCGGGATCGTACCAGTACCATAATTCAGAATCCTCCGACACCTTCATAATCGCCAAGGGATTGAGCCAACCATTATTATAAGCAATGTTTTAATCATCGCTCAGAAAAGCATACATGAAAAGAAGATCCTCATCTTAGCCATCCATCCACACTTGGTGAGGTTGCTTTTGGAACTGGAACATGAGGCTATCAAGCTTCTGTTGCATGCTTTTGATGGTTGCCTCCTTATCATGCAAGGATTTCTTTATCTTCTCCATCTCCTTTCCTAGCCTATCAATCTCCTTTTCATCGTAGGAAGACAAAATTGAATGGCCATATCCTTGTAATGCAAGGATTTAGATCTTCTCTTGGAACACTCCTATTCGAGGTAGGAACCTCCTTCTCTACCTTTATTATCTAGCAGGGATATCCCAATTATGCCAAGCTCAGCTCATAAATAATTATTTTCTTTCTCAAGGAGTGAAGTGACCTTTCTCGCTCCTCTAAGGTCACCCTACAAAATAAAGGTCCTCTTTGCATGCGCATACTCAATGTCAGCTAGATTCTGGTTATCTCTACTTTCTCTGGCCATCTTGGCCAAATCATTATAAAACTTATCCCTCAGATTGTCCAATGCTTCTTTCTAACTATCTCAGGTGGTGAGAATCATGACATGATAGACTGCATTGTCCTTCACATCCTGATGGAAAAGTTGACGCAAATATGAGTATGCCTCTCCTGCTCATATGGGCACATCAGGGCCTAATATCTAGTCGAGATCATCATATTCATCATAACCAGTAATAAAAAGTCTTTCACGTCTTTCCTCAAAGTTGTGTTGAGAAGCGACGAGTGCCAAAAGTTTTGCATCAAACTAAAAAATGCAAGGATAAATGGTTGGTCCTTTGAGCTCTGCAAAAGAGAAAGTACATATAATATCACAATAAAAATCAAAAAATAAAGTTGAATTAACTTTGAGTTTCATTAAAATATAGTCAATGGGGAAACCCATACGTTACGAAGAAAAAAAAGAAAAACACACCATTTCCTAACTCTAAAGAGCATTCTCTCCAACCTTTAATTTCTCAATAGCTTGAACGGAGGCAATATCTTCCACCTGGTTAGGTCCATCCTTAGCCTTCTCGACATCCTGGTGAACACTGACTTATTTAAAAACCCTAGTGGCCCTGTGGTTGTCCTTCTCTTTCTCAGCATCTTGATGAGTGCCAACATTGGCCACCTCGACTCCAGTATTAGCAATCTCAAGACCAATAGACTAGTAACTAACCAACCCCTCATCATCATCATCATCATAATCCTCTTTGACTAAAGAGGGGGACCTGCTTTATGATCTTGAAACAACTCGGATTCCTTGACAATGACTCCCTTAGCAATTGCCTCATCCCAACCACTCTTAAAGAATACCTTTATTAGGTTTTCGATCTACTCTTGGGCCTTGGCAAAAGGCCGTTCCCTAGCAACAAGTGTAGGCATCATCTTTAGCCTATGCAACTCTATCTATGGCCTTCTCAACTTTGTCCTTGTCCTCATTAGCCTTGCTCTTGGCATTTTAAACCTCAACCTTGACCTTCTTAACATCCCTTTTTATCTTCTCATCAACAGCGACTAAGGTCGTGGACTTATTGATCATTTTTTTAGGTCACCATTAGCTGGCTCCGAGACTTGGACCTTTTGGTCCAGATTATCCTTCTCGGTGATCGCGTCCTGACCAGTCGACCGAGAAGCTTACAAAACCATGATAGCCTCGCTTAAGGCTTCCTTCACAACATAGGAGGACATCCTTGACATGACATCTCTCTCTAATATCTGACCATAGTCGACCAAGATTTATAAGGCTCGGGAAAAAGAACATAACTTTATTTTACAACCAAGAAGTGAATAGAGGAAGAACATAAAATTTTCAAAATATACTTATAAGAGCAAGATTATGGTTGACACGTTCCACCAATCGCCCATTAGCTAGTTTAGCTACAACAACTTTGTCAGCAGGAACGCATGCCAACCAAATCAAAGCATAAGCTAGGTTGGGGTGAGCAACAACAAAATGTGTAACATTTTTTCCCTTATCAACATCATCGTTCCCCATAACTACAAGTGGGTGGGTGGGGGGGGGGGGGGGGCTTTGTCTGTTTTTATCTTCTTGAAGGGGGAATCCATGTCCTTGGAGGGGAGTCCCCAATATAAATTGGGTTAATAAAACCCCTAACTTTATCTTTTCTACTCGCTGGCCGAGTATGTGCTTCAGTCATATTCATTGGGGGAACAGGAAGAGATTTTAGGATCAGATTGGCACCAATCAAGTTCATAACCTTTCTCTTATGGGCCATAGTGCCAGGAGAACTTCAGCAGTTGGAACATATGAAATGTCAAGAGACTCGAAGAATGAAGATGTCCCTTCCTCACATGATTCCTCCTTGTTTGAGTCTTCTGAGGTGGAGGCTTCCAGGTGGTCCAAGTTAAATAGGGATGACCAAACTCTATTCGATTGGCACCATAAGGAAGGAGGTTTTTATGGTCTTGTAGTAAAAAAGAAATATGACTAACCTAGGGTGGCCACTGGTGTTAATACCAAAAATTACCCACGCGGACCCATCATAAATATACATGTGTCATCCACTATGGAAATAATCCTAGTCACCATGGAATAACCACCGACCAAGGCCTAGAATGCCGACCATCATACCAGGATGCTCTCTAACACTAGGAAGCCCGATCAAAAGTAGGGAGGTCAACCAACACTGTCAGCAAAATGCCAACATTTAGAAATATTATGAACCTTCTGAACTAATGTAAATGCCTAATTTATAAAGGCATTCCATCTTTTAACATTCTATCTTTTGGTCTTCCTACTGGGCTATAAATAAGTTGTAATCCCTTCGTCAAGGGCAAGTGATTGAAATGCAAATACAAGGAAATAATAAGTATAGTGGATGTAGGCTTTTCTCCATAGGCCGAACCACTTTAAAAAAATATATTGTTTCTTTCTTTTACTTACAAATATTATCTGTGATTGATTAATTAGACCTAGTCTAGTTTTTTACATCAACGGATTGGTGCCATATGTGGGAAATGTATTGCTAAACATTTTTCACTCATTCATTTACTCAACATGACTGATGTTCATGAATCGAGCGCCAAGAATGATGGCATCCCGCCTGTTCCGTCCTCTCCACCAACAAATAACGATTTGAGTGGAATCTTGGCTAGCTTCACTAGAGGTCAAGAGGCTATGCAGGATACCATAAGGCAGTTAGCCCAAACGCTATAAGTTGGGTCCCCTGCCTTATCTGCTTGTGGAAATATGCCACCACCGCCTCCAAGAAATAGATGACATAGCCAATCCAGGACTACCAAAGATACTTCTTACCATCCAGGAGAAAGTTCTTCACTTAGGACTTCGGAATCATATAATGAATAATTTTTAACTCCTGAAAGATTGAGTGATTTGGAAAGGTTGAGTATAGCATCTCCCTTTGATCGTTGGGGACCTAGGGGCAGCATAAATTTTCCCAGGACATTGTCGAGAAATAATCGACAACCAATTGATCAACGTGAAGGCTCATCCCAATCTAGCTCAGATGCCCGAGAACTGCCCATGCCAAGCAGACTTCATAAGAGGAGAGTTCAACACAAATAATTGGTCGAAACAATCGAGTTGCAATGCATAGATCTGATGTTGATAATAATGCATGTAAGGGCGCAATTCAATGATTGGAAGATAGGTTGGGTGAAATGGCGAAGACAAAGAACCATTTGCAAATAAGTTTTGTGAAATGGTCTCCTTTTGTGCAAACTATTGTGGATTTTCCCACGCCTTCAAAGTGTAAAGCTCATGTGGTTACGCCCAAGTATGATGGGAAGACTAATCATGTTCTTCACATAGAATAATACCAAGCAACAACTGACATTTACACTGTCCTTGCCGAAATGAGATGCAGGGCATTTTCAGGAAGAATTATAGGTCCTACACAGATTTGGTATAATACCCTTCCTCGGGGACAAATATCTAGTTTCAACCAACTCGCCGAGATATTCATTGGTAACTTCTTCTTTGGAGCCAAACTTGTGAAAAGAGTAGCCCACTTGCTCAATGTAAGACAAAAGATGGGAGAAAGTACTAGAGATTATATTACTCGCTTCGACAACAATAAGATGGAAGTCATTGATTAGGAGGAAAAATTTCTATTACAACCCTCATGAGTGGATTGATCCCCGAGAAGCTCTACTACACACTTGCCAAAGACCCTCCGAAGATGATGACAGAGTTGATGGCCAAAGCAGCCAAGATAATGAATGTCGAGGAAGCTATGGCAGCCAAACAAAATTTGAGAGTAAAAACTGAATCTAAAATTGAGAAAAAGGAGCAGAAAGAGCATAAGAAGTATAAGGAATCAAAGTAAAAGGTGAATACTGATAAACTCAAGAAATACAACAATTACACTCCATTAACAATGGGCATCCACCATGTCTTGGAGGAAATAAAGCATAGCAAGGAGGTATATTGTCCTGAAAAACTGAAAACACCTGCTGGAAAGAGGGATAGGTCCAAATATTGTGAATTTCACAGAGATTATAGGCATACAATAGATCGATGCGTTGCTCTTCAAAATGAAATTGAAGCACTTATTCGGAGAGGAAAGCTAGACAAATTTGTTGATCGGTAGGACAATAATGTAGCTCGATGAAGGTCAAAGTCTCCATGCAAGCCCAGAGATGAGAAAAAGAAAACTCATGAAGACGATCAAGAAGACCCTGACCTACCTAAAAGTCCTAGGAAATCAAAACATGAGGTATTCGTGCTTAGTTTTGGATCGTTTGATTGTCAAATCATTACAGTTGGAGATGCAGAAGTAGGAGATCATATCGCTGAAAGGAAAACTTACCTTAATGAGGCTCAAGCTTGCTCCTATATCCAGAGAAGTAATCTGGCCGAGGAAGATCGACCGAGGAAAGTTAACAAAGATAAGTTGGTGATTGGTTTTTCTTAAAATGACCTTTCAGTGGCACTATATCCCTATGATGACCCCTTAGTAATCGAAGTCAGAAACCAGGATATAATTTTTTTAGCGGAAATCATGTTCTGCCCTTGCTTGGCTCATCCAATTGGAACCTTATCACAACCCTTTAATAGTCTTTTCTGGAGAAAAATTATTTCCATTAGGCATAATCAAGCTTGAAGTGTTGATCGTCACTTGTCCAGTAAGTCGGACAGAGAAGGTACGTTTCTTTGTAATGGAAAAAAATGTTCATTATGCCTACAATATGATAATGGAAAGAGTAGGATTGAAGAAATTTAAAGTTGTGTCATTTACAGTCCATCAATGTTTGAAGTTCTCTATCAACTTTGGAGTTGGCATGGTAAAAGCCGACCAAAAAGTAGCTCGGGAATGCTATTACTCCTCTTCCGAGCAAGAAAATTTAGAAGAAATAAAGAGAAAAACCACCACTTACCAAGTGGATATTCCTGAGCCTAATAGAGACTCTGAGGTTGAAACCCTAAATCCAAGGTAAGAAACAAAATTGGTGAAAGGTCAGATAGTGGAAGTAACGAAGATCATTGTTCTAGATGATGAGAAGCCGAAAGAAACTACTCAAATAGGAACAACACTAGATCTTGTTATTAAATAGAAGCTAGTGAAGTTCCTGAGATAGAAAGCACGTGTTCTATTAGAGTCATGAGGATATGCCTGGAATTGATCCAATTTCATTTATCATGAGCTCAACGTCAATGAGGATGCCAAGCCAGTAAAGCAAAGGCCTAGAGTATTTAGTTCGAGAAGAACCAAGTTATTCAAGAGGAGGTAGAGAAACTTCAAAAAGCCTCATTTATTGAAGATGTAAAATATCCAGATTGGTTGGCCAACGTGGTTATGGTAAAAAAGAAAAAAAACAATTGGAGAATGTGTGTGGACTTCATAGATCTGAACAAGGCATGCCCAAAGGATCATTTCCCCTTGCCTCAGATTGATCAACTCGTTGATGCTACAAGGAATGAGCTATTAAGTTTCATGGATGCATATTCTGGTTATAACTAGATTAAGATGAAACCTGAAGATAAGGAAATCACTTCTTTTATTACTCCATGAGGAACTTACTGCTATAATGTTATGCCATTTGGTTTGAAAAATGCATCACTACTTACCGGAGATTGGTGAATAAAGTCTTTGAGGAGAAAATAAGAAAGAATATGGAAGTATAAGTAGATGACAAGCTAACAAAGTGCAAAAAAGTATCCGACCATATTATCGACCTCAGCTAACTCGTTGATTAGCTGGAGAAGCGCCAAATGAAGTTGAATCCGACCAAGTGCGTATTCGGTGTTCAAGAAGCAATGTTTCTCGGGTACATAGTAAACCAGAGGGGAATTGAAGCAAACCCAAACAAGATTAAGGTGTTAATTGAAATGCACCCCCCTACTTGCAAAAAGGTGGTACAAAGGCTAACTGGGTGGGTAGCAGCATTGGATAGATTTATGTCCCGAGCTACTCACAAATGTCTATCATTTTATAAAGTGCTGAGGAAGAGTTTTGAATGGAACGATGAATGCGAAAAAGATTTTCTGGAGTTTAAAACGTATTTGGGATCACCCCCATTGCTCTCCCGACCAATTTTGAATGAAATGTTATACTTGGTCGTCTCTAAGTCAGCTGTGAGTTCTGCCTTGATACAAGAAGATAGCGGAGTTTAAAAGTCTGTCTATTATATAAGCAAAGCCTTTCGAGGAGTAGAAATTAGATATTCACGCCTGGAGAAATTAACATTGGCATTGATTGAGGCATCTAGATGAATGAAACCTTATTTTCAAGACCACACTATTGTGGTGTACACTGACATTCCTCTTCGGCAAGCCTTACATAAACCGAAGAATTCTGGGAGATTAATGTATTGGGTGGTAGAATTGGGAGAATTTGATATAGTGTATGAGCCAAGGTCCTCATTAAAAGGCCAAGTTGTGACATATTTCAATGACGAATTCACTTATTTGGAGGTTCTCGAGCAATGAAGAACTCGGGCAGAGCAAATCCAAATGGGGGACAACCCAAATGATGTCATCAATGACCAACACCCCGAGCAAACCCCATTAGGGGAAAGCTCAGAAGAAATTGTTGCCGACCTACCAGAGATGTCCACCAGAGCACAGGATATGGCCAAAAGATATGAGGAAACTTGGAGTAAAAAATTCCATTATGGGATATTATCTGACCAAGCATTTGACGACGACATCCCCATATGGAACTTGTATGTAGATGAAACATCTTGTGCAACAAGATGTGGAGCATGTATAATACTCAACACTCCTGATGGAATAAATATTGAATATGCTGTACGATTCCAGTTTCAGGCCTCAAATAATGAATTAGAGTATAAAGCTCTCATTATGGGCTTAAGTCTAGCTTAATCACTAAATGTTGAGAAAGTTGGGGCACACAATGATTCTCAATTGGTGGTGAATCAAATTTTGAGTTTATACAGATCCAAAGGAGAGCTAATGACAAGATACTTAGCCAAGGCGGTGGAAATCATTGCCAAATTGCCAGCTGTTCGGGTAAGCAGAATTCCAAGATTGGAGAATGCCCGAGTTGATGCACTTGCTCAGCTAACATCGACCACGAGAATTGAGCTTCGAAGAACTATTCCTATTAAAATTTTGGCCAATAGGAGTATTGATGAAGACTTGCTGATTAAATTCATCACAATAGATATGGGAACATCTTGGATGCATGCCATCAAAGCTTATATTGAAGAAAGAATATCGCCAGCAGATCCAATCGAGACCAAAAAACTTAAGTATAAGTCAGCAAGATATGTGCTAGAAATAGGAATACTGTACAGGAGAGGATTACCAACTATTCTGCAGCGATGCGTCCATAAAATTGAGGTTCAAGACTTAATATAAGAAGTTCATGAAGGGTCTTGTGGGGATCATGTGGCAGGTAGATCATTTTTGTAGTGAATTAATACCCAGGGATACTATTGGCCAACTATGAAAGAAGACTTTACAACTTTCACCAAGAAATGTAACAAGTGCCAAAGGTTCTCCAGCATTCCCAAAACTCCACAAGATGCTCTAACTCCAATTATTAGTTTATTAACAACATTTCTAATATTTGTAAAACCTCGCGCGCGTCCAAAATTTGACGTAGCAATCGGCCGCGTAGTGACGAGACCCTCAATTTTAGGATTGGACCAAATTTTTTTTAAATTTTTTTATTAGAGTTAAATATGGTCATGGACTTTGTCCATTATAATTTTTATTTTTTTCGTCGCGCTTAAAAATGGTCGCGTCGAGATACCCCCAATTATGACAAAAAATGATCACGGTATGGGTCACGGACTTTGGCCATGATCATTTTTTCCATTTTTTTCATCGCAGTGTGGGTCACGGACTTTGGCCACGACCATTTTTCATCACGGTTGGGGGTCACGAGATTTGACGGCGACCATTTTTTTCCATCGCGGTGTGGGTCACGGACTTTGGTCGAGACCATTTTTCATCACAATTGGGGGTCACGGGTTTAGCTACGATCATTTTTTTCCCCGTCGCAGTGTGGGTCACGACCGAAGTCCACGACCATCTGTCGTGACCCTAGTCTGGTCACAGACTTGGGCAGTGACCCACAAAATTGGTCGATCCCTAAATGGTCACAGACCAAGTCCGCGACCCACAGTCTTGGTCAGGGATTTTGGCCGTGACCATTCACCAGTTTTGGTGTAGTGAGCAGTCCTTAGAGTTGTTCGGTATTCCCAAAAAATGGAGTGTAGTTCATTAATCTAATTTCCTTTAACCTCATTAAGTCTTGTTTTTAACCCATTGAGCCAAGTTCTATTAGTCACTTCAGTTTGTCCATTGCCTTGAGGATGACCTGGAGTAGAGTGCACCTTTCGAATGTTTAATTAGGCATAGTAGGCGGAAAATTCTTTATTATCAAACTGTGTGCCATGGCCTGTGATGAAAGCATAAGGAAAACCGTATCTACAAATGATGTTTTTTCTAGATAAACTGGTAGAACTTCTCATATGGCATGTCTATCAATGGTTCTGCCTCAACCCATTTTGTGAAATAGTCCACAACCATGACCAAGTATTTGAATCTTCCTCAGGTAGTCGACAGTGGCATGACCAAGTCTATTCCCCACAATGTTATCTTGTAAAAAGTAGGATACAAAAAAAATGATATCAGTAACCAAGCAGTTTAAAAAAAATCGTATTCAAGCAAAAAAATTACATATACAAGTTATAATTATCAACATATAAGTTCCTACGAGTTACTTTTGTCCCGTGTGAGGTGTTGGTGCCACTCACGGGGATATTTCAAGGTTTACCCCTCTAGCGCCATGTTTTTAAGCCTAAGTTTAAACATTTTCAAATTATCATCGTATTCTCAAACCGGGGGTCCGGTGACGACGCAGTGAGTTCCTATGAGTTACATTGGTCTCGTGCGAGGTGTCGATGCCTCTCACGAGGCCGTTCGGGCCTTCCCCCTCTAACGCCATGTTTTGAATTCTAAGTCCTGATATTTTCAAATTATCCTCGTATTCTCAAACCAGGAGTCTCGTGATCACACGATCAGTTCCTACGAGTTACATTGGTCCCATACGAGGTGTTGGTGCCTCTTACAGGGCCGTTCGGAGGCTGTTTTGGGTTTTCTTCGTCTAACGCAATGTTTTTAAGCCTAAGTCCTAATATTTTAAAATTATCCTCGTATTATCAAACTGGGAGTCCTATGATCGCACAGTAAGTTCCTATACATTGGTCCCGTGCCAGGTGTTGGTGCTTCTCATAGGGCCGTTCAGGGGATGCTTCGGGTTTTCACCCTCTCACCCCATGGTTTTAAGCCTAAGTCCTGATATTTTGAAATTATCCTCGTATTCTCAAATCGAGAGTCCCGTGATCAAGTGTTTAGTTCTTACGAGTTACATTGATCCCATGTGAGGCCAATTCCAACGAGTCTAATGATCGCGCGGCCAATTCCAACGAGTTACGTTTGTCGCGTGCAAGGCGTTGGTGCCTCTCACGGGGTCGTTTGGGGGCTGTTTCGGGTTTTTTTCCCTCTAACGCCATGTTTTTAAGCCTAAGTCCTGATATTTTCAAATTATCCTCGTATTCTAAAATCGGGAGTCCCGTGGTAGCATGGTCAGTTCCTACGAGTTACATTAGTCCCGTGCGAGGTGTTGGTGCCTCTCACGCGGTCGTTCAGGGGTTATTTCTGGTTTTCTCCCTCTAACGCCATGTTTTTAAGCCTATGTCCTGATATTTTCAAATTATCCTCGTCTTCTCAAATCGAGAGTCTCGTGATTGTGTTGCCAGTTACTACAAGTTACATTAGTCCCGTGCGAGGTGTGGCTGCCTCTCACGGGGCCGTTCAGGGGTTCTTTTGGGTTTTCATTATCTAACGCCATGTTTTTAAGCCTAAGACCTGATATTTTCAAATTATCCTCATATTCCCTAACCGATAGTCCCGTGACGACACAATTAGTTCCTATGAGTTACACTTTGTCCCCTAAGATGTGTTGGTGCCTCTCATAGGGCCGTTCATGGGCTGTTTCGAGTTTTCACCCTCTAAAGCCAAGTTTTTAAGCTCAAATCTTGATATATGATAAGTATCCTCCTATTCTAAAATCGGGAGTGCCGTGATCATGCGGTCAATTCTTACGAGTAACATTGGTCTCGTGCGAGGTGTTGGTGCCTTTCAAGGGTCCGTTCAGCAGCAGCTTTTGATTTTCGCCCTCAAATGCCATATTTTTATGCTTAAATTTTGATATATGCATATTATAATCATATTCTAAATTCGGGAGTCCCGTAATCACGCGTTTATTTCATACGAGTTACATTGGTCCCTTGCGAGGTGTCGGTGCCTCTCATGGGACCGTTCGGGGGATGTTTCGAGTTTTTCCCTCTAACGCCGTATTTTTAAGCCCAAGTCCTGATATTTTTAAATTATCCTCGTATTCTTAAACTGGGAGTTCTGTGATTGTGTTGTCGGTTGCTACAAGTTACATTGGTCCCTTGCGTGGAGTTGGTGCCTTTCACGGGGTCATTCGAGGGCTTTTTTGGGTTTTCGTCATCTAACGCCATTTTATTAAGCCTAAGTCCTGATATTTACAAATTATCCTTGTATTCCCAAATCGATAGTCTCGAGATGGCATGGTCAGTTCCTACGAGTTACACTTTGTCCCCTGAGAGGTGTTGGTGCCTCTCACGGGGCTATTCAGGGGTTGTTTCGGGTTTTCGCCCTCTAACGCCATGTTTTTAAGCCTAAATCTTAATATGTGAAATTTATCCTCGTTTTCTTAAATCGAGATTCCCGAGATCACGCAGTCAGTTCCTACGAGTAACATTGGTCCCATGCGAGGTGTTCATGCCTCTCACGGGTCCGTTCGGCAGCTACTTCAGGTTTTCGCCCTCTAACACCATGTTTTTAAGCCTAAATCTTGATATATGAAAATTATCCTCACATTCTCAAATCGGGAGTCCCATGATCACGCGATTGAGTCCTACGAGTAACATTGGTCCCATGCGAGGTGTTGGTGCCTCTCACGGGCATTCAGCAGCTGCTTCGGGTTTTCGCCCACTAACACCATGTTTTAAATCCTAAGTCTTGATATTTTGAAATTATCCTCGTATTCTAAAATCAGGAGTCCCGTGGTCGCGCGGTCAATTCCTACGAGTTACATTGGTCCCGTGCGACATGTTGGTGCCTCTTACGGGGTCGTTCGGGTGTTGTTTTAAGTTTTGGCCCTCTAATGCCACGTTTTTAAGCCTACGTCCTGATATTTTCAAATTACCCTCATATTCTCAAATGGGGAGTCCTATGATCGTGTTGTTAGTTGCTACAAGTTACATTGGTCCCGTGCGAGGTGTGAGTGCCTCTCACGGGGCCATTCAAGGGATTTTTTGAGTTTTCATCGTCTAACGCCATGTATTTAAGCCTTAGACCTGATATTTTCAAATTATCCTCATATTCCCTAATTGATAGTCCCGTGACGACACGGTCAGTTCCTACGAGTTACAGTTTGTCCCTTGAGAGGTGTTAGTGCCTCTCACCGGGCCGTTCAGGGGCTGTTTCGGGTTTTCACCCTCTAACACCATGTTTTTTAGCCTAAATCTTGATATATGAAAATTATCCTCGTATTCTCAAATCGGGAGTCTCATGATTACGCGGTCAGTTCCTACGAGTAACATTTGTCCCGTGCGATGTGTTGGTGCCTCTTACGGGGCCGTTCAGTAGCTGCTTTGGGGTTTCGCCCTCTAACACCATGTTTTTAATCATAAATCTTAATATATGCAAATTATCTGTGTATTCTCAAACCGGGAGTCCCGTAATCATGCAATCTGTTCATACGAGTTACATTGGTCCCGTGCGACGTGTTAGTGCCTCTCACGGGGCCGTTCGAGGGATATTTCGGGTTTTCGACCATTAAGCGTAATTCTTGATATATGCAAATTATCCACGTATTCTCAAATCGGGAGTCTCGTGATCGCACGGTCAGTTCCTATGAGTTACATTGGTCTCGTGCGAGGTGTTGGTGCCTCTCACGGGGCCGTTCGGGGGCTATTTTGGGTTTTCTCCCTCTATCGTCATATTTTTAAGCCTAACTCATGATATTTTCAAACTATCCTCGTATTCTAAAATCGAGAGTCCCGTGGTCGCGCAGTTTGTTCCTAAGAGTTACATTTGTCCCGTGTGAAGTGTAGGTGCCTCTCACGGGGCCGTTCAGGGGTTGTTTTGGGTTTTCGCCCTCTAACGCCATATTTTTAAACCTAAGTCTTGATATTTTTAAATTATCCTCGTATTCTCAAATTGGCAGTCCCTTGATCATGTTGTCAGTTGCTACAGGTTACATTGGTCCCATGCAAAGTGTTAGTGCCTCTCATAGGGCCATTCGGGGGCTCATTTGGGTTTTCGTCGTCTAACGCCAAGTTTTTAAGCCTAAGTCTTGTTATTCTCAAATTATCCTCATATTCCCAAACCGATAGTCCCGTAATGGCACGGTCAGTTCCTACGAGTTACAGTTTGTCCCCTAAGAGGTGTTGGTGCCTCTCACAAGGCCATTTCGGTGTTGTTTCGAGTTTTCGCCCTTTAACGCCATGTTTTTAAGCCTAAATCTTGATATATGAAAATTATCATCGTATTCTCAAATTGGGAGTATCATGATCACGCGATCAGTTCCTACGAGTAACATTGGTCCCGTGCGAGGTGTTGGTGCCTCTCACGGGGCCGTTTGACAGCTGCTTCGGGTTTTCGCCCTCTAACGCCATGTTTTTAAGCCTAAATCTTGATATATGAAAATTATCCTCATATTCTTAAATCGGGAGTCCCGTGATCATGCGGTAAGTTCCTACGAGTAACATTCATCCCGTAATAGGTGTTGGTGCCTCCCACGGGGCCGTTCGGTAGGTGCTTCGAGTTTTCGCCTTCTAACGCCATGATTTTAAGCCTAAATATTGATATATGCAAATTATCCTCGTATTCTCAAACCGAGAGTTCCGTTATCGCACGGTTAGTTCCTGCAAGTTACATTGGTCCCGTGCGAGGTGTCGGTGCCTCTCACGGGGCCATTCGGGGGTTGTTTCGATTTTTTCCCCTCTAATATCGTGTTTTAAGCCTAAATCTTGATATATTCAAATTATCCTCGTATTTCCAAATCGGGAGCTTGTTATAACGCGACCAATTCCTATGAGTTACATTGCTCCAGTGCGAGGTGTTAGTGCCTCTCACGGGGCCATTCGGGGATCGTTTCGGGTTTTTGCCCTTTAATGCCATGTTTTTATGCCTAAGTCCTGATATTTTCAAATTTTCCTTGTATTTTAAAACTGGGAGTCATGTGGTCGTGCGATCAGTTCCTACGAGTTACATTGGTCCCATGCAGGGTGTTGGTGCCTCTCACGGGGCTTTTCGGGGGTTGTTTCGGGTTTTTGCGTTTTTAAACCTAAGTCTTAATATTTTTAAATTATACTCATATTCTCAAACTGGCAGTCTCGTGATTGTTGTTTCAGTCACTACAAGTTACGCTAGTTCCGTGTGGGCCTGTCAACGGGTCGAATTTAGAGAGATCCTGATCCGTGTAATCGGGTTTTCATCGGGTTCGAGTTCGGGTTCGGGTCCGACTCCTCATCAGGTCTATAATATTGGATCCAGACCCAAAGGACCTCGTGGTCGCGCGGTTATTTCCTACGAGTTACATTGGTCCCGTGCGAGGTGTAGGTGCCTCTCACGGGGTCATTCGGGGGCTGTTTCGGGTTTTCGCCATCTTACATCGTGTTTTATGCCTAAGTCCTCATATTTTCAAATTATCCTCATATTCTTAAATCACGAGTCCTGTGATCACGCGGTTAGTTCCTATGAGTAACATTGGTCCCGTGCATGGTGTTGGTGCTTCTCACGGGGCCGTTCGGCAGCTGCTTCGGATTTTAGTCCTCTAACGCCATGTTTTTTAGCCTAAATCTTGAAATATGTAAATTATCCTCATATTCTCAAATCGAGAGTCTCATTATCGTATGTTAGTTCCTACGAGTTACATTGATCCAGTGCGAGGTGTCGATACCTCTCACGGGGCCGTTCGGGGGACGTTTCGGGTTTTTCCCTCTAACGTCGTATTTTTAAGCCTAAATCTTGGTATATTAAATTTATCCTCGTATTCTCAAACCGGGAGTCTGATGATCACGGGACCAATTTCAATGAGTTACATTTGTCCCGTGCGAGGTGTTGGTGCCTCTCACAGGATCATTCGGAGGCTGTTTCGAGTTTTCGCCCTCTACTGCCATGATTTTAAGCGTAAAACCTGATATTTTCAAATTATCCACGTATTCTAAAATCGGGAGTCTTGTTGTCGCACGGTCTGTTCCTACGAGTTATATTGGTCTCGTGCGAGGTGTTAGTGCCTCTCACGAGGCCGTTCGGGAGTTGTTTCAAGTTTTCGCCCTCTAACGCCGTGTTTGTAAGCCTAAATCCTGATAATTACAAATTATTCTCGTATTCTCAAACTGGGAGTCTCGTGATGGCACGGTCAGTTCTTACGAGTTACATTTTGTCCCCTAAGAGGTGTTGGTACCTCTCACAGGGCCGTTCAGGGGCTGTTTCGGGTTTTCGCCCTCTAACGCCATGTTTTCAAGCCTAAATCTTGATATATGAAAATTATCCTTGTATTTTCAAATTGGGAGTCCCGTGATCACGCGGTCAGTTCCTATGAGTAACATTGGTCCTGTGCGAGGTGTTGGTGTTTCTCACGGGGTCGTTCGATAGCTGCTTCGTGTTTTTGCTGTCTAACGCCATGTTTTTAAGCCTAAGTCCTAAAATTTTCAAATTATCCTCGTATTCTCAAACCGATGGTCCCGTGATGGCATGGTCAGTTCTTACGAGTTACACTTTGTCCCCTAAGAGGTGTTGTTGCCTCTCACAGGGCCGTTCAGGGCCTGTTTCGAGTTTTTACCCTCTAACGCCATGTTTTTAAACCTAAATCTTGATATATGAAAAATATCATATAATTCTCAAATAGGGAGTCCCGTGATCACGCGGTCACTTCCTACGAGTATCATTGGTCTCGTGCAAGGTGTTGCTGCCTCTCACGGGGCCGTTCGGCAGCTGCTTCGGGTTTTTTCCTTCTAACGCCATGTTTTTATGCCTAAATCTTCATGTATGCAAATTATCCTCGTATTCTCAAACTAGGAGTTCCGTTATAACACGGTCAGTTTCTACGAGTTACATTGGTGCCGTGTGAGGTGTCGGTGCCTCTCACAGGGCCGTTCGGGAGCTGTTTCGAGTTTTTCCTCTCTAATATCGTGTTTTAATCCTAAATCTTGATATATTCAAATTATCCTCCTATTCCCAAACCGGGAGTCTTATTATAATGCGACCAGTTCTTATGAGTTACATTGCTCCCGTGTGAGGTGTTAGTGCCTCTCACGGGGCCATTTGGGGACTGTTTCGGGGTTTCGCCCTTTAACACCATGTTTTTAAGCCTAAGTCCTGATATTTTGAAATTATCCTTGTATTCTAAAATCGGGAGTCCCGTGGTCATGCGATCAGTTCCTACGAGTTACATTGGTCCCGTGCGAGGTGTTAGTGCCTCTCAGGGGGCCGTTCGGGGGTTGTTTCGTGTTTTTGCATTTTTAAACCTAAGTCCTAATATTTTTAAATTATACTCGTATTCTCAAATCGGGAGTCTCGTGATCGTTGTTTCAGTTACTGCAAGTTACGCTAGTCCCGTGTAGGCATGTCAACGGGTCGAGTTTAAAGAGATCCAGATTCATGTAATCGGGTTTTCATCGAGTTCGGGTTCGGGTTTGGGTCTTCATCGGGTCTACAATATTGGATCCAGACCCAAATGGCCTTGTGGTCACGCGGTTATTTCCTACGAGTTACATTGGTCCCGTACGAGGTGTAGGTGCCTCTCACGAGGCCGTTCGGGGGCTGTTTCAGGTTTTCGCCATCTTGTCCCGTGTTTTTAAGCCTAAGTCCTCATATTTTTGAATTATCCTCGTATTCTTAAATCAAGAGTCCCGTGATCACGTGGTCAAATCCTCCGAGTAACATTGGTCTTGTGCGAGGTGATGGTGCTTCTTATGGGGCCATTTGGTAGCTTCTTCGAAGTTTAGTCCTCTAACGCCATGTTTTTTAGCCTAAATCTTGATATATGTAAATTATCCTCATATTCTTAAATCGGGAGTCCCGTTATCATAGGTCAGTTCCTACGAGTTACATTGATCCAGTGCGAGGTGTTGATACATCTCACGGGGACGTTCGGGGGACGTTTCGAGTTTTTCCCTCTAACGCCGTGTTTTTAAGCCTAAATCTTGATATATTAAATTTATACTCATATTCTCAAATCTAGAGTCTGATGATCGCGTGGCCAATTCCAATGAGTTACATTTGTCCCGTGCGAGGTGTTGGTGCCTCTCATGGGGTCGTTTGGGCGCTATATCGAGTTTTTTCCTCTAACGCCATGATTTTAAGCCTAAGTCCTGATATTTTCAAATTATCGTCGTATTCTAAAATCGGGATTCCCGTGGTCACACGGTCTGTTCCTACGAGTTACATTGGTTCCGTGCGAGGTGTTAGTGCCTCTCACGGGGACGTTCGGGGGTTGTTTCGAGTTTTCTCCCTCTAACGCCGTGTTTGTAAGACTAAATCCTGATATTTTCATATTATCCTCATATTCTCAAACCGGGAGTCCCGTGATGGCCCGATCAGTTCTTACCAGTTACATTTTATCCCCTCAGAGGTGTTGGTACCTCTCATAGGGCCGTTCAGGGGTTATTTCGGGTTTTCGCCCTCTAACGCCATGTGTTCAATCCTAAATCTTGATATATGAAAATTATCCTTGTATTTTCAAATCGGGAGTCCCGTGGTCGCATGGTCAGTTCCTATGAGTAACATTGGTCCCATGCGAGGTGTTGGTGCCTCTCACGGGGTCGTTCGACAACTGCTTCGAGTTTTTGCCCTCTAATGCCATGTTTTTAAGCTTAAGTCCTAAAATTTTCAAACTATCCTCGTATTCCGAAACCGATGGTCCCGTGATGGTACGGTCAGTTCCTAAGAGTTCCACTTTGTCCCCTAAGAGGTGTTAGTGCCTCTCATAGGGCCGTTCAGGGGCTATTTCGGGTTTTTGCCCTCTAACGCCGTGTTTTTAGGCCTAAATATTGATATATGAAAATTATCTGCTGATTCTCAAATCGGGAGTCCCGTGATCACGCGGTCAGTTCCTACGAGTAACATTGGTCCCGTGCAAGGTGTTGGTGCCTCTCATGGGGCCATTCGGTAACTGTTTTGGGTTTCACCCTCTAACGCCATCTTTTTAAGCCTAAATCTTGATGTATTCAAATTATCCTCGTATTTTCAAATTGGGAGTCCCGTTATCGCACGGTCAGTTCGTACGAGTTAAATTTGTGCCGTGCGAGGCGTCGGTGCCTCTCACGAGGCCGTTCGGGGGCTGTTTCGAGTTTTCCCCTCTAACACCATGTTTTAAGCCTAAATCTTAATATATTCAAATTATCCTCGTATTCCCAAACCGAGAGTCTTGTTATCATGCGGCTAGTGCCTATGAGTTACATTGGCCCCGTGTGAGGTGTTAGTGCCTCTCATGGGGCCGTTCGGGGGCTGTTTCGGATTTTTGCCCTTTAACCCATGTTTTTAAGCCTAAGTCCTGATATTTTCAAATTATCCTTGTATGCTAAAACCAGGAGTCCCGTGGTCGTACGATCAGTTCCTACGAGTTACATTTGTCCCGTGCGAGGTGTTGGTGCCTCTCACAGGGCCGTTCGGGGGTTGTTTCGAGTTTTCATATATTTAAACCTAAGTCCTGATATTTTTAAATTACACTCATATTCTCAAATCGGGAGTCCCGTGATCGTGGTTTCAGTTACTACAAGTTACTTGTCCTGTGTAGGCTTGTTAACGGGTCGGGTTTAGAGAGATCCAGATTCGTGTAATCGAGTTTCATCGATTTTGGGTTTGGGTCTGGGTCTTCATCTGTTCTATAATATAGGATCCTGACCCAAATGGCCCTGTGGTCGTGCGGTTATTTCCTACGAGTTACATTGGTTCCGTGCAAGGTGTAGGTTCCTCTCACGGGGCCGTTCGGGAGCTGTTTCGGGTTTTCGCCATCTTATGTCGTGTTTTTAAGCCTGTCTTCATATTTTCAAATTATCCTCGTATTCTTAAATCATGAGTCCTGTGATCACGCGGTCAGTTCCTACGACTAACATTGGTCTCGTGCGAGGTGTTGGTGCTTTTCACGGGGCCGTTCGGCAGCTGCTTCGGATTTTCATCCTCCTACGCCATGTTTTTTAGCCTAAATATTGATATAAGTAAATTATCCTCATATTCTCAAATCGGGAGTCCCGTTATCATAGGTCAGTTCCTACGAGTTACATTGATCCAGTGCGAGGTGTTGATACATCTCACGGGGACGTTCGGGGGACATTTCGAGTTTTTCCTTCTAACCCCGTGTTTTTAAGCCTAAATCTTGATATATTAAATTTATACTCATATTCTCAAATCAAGAGTCTGATGATCGTGTGGCCAATTCCAACGAGTTACATTTGTCCCGTGCGAGGTGTTGGTGCCTCTCATGGGTCGTTAGGGGGCTATATCAAGTTTTTTCCCTCTAACGCCATGATTTTAAGCCTAAGTCCTGATATTTTCAAATTATCCTCGTATTCTAAAATTGGGAGTCCCGTGGTCGCATGGTCTGTTCTTACGAGTTACATTGGTTCCGTGCGAGGTGTTAGTGCCTCTCACGGGGCCGTTCGAGGGTTGTTTCGAGTTTTCTCCCTCTAACGCCGTGTTTGTAAGACTAAATCCTGATATTTTCATATTATCCTTGTATTCTCAAACCGGGAGTCCCGTGATGGCCCGATCAGTTCTTACCATTTACATTTTGTCCCTTGTGAGGTGTTGGTACCTCTCATAGGGCCGTTCAGGGGTTGTTTCGGGTTTTCGCCCTCTAACGCCATGTGTTCAAGCCTAAATCTTGATATATGAACATTATCCTCGTATTTTCAAATCGGGAGTCCCGTGGTCGCACGGTCAGTTCCTATGAGTAACATTGGTCCCGTGCGAGGTGTTGGTTCCTCTCACGTGGTCGTTCGACAGTTGATTCGGGTTTTTGCCCTCTAATTCCATGTTTTTAAGCTTAAGTCCTAAAATTTTCAAATTATCCTCGTATTCCCAAACCGATGGTCCCATGATGGCATGGTCAGTTCCTAAGAGGTACACTTTGTCCCCTAGGAGGTGTTGGTGCCTCTCACAGGGTTGTTCAGGAGCTGTTTCGAGTTTTCGCCCTCTAACGCTATGTTTTTAAGCCTAAATCTTGATATATGAAAATTATCTTCTAATTCTCAAATCAGGAGTCCCGTGATCACATGGTCAGTTCCTACGAGTATCATTGGTCCCGTGCAAGGTGTTGGTACCTCTCACGGGGCTATTCGGCAGCTGCTTAGGGTTTCGCCTTCTAACGCCATATTTTTAAGCCTAAATCTTGATGTATGCAAATTATCCTCGTATTCTTAAATCGGGAGTCCCGTTATCGTACGATCAGTTCCTTCGAGTTACATTAGTGTCGTGCGAGGTGTCGATGCCTCTCACGAGACCGTTTCGGGGCTGTTTCGAGTTTTCTCCCTCTAACACCGTGTTTTGAAGCCTAAATCTTGATATATTCAAATTATCCTCGTATTACCAAACCGGGAGTCTTGTTATCATGCAACCAGTTTCTATGAGTTACATTGGTCCCGTGCGAGGTATTAGTACCTCTCACGGGGCCGTTCGGGGGTTGTTTCGGGTTTTCGCCCTTTAACCCATGTTATTAAGTTTAAGTCCTGATATTTTCAAATTATCCTCGAATTCTAAAATCGGGAGTCTCGTGGTCGTGCGATCAGTTCCTACGAGTTACATTGGTCCCGTGCGAGGTGTTTGTGCCTCTCACGGGGCCGTTCGGGGGTTGTTTCGGGTTGTCACATTTTTAAACATAAGTTCTAATATTTTTAAATTACACTTGTATTCTCAAGCCGGGAGTCCCGTGATCATGGTTTCAGTTACTCTAAGTTACACTTGTCCTGTGTAGACCTGTTAACTGGTCGGGTTTAGAGATATCAAGATCCGTGTAATCGGGTTTTCATATGGTTCGGGTTCGGGTCCGGGTCTTCATCGGATCTATAATATTTGATCCAGACCCGAATCGCCCCGTGGTCGCGTGGCTATTTCCTACGAGTTACATTGGTCCTGTGCAAGGTGTAGGTGCCTCTCACAGGGCCGTTCGGGGGCTGTTTTAGCTTTTTGCCATCTTAAGCAGTGTTTTTAAGCCCAAGTCCTCATATTTTTAAATTATCTTCATATTCTTAAATCAGGAGTCCCATGATAATGAGATCAGTTCCTGCGAGTAACATTAGTCTCGTGCGAGGTGTAGGTGCTTTTCACGGGGCCGTTCGACAGCTGCTTCGGATTTTCGTCCTCTAACGCCATGTTTTTTAGCCTAAATCTTGATACACGTAAATTATCCTCATATTCTCAAATCGGGATTCCCGTTATCATAGGTCAGTTCTTACGAGTTACATTGATCCAGTGCGAAGTGTCGATATATCTCATGGGGAGGTTCGGGGGACATTTCGGGTTTTTCCCTCTAATGTCGTGTTTTTAAGCCTCAATCTTGATATATTCAATTTATCCTCATAATCTCAAACCGGGAGTCTAATGATCACGCGGACAATTCGAACGAGGTACATTTGTCCTGTGCGAGGCATTAGTGCCTCTCACGGGGTCGTTCGGGGGCTATTTCGGGTCTTCGCCCTCTAACGCCATGATTTTAAGCCTAAGTCCTAATATTTTCAAATTATCCTCGTATTCTAAAATCGGGAGTCTCGTGATCTCATGGTCTGTTCCTACGAGTTACATTGGTCCCGTGCGAGGTGTTGGTGCCTCTCACGGGGCCTTTCGGGGGTTGTTTCGGGTTTTCGCCCTCTAATGCCGTGTTTGTAAGCCTAAATCTGATATTTTCAAATTATCCTCGTATTATCAAACCGGAAGTCCCATGATGGCATGATCAGTTCTTACCAGTTACATTTTATCCCCTGAGAGGTGTTGGTACCTCTCACAGGGCCGTTCATGGGCTGTTTCGGGTTTTCGCCCTCTAACGTCATGTTTTCAAGCCTAAATCTTGATATATAAAAATTATCCTCGTATTTTCAAATCGGGAGTCCCGTGATCACGCGGTCAGTTCCTATGAGTAACATTGGTCCTGTGCAAGGTGCTGGTGCCTCTCACAGGGTCGTTCGGCAGTTGTTTCGGGTTTTTGCCCTCTAACGCCATATTTTTAAGCCTAAGTCCTGAAATTTTCAAATTATCCTCGTATTCCCAAACTGATGGTCCCGTGATGGCACAGTCAGTTCCTACGAGTTACACTTTGTCCGCTAAGAGGTGTTGGTGCCTCTCACAGGGTCGTTCAGTGGCTATTTCGGGTTTTCGCCCTCTAACGCCATGTTTTTAAGCCTAAATCTTGGTATATGAAAATTATCTTCTAATTCTCAAATCAGGAGTCGCGTGATCACGCGGTTAGTTTCGACGAGTAACATTGGTCCCGTGCAAGGTGTTGGTACCTCTCACGGGGCTGTTCGACAGCTACTTCGGGTTTTTGCCCTCTAACGCCATGTTTTTAGGCCTAAATCTTGATGTATGCAAATTATCCTCGTATTTTAAAACCGAGAGTCCCATTATCGCACGGTCTGTTCCTACGGGTCTTCATCGGGTTCGGGTTCGGGTATGGGTCTTCATCGAGTCTACAATATTGGATCCAGACCCGGATCCATTCGGGTCTTCGGGTCTCGGGTTCGGGTCCGAGTCTGGCCAAATATATACATTTATTTTATATTATCCCCCTTCTTTATTTTTTAATCATAAATTAAAATATTTTGTAATGTATTATAGAATATTATTAGTGTAAATAAAACATATATTATATATATATATATATATATATATATATATATATATATATATATATATATATATATATATATTACTTACATGTTATATTGATAAGATATATTTATAAATATATATAAATTTATAGTATATGTATATTTATTTAAAAAATAATAATGTACAATTCAGGTCGGGTCTTCGGGTCCGGGTCTTGTATAAGATCCAGAACGGTCTTCGGGTATTCGAGTCTCGAGTCCAAAAAAATATGCTCAGACCGTATTATACGAATCATGTTCGGGTCGGGTCCAGGTCCAGACCCTACCCATTGACAGGCCTAGTCCCGTGTGAGGTGTTGGTTCCTCAAACAAGGCCGTTTGGGGGCTCTTTCGTGTTTTCATCGTCTAACACCATGTTTTCAAGCCTAAGTCCTGATATTTTCAAATTATCCTTGTATTCCCAAACTGATAGTCCCGTGATGGAACGCTCAATTCCTACGAGTTACACTTTGTCCCATGAGAGGTGTTGGTGCCTTTCACAGGGCCGTTCATTGGCTGTTTCGGGTTTTCGCCCTCTAACGCCATGTTTTTAAGCCTAAATCTTGATATATGAAAATTATCCTCGCATTCTCAAATCGGTAGTTCCTTGATCACGCGATGAGTTCCTAAGAGTAACATTGGTCCCGTGCGAGGTGTTGGTGCCTCTCACGGGGCCGTTCAGGGGCTGTTTCGAGTTTTCACCCTCTAACGCCATGTTTTTAAACGTAAATCTTGATATATGAAAATTATCCTCGTATTCTCAAACCGGAAGTCCTGTTATCGCACGGTCAGTTCCTACGAGTTACATTGGTCCTGTGCGACATGTTGGTGCCTCTCACGGGGCTGTTTGGGGGCTGTTTCTGGTTTTCTCCATTTAACGCCTCATTTTTAAGCCTAGGTTCTGATATTTTCAAATCATCCTCGTATTCTAAAATCGGGAGTCTCGTGATTGCATGGTCAGTTCCTACGAGTTACATTGGTCTCGTGCGAGGTGTTGGTACCTCTCACGGGGTTCGGGGGCTATTTCGAGTTTTCTCCCTCTAACGCCCAAGTCCTGATATTTTCAAATTATCCTCGTATTCTAAAACCGGGTGTCCCGTGGTTGCGCGGTCAGTTCCTACTAGTTACATTGGTCCCGTGCGAGGTGTTGGTGCCTCTTATGGGGCCGTTCAGGTGGTGTTTCGGGTTTTCGCCCTTTTACGCCATGTTTTTAAGCGTAAGTCCTGATATTTTCAAATTATCCTCGTATTGTCAAACTGGGAGTCCCGTGATCATGCTGTTAGTTCCTACAAGTTATATTGGTCCCATGCGAGGTGTTGGTGCCTTTCACGGGGCCGTTCGGGGGCTATTTCAGGTTTTCACCCTCTAATGTCATGTTTTTAAGCCTAAGTCCTGATATTTTCAAATTATCCTTGTATTCTCAAATCGGGAGTCCAGTGAGCACGCGGTCAATTCCTACGAGTTACATTGGTCCCGTGAGAGGTGTTGGTGCCTCTCACAGGGCCATTTGGGGGCAGTTTTCGCCCTCAAACGCTATATTTTTAAGCCTAAGTCCTGATATATTAAAATTATCCTCGTATTCTCAAATCGGGAGTCTCTTGGTCACCCGTTCAGTTCCTACGAGTTACATTTGTTTTGTGCGAGGTGTTGGTACCTCTCACGGGGCCGTTCGAGGAATGTCATGTTTTAAGCCTAGGTCCTGATATATGCAAATTATCCTCGTATTCTCAAACTGAGAGTCCCGTGGCCAGTTCCTACCAGTCACATTGGTCCCATGTGAGGTGTTGGTGCCTCTCACGGGGCCGTTCTGACGCCATGTTTTTAAGCCTAAATCGTGATATATGCAAATTATCCTCGTATTCTCAAACTGGGAGTCCTGTGATCGCACGATCAATTCCTATGAGTTACATTGGTCCCGTGCGAGGTGTTGGTGCGTCTCACGGGGCCGTTCGGGGGCTGTTTCGAATTTTCGCCCTCTAACTCCATGTTTTTAAGCCTAACTCCTAAAAATCGAGATTTGTTATTTTCACTGGAAGTAGATTTATAGTTTTTTTTCTAAGTGTACCTTTTTGTGGTTTCTGCGGATTCGTATGTTAGATTTGGTGCTTAAACAGTTAATAAAAGATTCTTGGGTGCCTCAAATAACTCGCATCCTTCTTTTTAAATTATTCTCTGATCAAACTGATCAAGGTATGCCTTAGTTCCTCCAGAGCAAACTGATCAATGTATATATAGATGCTATATATGGCTATATATAGCAGTTATATGTAGGCATATATAACAGCCATATATAGCTGTTATATATAGCCATATATAGCTGATATATAGCCATATATAGCTGTTATATATAGCGCCATATATAGCTTCTATATAGACATATATAGCTTTTATATATAGCCATATATTGCTGCTATATAGTTGTTGCAGCCGATGTATATTTTGTTTTGTGTGGATTTTTTATTTTCACAAAATTCAAGTGGCTTCAAAGTTAATTAAAAGATGAAAATTTAAACAATTTGATATACATTATGAGTATATTATTATCAAACCGGGAGTATAGTGATCACGAAGTCAGTTCCTACAAGTTACAATGATCCCGTGCGCGGTGTCGGTGCCTCTCACGGAGCCGTTTGGGGACTGTTTCTCGGTGTCACCCTCTAACACTATGTTTTTAAGCTTAAGTCTAGATATTTTCAAATTATCGCCATATTCTCAAACCGAGAGTCCGGTGACCACGCTGTTAGTTCCTACGAGTTACATTTGTGCCGTACGAGGTGTCGGTGCCTCTCACGGGGCCGTTTGGGGGCTGTTTCGAGGTGTCGCCCTCTAACGCCGTGTTTTTAAGCCCAAATCTAGATATTTTCAAATTATTATCGTATTTTCAAACCGGGAGTCGGGTGACCATACGCTAAGTTCCTACGAGTTACATTTGTCCCGTACAAGGTGTCGATGCCTCTAATGGGGCCGTTTGGGGGCTATTCAGGGTGTTGCCCTCTAGCGCCATGTTTTTAAGCCTAAATCTTGATATATGCAAACTATCCTCGTTTTCTCAAACCGGGAGTCTCGTGATTGCGCGGTCTGTTCATATGAGTTACATTGTTCCCGTGCGAGGTGTCGGTGCCTCTCACGGGGCCGTTTGGGGGATGTTTCAGGTTTCTCCACTCTAACGCCATGTTTTTAAGCTTAACTCTCATTTTCAAGTTATCGTCGTACTCTCAAACCGACAATCTAAATTATTTTCAACATATTATCCAATAATAAAATCAATAATTATCTCGTACTCCTTCTAATTATCCCATACTCCTTGTAATATAATATTCAACAACTATCCAACAACAAGCCAACAACCAATAATTATACAACAGCCAAACCAAACAAAACCAATAATTATCCCCTACTCCTTCTATCATCTAAAAGATTTAATAGACAATGCATATCAATTATATAACTACTTCAGTTAAGGTAAAGAATACCTGGTGTGTATTGAAGAACCACTATGTAATGCTGAACTGGTATCCAGTTGGTTAGATCTGCAATACGTAAACAATGTGTTAGGAAGAACGGGTATGTAAAATTAAAGAAAGTACCTTATAAAACCACTAAAGAATTAGATCTGTTGCATATAATATGTCGCAAATTGACATATAACGTAGATTTATTCCCCCCATTTTAACACCGCAATTCGAATGAACATGAGCAACCTGCTGCCTATAATATGTAAAGAAAAGTACACAAAGGCAAAGGAGAACAAAAATGTATAATATCATCCTCGCTCCTATAATATCAATGAAGTTGTGATTATTTCAGTCCATTTTAAGGCTTTAAAATACATATCCAAACAAGTTGATCACAATAAATCTCAAACTAAAATAAAACTGTATGAAATCAATAAAATTATGGCATACATCTCAAGTTAAAATATGAATGAACGGAATCAAGTTGCATTTGTTCCATGTCAAGTTATCGACACTATCGTTGGACCAACAGAATTATGGCGTACATGTACACTTATTGACACTATCGTAACAAATTTACTAACATTTGCAGAAACAGAAAGAGTACCTGGTAGGATACAAATAGGATTGACAAGGATAAACATTCGTAAAAGTAACTAAACATGCATACATCAAAGTAAAGTGTTGATACAATGTCAATATCATAATAGGATACAAATAAGATTGACAAGGATAAAATAATATTTTGATACTCAATATTCCTCTATATCTACTAAAAGATCCCTAAAATTAGGATTGCCATCAAGAGCTGACTGGAACACTTTTGGAGCCTTTAATGCGTCTACTTGAGTAGTCATACCCTTTGGTACTTGCACAATAATAGACCAATTGCCATCGTTTATGCACTTCGAGAAGAATACATTCTTTACATTCCGAAAGGCACAAATAAAAGGCCCGTCGACCATGCGATCTTTACTCTTCAGCTTTGATAAATCTACCATAATAAGTTTGCAGTCATGATCAACTTTGCAAGCCTTCGTTGTATCCTCCACCTTTACCCAATCACAATAGAATGCGATTTCTGTGAAATCTAAGTAATCAAGTTCTATGACTTGTTGGATTATCCCATAATAGGTTAACACCGTATTCTTTAGACCTTTATCACTTTTGTTAGCGATACAGGTAGTCAAGGAAGAACGTGATATTCCACTGTTTTGCGTCAAAAGCTTTTCCTCATATAGATATGAAATGAAATCAAAACCATTGGTAAGGAATTTCTTAAACTCTTTCGCACGAAAACAAGGAGATTTTGCTAGGCGTGCAAGTCTAGAAGAGACATCACCTCTTTTTAGAAGCTTCATTTATCAATGAATTTGTATTAGGGCATATTTTTACCATACATGAATAAATAACCGCACACATAAGATGTGAAAATTACCTCTTTCGACACCCATGCCCTAAAATTAGTTGTCCTGCAATTTCTCCTTTAATTTGGGGTAATTTCGTTCTCGTACTTCCTACCAGTAAATTATAGAATTTAGATCATAAAATATAAAATACATATAATTAAATAAGAAGAATTCAGTAGATACTCACTGTCTCCAGTCTTTGACTTCATCTTGCGATTCGAAGACATAATGACCTGCTTGCTCGTATTGTAGATTTGTGAGTTTCACCTCTTTAGGGTTCCCAAACGATAATTCGTCCTCAAACTCGTCAGGTTCCTCTATCATTCGTTCTCCACGAGGATTGAACCTCCTCACCTCTTGTTTTGGCATATGTTCCCTAGGGTATAGCGATGAATCCACCATTACCTATTCTTCAGCAATTGACCCTCCAATATACCGTGTATTCTTTAAATAATCTTTGAAGGTTTTCATCAAGAACTCAAAAGGATACATCCAACGATACCTAACGGGACCACATAATAAAGCTTCATTATATAAATGTACAAGCAGGTGGATGCTGATATCGAAGAATGACAGAGGAAAATATTTCTCTAATACAAAACTGCCTTGGCTAAAGTTGATTTCGCTACTCTAATGTGCCTTCTGTTTACCACTTTTGCACAAAGTAGGGTAAAACACAAACTGATTTGCATAATTGCCCGACAGAGATCTTTTTGTTCAGAGAAGCAATGCCGAAATAACGGAGGGATTAATTGGAGTGTTACGTGCCAGTCATGAGACTTGCACTGTTTCAAGTCATTTGCATGGTAGTTTACTACCCTACGTAAATTACCAGAATAACCAGTTGGAGTCTTCAAGTTGAACAACGTGTCTAAGAGGATCTTCTTCTCACTAGTAGTCAATGTGAAAGTAGACGGGGGCTAGAAAGTCTTCCTATTATAGGATCATTTTTTAACCACAGTTTCTTCTTTATTTTCATATCCTATAGATCTCGACGACCCCACTCTCCATCTTTGGAATGAGATCCACCCAGACATGTTCCTATCAATTATTCTGCAACGTTCTTCTCTATGTGCATCACATCAATTATATGCCTTACACGATGATCTTTCCAATACGACAAATAAAAAAAATTGATCGCCTAGACCATGGCTTCGCTTTACTATGGTCGTTCGGACCCCCTAGATTTATGATTTAAGTTTACAAACTGGGGTTTTTGCCTACTTACCTATTCCCCGCAATCGCAGCAACCGCCTTCTCCTCAATTTGCTAACAAGAAAGCCGAACATGTGCCATTCTGTGCTCGTGGCCAACAGGCAAAAAGTTAGACTTGTCGTTCCTAAAAGGGTGACTGATCGGCAGAAATCTACGATGGCCCGTGTAACTCATCTTACCACTATGTTTTAACCAATAGGCTTCAGTTTCCTCCCCATATTGGGACATCCATAATAACTATGAACATTACAACCGGACAAGGTCCTATAAGCAGGAAGGTCGTAGATCGCCCACATCACCATTACTTTAAGTGTGAGATCTTCAACCTTATGAGAGTCGAATGTCGTCTCGCCTTTATCCCATAACTCTTTAACTTCTTTGATTAATGGTGCTAAGAATATATCAATGTCATCACTGGGAGCCTTTGGCCCGGGTACCAACAAAGATAACAATGTGTAATCCTTTCTCATGCATATTATCGGAGGGAGACTTAAAAGTGCCATGAGAACTGTCCAATAACTCTGACTAGTACTTAGATTACTAAAACGGTTAAACCTATCGGTTGAGATTGCAAGACGAACGTTGCACAGTTCCTTTGCAAATTCATGGTGTTGTGCGCTTAAAAATTTCAAGATAAGTGAATCAACCGGATAACGCATCAAGTTCCCACCAACATTGCATCGAGCGTGCCATGACATGGCCTCCGCTATCCATGGTACAGTAAAAAATCATTTTAACCGTGTCCCAAGTGGAAAATACTTCAAAATGCTTTGTGGGACTTGCGAGCACTTGTGATTTTTTGCAGCTTTGTCCTTTCCATTCTCGCAAACCACATATCTAGGCTGACTGCATATTGGACATTCGTCCTTCTCTTCGTGATCGTTCCGGTACAATATGCAATCATACTTGGAAGCATGAATATATTTGTATTTTAAACCTAAACCCTTCAAACTCTTCTTCATGGTAGGATAATTGTCTGGTAACGTGTTCTCTTTTGGGAGAATTTCTTTAACCCATTTAACAATTTTGGTTACGCTGTTCCTAGACAAACCAAATTGGCTCTTCAAATTATGCAAACCAATCATTGCATATAATACCGAGTGATCTGAATTGCAATATTTATACAACGGTCTAGCCACATCGGCTTTCAATCGTATGTATTCCCGATATCCTAGTAGTTCAGCATCAAATTGTTCATTTACTTAGTCATAATGTGCATTATCTATATCCATAGGTTGCTGGTTTTGATGGTTGGGGAGTCCATAAGCATCATCAGTTAAGTCGGTCAATGGACGATGAGTTGGTGAATCATGTACCACTTCCACTCGTTGGGGTTCCGTTACGCGGTCGGGTACCGATAATTATTCTGAATCATAAGGTATATTATTTTTAACATGGTATGTCCATATTTTATAGTCTTGACAGAATCCCTGCTTTATTAAATGCAACTCAACATCTTCCAATGAATTATATTTTTCGTTCATACAATGGGTGCACGGACATGAAATCCTGTCACTTTTAAGATTTTTGGAAGCGTATTTAACAAATTCATGAACGCCCTTTACTTGATTATTTGTTATTCGGTTAGTCTCTCCCATCCACTCTTTGTATTGTGGGAAATCCATGTAATAATCTTCAAATTCCAATCCTGTAGTAATAGGTTAAAAAATATTATTGCAACTGAAACAAAACGAATATTCTTACAAAGAAAAAAATTAAAAATATCACTGCAACTGAAACAAAACCAATATTCTTAGAACTGAAAAAAAACCAACATTCTTACAACAGAAACAAAAAAAACATA
This sequence comes from Sambucus nigra, assembly GCA_949130495.1. NCBI lineage: Eukaryota > Viridiplantae > Streptophyta > Magnoliopsida > Dipsacales > Adoxaceae > Sambucus > Sambucus nigra. Next base: position 265,399,650 of record OX422223.1, read on the forward strand.
TCACTGGAACTGAAGCAAAATCAATATTCATACAACTAAAACAATAAATTATGACAACTGAAACGAAAGAAAATATTATTAGAACTTGGCCAACAGATAAACTGGCCAAGCAATAATTTTTTTTACATAATTCCTCAATTACATCCCTCCCCTCTTTCAGCGTGCATAGGTACATCTCTGCACCCGTTGTTTATTTATTAGACCAATATTTGAGCCTCACCCCTCTCCAAATGTCGGTTGTGTAAAGGAGTTCCGAAAACTATGGAGATGAGTGTACAAACGCCAACAATCCTCGTATTGCTGAGGTCCCTTATATAGTACATTTGGCCAAAGTCACCGTGAGTTGTTGACGATAATCCCAGTGCCATGACTGGCGGAGGCATAGGGAAGGGGAATGTCGAGTATTCGATATTTGGGAGGGGAATGCTGGAGGAGGAGACATTTGGGACGGGATTGTTGAAGGGAAAGGATAGGTGAAACCTTGAGTAGGAGTAGGGTAAGGGTAACCTTGAGGAGGCATTGGGGGCCTATAACTTTCAAAAAAGTTCACAAGTTTCCCAATTTGATTTGTCAATAATCCCAGGGTATTGTTAATCTCATGGACATCCCCATCGGTCTTGAACTTGTGTTACCTTTGGGACGAGATACAATTCTTGACCGAAGAAAGCTCGTCCACAAGAGGTGCGGTGTGTTGAAGTTTTATTTTTGGCATATGTGAGCCAACACCTATCCTCCTCCTCCTTTTGTCCTTTCCAAAGCTCTGGGCTAGGGAATCATTTTTTAGGTCAAAGTCGTCATTGGGGCTCGAATCGGATCGACTACTGATGGCCTTTATTAATTCCAGCGTCTTAGTCAACTGTGGCGGGAATTATTATCTTTGTCATGTCAAGAATGAACAAATAAGTTGGACCGATTTGGTTTTTTACCGGCATCTGGACCATCCTTTGTCCTACTCCCCCATTCATTCTTTAAATCCTCATATGATTTGGATCCCAACCTATGGATGTCAGTTTTTTGTGCCTTATTTTTTTTTGTTTTGCTCTCGTTGGACCAACTTTTTCTCCTTCAACTCATTCTCTAAAAATTATTCCACTGCTCCACCGGCATTTCAACATTGGGAGACACTCTCGCTTTAAAAGACAAAATATCTGAGCTCGTTGCCTCCTTAGGGAAATGTTTCTTTCGAAGGTTTATCCTGTATGTCCTCAATCCTTCAGCAACCCGAGATATCACCCTATTCTTGGAACAATCAGGAAATGATAAATTCTTGCAAAGTTGATCACATATGTCATCTTTGACAGCTTGATCAACAAGGTTCTAGTTGTCTGGTTCACCGACTCCCACGTTCATTTTTCCCAGTGACAAACACTGGGATTTAATGTTCAGCACCTCATTCCTATCACTCGTCAGGTTATTCCCGAGAAGGGAGAATCCAATGGGCTTCTTTTCATTTGAGCGGGAGGCGTCGGGAGTGCTGGATGGGGGCGTTGGAGCAACAGGAGTACTGGATGGGGGCGATGAAGCACTTGTAGTTGGACTTGGTGAGGAGTAAACCATTGGTGGAGTTGTGAATTACTCAACCATTTGTGTTGAGTATCATGGTTGTACACGAGATGGTGAACCTTATTGCGGTGTCACCTCGGCACTTGGTACCATTGGGTTGTTTCTTCTCGACATTATCTACAAAAATGAAAAACTATAAGTGACTAAATAATTATAATAATATGAAATTATAACTAATTAATCAAGCTTATGTCTCTCTCTCTCTCTCTCTCTCTCTATATATATATATATATATATATATATATATATATATACCTTTTCAGAGTGTGTGATCTCCATCCATTCGATATTAGTTTTAAGAACCTATGAATTTTTGCACGTGGCCAACTAGGAGGAAGGGTATCTATGATTGACGTGTAGATATCCGTGACATGAACTCAGAATCCCATCTTTCTCAACTGGTTGGAAAGATTCAATTTTATGTGCATGTGGCGCGAGACATCATAGTCTATGTCAATGCTCTTTGTACGCAGTTGTATCCATAATGGGTGGATTTTGTTTCCTCCTTCTCCAACAACGTAACCAAGGTCAGGGATACTTCGAGATTATGGGTGTGAAATATATTTTGTATAACGTCATCCCAGTTTTTTGGTAGAGAGAATAGAATACGATCGAACAGGTAATCTTGTTGGAGATCAACTCCACGATTTACAAGGTAGTTAAATTTTTCGATCTTTTTATTTCCATACTTATAAATAGGAGTACCCTCTACATGGCGCGCACTAATAAAAGAGTTATGTGTGCGGTCTAATTGCCACATTTCCCACTCTTGTTGATAGTGATTATCATCGTTCCTCATTTTTCTTAAGAAAAGTATACGAGGGCATGAATGCGAGTTCTACTATTAATAACTCTAATTAATTAATAACTATTAACTCAAACATATGACATATAAGGGTATATTAGTTTGATTAAGATTTTGATTTATCACTAACCTTCTCTTAACCCCTTTCATTTTGGATCTCATCGATGCGAAATCCCAACAACAACCAACCGTAATTGTTTGGAACACATTTTGTTAGGGTTTATTATGTATGAGTTTAAAAGAATATATGTATTATCAATTCAATAAATTCAACATAGTATCCAATAACCAAGCCAACAATATCTCACTATAGTAATGTGCACACGTGTTTGCGACTTGCATGTAAAAAAAATCATTTAATTATATTTTGTCAAAAAAAAATCACGTCAAGCATATAACCCCCAATATAATATGATGACATGCATATAACTCACAAAAAGGTGGATGTAATTTTTTTTACTTATTAAAAATCCATTTAATTATATTTTGTCAAAAAAATATAATGCCTACGGTTTTGAATAATATTTTGTCAAAAAAAAGACACAAACATGCAATCTAGGGTTTATTGATATTATCTATACATACACACACATACAATCAAGGGTTTACTAAACCTTAATTTTTTTTTGACATAAATCTATACATACACACATATACAATCTATACATACACAGGCGTACAATCTAGGATTTATTGACATAAAAAATAATTTATTTGTTCATAGTTACACAAATAAACACACATATACACATAAATCTATGTATACACACACATATAAACATAAATCTATGCATACACACACATACACACACACACACACATACAAACATAAATCTATACATACACGCACAGAAATTAGGCTTTAGATAGAAATGAGGAATAAAAATGAAAACAAAATGAAATCACACTTGAAATCGAAATGAAATATCGCAAATCGCCCAAGCCTTACGCATTGAAATCGCACAAATAGAAATGAGTATGGGCTTTTTTTTTAAAGTTCTGAAACTGGTCACGGCCTAGAGCCATGACCCACCATGCATGACCAATAAATGGAGGAGGTAAGGGTGTTGCTGGTTTGGATCTGGTTACAGCCTAGAGCTGTGACCCACCATGCGCGACCATTTTCCCATCACAAGACTCCTGAAATGAAGGATGGTCACGACCCATAGCCGTACCCCCACTAAGAAATGCTCATGGCCCCCCAGTCGTGACCTAATATGTGTATGTTTTCTTCTAATCATGCCAATGATCACGGTCAAAGCACATGACCCATATGCGACCAAGTTTGGAGGTAATTTTGGAGCGAATTTGGCACCAAGTTTGTCACGCCCTACTCGTGACCATTCGCTGAATTTGGTGTAGTGACTACTGGAGAAACACCATACATGCTAGCGTTTGGAACTGAAGCGGTGATACCCGCTTAACTGGGTTTGCCAACCCACAGAGTGTTGAACTTTAATTCTCTTTTTTAGTGATTTGATGCAAAGATTAGACCTGGATATGATGGAAGAAGTGCGCGAGAATGGAACCTTGAGAAATGCTACTTACCAACAAAGACCAACACGATTTTATAACAAACGAATGAAGGCGACCAACTTGAAGGAAGGGGATTATGTGCTCAAGAAGTTGATTCAGAAGACCAACAAACTTCAAGCCAATTGGCATGGGCCATATTGTATCTCAGCAGTTGCCTGACCAGGTACTTATAGAATTAAGACTCCAGAAGGAGAAGAGTTCAAAAATCCTTGGCATGTCGAGCATCTTAGGAAATATTACCTGTAATCTAATGAAACAAATCTTTTTAATCGTGTCACTTCAGTATCAATAAAATGATGATTTCCTCCATTTTTTTTATTTTTTTGGGAGTACTGATGATATACATCTCCACGTACTTAGTGGGTATACAAGCAAAAGTTTCTCAGAACAAGCACCACATAGTTGGTCGGATCTCAAAACAACAACCACCTAGTTGATTGGTGATCACTCAATAGTTGGTCGGCACAAGCAGAAGCTGATGGGCAACATACAAAAACCCAAGTTAAGATATGACTTTAAGTCCTTAATATTTGGTCAACATAATCAGGGATAAAGCTGTGTATAAAAATCAACAAGTTTTATCCAAACTGGACAAAATGGTAGATTCCTGAATAGGAATGTAGACACATATTCCACATACGCCTGGTCACCACTGGTAATTAGTGCTATACTTAAAAATTTAGGTCCATTAGTAGAACCTACAGAAATACCATGGGTAACTAGTACTAAACTTGGATTTAAATCTGATTGTGCTAGTAAAACTTATGGCCACATCAAAGGTAACTGATACCAAACTTAGAAATCTAAGTGTATCAGTAGAACCTATGATAATCTCATTGGTAATTGGTACTAAACTTGGGCAAATGCCTAAGTGTATCAATAGAAATGATGAAACAAAGAAGTCATTCACATCCAGAAATTTGCAAGATAAGTTAATCAAATAGTTTTCATTCATATAAATGATCATTACGTACAAATATTATTCACAATTGAATTACATGAACAAATTATGTTCAAGATTATTCTACTGGATGCTTTCCTTTAGATTTAGAGGAGCTCGGTGTTGGTTCCATGCCTGCTGGAGGATCATCCAATGTGTATGGGGAGTTAGTGAAGTTGAAATCTTGAAGCATTCTCCCATTGCTGCTGCTCGGAGCATCTAACAGATAAGGAGGCTGAACTATTTCTAGCTTGTCATACAAACCATAATCCCGTAAGTATTTGGAGATCATGCAGTAAGGAATGGTTTTTACAGAGATCCAGCTAATATCTAGTTTAAAATAAGGATCTTGACACTCCAAAAGCCCTGGGTCAACTCAATACCATAGTCTATTGTACTGCTCAACCTTCATAACTGTTTGGCAATTGGTCCAACCCCATTTATAGCCTTCGTGTTGAGCCTGACTAACGCGTTCATTGAAATAACCAAGAGCCTATTTGTAACCCTCCATCCAAACTTATCTAGGTTGCTTGGAAAGCTGGAAAGTTATCCTCTCAACCTGGTGTTTTAGTTTCTTCAGCACTCCATCGGTGATTTGCAGTTGAGAAGACTGGGTGGCAAGTTGCTCGCCCTGGGTTTGGATTTTTTGGGACATCTCAGCAGTGGATAAATTCTTGGCCTTTATTTGTGCAACTTGATTTGTAAGTATTTGCTGAGCTCTGCTTTCATAAGTTGTAGCTCGGATAGGTATTACTCTTGATCGAGAGGAGGTAGAAGGTTTGGATTTTTTCAGAGACTCCAGTTCTTCCCTTAGATTGGAATTTTTAGTCTCCAAAAATAAGACTCCCTCATTAGTAGCAGTAGTAGTTCAAGAAACCTTCAAAGAGTTCAGCTCCTCTCTCAAACTGTTATTTTCTTCCTCCAACAGCTTAACAATGGCCTTAGCCTCATCTACTTCACAGTTGAGCAAAAAATCTTTCTTCTTAAAAGAAGAGGCAGACTTCTCTAATTTTTCCTGAAAACCCCACGATTCAGTTAGAGCTTTGTACTTCTTTTCATAATCAACATGCGAGAAAGCCTTGGCTTCTTTATGATCTTCTTGAGGTTCTTTTATCATTTCAATGTAAGCCACATTATTCGCTACAGCCCGATCAAGAAGAGACTTAAGGTACAATAAGCTTCCTTGGCTTGATCTGAAACGTCATCCCCGAGCAACTTTGATAGATCTTCCTCGGATAAAGTCATGTGACTAGCCTTGAAAATATCATTACATCTTTTGAGTCGCTCGGAGTCAGTAGAGGAAAGTTGATCCATTTTGGCCATGAACTATAAAGAGTAAAGAAATATCCAATCAACAACAGAGTAAAGAGTTTGAAGCAGTAGTCGAAAGAAGACAAGCGCATAGAAAAGAACTAGTCATTTTCATTGATAAAAGTCAGATTACAAATACATTAAAAGGAAATAAAAAATAAATGAAAACAAAAAAGGTTGATTGCTGAGCAACCTTCTCCCTATCAGTGGAAGTTTCAACTTCATTGGAGACATGAATGGGTGGAGTGATTTTCTCGAAAGTTTTGGGGAGAGAGGACTCAGCAAATGTCTGCAGTTGGTCGGCTTCAGGTTCCAGAACAAGGGTGGAATCCCCTAATCCCGTGTCATATTCAACTTCCTCATCCAAGTTTAGAGGGGAACTAGGGTCATGTCTAAGGAAGAGCTCAGACTCTTGAGGAGTACCAACTTCAGAAAGTTCTTCCAACCAATCGTCCTTGTAGTACTTCTTCTTCAGATATTCAATTTAGGCAGAAGCAGTTGCGATGGCTTTCTCCCATCCCTTTTTAATAGAGGCTTCCCTATCCTTCACCCTCTTGTCCTTCTCAGTAACCAAGTTCTGCTCCAACTCAGATATTTATCTTCGAGCTACTGTAGCCTCATTTCAGATTTCTTCAGAGCCTCCTCAGTAGTTTTTATTTTGTTCTCCCAAGACTGCTTTTTAATTTCCAATGCCTGTTGGGAGTTAAGCAAGGAATTCTTCAGGCCTTCAAAATCCTCTTCTACATCATTTGAAGAAGAAAAAAGTGCATCGTCCTTCTCCAACATCTGGTTGAAATCAACCAGGAACTGCAAGAAGAGAGGCCAAATTAGTATAAGAAAACAATAAAAAAAGTACAAGTATGAAAAAGTAAGAACTCTTTCCAAGGCAAGGCTTTGAGACTCCTTTTCAAAAAAAATCAAATGGGGCATGGAAGATAAAGTACCCATATGATCTGGGAGAGTACCAGACTTTTTTAATTGTCTGGCTAACCCAGGACCTATGGCTGCAGGAGAACCATTGTCAACAATAGATAAATCAACCAAGTCTGGTTAGTCGGTAGTAGCAGCAGCTCCTTGAGTAAGTCTGGAAGGAAGACCTTTTTCTTATACATTTAATAAGGGACTCTTCACCCTTCTTAGCTGGGGTTTTTTTCCCAGCATCTTCTTTAGTAATGGCCCCACTAGTAGAAGATTTGGCGGAGCCAGGGGAAGCAACATCTCCCATGATATGAGGGAATTTCCTCTTTTCCATAGCAGTAGTAAGAGGAATGTTAGAATATAAGGATGAAGAGGGACCAACATCAAGTTCACCAATGCCTGATGAAGTGGACATTGGGTCCTGGTCTAAGTCAAGCACAATGGTAAGAGCAACATCAGAAGGACGGGCAACAAAGGAGGTGACAGAACTCCTGTATTTCAGTAAGTATGATGCCGACCTAGTATGTTCCTCGCCAATTTTTTGATGAAGGCCCCAGAGAAATGTGAGCTCGTTAAGCTTAATGTCACCTTCTTTGGGACACTTCCTCTTCCTATCAACTGCAAGTAAACAAGCAACTAGTGATTAATTAACATTTCAATAGAAAAATTGTTAATAAAGTCACATAAGAAATTAAAACAACCTATCCCATGGCCTTCCTGAGGGCATTTTGGCCCAATTGTACACTTCACCCCCTGCTAGAGGTACATATTGCCAATTTTTGGCAATCACTCCATGGTCAAAGTAATCCCTATTGAAATAAGGAAGGTTAACAACTAAAGCTCTATTTATAGCTCTAGTTTTTAAATAGTAAGTACTATCACTAGTGACCCACTTATACCAAAACATAATTTCGGAATGCCTATGTGGGTCCCATGCAGTTGATTAAGCATATGAACACCATTAATAATCATCATTGTATTGGGGGCTACTCTAGAAGGTACGATGTCAAAATATTGACAAAATTTCAGATAAAAACGATTTAGGGGAAGGTAAAACCGCATTCAGCGACGAATAAAGAAGGGATCCAATGACCCTCAGAAAAAAAAAACGTCTACAGGGGGATTGGAAAACTCTAAATCTACCCAATCTAGTATGTTCCATTCTTTTTAAAACTCATCTAGAGAAACAACAGCGTAAACCATGATTCGATACGAAGAAAAAAAGAAAGAGAAAGAATTCTTACAAAGACTTAAGGATTCAACAAGAACTACGAGACAAGAAGAACGATCACACGAAAGCTCAAGAAATTACAGCACAAACTATACTAGAATTTTACCGCTTCTTATAGATTGACTCGAAAACCAACAAACATAATGATTAAAGTGAAATGACGATTGAAATTTTCGCGTTCAAGCAGAAAAAGAAGTATTTTCCCCAAAATGATTCGTTACAAGTTTGGATATTTATAATAATGCCATCAGTAATTTTACAATTGTGGGAAGTCGGCAACCAACCAAGCATCATAAATGTATCCTGAGTTACTATCAGAACTAATTGCTCCATACTTTCATGCAAGCATCAAGCACCAAACATTGGGGGCTTCTGTTGATACCAAAAACTACCCACTTACGTGGACCTATGAGAATATACATGTGTCATCCACTGTGGTAATAATCCTAGTCAGTAAGGAATAACCACCGACCAAGTCCTAGAATGTCGACCATCATACTGGGATGCCTACCAACACCAGGAAGCCCGACCAACAGTAGGGAGGCCGACCAACACTGTTCGAAAAATACCAACAACTGGAAGCATTATGAACCTTATGTACTGATGTAAGTGTTTAATTTATAAAGACATTTCATCCTTTAACATTATATTTTTTGGTCTTCCTACTGGGCTATAAATACATTCGTCAAGGGCAAGTGATTGAAAGGAAAACATAAGGTAATGACAAGTACAGTGGACGTAAGCTTTTATTCATAGGTCGAACCACTTTAAATACCTTATTGTTTCTTTTATTTACTTACAAAAATTATTTGTGATTGATTAATTAGACCTAGTCCAGTTTTTTACATCAATAACTGGTCCCAATCTTCTACTAAAATGGCCAGAATTTCTGAAGATCGGTAAAATTGACATCTTGGCCACAAAGAGTTTTTTTCTTGTTGTTAACCGTCAAAAATGAAAGAAAAAGAATTCACTGTCAGTTAATGAAAAGACTTTAATCGCGACCTAACCCATTCCTTAACCTTCCTCAGGGTATCTTAGAACATCATATACTTCACCATTAGGAAGGGGGTTTGTATTACCAATTATTCACGATAACACCGTGATCCCAGTAGTCTTTGTTGGAATTAGTAAAATTCACGACTAGGTATCGATTGTCCACCCTCGTATTCATAGAATAAATATTTTTATTGGTCAAAACTCATTGGTAGCAATATCTAATGTCATTAATAGCAAGATTGATCCCATAAGACTCGTTGATGCGGTGAATCCCACTATATATCCTCCAATTATATAGAGGATGTGGGTTAGGACCACATGGAAGTATTTACAGAACTCAAGAAATGGCCGGTTAAGGGGAAAGGTTATCCCACACTCAACTATGAAGATTGAAGGAAGCCAATGACCTCCAGCAAATTTACATAGCTCACATGGTCCCTCCACCAGTTCTATTGTGGCCCGTTGAGGAATATTAGTCAAGTTTGAACTATTATATATTATTTTCGTTAATAACGTATACCATTTTCAAATAATTATGGCATCTCAAAGGAAGAGTTAAGGAAAGAAATTAAAAAATGCATAAAAATGATAGAAGTGGAGTAAAATGTACTTATAGTGAAATGAGAGTAATGAAAGCCCTTCTGAAAAATGCACAGGTTTTGAAATGAAAGGTAAAGAGAGGGAATGATGGTTTTGTGGTGAAAAATGACTTTCGAATTCCCAAAAAGTAGTTATTACATGTGTGTGATGGCTATTGAAGTGACGATTGCATTCTCCCACGGCTAAGTAAAGATGCCATATTTATAAGTGTTCCCTTGGGGCTCTCAATACACCAAATCTCTTCAGCTTTTGGGGAATTTATCAAATTTCCTTTCGATCAGCACATAGAGACTTCAAATAGTCATCGACCTCCGACTAAAGGAGAAATCTATTTATTCATATAGAGCATGGAGATTGTCAAGCATTGATGAGTCTACCTAGGAACAAATCCTAGCGACCTCATGGATACCTTGGACTTTATGGGAAATTGAGGGGTCATGAATTTCATTGGAATGTGCTCGACCACGTGCGCTCAGGCCGCGTGCGCATACTCAAGACTCCAAGTTAGAGAAGAATCCAACAATTCAATAATTTGTCTTGGTTGATCATGATCAAGGATAAATATAAACTCTTAGGGATAGATATTAACAGGGTTTAAGACTCTCCTAATATGCCTTATAATTTTTGAACCAACCCCACATGAGAGGGCCATGTTTCATTATAACGTCGAGGAGTACTACAACTCTACCGACTTGTGTTCTTGAATAATAAATAACAAACCCTCGCACCCTGTGGACGTAGGCACACTATTGAGCCACGTAGATCTTGTGTTGTGTGTGTGATCTCATTATTTACGGTCATTATTCTTGCTTGGCATGTGGACATTCAATATCATCACCTATAGAAAAACAACACTCACACTTACAAATAGAAGGTCCTTTTATTTGTTTTGTTTATTATTGTAAACGAAAAATATCCATGTGAGATGAACATTACTTTTCCAAGTGAAAATATATAAAATCGCTTAATATCTAAAAATAGATTGATCAGTTCTAAATTAAACAGTGAAGGAGTATAAACAAATGAGTACCATTTTAATCATACAAGAAAATAAATAAACTGAAATCAAACTGAATATCCATGATGAAAGATATTCCAGAACTCTAATACCTTCCACATGAGTGATATTTAACATGCCAAAAAGAACTAACTATAGGTTATATAAAATGTGAATATAAATATATATATCCCTCTTTATTATAACAAAAAAATGAACTGATAAAGCTTCCATGCAGTCTGGTGACACCTACACCCTAAAGTAAATTTGTAATAAAAGGATGAATGACAGTGACACAATCGATCAAGGCTACAGAACGGGCGGCCTCGATCCTGAAATGTTAAATCCACAACATTAACACCAAGTTTTAAGAGAATAAGAGTATAACGAAAGATTTAATAAGTCATAACTACGCATTTGAATTTAGGTTCTTAACATCATATAGTATTACCCCACCAGACAATCCTAATATCATGCGCATCTAAGATCCCAAAACCCAAATGACCCCATAGCTAAGTTTTATTCTACACATGTGGAAATAACCATTAAAATTCTTGATAACATTACATCAATAAAATTTAAGTGTTATGAAGCAATTAAGATAGTCTTAAGGTTTAAGGTTCACATAAGAAAATCAAGTAATAAAGGCCTAGATTAAATGCCTCGTCGATCCCTAGCACATACTAAGTATAGTCTTCGGTTGACCTGAACCTAAGACCTCATAAAGTAAAGGAATAAACCACCATGTCTACCCATCAATCATATAACCTACAATACCAAAGGATACATAGAATAAATCTACTTGTAATCCATCTCGGACATGGGTACCTAGACATGTGGCCCAGGGGGTAAAAATTGACTAAGGTGTCACACCCCAAACCCAATATTCATACTAATCATTTTTTATTAGAATAATTGGATCATAATCTCGAGCCCATTGAAAATTTAATTCCTTTATCAATATTTTTTTTTTTGCATAATAAACATAATATTGTTCTTGTGCCATAACGAAGTCAACATCATAGTCATAATTAGAGATTATATAATACTACGATGAACTATGATCAACTCAATCCATACTAAATCAATATATACAATGTGTGAGTATATCAAAATCTTCAGTGTGACAACGATAAAATCTCCATACTTAAACCCCAGCTCTTCTAACGGTGCAACTCTCAAAGTTACCAATCATATATTATCCTAGCCGGCAGCGTACAAACCTGAAATTGTTAAAATATAAACCATAAGCATTAAGCTTAGTGAGGTACTCCTTCTGTGCAATAGAATAACAATTCTATATCGAATATGTGAATATAAAATCTGAACAATCCTGCCCATTGACAATAACAAATCATGGATCATAAGATCCAAATAATTCTGCCCGTTGGCAATAACAAATCCTGGATCATAAGATCCAAATAATTCTTCCCATTGGCAATAACAAATCCTGGATATTTGAATATCCAAACAAATCCTGAATACCGAAGTATTCAAACTAATCCTGGATCATGAGACCCAAGCAAATCCTGGATATTTTAATATCCAAACAAATCCTGAATACCGAAGTATTCAAACAAATCCGCTCTTAGAGCTATATTCATATTTATATATGAAACAAATCATAAGTACACTCACCTTGACAGTTTAACTGGCTTTTCCCTTGCCTTTATCTGGTACTTGTTCAATCAGATCTTCTTCCCTTCCTATCATTCTTATAATATTAGTATCATTATAAGAATATTAATAATTCAAAGAATAACTTAAACATAACTCAATCCATAAGCATCATATAATTCTATTCAAATCATTCATTATAAATGAAGTTCCACAAAATTTTATGTTAGTACATTTGTCATATCCAAATCATAGACCAACATATATTCATTTATTCTTAGTAATTCAATCCTTATCACGTTAGGATTCCAATACAATAGCCGACACATCATTTCAAGTTTCCTAGAGCAAAATAAGCCTATTTCTTCACTACCTAGAAAATCTACCCTATAGGATCTTTTATCGTTCATTCAACTTCCAGGAATTTTCATAATTTTTCTACATCATAAATTTCCATGATATTTCACCCAACATCAGTAAACACATTGAAAAATAGAAGATTAAAGTTTCATAATTTTCAGAGTTCATTTGCTATGTCAAGAAAAACATCGAACACATGGCGGGCATACTTTCACCCTTAGGGCAGATTTCATACCCGAACTTCAAACTCTCACCAAAGACTCATTTCTTCGTATTTTAACATGATTTTCGGATATGTCATACATATATGATTCCCGGTTAATCTACAATTGGAATCAATCAATTCTAATAAGTACACAAAAATATATGGAGGTTTGAATAAATAGAGTTTCTAAACAAAGCAATTTTAGGGTTTTATACATTAAACTTAACTTAAACTTTCATCTAACCAAACATATATATCAAGGGCTGAAAGTTTAGTAAACAAATGATGGTTTCTATAATATAAAACATAAATATAAGAAAAACAATAAGATTTGTAGTTAGAATTACCTTCGGGGCTTTTACGTAATTTTCTATGAATTTTTCTTCAATTTTCTCCTCACGTTTTCTTCCTAACTTCCTACTTCTCTTTCCTTAAGCTTAAAATCTCTCATGGATGCATTTTGGATGAATAAAGAGGTAATTCTAAGGGTTTAAGGTCGGCCAAAGCCACCACCCTTCCCAACCAATGAGAATAAAACATGTGTTGCCATAATAAGACAAAATACTACTTAACGGATGGACTACTTTGCCCTTATTTCGTAATTTTGGTGTAACTTCTCACTCGAACCTCCGTTTCACACACCGTTTGTTGTTTTACAACCAGAACTCACTTGTCTACAACTATGTAGTTTTCACCTCAAGTCAATTGTTATGTCATAAAGGTCAAAACTAGCCTTAAACATGAACATTCCTACCGAAACCTTCAAAATTTTGTATTTGTAACTAATTCGACATTTCATGCTTTTTGAAGGTAGGATTAGACTAAACATAATAAATTAACATCACATGTATTAATTACACACTAATCATATCACATAAGCTAGGCATGATTTAAGCATAATTAATCATAATTATATTCGGGTTGTCACAATTCTCCCCCTGTTAGGAAATTTCGTCCTCCGAAATTGACATACCTTGGTTGTCTAATCAAACAAATACGGATAACTAATTTTCATGCTATCCTCACTCTCCCATGTAGATTCTTCCATGGAATGCCTTCTCTACACAACTTTCATAAGTGGGATCACCTTTGATCTCAATATTTGTTCTTTCCTATCGACGATAGCAAGCGGTTCTTCCACGTAGCTCAAATCTTCCTTCAACTCAATAGGTTGTTCCACCAATACATGTGAAGGGTCTGCTACATACTTTCTCAACATAGAAACATGGAAAACATCATGTAATCGAGCTAACTCTGGTGGTAATGCTAACTTGTAGGCAACCATCCCGACTTTTTTAAGGATTTCATAAGGTCCAATGTAGCGTGGACTTAATTTTCCTTTCTTTCCAAACCTCATAACTCCTTTCCATGGCGATATTCGAAGAAACACATAATCCCCTTTCTGGAATTCCAAATCTTTTCGTCGTTTATCCGCAAAAATTTTCTGTCTGCTTTGAGATATTCTCATTCTATCTTGAATAATCTTCACTTTTTCAGTGGTGACTTCAATCAACTCTGGACCCTCTATCTTCCTCTCACCAACTTCACCCCAACATACGGGTGTACGACACCGTCTACCATACAACGCTTCATATGGAGCCATACCAATAGTAGACTGAAAACTATTGTTATATGAAAATTCTATCAAAGGAAAATATTCATCCCAATTACCTTTGAAATCAAGCACACAAGCTCTAAGCATATCTTCCAAAATCTGTATTGTTCTTTCAGACTACCCATCTGTCTGGGGATGAAAAGCCATACTAAACTTTAAGTTGGTACCCATAGCATACTGCAAACTATCCCAGAATCTGGAGGTAAAAGTAGGGTTCCTATCTGAAACAATAGAAACAGGTGCTCCATGCAATCGAATAATTTCATTAACATACAATCTAGCATACTAATCAACTGTGTACGTAGTCTTAACTGCTAGAAAGTGAGCGGACTTCATCAATCTATCCACCACTACCCAAATCGAATCTGACCCCTTCTGAGATCGAGGAAGCCCAACCACAAAATCCATCGTTACATGATCCCATTTCCATTCCGGTATTGGTAATGGATGAAGCAGACCAGTAGGTTTCTGATGCTCCACTTTCACTTGCTGACATATAAGGCATCTAGCAACAAAATCAGCTATTTCCTTCTTCATATTATTCCACCAATAATGCTCCTTTAAATCCCTATACATTTTATTACTACCAGGATGCATAGTATAAATGGAATTATGAGCCTCATCTAGAATTTCCTCTTTCAATCCACCCACATTAGGCACACATAACCGCTGTTTATACAATAAAGTGCCATCATTCACAATACAAAAATCTTCAAACTTACCATCTTGGACATCTTGTCGTTTCTTCTCAAGGAAAGGATCTTGACTTTGCAAATCATGAATACGGGTAGCTAACAAAGGACTCACGCTTACATGAGCAAAGAATATATCCCCATCTACTAGCTGCAATTCTACTCCCATCAATCTCAACTCCATAATATGAGCAACTCTAGCACATCGAATACAAGATAACCTGCCTGAAGCCTTTCTGCTCAAAGCATCTGCAACTACATTTGCCTTTCCTGGGTGGTAGTGAATTGTACAATCATAATCTTTAATTAACTCCATCCACCGCCTCTGCCTCAAATTCAACTCTTTCTAAGTAAATAAATACTTAAGGCTTTGATGGTCAGTAAAAATTTCACATACCTCACCATATAGATAATGATGCCATAATTTCAAAGCAAACACAATAGCAGCAAGTTCCAAATCATGTGTAGGATAATTACGTTCATGTGTACGCAACTGCCTAGAATCATAAGAAATAACTCTACCATGCTGCATAAAAACACAACCCAACCCCTGGTGTGAGGCATCAGTATAAATAACAA
Organism: Sambucus nigra; assembly: GCA_949130495.1. Taxonomy (NCBI): domain Eukaryota; kingdom Viridiplantae; phylum Streptophyta; class Magnoliopsida; order Dipsacales; family Adoxaceae; genus Sambucus; species Sambucus nigra. The sequence goes on from OX422223.1 coordinate 265,415,618, forward strand.
AACCATCTCCACCATGTGGAATAGTAAGAACATGGGTAGTTACCAACCTCTTTTTCAATTCATCAAAACTATTTTCACAATCAGAATTCCATTCAAACTTAACATCTTTCCGGGTTAGTTTAGTCATCGGCAAGGCAATTGAAGAAAATCCCTTTATAAACCTCCTATAATACCCAGCTAAACCCAGAAAACTCCTCACCTCAGTCACGTTATTGGGCCTCTCCCATTTTACAATAGCCTCTACCTTTTTAGGATCAACACATATACATTCTCCCGAAACAACATAGCCTAAAAATGTAACTTGTGATAGCCAAAATTCACACTTGCTAAACTTGGCATACAACTTCTTATCTTTCAACAGATTCAAAATAGTTGTGAGATGCTTTTCATGTTCAACCATATCACGTGAATAAATCAGAATATCATCAATAAAAACTATCACAAATGAATCAATAAAAGGATGAAGTACCCGGTTCATAAGATCCATAAATACAGCTGAAGCATTAGTCACCCTAAAAGGCATCACCAGAAATTCAAAATGACCATACCGAGTACGAAAAGAAGTTTTAGAATTATCACTCTCCTTGACCCTCAACTGTTGATAACCCGATCGTAAGTCTATTTTTGAAAACACTTTAGCACCCTGTAACTGATCAAACAAATCATCTATACGAGGTAAAGGGTATTTGTTCTTAATTGTAGCTTTATTCAGTTGCCTATAATCAATACACAAACGCATGGTACCATCTTTCTTCTTCACAAATAAAACTGGCGCACCCCATGGAGATACACTAGGCTGTATGAACCCCCTATCAAGTAAATCTTGCAACTGAATCTTGAGTTCTTTCAACTCAGTAGGTGCCATTCTATACGGTGCCATAGAAATAGGGGTTGTCCCCGGTGCTAATTCGATACTAAACTCAACTTCTCTTTCTGGAGGTAACCCTGGCAACTCACTAGGAAACACTTCAGGAAAATCCCGTACAATAGGAACATCGAATAATTGTAAAGCCCCCTTCCTAGTGTCAAGAACATATGCAATAAAACCCTCACAACCCTTACTCAATAATTTCCTCGTCTGAATAGCAGAAATGATGCAACTGGGAACAACTTTCCTTTCCCCCAAAAATTTAAATTCAGGCTCACCAGGCATATTAAAAACAACTTCCTTACAGAAACAATCCATAGATGCATGATATTTAGATAACCAATCCATTCCCAGAATTATATCAAAATCAGAAATATCCAAAGGAAGTAGATCTATAACTGTATCTCTAGACCCCACAGTCAAAACACAATCACGAAAATCATATTCAGCTACAACCATATCCCCCATAGGCATATAAATACCCAACCCCACATCTAAACGAGTACATGGTCTATTCAGGTATATAGCAAAAGCATAGGACACAAAAGAATGTGTGGAACCAGGATCAATCAAAACATAAGCACTTCTATCAGTAACAGAAAGTGTACCTGTCACCACATCTGGAGTAATCTGAGCTTCTTTCATCGTAAAGACTCGTCCACCTGGCCTGGAACCACTAGCTTGTCCTCTACCAACACTTTTCTCTCCACTACCTGGAGGTAACACTCTGCTTGCTGCTTCACTAGGTGCTGCTGGGGTCTCTGCCAACTGCGGACAATTCTTCTTAACATGCCCCACTTGATGACAATGGTAGCATTCCACTCCTTTAAGTTTAGGACACTCGGATTTATAATGCCCTTACTATTTAGAAAAGAAACATGTAACAACTCTTGTCGGTGCCTCACCCTTTCCTGACCTCCTAACCAGACTAGAGTATTCTCCACCCCTAATATCTCTGCCAAATCTCCCCAAACCTCTACCACTATCTCTACCACCTCTCTGAAATTTATGAGGTTCCATCTTAACACTTCCACCCTCACCTCCCTTAAAGTGAGATGCGTCGAATCTACTCCTCTTAAAACTCTCTCTACTCGTCGCCCCTTGGTTCATTTGCCTTTCTGCTATCGTGGCTTTGTTTACCAGAGAAGCATAATCTTGTAACTCATAAGTGGCCACTCTATTTTGAATAGGCCAAATCAATCTATCTTGAAACTTACTACATTTATCTTCTTCCTCCTGCACATACTTAGTAGCAAATCTAGACAAAGCAGTAAATTTAGCATCATACTCCCTCACAGACATGTTCCCTTGGGTTAAATTTATAAACTCCCTCGGCTTCTCCCTCCTATAGGCCTTAGGGAAATACTTAACATACAAAGCTTTAATAAATTCAGCCCAAGTAATAACATCAGTACCTTCCATCCTGGGCACCAAATGGTTGCTGGCTTTCCACCAATATTTCGCCTCTCCTTTGAGCTTAAACACAGCTAGATTCACTTTTTTGGTTATCTGGAACCTTCATAAATGCAAAGATAGTTTCTAGATCCCTGACCCACATCTCGGCTTCTGTAAGTTCAACTGACCCTGAATATTCTGGAGGATTCAACTTCAAAAACTTCTCATGCATGGAATCTTTCATTTCCTTCCTTGCCTCTTTCTCAATCCTGGCCACAATCTTTGATTCTAGATATCTAGCCTGTTGTTCTGCCATTTGCGCCGTATTTCTTTCTTGTTGCTCTGCCATCCTCATCATTTCCTGCGCCATTATTTGCATCTCTGTAGTCTGTTCTTGCTCTCTAGCCCTTCCAGCAACACTTTGCTCTACTTCAGTATTCTCTGTACGAGAAGCGACTCCCTCATCTCTAGGTTGTCCATTCCCAGGTTCCATCTGGAATTATCTGTAATACAACAAAGTTCTAACATCCAATATAAATAGTTTATGATACTAAACTATTGGTTAGTATATCAACAATTCATAAATATAAAATCAACTAAATACTGCCATCTAATCGTCACACACGTCCAGAATTAATAACCACCCTCTGATACCACTAATTGTCACACCCCAAACCCAATATTCATACTAATCATTTGTTATTAGAATAATTGGATCATAATCTCGAGCCCATTGAAAATTTAATTCCTTTATCAATATTTTTTTTTTTGCATAATGAACATAATATTGTTCTTGTGCCATAATGAAGTCAACATCATAGTCATAATTAGATATTATATAATACTACGATTAACTATGATCAACTCAATCCATACTAAATCAATATATACAATGTGTGAGTATATCAAAATCTTCAGTGTGACAACGATAAAATCTCCATACTTAAACCCCAGCTCTTCTAACGGTGCAACTCTCAAAGTTACCGGTCATATATTATCCTAGCCGGCAGCGTACAAACCTGAAATTGTTAAAATATAAACCATAAGCATTAAGCTTAGTGAGGTAATCCTTCCCTGTAATAGAATAACAATTCTATATCGAATATGTGAATATAAAATCTGAACAATCCTGCCCATTGGCAATAACAAATCATGGATCATAAGATCCAAATAATTCTGCCCGTTGGCAATAACAAATCCTGGATCATAACATCCAAATAATTCTTCCCATTGGCAATAACAAATTCTGGATCATAAGATCCGAATAATTCTTCCCATTGGCAATAACAAATCCTGTATCATAAGATCCAAATAATTCTGCCCATTGGCAATAACAAATCCTGGATATTTGAATATCCAAACATATCCTGAATACCGAAGTATTCAAACAATTCCTGGATCATGAGACCCAAACAAATCCTGGATATTTTAATATCCAAACAAATCTTGAATACCGAAGTATTCAAACAAATCCTCTCTTAGAGCTATATTCATATTTATATATGAAACAAATCATAAGTACACTTACCTTGACAGTTTAACTGGCTTTTCCCTTGCCTTTATCTGGTACTTGTTCAATCAGCTCTTCTTCCCTTCCTATCATTCTTATAATATTAGTATCATCATAAGAATATTAATATTCAAAGAATAACTTAAACATAACTCAATCCATAAGCATCATATAATTCTATTCAAATCATTCATTATAAATGAAGTTCCACAAAATTTTATGTTAGTACATTTGTCATATCCAAATCATAGACCAACATATATTCATTTATTCTTAGTAATTCAATCCTTATCACGTTAGGATTTCAATACAACAGCCGACACATCATTTCAAGTTTCCTAGAGCAAAATAAGCCTATTTCTTCACTACCTAGAAAATCTGCCCTATGGGTTCTTTTATCGTTCATTCAACTTCCAGGAATTTTCATAATTTTTCTACATCATAACTTTCCATGATATTTCACCCAACATCAGTAAACACATTGAAAATTATAATATTAAAGTTTCATAATTTTCAGAGTTCATTTCCTATGTCAAGAAAAACATCGAACACATGGCGGGCATACTTTCACCCTTAGGGCAGATTTCATACCCGAACTTCAAACTCTCACCAAAGACTCATTTCTTGGTATTTTAACATGATTTTAGGATATGTCATACATATATGAGTCCCGGTTAATCTACAATTGGAATCAATCAATTCTAGTAAGTACACAAAAATATATGGAAGTTTGAATAAACAGAGTTTCTAAACAAAGCAATTTTAGGGTTTTATACATTAAACTTAACTTAAACTTTCATCTAACCAAACATATATATCAAGGGCTGAAAGTTTAGTAAACAAATGATGGTTTCTATCATATAAAACATAAATATAAGAAAAACAATAATATTTGTAGTTAGAATTACCTTCGGGGCTTTTACGTAATTTTCTATAAATTTTTCTTCAATTTTCTCCTCACTTTTTCTTCCTAACTTCCTACTTCTCTTTCCTTAAGGTTAAAATCTCTCATGGCTGCATTTTGGATGAATAAAGAGGTAATTCTAAGGGTTTAAGGTCGGCCAAAGCCACCACCCTTCCCAACCAATGAGAATAAAACATTTGTTGCCATAATAAGATAAAATACTACTTAACGGATGGACTACTTTGCCCTTGTTTCGTAATTTTGGTGTAACTTCTCACTTAACCTCCGTTTCACACACCGTTTGTTGTTTTACAACCATAACTCACTTGTCTACAACTATGTAGTTTTCACCTCAAGTCAATTGTTATGTCATAAAGGTCAAAACTAGACTTAAATATGAACATTCCTATCGAAACCTTCAAAATTTTTATTTGTAACTAATTCGACATTTCATGCTTTTTTAAGGTAGGATTAGACTAAACATAATAAATTAACATCACATGTATTAATGACACACTAATCATATCACATAAGCTAGGCATGCTTTAAGCATAATTAATCATAATTATATTCAGGTTGTCACATAAGGCGTCTCATCTACTCACCGAGGTACTATAACGGTCCGAGCCGTACATGACCCTTTTAATTTCAATCCCCCCATTGTACGTTCTCCATGAGTACTCATGCATGGTATGCATCTCATAAAGAACACATCAATTTATATCCATCTTAACCATGAAATTCGAGTACCGAGCTAAATTCTTCCACTTTAATTTCATTTAAAAAGGATTAAGGAATCCATTCATTACGTTACATTTAAGTCATACAACTCATCATATAAACAAGATAATTTGCATAAATTTAGACCATGAGTCATCCCGAGACAACTCGTAATCGTCAATTTTTAAATAAAAAAGAGAGAAATTGCCAAATATCTAAAGGCACCGGTCGACTATAGGGTGCTTAAGTGTTTTGAAATTTCTCCCTACGAGTTTTGTCTTCTCCAACATAACAAAATCCAATTCAATCCTACACTAATGACTAGAAAACCTTCATATAAGATCCATATAATATATACACTATGTATCCACATATAAAACATGATTGGAACTCAATTTCATTATCAAAATTCAAATAAATGTTCAAGAATCTAATTAAAATCCATTTTCTCTCTCAAGAACCCTGACATTTCAATTATCAACTAATTGATTCCAACTCTCTACATAATATACAATAGATCCTAGGGTTTTGGCTGGATTATAATCACACATCAGAACCTATCCAAATTCTAATATAAACAGAATAGTTGTTGGGAAGATTTAATCAAAATGAGGCTAAATCAATCCTAATTGCTTGCTAATTATGTTAATTACAAATTTAATTGATTTAAATCATCTAAATTGAATTCCAATTACTTAGGGTTTTAATTCAAATGAATAGGCATAATTTACAACAAAAAAATCAATTATACAAGAATTCAAATTGAACTTCACTCCAAATGTGTCAAAATAAGGCTCAAATCACATCTCTTCCTTTTAACCTTCTTCTCTCCAAGGTATTAGAACGCAAGTTTATGTTTTGTGTTAAAATGATCCTCCTAGTGGTTCAATACTAACTATTAAACACCTACTTGGGTTTGAGCTTAATTTAAGGTCTTAAGTAGCTAATACCAAAATGCCTCATTTTAAATAGTCTTAACTCTCATAATCCATCATCCACATAACCAATAACAGAAAATAATACATATCCTATTATTAGCCTCATTAGTCATTTTTTTCTTGACTTATAATTAAAATATTTATTAATGTTTTTACTTGCTCTAAATTCCAAACTTTATTTATATATGAATAAGTAAGTTGTGACATTACATGTCACTCAAGCACATGTTATATTGTATTTAATACATAAGAAAAATACGATGTCCTTAGAAAATACAGGGTCCTTCCTTATTCAAGAAATTTCATCCTCGAAATTTGAAATATATTGGTCTAGAATAACTCTCAAAACCTCACTCGTATGTCCTCCTCGCACTCCTAGGTGGACTCTTCCTCACTTTAATGTCCCCACTAAATTCTGGCTAGTGGAATCGCCTTCGATCGTAGGGTTTACTCTTTATGGTTAAGGATACGTGGGGTCTCTCTTCATAATTATCATCCTGTTAAAACTCCGGTACATCTAAACCTATGTGATGATACCCCTCCTCACGGTTAAGAATTTCCTCTACCTGGATATGTGAAAAATGTCGTATATCCTTTGAATGTGATAGTGTAGCACTAGATGATACACCATCGGACCCACTCAGGGAGATAACTTCCCCTTCGTTCCAAATCTAACAAACCCTTTTATTGGGGATACTCTCAACAACATTTGATTTCCCATTAGGAACTCCAATTTACTCCTCTTATCTGCATAATTCTTCTGATAATCCTGGGGTATCTTCATTCTTGCCCGAATAAGTGCCACCTTCTCCGAAGAATTTTTTGATAAGGTCTAGTGTAAACGTCTAATGTTCCTCTGATTTTACCCAACAGCTAGGCGAATAATGTAGCCGTTCATAAAATTCCTCATACAGTGCCATCTCGATCATCTTCTGATGGCTATTGTTGTAAGCGAACTCAACAAACGATAAATGTACATCCCAATTACCCTTGATATCTACACGTAAACCATGAGCATATAATCTGAACCCTTATTTACCCTTTCCGCCTGGCCATCCGAATGCAAGTGAAAATCCATGCTCAAACTCAACTGAAATCTCATTCCATAGTAGAATGCCTTCTAAATATGAGAGATAAAAGTGTTAACCCTCTCTAAAACAATGTGTAGGGTCACCCATGTAGTCTCACTATCTCGCCTATGAATAACTTCGCCTACTTCTCTATGTAGTAATCAGACCTAATGGGTAGGAAATAAGCCACCTTTGTCAATCTATCCATAATAACCCAAATAGAATCATGGTTGCACTGCGACCGCGGTTACTCGAAAATAAAATCTATACAGATGATTTCGCATTTCCATTAAGGGATCTCTAAAGGTTGTAATTCTCCTGCTAGTCATTTGTGCTCCACTTTTACTAACTGACAAGTATCACACTTAGACATATAGTCAGCAATATCCCTCTTCATTCCGTCCCACCAATACGATCGTATCATACCTTAATACATCTTATCCCTAGAAGGATGCAAATTGTACCGTGATATGTGAGCCTCGACTGACACCACTCCTTCCAGTTCTATATTCTCGGGGACTACTAACCACCCTAGGACTATAAACCCCCATTTGATCAGAACAAGAAATTGAGGAACTCCTTCGGATTGTAGTTCCTTTAACTTTCCATGACCAAAAGGATCCACTAATTGGTCCTAAACTACCCGTGAAATAATGGGAAGTTTAATCATTACCACACTCATAAAAACTTTGCTAAATCTATCTCCCTCAGCGTGCTCCACCTCTCGGCCTTAAAATCCAGAAAATCCTCTCCATGTTCCTCCCACTATCGTAAAAGAATCTATTCGATCCATGACCTATCATATCCTATGGTATTTTTTATTGTAGCGTTATGTTTGGATATACTCCTAATTAAACTAATGTACCTGTTGGAACACCGAGTTGACAGTCAAGTATTCCTTTCGTCATGCCATTTTGGAAAAGAATCGCACAAACTAATGGTGAAAAGGTGAGTTCAAATGACACCGACATATCCCTAACTAGGACTTCTAAGAGGAACTCTCCATAGGTTTCCTACTCCCTATTAGAAACCGCCTTTATGATTCCCTCACTGGAAAAAGCATTAACAACACCTCATATTTTAATTAAATTCCCAACAAAACTTCTGCTCACTCTTAATTTTCCTTTTGTCTGCCCCGATAGTATGGAAATGTAATACTATGGATACTTTAACCTTTAAGGTATTCCCACAGGTTCACACCCAACAAACTTACTAACTCATAGCTCTAAATTACTGGGTCAATCAACACCAATGACCACCAAATGGTTCCTTATCCCCCTTGAAACCCCCGAAACCAATCACAATCAGATGGGTATACTCTCTCACTTAAATACTTTTAATCTTCTCTAGAATGTAGAGTGAATCATCCAACTCATGGCTTGGTTAACGCTACATCATAGCACCAAATGAAGTTAAACCCCACCAAATGCATCCTCGGAGTGCGGGAGGTAAAGTTCCATGGATATATACTGAACCAAAGGGGAATTGAAGCTAATACAGATAAGATTAAAGCTCCGATTGAAATGAAGTCCCCGACCTAAAAAAAGATGTTCAAAGGCTAACTAGGTGCGTAGTAGCAGTCCACTTATTTGTGTCATGAGAAACGGACAAGTGTTTTCCATTCTTCACGGTACTTAGAAAAACCTTCGAATGGAACGGTGAATGTGAAAAAGCCTTTCTGGATTTGAAGAAGTACTTAGGAGTACCACCGTTACTCTCCCAACTAGTGTGAGGAGAAAAGTTTTATTTGTATATATCTGTATCTGAGTCAGCAGTTAGATCTACCTTGATTAGGGAGGAAAATGGAGTTCAAAAGACAGTTTATTACACCAGCAAATCTTTTTGAGGAGAAGAAGTAAGATATCCTAGACTGGAGAAATTAACATTGACCTTAATTGAGGCTAGTCAACGCATGAAGCCATATTTTAAAGCCCACACCATAGTGGTATACACTGACATGCCACTAAGACAGGCTTTGCATAAGTCGGAGAAATATAAAAGATTGATGTATTGGGTTGTGGAGTTAGGGTAATATGAGCTTGTATATGAACCAATGACTACTTTAAAAGGACAGGCTGTGGCTAATTTTATTCCAGAATTGACTTACCCAGAGGTCCCCGAGCAACAAGGGAATCTAACCGAGCAATATGCAGGAGTCAGCAAACAAATTGGAGATACGCCTGACCAACTCTATACAGGGAAACTGTAGTAAAAGACCAACCCGAACCGTCCAGTGGAGTACAAGAGATGAAGAAGAAATATGAGGAGGCGAAGGATAAAATCTCCCATCAAGGGATTCTGAAAAACTAAGCGTTTGACAACAATATCCCCATATAGAGTCTGTATGTTGATGGGTCATCTTATGCAACCGGATGTGGAGCTAGAATCATTCTTAATAATCCAGACGATCTAGACATAGAGTACGCTATACGTTTCCAATTCCAGGCCTACAATAATGAGACATAGTATGAAGATGTGATTGTTGGTTTAAATCTAGTTAAATCACTGAACGCTGAGCAAGTTGTGGTGTTTAGTGACTCATAATTGGTGGTAAATCAGGTGTTGAGTTTATATGCAGCAAAAGGAGAGTAAATGATCAAATATATGGCTAAAACTTTGGAAAAAATTACCACTTTGTTATCTGTCCAAATGGTAAGGTTCCCAAGATTGGAAAACGCCAGAGCAAATGCACATGCTCGGTTAGCTTCAGCAACCATAATAGAGATACGAAGAACTATTCCTATTGAGATGCTTGCTAATAGGAGCATTGAAGAAGATCTGATGGTTAACTTTATTGCAGTTGATAGGGGGCCATCTTGGATGGACCCCATATGAGCATATATTGAAAATGGGATTCTTCCAGCCGATCTACATGAAGCTAAGAGGCTAAAATACAAAGCTACAAGATATGTGCTAGATGGTGGTGTGTTATACTGTGGGTACCCATAATTAAGACCATGGGCCTGGACGAGTAGCCCAGTTCTGGCGGCCCAAAGTCCAGGCCCCCCACCTCTTATTTTGATCCGGTATCTTCCCACATTCCCCTGAGGGGAAGTTATAGGAGAGATGGAAGACGTGGGGGAACCCATCACCCCCACTCACTTAAATGTACATGTATATAATAACCCTAGGTCCGGGGCAAAAGGACAAGTTGTATTCTCTGTAATCACTCCCCGGAGTATATAGAAATAAAATCAACTGCACCACCGTGGACGTAGGCACTTCTTTGCTGAACCACGTACATCCTTTGTTATGTGATTGTCATTTTACATTCCTTTTTCTTACTTGGTGATTGCCTTTCTCTTATCTATTTGTGTTGCATAATAATTGTCGCTATAATTGGCGCCGTCTGTGGGAAACGTTCATCTTTCCCTGAGAAGAGCCCACACCAAGAAAGGAGTTTAAAATGTCTGGTCACAGTAGCAATGGCCCCCAGGCAGGGGATATTCAAGAACCACCTGCTCCTCGCAGGATCAGGTCTAAAGTTTGACGTTCAGATCCGAGGGATCGCTTGGAAAGGCCAGCCTCAAAAGAAAGCCAGGGACCAGCGAGGTCCACACAGATATCCAGATTGATTGACGCATACGAGGCAAGGCTCCACGAGCAGAGGGAGTCTTCTCGCAGGTACGAGGCTGAGAATGCTCGCCTGAAAAGAAGACTGGAAAGACTGGAGACGTCCATACTGCACTCCTAACCCTCAGGCGAGAAAGTCTCGCAGTCGAGGAAGGATCCCTAGGTGAGGATCTCAAAAGGTCGAGGGAGACGAATTAGACGACGACCTCCACGAGCAGCTGCGAAGATCTCGTCGTTACCAGAGCCCTACTCGCAGCGACGAGAACATACGAAATCTGGTCCATAGGGAAATGGACCAACATCCTACCCACCACGGTACCAGTTCAACCAGAGAACTCGTAAGGTGAGCTCTTAAAAACCAGATGAAGTCACCCTTCACGAGGGAAATCGAAGAAGAAGAAGCCACTAAGAAATTTGTCATTCCTAGGTTCAGGATTTATGACGATAAGACTGATCCTATCGATCACGTCAGGCAATACCCACAGGCCATGACCCTCTGGAATCACTGAGATGCACTGATGTGCCGCATTTTTCACTCGAGCCTGCATGATGTGGCGCAAAAATGGTTCGAAAGACTCCCCCACCGGTCCATCAGAAGTTTCAAATCCCTGGACGAGCTCTTTACGGCCTGGTTCATCACTAGCATCTCCCATCCTAAAAGGATGGATACTTTACTGACAATGAAAAAAATGCTTCAAGAGACACTCCGAGACTACGCGAAGAGGTACTGGGAGTTATTCAACGAGGTCGAAGATTGCTCGGAACAAGTGGCAGTGGCCTCTTTCAAAGTCGGGCTACCCAACTCCTCCCTTCTATACCAGTCCCTGACAAAGAAGGAAGCTATAACTATTGACGGCCTAATGGCTCGCATCGAGAAGTACGCTAAGGTGGAGGACGTCACCCGCCTTAACACAAGAGAAAACGGTCGAGCTAAAATCACTACCAAGGGAAGTGAGAAAGTTGAGAACTAGAAGAAAGGAGGAAAGAACGGGGGCAGAAATATCTCCGAGAATGGAGGGAACCATGACGCCTCAAAAGCATTCCAGGCAGTCAACACCGTCTTCAAAGAACAAATTTACAAAGTTCTCGCGAAGATCAAAGACGAGCCATTCATCAAATGGCCTAGGAAGATGGGAGGAGATCCCTCGAAGAGGAACAATGCGTTAAGATGCGCTTTTCACAAAGAGGGAGGACATAAGACCGAGCACTGCAAAGCTCTTAAGTCTCACCTCGAGGAGTTGGCCCAGTCTGGGCATTTGAACGAGTTTGTGGAGAAGAAGGCAGAGAAAGTGGCTGCCAATAGGGAGACGAGACCTGACAACGTGCTGGAAGATGACGCTAGACATGAGTTCCCGGTAATTCATGGGGCATCTGATGCCAGGCAGATACAAGGAAATTCATCTCGAATGGAGATGAAGAAACTTACAACAGTAATGCAGGCTTTTCAGATCGATCCATTAAAGTCACAGTCAGGAAAGCGTCGACGAGCAGATGACGTCAACTATAACAAGCATATTGTCTTCACAGATGAAGATCTGGTGGGAGTGAGGACCCCACAACATGATGCTCTGATCATTAAACTCAGGATAGCCAACTTTGACGTCGACAAGCTGCTCATCGATCAAGGAAGCTCGTTCGAAGTAATGTACCTCGACTTATTCAGGAAATTGAAGTTAAGCGTCGCCGACCTAAAGGAAGCTACTGTACCTTTGGTTGGCTTCGATGGAAAAATGACTATGCCCCTGGGAAAGATTGTACTACCAGTGTGTGCTGGAAACGTCTCCAAGATGATCGAGTTTCTGGTAGTTGACATCGACTCACCATACCAAGCCATCCTCGGCAGGGGATGGCTTCATGCGATGAAGGCAGTCTCCTCAACCTACCATCAGAAACTCAAGTACGTAACTGAACGCAGAGTAATGGAAATCCACGGTGATCTGGCAATGGCGAGAAGGTGCTTCATAGCAGCCATCCGTCCAAAGCCAGAGAAGAAGCCCAGCGAGAAAATTGAAGAAGGTCTGACACCTTCTAAATAATAATTAAAGTATGGGAGACCTGGAGTAGAGGAGACCATGCTCCCCCCCTCCGAGCAGGTCGTTGAGGACCTGGTAGAAGTTACGACTGGAGTGGTGACAGTAACAGAGTCTTCTTGATTGGAGCATCTCTTACCAATTAGGAACAGAAGGAACTGACAACCTTGTTGAGGTGCAACGTAGATGTTTTCACGTGGGAACCATACAAACTACCTGAAATCGTTCCTAGTATGGTCTATCATCAGCTGCACGTCGACCTCACCTTCAAGCCAGTCACGCAGAAGGCATGACAAACTGCACTCGAGAAGGCTAAGGCGGTCGAAAAAGAAGTTGAAAAACTGCTGGATGAAGGATCCATACGGGAAGTACAATTCCCCAAGTGGCTATCCAACCCAGTAGTAGTTCCAAAGAGCAATGGGAAGTGGAGAGTTTGCATCGACTTCACTGACCTCAACAAAGCATGCCCTAAAGATAGTTTGCCCCTCCCGAAGATAGACCAACTAGTAGACGCCACCGCAGCTCACGAGCGAATGAGTTTCCTGGACGCATACTCAAGGTATCACCAAATCCCCTTATATGCCCCAGAACAGGACAAAACAACGTTCATCACTACAGTTGGGTTATACTGCTACACAGTTATGCCCTTTGGGCTCAAGAATGCAGGGGCAACATATCAGCGGCTGGTTACCAAGATGTTCAAGGATCATATGGGAGACACCATGGAGGTCTACATCGATGACATGCTCGTTAAAAGCAAGAAGAAAGAGAATCACCTCTCAGACTTGTCAAACACCTTCGAAATTCTCACGAAGTACCGAATGAAAGTTAATGCAAGCAAGTGTTCTTTCGGTGTCCAATCAAGAAAATTTCTTGGATACTTGGTCAGTAAGAGAGGCATAGAGGCTAATCCAGACCAGATCGATGCAATCAACAGGGTGCAACCCCCTCGCACAATCCGGGACGTACAGAAGCTCACTGGTATGCTCGCTGCCTTAAATCGCTTCATCTCCAAATCCTCCGAGAAGTGGAAGCCTTTTTTCCAGCTTCTAAAGGGGAGCAAAATGATAGAGTGGAGCCCAGATTTCTCGCGAGCATTGGTCGAGCTCAAGTCCTACTTAAGCTCTCCACCACTGCTTGTCATACCATAGAAAACGGATTCTTTGTACGTGTACCTCTCCGTATCTAGTCACACTGTCAGCTCTGCGCTAATATGCGAGGTTGCAGGAATCCAGCACCCCATTTATTATGCGAGAAAGACCTTACTGGACGCCGAGCAAAGGTACCTACCATTGGAGAAGCTTAGCCTTTGCACTAGTAGTAGCCTCGAGGAAGCTGAGGCATTATTTCAAAGCTCATACTATCATCGTCCTTACATCGCATCCCCTTAAGGCAGTCCTAAGGAAAGCGGATTTATCGGGCGGACTGTCTAAGTGGTCAGTCGAGCTCGATCGATTTGACATCCAATTTCAACCAAGGACAGCTATCAAGGGTCAGATCTTTGCTGATTTCATAGCCGAATTCACGGGCGAAGAACCCTCTGACCAACCCCAACCAACAAGGCAAACGGAGAACTTAGGAAAAAAGGAAACCTAGAAACTATTTATTGATGGAGCCTCCAATTCAAAGGGGGCAGGGGTGGGCATTGTCCTCATAACTCCAGAGAACACAATCCTCAAACAAGGAATCAGGCTTGGATTTACAGCCTCCAACAACGAAGCAAAGTACAAAGCCCTAATAGCCGGCCTCCAAAAGGCGCGTACTTTGGGAGTAAAACATTTACAGGTGTTCGGCGATTCCTAACTGGTCTCCAATCAGATAAGTGGAGATTACAATGCAAAGAATGAATGAATGGCAACCTACCTCGCCTTAGTGAAAAAACTAATGTCAAGCTTTGAAGAGATCAACGTCCAACAGTTTTCCAGGGGGAAAAATAGTCATGCAGATGCCTTAGCAGCCCTTAGTTCAGCAGTTGACTCCAACCTAAAAAGAACCATCCCCATCGATTTCCTCACTTGTCCGAGCATCGACAGCAATCCACCAAGCATAGAGTAGGTACTCTAGGTGGGGTCAGCCCCCAGCTGGATGGACCTCTTAAGAGAATATTTAAAGAATGGCACGCTCCCGGATGACAAGAAGACCGCCCACCAGATAAGAGTCAAAGCAGCTTGCTTTCACTTATCCCCAGAAGGCAACTTGTATAAGAAATCCTTCTCCGGTCCCTACCTCCCATGCGTCCACCCAGGGGATGTCGAGCAAGTGTTACGCGAGCTTCACGAAGGAATCTGTGGAAGCCACACCGGAGGAAGGTCTCTAGCCTTTCGAGCAATGAAGGAAGGCTATTGGTGGCCATATATGCAAAAGGACTCTGAAGTGTATGTTCGCAAATGCCTGAAATGACAAGTCCACACTCCTATGGTCCACCAACCCACCAGCGACCTAAAGTCCCTGTCCAGCCCATGGAAATTCACCCAATGGGGAATGGACATCGTAGGACCACTGCCTATCGCTGTCGGCAATCGCAAATATCTGTTGGTTGTGACTGACTACTTCACCAAATGGATCGAGGCGGAACCCCTGGGGAACATCCGAGACACTAATATGATAAGGTTCATATGGCGGAATATAATCACTCGTTTTGGAATCCCCAGAACCATCATCATCGACAATGGAACACAGTTTGAAAGTGGCTTCTTTCAGAACTTCTGTGATGAACACGGTATTAAACACCACTTCAGTTCGGTGGCCTACCCTCAGAGCAATGGCCAAGCTGAGGCTTCCAACAAAACCATTATCGATGGATTAAAGAAGCGATTGGAGCGAGCCAAAGGCGCATGGGAAAATGAACTACCTCATATCCTATGGGCATATCGGACCACCCCTCGACGAGCAACAGGAAAAACCCCATTTTTGCTGACATATGGCATGGAGGCAGTCATCCCACTTGAAGCAGGATTGCCAACAATGAGGTCCAACATTGTCGACCAAGGCCATAATGATGTAGCATTACTCGCTGATCTCGACCTGGCCGACGAGCGTCGGGAGCTAGCCCTAGTAAAACTAGCGAGCTATCAGCAATAGCTCGCGAGGCTTTACAACAAAAGGGTCAACCCAAGGGAATTCCGAGTTGGGGACTATGTTCAAAGGAAAGTCTTGGGAAGCGCAGTGAAACCATCAGACGACAAGCTAGGTCCTAACTGGGAAGGACCCTTTTAAGTAATAAGGGACGACCTGCAGGGCGCCTATCACTTGGAAACGATGGAAGGAAGAGAAATACCACGAGCATGGAATGAAGCCAATCTCCAGAGATTCTATTTTTAAATCTTTCTTTTAGTCTTTTGTTATGAAACTAGGAGATCATTTCTCTTATCATTAATGAAAGTTGTTTAATTGGTTACGTTCTGATGAATAACAGCTGCATTTATCGCACATCTTTTCCAAATAACAGGCACATTGATCACTACACTATAGCAGGGCAATATCCCTCCTCAAGTCATCGTTATGAAACACGAAGGACCTCTTAGCATTTCCCCTGGCAATATATAAAGCCCTACAGGGGATCCTCAGGCAATATGACCAAATTTTATACTGGTCATCAAACCTACCTCGGTTAAGTAAAATCCTGATATATAAAGCATCCAACACCAGGTGTGTCCTCACCAATTGCCCCACTTAGGCCTAAGGGAGTGTGAAGATACAACCTAAAAGGTAAAGTGGTACACAATGGTATCTCGGTATTATACTGGACTGGGAGGACACTTGCATGACAAAACAAACTTAGAAGATTATAAAGCAGCAAGAATATGAAGAATACGATGCACGCGTTTAGTCAGAAAAATTGCCAAAAACATAAACTTTTCATTAAAACATCATATTTACAACAATGGTGATACATGTTTAGTCGGTGAGCTCGTCCAAAGCATTTACATTGCCAAAAAGAACAAAAAAATAACAACTGGCAAAATCTAATGGGGGGAGGCCTCCGAGCGAGATAATCAGCCACCTGAGCTCTTCGTCCGTCATCGGGAGAAGGAGCTAACTCTTCCTCAACCTCATTTGCATCCGACTCCAATAACTGCCGAGGGATAGGATCGATGGGGATCCATCGATCATCCCTCCGGAAGGGGTTAGGCATAAAGGTAGAGGGAGACATCTCATGGCGATACCTGAGCATCGAGTTCCTCGGGACTTGTAGCTCCTTCAAGGCACTTAGCCATCCCTTGATACAAGAAAGCTCCTCAAACTCAGACAACCTTGTTGGATCATCTGACTAACCCTGATCATAGCCGTCAGCCCACGCTTGCCGAGGACCTTTCTTGAGCAAGTGCCGCAATCGAGTGACATCCCTTTGAAGCCCAGCAGCAATCACATAGGCTCGCTGGACATCACCACGGAGTTCTTCCATTTCCTTATCTCGAAGTTCTTCCGCTTCCCTATTTCTGCTCCTGGTGCTCCTACCAGCTCGCGGAATGGGTGGGCGAGTGGAACCCTGCGGCATAGATGGAGTAACATTCTGACCAGCTCTAGTTCGCAATGATGAGGAACCTTGTAATACTGCTAGAACAGTGCCCGGCGCATGCTCCCTAAGTCGTAAGACTTCTCTCCTCAGGTCTTCATTCTCCTGCTGAAGAACCTCCCCAACTTAGTTGATCTCGGAGGCCTCTAATAATTTTGTTCTCAGCGCATTGACCTCCTCTTGTACTGAAGCACCGTTGTCCTCCATCTCCTGGAGCCTGGCCTTCAGCTTGGCCACAAGTTCAGATTGCTCCTTATACTTCTGATTCCTAGATCTAAGGGATTTGCAAAGCTTAACGAAGGCCTGGCGAACTTCGGGACTCGCATTAGGACTAAGGGTCCTGCCCAATTAGGAAGTAGCAGGAATGTAATCATCCACATCAACTAACTACAAGCGAAAGAAAGATAAAGGATAGAAAGAGACAAATCAGTGCGAGCAGAAAATAAAGCCTTTTCATTAATAAAGGATTGGAGTTACATTGAACAATAAAGAAAAAATTTACAAACAGAAAAAAACCAAAAGTATAGAGAAATCCTAGTAGATAACTAGTTGACAACCTCGGGTGGCCCAGAGGTCGATGGCCCCTTCCTCTTGTCAACACCAGTAGGAGCACCGCCCTTAGCAGGGGTAATCTCTGTCCCCATAGCCAGAGAAACATCAGCAGGGGCCGCTTGAGGAAAAGGATCAGCACCTTCAACAGCTGGGGCAGGAACTTCATCCATGGTTGGCTTTGGACCTGGGTCATGCTCGTCAAATAAAGGAGAATCGATGTCAACGCCAGTAGCCAAAAGGGACTTATTCCGGCCTTTCTTGAAGTTCAGACGACTAATATAGCTTATCTGAACTTCAGCATCCTCATATGCTGCATCCCAACCGGAATTGTATGAGTCCTCCTTGGCAGTAATAACCTCAGACTCCTTCTTCTTCAGCTCTTCGGAGAGCACCCTGTTATCCTTCATAACAGCAAGTCTGCTCGAGCAAACCAGGTCGTAGGCCTACCTCAGTTCCTTCAGATCCTTGACTGTCGTGTCCTTCTCCTTATTGGCAGTGGCAAGAGCTAAGTCGGATGAAATCCGAGTAGCGTCGACGGCTCTAAAATTAGCCTCGAGCACTTTACCCTTTAGCTTCAGGGCGGAGTTCTCTTACTCCAGCTCGTTGTTTCTCTTCACCAGCTCATTATGTGAACGATACAGCACGGTGAAGTTAGTAACAAATTGCAGAAAAAAGAAGGCATTAGAAGAGGAAAATGAGGGAATTCAGAACAACATAGGAGAAAAGGGAAAAACCTTACCAGAGCAAGCCTTTGACTAGCCTGAAGGGCCAACTGCTCCGACCCTACCGCCCTTTGGCGATCAGCCGGGAGGACAACTCTCTCAAGCAGAGCTGGGCCAATTGGGGAGAAATTGCCACAGAGGCCCCCTCGGGCAGGGCGGACACCGGGACTAAGGCCTGCCCGACCTTCGTCCTTGCTTCTGCCCTCCTCCTCTCCTCCTCCTTCTCACTCTCCTTCTTCTTACTCTCCTCTACCCTCCTTTTCTCTTCCATTTTCTTCCTCTCTTCTTCCTTTTTCCTCTCTCTGTCTCTCACCTGCTCCTCTTCCTTCGTCTTCCTCTCCTACTCCTGAATAGAGGATCGGGAACCAGTAGCCACATCCCCCGAGCTAGATTTTTGCTTATTTAACCTTTGTACGAGAAGCATATGGTCTTCATCATCATCATCCCTAATCAAGTTCTTCCTTGGAGGAACCATCTCCTCGCTCGAACTACTAGAAGTGCTCGACAATCCTTGAGCTTCAGAAACCTCCCTACAATTAGAGGAACTTCTACTGCTAGAGCTCTCTCCCTGCAAATCACTTACAGCTCCTACAATGTCACTCCCAGAGCTTCTCTCTTCCTTGTCCAATTGGATAGGACCCACAGCAGTCTCTTCGAATAAATCAAACTCTGGGATATTTTCCACAGGCCTTACTATGAAGCTGGAGCCAACGTTCTTGTACTCGAGAAGAAAGGCAGCAGACCTGGGATGCTCGCCATCACCCAAAGGCTCCCTGATATTCCAAGCATTAACCAATTCTGAGATACGAACCTCGCTGAGAGCAGGCTCCAAGTTCATTGACCTTGTTGTGGAAGAAAAAGCAAAGAGGAGTTAGAAAGATCACAAATCAACTTCACAGCTTTCGAAGAATTGCAAAAAAGCCATTATGGCTAATCATTTAAATTTATTGAGCCCATGAACATGGCCCAACAAACTTAGGGGCAATTGTGGGTACCCAGAATTAAGACCATGGGCTTGGATGAGTAGCCCAGTTCTGGAGGGCCAAAGTCCAAGCTCCCCACCTCTTATTTTGATCCGGTCTCTTCCCACGTTCCCCTGAGGGGAAGTTATAGGAGAGATGGAAGACGTGGGGGAACCCATCACCCCCACTCACCTAAATGTACATGTATATATTAAACCCTAGCTCCGAGGCAAAAGGACAAGTTGTATTCTCTGTAATCACTCCCCGGAGTATATAGAAATAAAACCAACTGCACCACCGTGGACGTAGGCACTTCTTGCTGAACCACGTACATCCTTTATTGTGTGATTGTCGTTTTACATTCCTTTTTCCTACTTGGTGATTGCCTTTCTCTTATCTATTTATGTTGCATAATAATTGTTGCTACATATACAAAAGAGGATTAACTGTGGGTCTACAACGATGTTTGCATCCAACAGAGGTAAAGGATTTGATTGAAGAAGTTCATGAAGGGTCCTGTGGATCCCATATAGCAGGAAGAACGTTGTTACGAAGAATACATATGCAAGAGTACTACTGGCCAACCATGTAAGTATTTTGTGCAGATTTTTCCAAGAAATGTGATAAGTGCTAGAGGTTTTCTAGTATACGCAAGGATCCAAAAGCTCTCTTAACACCAGTCACTTCACCATGGCCTTTTGCTATGTGGGTAATTGACTTGGTCGGGGCCCTACCAACCATCCGAGGAAGGTTCAAGTACCCGGTTGTAGCTATTGATTATTTTACAAAGTGGGTGGCGTGACACCCCGCCTAATAAAATACCGGGTGATCAATCCTATACCAAATTAAAACAAGAGTTTCATATGGTTCATTCTCAGCATCACTGTCGAAAACAAATTTAATTACTAATAACCTATTAGGAAGGCGTCAAAATTTTAATTAACAAATATTTTTAACCAAACCATTCAAATAAATCAATCCCAACAGTTTATATGCCACAACTGAAATGAAATAAAATAACCGAACACTCGGTACAATATAATACAACCAAATCGAATGTCGCACTAAAAGGCGATAAAATAATAATTGAGTATAGCTGGGCCATCAACCTGAATGTTTTTACAATACCTCCTATCTAGATCTCAATGATAGAAGCGTCTATAATAAACCTACTTGCATCCACAGCTGTTGCAGCAAACGTTTGACTCGAAGGAATCATCATCCAGGCATCCCTATGTCTGGACACCTAATATATATACATATATAGAAAGAGAGGAAAATAGAAAAATGGGTCAGAGCCCGAGTTTCGAAAATGTTCTAGTAAGTGCTTAAAATCCATATTTTAATATATGATATCTCTCATATTTAAATTGGTACCACATTCTCATGAGATACCTCTCACCCCTCTTCTAATAGTGCACAACTATCGCATACCTTTTAAACAACCTAGTTAAGCTACTCTGCCTAACTAATTCATTTCACCCATCTTCTAAAAGTCCTCATAAACCCAAGTACTAAGGACTAAACTTCTTTCCATTCCCAAGATGGTGCTACGTTCGTGTGTGGGGTATCTCGCGAAGCGAAATCCAAATAAGGAATCCCCCCCGATACACTACTACATGACAATGTTGATCGTCGAGATCTATTAGGCCCTCAGTACATAAGACATATTATAAAATCCCGTAGGTATATATAGTTCTCACTAGAACCTACAGTTCATACTCATATAAATACGGATATAAATCTACCGGAAGGAGAATATCACTTTATTCATTCTCTATCAAATATTCTAAGCTATCGCCCGAGCTTATACATTATAATCTCTCACTTATGATTCATCCTTGCATCATGAATAACTTTCACTAGTTATTTACACTATGCACGTTTTAGTGTTATTAACCTCGTATATAATATTCTCAACTTTATATACGTATATCCCTACTTTATTCCAGATTTTATACTCCCGAAAGATTTAGAATTTAACTCACATTCCATTCTTTATTATGTCCGTATATATATGTTTCACATCTCATATAAATAGATATATACAATATACTATACACATCATATATATCACACGCTCTATAGTATAATAACCATCCCTCGGAGCTATAACTCAATGTATGCAGTCTCTCAATGCTATCATCTTCCAGGGAATTACTCACACATCATCCAGGGTACCAGCGGTCGGACTCACACCGACTTGGTAAAAACCAAATCACAACATATGGGAAGCGGTCATAGTTCCTCCCCGAAAATGAGAACGAAACATACCCTCCATGTCTCACCCCTCATAAAAATCACACGATATAAAATGGATTCTATGACCTGGGGACTATACGCTCCCTGCTCCTCAACCAAGGGGCCTCACCCACATCGCGCAACTTCCCTTGGTAGCATTAGAGGGGGTATGATTCCCATAAATATACCATTCACACACAGATATATTCATAATTATTTTATAAATATACTGTAACAATTCCCGTATATATAGTATATATCTCTTCTCAATATATATGGCTATAATTGCCAAACTCTTATAGAGATAGCCAAAACCTCGAATGTTCCCATTAGTAATAGTATATAAGTATTTATACACTTAAAATACTATGTCCACAAGTATTCTCTTACTTAAAATATAACTCGCACCTTACTCATTTTTAAGGATTATAATATAAATCCGAATATACCAATTTGTAATAATTAAATAAGTATACTAACTACTTATTTTAATCTCTATAGGTACCGCATAACCTATAATAATAATTGTCAATAAAGACATACATGATAGTATCTTGAACCTCTTTAGCCCATATATTAAATTCCATCCTACACGCATTCTAGAATTCACTCAAATGTACTTGGCCCATAGTTATTCTCTATGCATAACTATATAAACACACTTGCCGAAGACTTTTACCGAATGTTACCCATCCTAAACAATCATTTAAAAATATAGCCCGGATTTATTTCTACTAACCCAAGGTTTTTATTTTTTTTCCCCGGCAACGACGCCATTTGATAACTTGAACTTTTCAGTGTGTATTTCTTTTGTCGTTGCTTGAAAAGATCTTCTAATCAAAATCCTCAAATACCTACAAAATAATATCAATCTAATGTGTAAAGGTAAGTAAGGGTATCAATCCACATAAAGGGGGTAAGCTAGAGACAAACTCAATTGTGATTCAATTTTTATTTTCTCTTTGGGGTTTTGCTTTTTCTATTTTTTTTAGATTTTTCAAATATTAAAAGAATTAGGTGAGGTGAGGTGAAATAACACTAAACTAAAATGAAAGATCAAATAACAAACTAAAAAAGTAACTAAAATGGAAAATAAAGTCTAACACAAAAATATGAGATAAATGAGGTAAATAAATGTGAGAAGAATCAAGGAGTGGGATTACACCACAAATTTTAGCTACTCTAACTAATTAATTTAATTAATTGAATTTTTCCAAATTAATATCAAGATTACAAATCAACTCTCATTGCAAATGTAATTTTAATAGTAAACTTTTAGAAAATTAAGTTTAACCCCCCTAACTCTAGAAAATAGATCTACACTCCTTTTAATTAATCACCCACTAGGATCGATTGATTAAAATTTATGTAAATCATAGAAAATTAAAATAGAGTTGAAATTCAAGTAATAATACCCCACTTAAGAAACTCCTATCTCTAGTTCGAATCTAAAATGGATATTATAACTGGAATTTCGATTTTCTCTCGAAAATTATTTACCCTCTCTCGAGGCATAAATTTAAGGGTGAGGGATCAAAATTGATATTCAAAAGGAATTTTCAAGTAATCAAACTAATTTAATTAAAATAACATCAAATAAGGGTTCACCCCACCCTTTGGAAGGGGATTTAGCCTAACATGGTATGCAATTTGACAAATTAATAATCAAAGGCATAAAATAAATGAGAAGAGAAGAGAACAATACAACCCAATCTCTTAAAGTGAAATTGAATTCTTATTTCCTTGAAATCAAGCACAATCCATCCAATATGAGCATCCAATAATAATCAATTCAATATAATACTCAATTGAATTACTCACAATTTATCACTCAATAATCTCTAAAATGAAAAATAAAAACTATTTACAAAAATAATATCCTAATTTATTTTCTAATCTAACTATATCTCTCTCTAGAATTCTCTCCACAAATTGGTATTCTAAATCCCTCTTCAAATTGAGTCTTGCATTCTTTAAATAGTAAGCATGGAGCATGGGGGAAAAATGGGAGGATAAAGGTGCAAGAGGTTGTATAAGGTGTGAGTGAGGGTTTATTTAGGAAAATGCACAAATGTGCATGACTTGTGTGAGGTCATGTGGGAAGTGAGGTGAGGGAATAAAATCTGATTTGGTAAAAGGGGTTTTGGGGTAGAATGGGAAAAAGGAGAGTAAAAGGTTAAGTGGCATCTTTTAACACATGTGGGTTTGTGGTCATTTGGTTTTGTTTTGGCATTTTGGCACGTGTGGATAAATCGTGGGAAGGGCTTTAAGAAATGAAACGGGTGGACATGGGAAATGGTTCTTGGACTTGGATCGGAGGTAAGGACGAACGGGTTTGGGTAGCAGGGGCTGGCCTCGAGTTGGGGGTTATGTTGGTGGGTTTTGGTTTTTGGGGGAAGGCGGGTTGGATGGTGTTTCGGGTTTCGAGCCAAGATCGCACCTGGGTCAACACGGGTAGGTTGCCGGGTTTTGGTGTGTAGTGCCGGAATGGTTCAGGCCGGAGGTACGAAGGGGTAAGGCTGACTCCGGTAGGGGAGCAGGTTGGGGAGAGCGTCGTCGATAGGAGGGAGGTCGCCGGCGGGGTTGAAAGGTTGGGCCGTGGGGATGTTAATGGAGGTTGATGAGTTTTTGGTGTGTGTGTGTTTAAGGGGTATGAGGTTTTTGGTTATGTTAATGGTGTCTTTGGTTGGGGGTGTTAATGGTGGGTTAGGGAGGAGAGAGAAGATGGGTTGTTTTAGTGGGGAAGAAGAAGAAGAAGAAGAAGAAGAAGAAGAAGAAGAAGAAGAAGAAGAAGATGGGGATGGTTGTGTGTGGTGAGTGTGTATGGTATTGGGGTATGAGGGGTTGTGTGTGTGTTTAACTTATGACTCCTAAAAAAATGTCAAACTAAAACTAATAAAACTAAAAATTAAATCCTAAAAATAAAAATAAAAATAAAAACTTAAATAAAAACTCATGTCCTAAAAAAAAACTAATAAAAGTAAAAATAAATAAATTCCTAAAACTTAAAAATTAAAACTAAAGACCTACTAAAATTGTAAATCCAAATAAAACTAAAAAATAAATGAATTCCTAAAAAAAACTAAACCTAATAAAATAAAATAAAAACTAAAAACTAAAAACTAAAAATCAAAATAAAATAACATTAAATAAAAAGAAAAAAAAAATTCTAAAAATAAAAAATGATTCAAACTAAAAATTAAAAATATAAAAAATACAAAAGGGAACAAATCAAATACACACGGCTCGGGACAGAGTTTAAGCTAGGTTAGGGTAGGATAGGGTTACGGGATAAGGGTAATTAGCTCCATGATCTGCATAATTGCCTTGAAATACGCGTTTGAACACCGCAACGTGCATTCGACCTACAAAATAGATAATAAAGTGCATAAGACCCAAATTGCCGATAATTAACAACTAAAATACGTCTATTCGGGGTATAAAATGTACAGTTTTGGGTGCTTATCATTACCCATCCTAAACAATCATTTAAAAATATAGCCCGAATTTATTTCTACCAACCCAAGGTTTTTATTTTTTTCCTCGAGTAATTTAGAAGTCCAAAAACTGTATTTATGAACTCCTAATATTTATCTCCAAACAATTCTAGACATAATTTTTCCAATTTCTGGTTTGATTTCGGAGCTAACGATTTCAACCTTGGAACTGCTTCCTCAGAAAAATTATTAAAAATTTAAAACAAATCAAAAAAATACGCGGTCAGAGCCCACGTGACCGTATCGAAAAGATATAGAACTTTCATGTTTTGACCAAGAGCTTAATCAATTCGCTTCCTAGCCGAATCGACCCCGCAAGCTGCTGCATTACTGTTCACTATCTTCTCCAAATTACAAATCTCCATTAATGCACCTCCAAGATTTTTATCTTCTCTCCCATCATCATCCAACCTCAACCAACAATATATCCACACATAAAAATGGTTCTAATCATCCTAGAACCAATAATCAACAACTAATTTCAACAAATTCTTAAGTTTCTCAAATTGGATATTAACAGAGTTTTACTCGTTCAAACTTCCGAAACCCCCATTTTGATTCACGAAAACCCAAGCCAAAAATATTTATAGTTTTTACACACCAACTATAATATGAGAAATAAACACACTAAATCATAAAAGCAAGTTATCTACTTTCCTCGTGGATAAAATCCGACGACCCCGAGTCGAATCCCGTGGAACTTGGCCGGAAATCCCCTTTTTTCTTCTTCTTTCTTGTCTTCTTTCTCTCTTCTATTTCTCTCTCCTAGGGATGAAATGTGGGATAAATGAGGGCTCCCCTTATAAATCCCAAAATTGGGTGTATACCTAATTATAAAATGACTCGTGTACTCAATTGCAAGTCCGTACTAGTCCAAAAATCCCCCGAAACCCAAACATTACCCCCGGATCCTTCATTTTGACTATTTCGTCCATTCCAAAACCAACCGCACACTCGAAATATCCATCCCAATCACTTAACTAAAATTAACTAATTAAAACCAACACATTCCAATACGCGTGCTTTCCAATTAAAATATTATCCTTTGTCGCTTTACCCAACTGCGACACGTAATTAAAATAATCCCACTCATATTCTTAGTCTCGTAAGAAAATGTAATCCATGTAAATATTAATCCGACACTTCCAAACTAATATTTACTATTCACTTTATAATTCTCAATTATTAAATTTATACTTATAAATTCCAAAGTTACTATTCACAGTAATTTCCTGTAATTATCAAATTACGGCACTTAAGTAATTTAAATATCCATAAAAGTACGGGGTATTAAATTCTCCCTCCCTTACAACAGAATTTATCCCCGAAATTCGGATACGACCGGTACTACCAACCTAGGATCGCTAATCACACTTTATTCTGGTACACACCAGTCGAAAGGTACTAAGCCAAATAGTACCCTACCATATGATCATTCATGGTGCCCACCTATATCAAGATTTATACTTTAACTCATTAGCTTAACAACAAGCTTATCTAAGTCTCCATATGCTACAACACGATCTTGGTTGTAAGGTTGACACTAATAACTTCACATCGCACCTAGCGTTTCTATTACCGCATATGAAGAAAACGAGTCTATACTCTCCTCTCTAACTTATTAATCCCATCGGAGATCCGTTACTAGGCATACACTCATCTATATCAGGATATCTAATTTAATAACACTAATGTTTAACTACTCCCGTCAGTCTCATCGCTTAGCTTTGGCATGCTACCTCTTATTGCAACTATATAATTGGATTCTTACGTACCCCATATGGCATTCCATCCGACAAACTCCAATATCATTTATAACTGCCCCAAAGCATATTCTTCATCTTTATATACTACGCCCTTTCCATTTCGGGCGGTATATAAAATCAACTTACCAAGGTGTCCACACACCCTTTAATTCGTGCTTATCAGCACACTATTGCAAACGTCAAAGATGTAACACTCTCTCTAAAAATAGGCCTCACTTTATTTTTGTCCTGGTGATAACACTTGGGAATTCCTAACCCGAATAATTCGGAATTCAATTCTTCCTATATCTACGCCACTTGCCCTACTGACCTTATCTTTTAAAAGTCCTAAGATCGGTGTGTTTTCCTACACACAAAAAATGAGTACAGTCCTAACTATATCCCTAGTGCCCAAGACCTCTCTCAACTTCCGGCATTTGCTCGGTTTCATGCGTGGAACGTCTCGCAAAGCGAAATCCAAACAAGGAACCATCCCATTACACTACTTCCTCGCATCGTCGGTTATCCAGATATAACAGCCTAAGGCACACCATCGGGACGTTCTAAACCCTTCCTCGTAATCGTACTAACGCGCTTCTACCTCTATGTCCTTCCATTTCATCAAAATGGAAAGTTTAACTAATTGAGGCGTCTACTCTCTGCAAAAGTGTTACGAACATTATACCTAAAACATATTTCCTATGATTTTGCCTTCTCTTCAAGGCCTGGCTATAAGCCTCAAATCATTTTCCTTCACCTTGCCTCACCCGCATACTTGCGGTGAGAGAAACATTTCCAGTGGTTTTCCACAGCACATCTACTTTTTATTGGCCCCTAATCATCACATGACTCTCAGCTAATTTATCATTAAAACCAACATCCTAGAATACAATAACATCAACTCGCCAAAGTTCCATCTAAACATATAATAATTGGGAAGCTCAACCCGTATCCAGGTGAGATATCGCAAAAACAACCAGTTCCACCCTAGAACCGCGGATACGATAGTCTTGCAATCATTAGCTTTTTTTTCCTTCGACCATTCAAAAAAATATTATGCGATCATTACTCATATAATAAATATACTATCGGCACCCCACATAAAATCTATGGTGCTGGCATACTCTGCTATCAAGTCCTCGTATCTCTCGTACTAAGGGAAATATAGTCCAAAATCACTCTAGAGTTGTATTAACATAAAACACACAAAATGGAGGTGAAGCATAGTTCCAAGTCACTAAGAGGTCAGCACATACCCCTCACATCTCTTATGACCATCTGACTATCATTCTCAGATAGCCTGTACCAAGGAATCCTATGTTCTAGGGTACAAGTCAATATCCCCCATAAAGGTCACATCGAGATAAGACTGTCCCGAGGCGGCAACCTCCGTGATAGCAAGTAGTACGGATATGATTATTCACAAATAGAATATTTAGTATAAGCACACAGTCACATGACCATATATATAAATATTCATATTTTCCAATTAAGTTCGCCCACGACCCATAATAATATTTTTAACTGTACTTAAAACAATCTCACCCAATTATTATGCATAAAGGATTCATCTCTTTTATTCTCAATTATAATCGTTTCATAATTACTTCATATACCCTCTATAATATTACCAATACTTACGCAAAGATCAAAATACACACACGAATCCAGGGTTAACAAAATACCACGACTCTATGTAGCCACACAAAATATACCTCCTTTACCTGAGACGAAACTCATAACAACATTCTTGCCAATTACCATTGTTGCTCAAAATGGTTCGCGGACACAGTACACTTGTCTTAACCTAGCCAAAAACTATTTTGTTCACTGTCGGCCCCTGACCAATCCTCATGTGAATAATTCAGGAATTGCATGATCTTCCTTTCTGATAAATCAAAGGAACTTGCAATTAAAATAGTCTATAAGATTCCTTGATGAGAAAAACATTATGCTCCCTCAAATATGGTGATCATCATTCCCACCATTTCGACATTGTTCCAACGAGTGAAATTTTTTCCTCAAATTTTCATATCTAGGCATTTCCATACCCTGCTCTAAGCCAAAGCTTTTGAGACTTCTACTTCCACTAAATAAAGATACACTTCCTTTGCCTAACTTAAACTTCAACGAATGGTCATTATCTTCACTTCCTTTACTTTTAAACTTTTTCCCAATTTAACTTCACTGGGTAATTTAAGTTTAGCACCACTCTCTACTATAGCGGTAGTTGAATAAATATAACTACTATACTTTAGTCGTTGTAGCAATCCACAAAAATGCCACGAAGGGAGTGACCTCTATTGCGGTCCTTATCCCCATCTTCAACTTACAGCTCTAACTAAGCCCCATCTACTGCTACCCTCATAACGGCCTTCCCTGGTCGCCCTTCATCGATCAGCACACGAATCTCAAACGAGTGTGCAAAATATTTACTATAATATTATATAATAGAAAGAGAATGAACTCTCACAAGAGGAATCAACAATCCTATTCATAAGGCTCTATATCAAATAGAAAGAAACGCTAAAAGCGTAGTACGTCCGCACAGATTCCTAAGGACAATAGAACCTGATGCTCTGATACCAACTATGGCACCCCGCCTAATAAAATACTAGGTGATCATATCGATATCAAATTAAAATAGGAGTCTTATATGGTTCATTCTCAGCATCATTGTCGAAAACTAATTTAATTACTAATAACCTATTAGGCTGGCATCAAAATTTTATTTAACTAATCTTTTTAACCAATCCATTCAAATAAATCAATCCCAACAGTTTATATGCAACAACTGAAATGAAATAAAATAACCGAACACTCGGTACAATATAATACAACCAAATTGAATGTCGCACTAAAAGGCGGTAAAAGAATAATTGAGTATAGTTGGGCCATCAACCCGAATATTTCTACAATACCTCTTATCTAGATATCAATGATAGAAGCATCTACAATAAACCTGCTTGCATCCACAGCTACTGCAGCAAATGTCTGACTCGAAGGAATCATTATCCAGGCGTCCCTGTGTCTGGACACCTAATATATATACATATATAGCAAGAGAGGAAAATAGAAAAACGGGTCAGAGCATGAGTTTTGAAAATGTATTAGCAAGTGCTTAAAATCCATATTTTAAAATATGATATCTCTCATATTTAAATTGGTATCGCACTCTCATGAGATACCCCTCATCCCTCTTCTAATAGTGCACAACTATCGCATACCTTTAAACAACCTAGTTAAGATACTCTGCCTAACTAATTTATTTCATCCATCTTCTAAAAGTCCTCATAGACCCAAGTACTAAGGACTAAACTTCTTTCCATTCCCAACATTGTGCTACGTTCGTGCGTGGGATGTCTCGTGAAGCAAAATCCAAACAAGGAACCCCCTACGATACACTACTACATGACAATGTTGATCGTCAAAATCATTAGGCCCTCAGTACATAACACATATTATAAAATCTCGTAGGTATATATAGTTCTCACTAGAACCTATGATTCATACTCATATAAATCCGGATATAAATCTACCGGAAGGAGAATATCACTTTATTCATTCTTTATCAAATATTCTAAGCTATCTCCCGAGCTTATACATTATAATCTCTCACTTATGATTCACCCTTACATCATGAATAACTTTCATTAGTTATTTACACTATGCACGTTTTAGTGTTATTAACCTCGTATATAATATTCTCATCTTTATATATGTATATCCTTATTTTATTCCGGATTCTATACTCCCGAAAGATTTAGAATTTAATTCACATTCCATTATTTATTATTTCAGTATATATATGTTTCACATCTCATATAAATATATATATATACAATATAATATACCCATCAAGTATATCCATACTTATATATCACACGCTCTATAAGTATAATAACCATCCCTCGGAGCTATAACTCAATGTATGCAGTCTCTCAATGCTATCATCTTCCAGGGAATTACTCACACATCATCCAGGGTACCAGCGGTCGGACTCACACCGACTTGGTAAAAACCAAATCACAACATATGGGAAGCGGTCATAGTTCCTCCCCGAAAATGAGAACGAAACATACCCTCCATGTCTCACCCCTCATAAAAATCACACGATATAAAATGGATTCTATGACCTGGGGACTATACGCTCCCTGCTCCTCAACCAAGGGGCCTCACTCACATCGCGCAACTTCCCTTGGTAGCATTGGAGGGGGTATGATTCCCATAAATATACCATTCACACACAGATATATTCATAATTATTTTATAAATATACTGTAACAATTCCCGTATATATAGTATATATCTCTTCTCAAAATATATGGCTATAATTGCCAAACTCTTATAGCGATAGCCAAAACCTCGAATGTTCCGATTAGTAATAGTATATAAGTATTTATACACTTAAAATACTATATCCACAAGTATTCTCTTACTTAAAATATAACTCGCTCCTTACTCACTTTTAAGGATTATAATATAAACCCGAATATAACAATTCGTAATAATTAAATAAGTATACAAACTACTTATTTTAATATCCATAGGTACCGCATCTCCTATAATAATAATTGTCAATAAAGACATACCGGATAGTAGCTTGAACCTTTTTAGCCCATATATTAAATTCCATCCTACTAGCATTCTAGAATTCACTCAAATGTACTTAGCCCATAGTTATTCTCTATGCATAACTATATAAACACACTTGCCGAAGATTTTTCTCGAATGTTACACATCATAAACAATCATTTAAAAATATAGCCCAGATTTATTTCTACGAACCCAAGGTTTTTATTTTTTTCCTTAAGTAATATAGACATCCAAAAATTTTATTTAGGAACCACTAATATTTATCTCCAAACAATTCTTGCCTTAATTTTTCCAATTTCCGATTTGATTTCCGAGCTAACGATTTCAACCTCGGAACTTCTTCCTTAGAAAAATCATTAAAAATTCAAGACAAATCAGAAAAATACGCGGTCGACGCCCACGCGACCGTATCGAAAAGATGTAGAACTTTAATGTTTTTACCAAGAGCTGAATCAATTCACTTCCTGGACGAATCTGCCCGGCAAACTGCTGCATTACTGTTCACTGTCTTCTCCAAATTATAAATCTCCATTAATGCACCTCCAAGCTTTTTATCTTCTCTCCCATCATCATCCAACCTCAACCAACAATATATCCACACATAAAAACTGTTCTATTAATCCTAGAACCAATAATCAACAACTAATTTCAACAAATTCTTAAGTTTCTCAAATTGGATATTAATCGGGTTTTACTCGTTCAAACTTCTGAAACCCCCATTTTGATTCACGAAAATCCAACCCAAAAATCTTTATAGTTTTTACACACCAACTATAATATGAGAAATAAACACAATAAATCATAAAAGCAAGTTAAACACTTGCCTCGTGGATAAAATTCGACGACCCCGAGTCGAATCTCGCGGAACATGGCCGGAAATCCCCTTCTTTCTTCTCCTCTTTCTTCTTCTTTCTTCTCTTCTTTCTCTCTCCTAGGGATGAAATGTGGGAGAAATGAGGATTCTCCCCTTATAAATCCCAAAATTGGGTGTATACCCAATTGTAAAATGACTCGTGTACTCAATTTCGAGTCCCTACTAGTCCAAAAAGCCCCCGAAACCCAAACATTACCCCCCGAGTACTTCATTTTGACTATTTCGGCCATTCCGAAACCAACCGTGCACTCAAAATCTCCATCTGAGTCACTTAACTAAAATGAACTAATTAAACCCAACACATTCCAATACGCGTGCTTTCCAATTAAAATATTATCCTTTGTCGCTTTACCCAACTGCGACACGTAATTAAAATAATCCCACTCATATTCTTAGTCTCGTAAGAAAATATAATCCATGTAAATATTAATCCGACACTTGCAAACTAATATTTACTATTCACTTTATAATTCTCAATTATTAAATTTATACTTATAAATTTCAAAATTACTATTCATAGTAATTTCCTTTAATTACCAAATTAGGCCACTTAAGTAATTTAAATATCCATAAAAGTACGGGGTATTACAGGTGGAAGTTGAACCATTGATTGATATGTATTATGGAAAGGTTTATCGATTCATTTGGTAAAGTATAATATGTAGGTATGGCTTACCTTATGCCTTTATAACTGATCATGGCAGACAGTTGGACAATGATGAATTCACCGCTTATTGCACCCAGTCCAATGTCCAAAAAATCCATTATGCTCCTGGCCATCCTTAAAGAAATGGATAAACAGAAATGGCTAATAGAACTTTTCTAAACGGGATGAAGAAAAGGTTGGAAAATGCAAAATAAAATTGGATCAATGAGCTGCATTCGGTCCTATGGGCTTATCGAAAAACTTCCAGAACAGCTACTAGAGAAACTCCCTACTTATTGGCATTTGGTACTAAAGTCGTAATCCCTATTGAGGTAGGTTTACCTATGCATAAAGTTCTTAACTTCAATTACCCAGTCAACGATTTGATGAGAAGGATGGATTTCGACATAATAGAAGAAGTCCGTGAAGGTGAAACTTTAAGGAATGTAGCCTATCAACAAAGGAATGCACATTTCTCCAACAAGAGGGTCATGCTGAGAAACTTAAAAGAGGGCGATTATGTTTTGAAGAAAGTGATTCAGAAGAATAATTAGCTGGAAGCCAATTGGCTTGGGCCTTATCGTATTACTGCAGTTAGTAACCAGGCACATATCAGATTAAGACTTTAGAAGGGGAAGAATTAAAGAACCCATGGAATGCAGGGAACGTGAAGAAGTATTATCATTAAATGTCGTTATGTTGTACTCAGTTCAATTAAAAATTAATGAGAACATGACTTTCCCAAAATTGTTATTTGTTGTTTTCTTTTTTTGGAGTAATTGTGCTATGCACTTACAAACACAATGAAGACCAAGACCACCAACAAAGTTGGTCGGTAACAACCAAGGCCACCAACAAAGTTGGTCGATAACAGATAAGGTCACCAACAACAACCAACAAAGTCGATCGGTAATAACTAAGTCCGCCAACAAAGTTGGTAGGCATCAATGAAAACCACCAACAAAGTTGGTCAGTAACAACCAAGGCCATCAACAATGTTGGTCGGTAACAAATAAGGCCACCAACAAAGTTGGTCGGCATCAATGAAAGCCACCACCAAAGTTGGTCGGTAATGACTAAGGCCACCAATAAAGTTGGTCGGCATCAATGAAGACCACCAATAAAGTTGGTCGGTAATAGATAAGGCCACCAATAAAGTTGATCGGCATCAATGAAAGCCACCAAAAAAGTTGGTCGGCATCAATAAAACCACCAGCAAAGCTGGTCAGCATTAAACATATAAAACCATGTAAGGAAAAATTGTAAGTCCTAAATTCTTGGTTAACAAAGACCCGGATGAATAATTTTCTTCTAAACTGGGCTAAAAGATGGACAAATGTTCCACTCAGGCCTCAAAACTAAGGTAACTAATGAAACTACCATAAAATTTAGGTACATTAGTAGAAGCATGGTGAAAACATTGGTAATTGGTATAAAACTTAGGATAAATGTAAGGATATTAATAGAGCTGATGAAAAACTAAAGATTAACTAAAAGTTGATCTATTCATAGTCAAAGACTAAGAAAACATTCACAGACATTCAAAGATTAACTACAAGTTGATCCATTCATAAAATAAACTTTTCATTAAAATTAAATGATCACATATTGTTCCTCAAATAAGCAAAAACAAAATACGAAAGTTTATTCAACAAGACGATTTCCTTTAGCTTTAGAGATAGGATCTATGCCAGCTGGAGGATCATTTAAAGTAAAAGGAGAGTTGATGAAGTTAATATTCTGAAGCATCCTTATATTTCTACTACTTGGAAGGTCAAGAAAATGAGGAGGATGGACGATCTCTAATTCATCATGCAGTTCGTAATCCCCTAAGTACTTGGAAATCAGGCATTGGGGAATACGGTGAACAGGTACCCAATTAACATCCAACATAAATGGAGGATTGTCAAGTTGCAATAATAACGGATCATACCAATCCCATAGAGAGTTGTTCCCATCCACCTTCAGCATAGTTAAAGCATTTATCCAACCCCATTTGTAGGATTCGTTCTGGGCTTGTTGAAGTCTATCGTCATAATGTCCCAAAGATTCATTATACCCACCCATCCAACAACATGTGTGTAGCATGTCAGATAACCAACATGTGAATTTTTTTCCCAAAATGGGTTAAACATTACACTATTCGTGACTGATCCATTTAAAAGATGCCCCAACATGTGCCATACTGGCCAACAGATATTCCCTCATAAGGATTTATTATAAATGGTCAAATGCCCCATTAGGATAAAGGGGGCAAGAATTCATCCATCTAACCTATTGATTAAATAGAGATATTTTGGTATTCTCATTGTATGAATAAAGAGACTAAACCATTGCACTAATTTAATACAAGTTCAATAAGGTAACTTGTGGACATAGGCTTATTCTCGAGAGCTAAACCATGTATCTTTTGATGTTAATTTTCATGCCTACATCTTCATCTCTATTTATTTGCATGAACTACTTATTTATTATTTGTTATCTCTAATCAGATTTCATCTAGCTAAGACCAAAACTTTAATCCATTTTTAGATAATAACAAAATGGTGCCATTTGTAGGAACAACTAAATCCTAGTTGTTTCTCATCTAGTCCCCAATTTCTAATTGTGGAAAATCTGAAATTTTTTGGAAAATTCCTATTCTACTTGATAGACATCCAAATGACTTGATCAGTAAATTCACCTTAATTCTCACTTGAAATACTTAATTTACTATTCCATTAACAAATAATGTGTAAAACACACCAAAGAATGTTCATTTCTAGCCCGAAATAGTTTCCTTAGTATCACGTTCTGAAGTATCCAATCATACTCTATTTTCCTGTATCTACACTCTATTTTTCTGGTAATTTTTGTAATAATAGTAGAACACCCAAAAAGTAGCAGAGTAAAAGATATTGGAATACCCTCCACCCCTAGTGAGAAAACAGGATGGGGTTTTCAATGGATTTTTTCGTATCTTAGGCTACGCACGCACAAATTCAAATTTTTAACAAAATTTTATCTTGATTAGTAATAAGGTACCACGTGGATTGCTCATAAGATACCACGTGGCCACTTTAAAGGCAAATAAAGAGGATGGTGTCATTAATTAATCCTGCTCGTCCAGGAAGAGATGTGCTCAGTTCAGATATACTCATGCTCATTTTTATCGTTCCATCTACCATCTTGACACGTTTTTCACAGTGTTAATTACGTCTATTAGTTGACTAAGTCAAAGTCACCTCTGCACCTGCCTACACACGTAAGAGGAGACCGTTGGTTACGCATATCAGACTTGTGCATGTGATGAACTTAAGCATTTTCCCACTCTGATTCTGCTATAACAAACTCGCCCTTACCCGCCCCACTATATGTAAAAGGTGTAGTTGCCTAACCTATAAAGGCACCCCAATTGTCCCTTAATATTCTCTGATAAGTAACTATAAATAACACTGAATCCCATGCATAGGGGATAAAAAATTATCTCACAGATAACCATATGCAAACCCTAGAGAGAGAGTTGTATCCACCTTTTCACCGATGATTATCGGGCATTGATAATCACACCATCACTTCACCTGTGGACATAGGAAACTCCTTGGGACGATTACCGTAAATATTTATCTTCTTTATTTGTCTCTCATCCCCTCTCTTTCTCTCAATTGAGCAATCTCGTGGTTTCATCTTTTATTTGGTATTTCTTATTATTATAAATACCCTAACTAAGGCATAAAATCCATAACCTAATTTTAGATGCTAACACCCAGTCTACCATACTTTAGTTACCACTTTCATAAGGTAGCCCCATCTTTGGTCACCTCATTTGCAACCATATTTTCCTTCTTCTTTTCTTTCTTAGGACTGATGGTAGCAATAAAGCATTACGGAGTAATAACCTAGTTTCCCTTTATCTCTATTTTCCCTCGATTGAAGATGCATTTGAGCCTCTAGTGATAATTAAAAAGGGACGACCTCTATGGAATGAAGCGGCCCTCATCCAAGGATAGCATTGTATAGGGACTTAATGTCCACAATTAAGAACTCAATTAACTTGGAGATACTCCCAGTTCGCATTCGTTGAACCTCCTTCCCTAAAGGCACGGTCATATTTCCAATGAATATAACCAAAGGGATGGTCACTTCCCTTAGATCTTCCAACTTGAGGTTGATCTTATTGAATAATTTCACGTACATGACCTCTAAAGAGCTCCCCTAGTAGACTTGTATCTTGTCCACATTCTAGTTTACAATCCTAAAAGTGATTACTAGTGCATCGTGATGTGGAGTTATGATTTCGACCAGGTCTCCCTCAATTAAGACTATATGTTTATCATAGTCAACCTCTTTTGATCGACGATGCTTGCCTAATGAGATCCTAGAAGGGTCCATCTCGAAAGTTTCCATGAATGCATTAACTTTCTTCACTCACCATAATAACGCTGACTTGAATTTTATTCAGACTTGATGTTCTGTGGATGACTGTAAACTTATATCCATGTCTTCATCATCTATGACATTTTTCAGGTTTCTAGTCGTAATCTATGGTTGCCTTCGTGCCCTTCTTTTCCACATAATCATTTATATGGCCTTCTTGGATCAACTCCTTTAAGTGGGACTTGAGCACTTTGAAATTCTTAGTTTTGTGAAGGTTGTCCTTGTGATAGGAGTTTCTCACGACAGTGTTCTTTTTCAAATGATATCGTATCATCTTCGTCGACCATTAAAAAATTTCTTATCTTTAATCTTACTTAATAGGCTCCTTGAAAACTGAATTTATCGCCTAGTGAGCCTTCGGGGGTGTAACATATCATTTCTTTTGGATCCATCATTGTGATTATTATCTCCCTTCTTGGATGCATTTTCTTTATCATCGTTCTAGGTCGCATATGACTAACCATTGTCGTGTTGAGTGCTAGCTACCACATCTTATACGTTGGTATATTTCCCAATCCTAGATATAATGTCTTCCATAGTGCTGACCTCCTTTTTAGTAAGAGATTGATGAAATATAGAGTTTCTCGGTAAACCAATCTTTAATGACGCCACGATGACCAATTCAGAGCAATCCTACAATTTATTGTAGGTTTCTTAGGGCCCACGAGTGTATTAGCGCAAGGTTTCCTAGGGCTTCTTCCTCATGGCTAGGAGAAATCCCATCTTATTTGGATGGAAACTGTTAGTGATAAATCTATTAGTAAAGTCTTTCCCGAGCAGCTCAAAGCTAGTGGTTGACCTATGTGGCAACTTCTTGGGCCACTTTTGTGTAATATGCCTTGGACTAACAGGGAATATATGACACATAAGGACTTCATTGTAGCTCAAGAGGCTCATTTATTTTTTTTTACAAGCAAACATGATCCAATATAGTTCTCCGATCATATATTTATAATCTATGGGTGGTGAACTTCTTTGGAAGCTTTGATTCCTCAATTGACCTTAAGATGTGGACTTTATATGACTGACGAGGGCTATTCTAGTTCGTTCCTAGGTAGATATTGATACATAATGAGCACGGTGTTCTCCCATATCTCTTCTGTTGAGATTGTAGATATCATTATTATGGTAACCTCCTTCTTGGTCTCTTGTCACTAAAGGGCTCCTATGCCTGGAGAGTTCCTTATCATGTTGCGAACTCCATCCTCGATTGGATTTTTTCTCGCCTAAGGGTTATGTGTCCGGGTGGAGCATTTTCATTTGTCCCCATGGAGATTTTGCGCCATTCTTTCCAAGAGACATTGGAACTAGGAGTTCTCCTCTTGTTGGAGGCGCATCGCGTTCTCTTATTCACAAAGTCACTGTTCATAGGCTTTTATAAGCTTTGGGATATGGGTAAATCTTGGTTGTTAGTTGATTTCCACAACTTTTCCCTCTTTTGGTCTATTGAATGAGTTAGAGTGTTACGAATCCTATTGGTATTAACCACAACCATGACTCTAAATTACGACAGTCCGTTTTCATCATTCTAATAGTCATTGTTAGATGATAAATGAGGTTTGTGCGAGTGAGACTTAATTTCTCTTTGGCTCTACTTGTCTAAAAAATTGGAAATTCGTTCCCAAATATGGAGAAATTATAGGTTTTAAAATCCTATTATTATTAATTCAACATGGTTAATTCAAAAGCCAAAGGAAAATCACAATCATACAACATAAGATATAAGTGCTTCATTAATGCACCTACCCTCACGGGGTATTTCTCTCTCTCTATTGATCGGTTATTGATAACAAATATTACATGGCCCTTTGTTGGGGGTGTGGGTTACATTTATAGAAAATGGAAGCAGAATGAGTTGGGTTGAACTTTATGACCTTGGAGTGCTAATAAATTTTGGTCAAGAAAATCCAAGCCTAAGATTTTCATTGAACGACTCCTCTTTTGTTTATCTTTAAGCTACGATCACTTATCAAGACTATCGAACATGTATCAGCTTCTCCCAATAGGTCGGATAACTCCTCCACAAAATAGAACCTATAATATAATGTTAAGTTAATCACACAAACTATTTTGAGTAAACAAATTTGAGGATGTCATGGAATTATCGATTAACTTACTTAGGGGATCCTAAAATAACCTTTTTGTTAAAACAAGCAAATACAGGAGTTATAAATTTGTGCAACCATTCTCTTGTGAACTTAAACATGAAAACATGAGAGTTGTAAATTCGAGAAACCCTTTTACCTAAGAAAATCCTAAATCTTATAAAAAAAAATTGGAGTACCCACAAATAGTC
Source organism: Sambucus nigra (assembly GCA_949130495.1). NCBI lineage: Eukaryota > Viridiplantae > Streptophyta > Magnoliopsida > Dipsacales > Adoxaceae > Sambucus > Sambucus nigra. The sequence continues at coordinate 265,455,689 of OX422223.1, forward strand.
AAACCTATCTACATAAGAACCCATATCTTTCGAGAATTCATATGTATCACAATGGAAATCCTTTCCATACGACCAACCAAGAACCCACATGAGGTAGAAACATTACGTGAAAGAAGTGAACCCACCAGTATCTACCAAAAATGGGATGTGATACTTCACTTTATTTATACCACAAACAACCTTGATAATGTTTTTAGCAGACCTCGCCCTGATTGTAGTTTTTGCACCATATACCATGACATCATTGTCATGAGAAACACAAAAGACAAAAATATAAAAATGGTTTGTGAAAGAAAGAATGGAATTTTCATTTGCAAAATGTTAAATAAATAAAATTATCCTTATTAAGCCCCTTCTTGGGATAATTCTAGGCCAATAGACCCAATCGTTAATATCGTAACCTAATCCTTAAATTCCCTTAACTTAACAACTATTTTCTAATATTTGTGATGTTTTCCCTATTTCACATATCAATGGTTATGTTGTTTGCATCATACTGTTTACGAAAAAGTGGAAATTAAAGGCAATGAATAAAAGGAATTAGTTATTCATAGTCAAATGGAAGGTGATATTTTGAAGAAAATAAAAGGGAGGGAGTCGATCAAGTTAGTAAACCATAATTGGACAATTATAGATCCACAAATTGTCTAACAACTAAAAGAGAAATAGTCAAAAAGATATATGTAAACTTCCTTAAGCTCCTAAGACACATAAACTAATTATAGAGATATTATATTGCTAATATTACTAAAATACAACATCAAATTAAGTGAGTCTGAAGAGACGTAGGATTTAGAAAATGATACTCAAGAATTCATGTAATGATGTTTCTCAAGACATAAAATTCGATCCTACTTTGTGCATACCGAAATCAATAGTTGTAATACTACGATTTTTTTTGTTGAAGAAATAAAAAAACTCAGTTGAAAAATTAAGTTTAGTGTTATACCAAATTTGTAGAACATCTTGTGATCAGACGAGAACAATATAAAATGATTCAATAATTTAAAAGGTCTCAGCCCGGGATGAACAAATACTAAGGAGGGACCTCGGCTCAGTAAAGATCTTGGCCCCTTTTCCACCTGGGCAGATTGGGAGAATGCCAATAAGGCAAACTGACAACTTGTAACGCTAGTCATTGGCCAACAACATGTGTGTATCATGTCATACAACCAACATGTGAAATTTTTTCCCTAAATGGGTTAAACATTACACTATTCGTGAGTGATCCATTTAGAAGATACCCCAACCTGTGCCATACTGGACAACAGACATTCCCTCGTAAGGATTTACTATAAATGGTTGAATCCCCCATTAGGATCAAGGGGTCAAGCATTCATCCATCTAACCTATTGATTAAATACAGATATTTTGGTATTCTCATTGTATGAATAAAGAGACTAAACCATTGTACTAATTTAATACAAGTTCAATAAGGTAAATTATGGACATAGGTTTATTCTCGAGAGCTAAACCATGTATCTTTTGATGTTAATTTTCATGCCAACATCTCCATCTCTATTTATTTGCATGCACTACTTATTTATTATTTGTTATCTCTGATCAGATTTCATCTAGCTAAGACCCAAACTTCAATCCATTTTTAGATAATAATAGAATGGTGCCATTTGTTGGAACGACTAAATCCTAGTTGTTTCTCATCTAGTCCCCAATTTCTAATTGTGGAAAATCTAATTTTTTTTGGAAAATCCCTAATCTAGTTGACAGACATCGTAATGACTTGATCAGTAAATTCACCTTAATTCTCATTTCAAATACTTGATTTACTGTTCCATTAACAAATTATGTGTAAAACTCACCAAAGTATGTTCATTTCTAGCCCAAAATAGTTTCCCTAGTATCACGTTCTCAAATATCCAATCGTACTATGTTTTCCTACATCTACACTCTATTTTTCTGGTAATTTTTGTAATAATAGTAAAACACCCAAAAATTAGCTGAGAAAAAGATGTTGGAATACCCTCCACCCCTAGTGAGAAAACGGGATGGGGGTTTTCTATGGAATTTTTCGTATCTTAGGCCACGCATGCACAAATTCAAAATTTTAACAAAATTTTATCTTGATTAGTAATAAGGTGTGCATGCGGTGATGAAGTCCATATTAAATTCTAATAAATCACATAATCAAACTAAGCATGCGAAGAAGTAAGGAAAAATCCTTTTTGGGAAAAACCTAGTATTCAACATTGTAAAGAGTTTGATAAACACTATCGACATACAAACTACTTAGCACCATTAAGGGTCCGTTTGATAGCACAAAAATTCCAAGGCAAATTCCCAAAAGTTGGAAAATTCTGGTATTTTTCAGCTTTTAGGCTGTTTGACAGCCTTAATTTGCCCTGGAATTTGTTTTCTATGTACAACACCCCTTAAGCACAATTTGCCACCCTAGGGTGGAATTCAATTCTTTGGGGGGGGGGGGGGTCAGGTTTTTGTTTGCCACCTTTGGGTGACAAATCACTTGAAACCAATTTTTTTTTATAACTCTATATATTTCATAAATATATAAATATATATTGTTAATAAATATATAAATATATATATTTCGTATATTTTAATATATATTCGTATATTTTATATATTTTAGCACATATATGTATATTGCGTATATTTCCTATATTTATATATAATTCATATATTTATATATTTCGTACATTTATATAATTTATATAATTCATATATTTTAATATATATTTATATTTCGTAAATTTTGTATATTTCATATATTCCTTATATTTAATTTATATTATTTACAAAATATATACATATATATTATGTATATGTATATTATATTATGTATATATACAGACACATTATATTGTATACGTATATTATATATATGTATATATACATAATATATATTATTTACAGAATTTTTGGAGTGTTTTTAGCTCTACCCTATATATATATATATATATATATATATATATATATATATATATATATATATATATATATACAGAATATAATATTATGTATATATTCTGTAAATAATATATATTTAGTATATTCAGTATATAATATAATATATATTCATATATTCATTTAGATTTAATAGATTTTGTACATTTAATAATATAAAAATCTATTATATTATTAAATATAATAGATTTTTATATTATTAAATGTACAAAATCTATTAAATATAAATGAATATATGAATATATATTATATTATTTGCGGAATATATATATTCCGAAAATTAATATAATTTGCGGAAAAATATACAAAATATATGAATATTCCAGAAATTAATAATAATTTATTAAATATATATATTTCGTATTCCGCAAATAATATAATATATATTCATATATTTTGTATATTTAATAATATATATTTATTATATATATATATTCCGTAAACAAATTTTCCACTTTTATATCTAATTTCCAGCTATTGCGTTTGATAGAAAATGTGGAAAATTGATGATTTTTCAACTTGTATCAAACAGACACAAGTTGAAAAATATTCATTTCCCTTGGAATTGTTTGCCCTGGAATCAAATGTCCTGGAATCATTTGCATTTTCCCAGTTTTCTATCAAACGGACCCTAAGTATAATTCACGGAGGTCTTCAAATCTTCTACAGAATGCAACACAATCTAGCACCTCCAACATAAAGCGTTCTTCCCTTGGTATCCACCAATCAACCATCTTCTTCAACTATAAAGCCTCGGATCCACAAGTCACCAGTAGAATAGAACTCTACAAGGGTTTATGCAAATGGATGGAAACCTGAATTTAAAATAACTCAACAAATCATATATCGAATGTATGATTTGGAAAATAAAAGGTGTTTTATAAAACACAAAGATGAGAACTTCTGTTTTAGATATTAGGAATTCATTTTCACCAAAAGTCTTGAGAAAACCTCATCAAAACATGTTTTTCATAGATTAATCATGAATTTCGAGGCATCAAAATCATTCAAACAAGAAGGCAAGGTCATTCGAATGAGATTAGCTTTTCATTCTAATGACACTCGAGTTTGTTCAAGCGAGATAGCTTTATCGTTCGATCATCCTTTTAATGAGCTTCTAACGAGATATGTAGTCTTTAGTAGAGCATTCTCGTTCGAAGCTCGTTTGATGGCGTTTAAACGAAAACTCAATTTCATTCCAACGATTTCAGGTCTTGTTTGAACGACATCCTATTCTCATTCGAGTAGTTTTCTAACAACAATCTAATGACATCGGGTCCAACAAACACATGAATGTCGTTTGATGGAATTCAAAGCTCATTCAAATGAAAAGTTGATTTCGTTATAACGAGATCTTATCTCGTTCTAACGACATTAAAAAAATATTAATTCATAAAAAATCCTAGATTTAAAAAATAGACACTTAAAATATAATTTGATTGAGAAATAAAAATGACAAGTCATATACCTCCACAAAGTTTCAGCGACAAATCTAACGGCTTGAAATCCGAAAATGAAGCTCAGTCACTAACATGTCTTCAAATGATCGTGAAGGCAATGTGGATGTAGTGTTCAGTTTAAAATTCCAATTTGTAATGAGATACGCCAACATACAAAAATCCCTAAGCCATGAGAAATCATAAAATATTGCTCTTGCGAATCTCTCCCTTAGCTATACGGGTACAAAACAAAAATCAAAAACCAAATTACAATTAACCCCTAAGACCATTATCCTAATGCTCTCCCAAGCCCAAGAAATGGAACGACATTTGAAACTTTATCTTTAACTGAATTGTTTTTCCCTTGACCAACTTTGTCTTCATGTTGTATAGTGCAAGAAATCAAATCATCAAAGTGGAAGAGACCTACACAGATTAAACAAAGAAATACCATGACGTGTACGAGTTTTATTAAGAAATAAAGCACCCCCTCCATTTGTTCTCCCCCTTTTTATCTGTAATAAAGGAGTAAATCTAAACATGAATAATAAGCATCACATGAAGAAGCAAAGATATCATCACAAATATAATCGATAAAGCACATGTAATGATAATTTAAAAGGGATAGTGTGTTTTTCCTCCATCAAACAACTAGTTTTGAAATTTTTCAAAAATTTTCAAGTATAAGTATACGTATATAAAAGATACATATAAGTGCAAAAAATATAGTACCATGGAATAACACTAAAATACTCGAATCTCTACTCAAGTCGTGAAAATGGAATGTAATTGTGTGAACATTTTCCAAAGGAAAATCAACATAAAAATCATAACATAGGTGCATAAAGTCATGAGATACTTCTAAAGAAATAACTCAATTTCAATTTTAGGCATATAAACTTTGAACTCAAATGAAATTGACTCGACTTATGCATTATTCCATGAATTTTACTGATTCTCAAACCAATAACGTCAATCTATTTAATGATCTTCAAGAGAGTCTGTTGTGCAAACCCATTGATCTTCTACTTTATAACTCCCTTAAAATCTCACATATATAAGGATTCACTCTCAAATATTTTGAAGAAAACATAATTCTCATATGTAGAGATGCATCAATGAATATAAAATAAAAGGCCTTAGCACTTCTGTTTTTTTTGTTCCGTTACTTTTAAGGCTCTTTTTGCAAATGCTGGCTATTAACTCAAAGAGAATTTTGCTCTTTCATAAGCCCTTTTCATTGCTTAACATATATTAATTATTTTTTAGGAAACAAAATATTTGCAATGGTTCTTATAAGAACAACTTATCTCTTTTTACAATTGGTTCATTATTAAGAAGGATTGAGATAAGAATACCGTATTCGACAAATGATAAGCAAGTATAGTGTTTACAAAGTCTATGCACATGTGAATAAAGGTGATAAAGAGTCTAACATGTAGAATGTAATCATCAATGAAGAACATAATGACATCCACACATTATTAAGCACACTAACGAAACAAAGTCATGTCTCAAAGCACACGAAAAAGTCACGTGAATGGATGGAATGTAGTGTTGATCTATGTTAGATCTTCATCCATATACGGTGAAAAATGAAAATACAAAAATCTTTTCATCTTTTTAAAAAAATAATTACCAAAAATAATTTGTTTCCATTTTTTCAAACTTTTTCTTAAAAACCAAAAATCTTTTTTGATTTTTCAACCTTTTCATAAAAACTGAAAAAAATAGGATTTTTTTAAATATATCAAAACGAAAAACATATGAATAAAAAGATACAATCTAGAAATAGGGATATAAGATATGAAGATGAGAAATATCCTACACTGGATGTACCCTAACTCAATCAACAAATAAAATACCCAAAGATTTCTTAAGATTCTCACATCTAAGTGCATCAGAAGGTTTCGTGAAATATCGACCAATTGATATTCGATTCTCATAAAGGTCAAGAACACGGCCTTCTCCTCAATGAGTTCACGAATAAAAGGATCGTGTATTCTAATGTGATTTATGAAGGAATGTTGGACTGGATTATGGGATATATGGATCACACTCATATTATCATATGAAATAGTCATTGTACCTTGGGGAATCCCATAATCTTCCAACATTTTCTTCATACATAAGAGTTATGTGTAACAACTCTCGACGGCTATATACTCAGCCTCCATCATGGACAATGATATGGATTTTTTTTCATGATCAACCAAGAGACAAGAGCACTCCTAAAGTAAAAACACCCACCTGAGGTGCTCCTACAACCATCAACAAGACATCCAAAAAGGAGGGAAAACTGTCATCGGTATCAATGGAATACCAAATATCATAAGAAAGAGTAATACTCACGTATTTGATGATACTATTAAGTGCAAGTAAGTGATACTCTTTCGGGGACACTTTGTATGACACACAGAGTCTAATGCTAAACGCAATATTGGGACGACTAGTGATTAAGTAGAGAAGACTACCTATCATGCTCCTATAAAGGGTTTACTCTATGTCCTTGCCTAAAGTGTCTTTGCCAAGCTTAGTTGATGTACTCATTAGGGTATGTGAGTGCTTACAAGAGTCTAAACCAAACTTCTTCACTAAGTCCCTAGCATATTTGGATTGATATATGAATATTACATCCTCTAGTTGACGCACCTGGAGACCTAAGAAGAACGTAAGCATACCAACCATACTCATCTTAAACTCACTCTTTATCTCCTCCTCAAAAGTGTGAGCATGTAGGGACCATGCGGATTCAAATACTATGTTATTCACATAAATTTGGGAAACTAATAAAGCACCACACTCTCTCCTTATAAATGTCTTATCTCCTCCCCCTGTTTTTAAGCGAGCAAAGAGATAAGAAGTGAACCTCTCACACCAAGGACGGGGTGCTTACTCCAACCATACAGGGCCTTCTTAAGATAAAAGATGTTTCCTCAGTTATTTGGGTCTTCAAACCCCTTCTACGTACACTTCCTCATGTAGAATGCCATTAAGGAAGGAAATCTTAGCATCCATTTAATATCACTTGAAGTGTAGATGACATGCTATGGTCAGTAGTAAGCATACGGACTCAAGCCTAGAAATAGGAGAAACTATCTCATTAAAGTGTACACCCTTAAGCTATGTGTAGCCTTGAGTGACCAACTTAGCCTTATTGTGAACTATGGTACCATTGTCATTTATCTTATTCTTATAAATACACTTGGTACCTATTGGATTTGTCTCACTAGTTCAGGGGACTAACTCCCGGACATCATCCTTGCAAAACTGAACCAACTCATGTGTCATATCGGATATGAAATGCTCATCTTTAAGTGCTTCTTTCACATTCTTGGGCTCAATTAAGTAAGTGTATCTAAGGTAGTGGTTGAGCATGAATTTTGACACCAAGTGCGGGATCACCAAGTATATTGGAAGGGTCATGACTCTTTCAAACCCAAGAGGGGGTATGTAATGACCCCATTTTCTTATGCCAATATATAATTGTCTTCTTTCAATTTCGTCACACTTACTATCTAATAATGATATATTATTACATATATGATATTCCGAGTTCTTAATAAGACAAAGCCCATTTTTAAATTTGAAGAATCAACGGTAAAATGGGTCAAATTGAGATTTTATGGCACATCCTAAGCTAAGTGATAAGTTTTGGGGTAGAAAATGTAATTTTATGAAACTTTAGGGACTTTGTTTTAATAAAGAAAGTTTTGGGGGCCAAAATGAAAAATAAAATTGGCCTTTTCATAAATAAATTATTTTCAGGGGCCTATAAGAAATATTGAAAATATATGGTGTGAAATTACCAAAATGCCCTTCAGGTGCAAAATGACCCTTATACCCTTAATAACTTTCCACCTCATGCTCGACACCTCATGCTTAGTTTTGACACCTCCATAGTACACGTGTTGTCATTAGAGGAGAAGCCAAAACACGTGTCGTTGTTAGAGGAGAAGCTAAAACACATGTCGCAGTTCGGTGAAATAAGACTGCAAGACCCCTTTGATATGCGACACTTCTACGCTGACTCGCCTTTGTAAATGCTTGGTCAGCTAGACACGTGTCAATATAGTGATATCTTTGGAAAACTATAAATAGGGTCTTTGGGATCATTTGAAACTCACACAAATTCCTTGAGAATTATAGAAATAAATAGTGTGAGAAAGTTTAAGAAGAAGTTCTTAGGGATATTCATCTTAAGGTAATATTAATGTTATAATGCATCCTTATAGTTTTAATTTATTGTTTTATAGCTTTACTTAGTAGTTATGCTATTAAAATACAATAAAGAATTCACTAATCAAAAATTAAAATTTAGAAGAAATCCAAGTTGATTTTACTTTAAAAATATGTAAACTTGTTTGAAATTATACGCTTTTAAAAATTATTTTCTTTAAAGAAATTGCTCGTTATTATGGCATCCTATTTAAGTAATTCCAATGTCAAGCCTGGTGAAATTCTGTCTAGATGAGATGGTATTTAAGTGGTGCCCTGTGACCCTCCATCTCTACTGGGAATGAATCCGAAAATGTTCTGTCTAGATGAGATGGTATTTAAGTGGTGCCCCTGTGACCCTCCATCTCTACTAGGAATCGACTGATGAGGAAGGACTATGAATTGAATTCTTCAATTATGATCAATGAGTTTTAAAAGTTAACAAATAGGGATTCAGTAATCCTTTAAAAGAAGAGGTTATTATAGTATAAATTGGACCTTAGAACGTGTAGTTAAATCTTTATCAGATTAACGTGTCATCGAAGAGCAATACCAGTAAATTTGACCTCCATTTTGGGTGAGTACTCTCACATTCCTTGTGTATTTTGATTATATGATATTATGAAAACTATATGTATTTTATGAACTGTTTTTATTCTTAAAATTCATGTGATACTGATGATTGATTCATTTGTGATATGTTTATATTTTTCCATATAAACATATCGATTAAAATGATTATTGAAAAGGATATTGAATACTGAAAATATGATTCGGCCTAAGGGACCTCTTTACTGACTGACCTTCCCAGCTGGGTTATCGCTGGTGTGCCCTAAATAAGGCGTTGTGACGAACTAGTTCGATTGACCCTCAACTACCGGGGTATAATACGGTAGAAGAATACGATATTAGAGTGTACTTGGCCATCAAAATGATATGATTTAAAGAAAAAATATCACATTTGATTTGTTGCATTCGTTTTATTCTGAGCTATCCAATTGTGATATATATACTTTCAATTTAAAATATATATCTATTTACTGCAAGTTCTTATCCATATATGAATATGCCTTCTCTTTTGACTTCAATAGGTGTCTATTTTCTGAAAACCCTGGAATGTTTGGAGATTGAACATCATTCGGCTTTTAGCTGATGTTGTATAAATAACCATTTTTCAGGAAATGTTTAGGCTCACGGACTGAACGAAAATGGACTATATTGAAGATTTAGATTTTAGATCTCTTTTTGTAAAATGTTTATTTAGAGCATGTCTGGCTCTCTTGTAATAAGGTTTAAATTTTCTCTTAAGTTGTAACTCGTTGTTACTTTTAATATATATGAAGTTTCCTTTAGAAAACTCTGATGATGTAATTCCTTTACTTTCAGTATTTTATGATTCATAACCATGTGATAATATTTTCGTTGCATTTATTTAAGGAAATAATTAAATCGAAATATTTGTTGCCTTGGTGGCATGTCAAGACACTCGTTCCCTAATACTATTTTGGGTCGGGGTCGTGACAGAGGTGGTATCAGAGCATAGGTTTTGAACCCGTAGACTACTGAACATAAGTTTCGAACGTTATAGATTTTAATTTTCCATACATAGGATATAGGATTAAATATCTTATTTATATGATAACCCTCCACATGTATTACAATATATATAATTATTTATATATCATTGTTCTTCTAAATTGCAATCTTGGGCTAGTATAATACATCTTACGTCTGGCCATGACTGTAGAAAATGACCAAGGCAAGATTAACTACAGAAACTAGTGGTTCGAGTATAGAAGGACTGGAAGGTGCATACAAGGTAATTGAAAGTCTAGCAAGAATTGTGGAGCATCAGGTGAATAATGGAGCACCAAGGAATCTTGAACTAAGTATTTGTACTATTGAACAGTTCAAGAAGTTGAATCCCCCGTCTTTTAAAGGTACTCCTAACCCCACTGAAGCAAAAAATTGGGTGATGCAAATGGAAAAGATGTTAGATGTTCTTAAGTTTACAGATGAACAAAGGGTTTTATTTGGAACATTCATGTTAGAAGGTGAAGCCGAAGGTTGGTGGAGAATGACTAAGAGAATGCATGGGGAAAGGAATAATCCCATAGGTTGGAATGATTTCTTAGTGATCTTCTACGAGAAATACTTTCCCGAAACGGTGCAAGACCAAAAAGAAGCTGACTTCATGAGTCTGGTTCAAGGAAATATGACGGTTAGTCAATACGAGGAAAAGTTTACTGAGTTATCCCATTTTGCACCTCATGTTGTGATAATCGATGTTTTAAGAGCCAAGAAGTTTGAACTTGGGTTAAGGTTGAATATTCGTAGCCGAATTTCCATCCTAAAGTTGACATCATATAATGACGTGGTGGCTAGGGAAATAATAGCTGAAAAGGATAGTGAAGAATATAATCAGGTTAGAGAGGGGAAGAGGAAGTTTGGAGAACAAAGCGCAAGGAACCCCAATAACAAACCCTTTACGAGTATACCTAATATAGGACAACCTTTAGTAAGCAAACCCTTTAATGTTGATAAATTCCAACGTTGTGGTAATATTCATAGAGGGCAACCGTGTTACATGGAGATGGGGAGTTATTTTTGGTGTGGAAAAAAGGGACATAAAATACGAGATTGTCCTAACAAAGGGAAGGCGGCAACAAAGACTTCTAATGATAAGAAGGATCAGGGCAGACAAGGTAGAGTCTTTAATTTTTCCGATGCAAAGGCTTATAATTCAGTAGTGTCAGGTACACTTCCTATATGTGCACAACCTTTTCAAGTTTAATAGATCCTGGTTCTACCCATTCATTTGTATCTGTGCATTTTGTTAATCGTTTTCCTAATATTCCTGAATCATTGAATCGTATCATACACGTTTCTACTCCTTCGGGTGAGCTATTGACGGGAACATTAGTATATAAGTCTTGCCTTATAAATGTCAGTAGTCATAAACTATTCGCTGATTTGATAGTTTTAGACATAAGAGATTTTGAAGTCATTTTGGGGATGGATTGGTTAGCATCATATTATGCTAGGGTGGATTGTTTTGAGAATAGAGTTATTTTCCAAATTCCTAACCAACAAGAATTTAATTTTGAAGGAACTAGCATCTTATCTCCCATGTGTATTATATCTGCAATGCAAGCTTGTAATTTTCTTAAGAAGGGATGTCAAGGATTCCTTGCCAGTGTTATTGATTTACAAACAAAAGAGCCTAGTTTAGAAGATATTCTTATATCAAAGCTTTTTCCATATGTTTTTCCAGATGATTTTCCCAGTCTACCTCTTAGTAGAGAAGTCGAATTTACCATTGACCTTATTCCTGGAATTACACCAATCTCAAAACTGCCTTATCGCATGGCACCTATAGAATTAAGGGAATTAAAAGTTCAATTACAAGATCTGTTAGACAAGGGTTTTATTAGACCAAGTATCTCCCATTGGGGTGCTCCAGTGTTATTTGTTAAAAATAAGGATGGGACGATGAGGTTATGTATAGATCATCGTGAACTAAATAAGGTGACCATCAAGAATAAATACCCCTTACCTCGTAAAGATGATTTTTTTGACCAACTGCAAGGTGCATAAGTATTTTCGAAGATTGACCTTAGGTAAGGCTATCACCAATTGAATATTAAGGAAGAGGATATTTCAAAATCAGCTTTTCATACTAGATATGGTCACTATGAATTTCTTGTGATGCCATTTGGATTAACTAATGCACCAGCCGCTTTTATGGATATGATGAATAGAGTGTTTAGGAAATATCTGGATCAGTGTGTGGTTATTTTCTGTAACACCCCGCCCGCTCGGGGAGAGCGAACGGAGCGCTAATGCGATAAAATAAATCCAAATCCACAAGTGACAAGTGACAAGGTATAGAGCATCTAAATAAACCCACAATAACATAAATCCACTAATCTCAAGCTCTTAAATTACAAGAAGTCTCTCGAATTAAAATTATAACTATTTAACTCGAAATAAAAATGCTCTATACATCAATGAAATAATTAATACAATTCTTCTCTCTCGAATATTCTTCCCCGAATAATCTTCGCTAAAATCAAACTCCATAGTGCCCCAAAATCCGCGTTAACCTGCCACTAAAAGAAAATATGGGGAAGTAAACAATACGATAGGAAAGATGCTCAACAAATATATATTAGCGATGAATAAAACGTAACAACACGAGTACGAATATTCAAATCAAAATGCAAATCTCAATAGCATTTCATCATTATAATTGCTCAACAACACTTTAACCGGGTCACCAGGCCTCACCACATCCGTATATGCTTTATCAAGCCATAGCCCGGGAAACAGGAATTTTGGCGGGTGCCCAACCTCCGTGCCATATTAAAATCTCATGACAACGTGCTCATCAACATGAATCATACCACATGAATCAAAATAATTTCAACAATTATTTTCCAGATTTCAATGAATTTATCAATTCAAATATGAGTTCAATTAAATGAGAATTCAAAGAGAATGACACTCGTGAGATTTAAGGAGCATATTGTGTAAAACCCCATACCTCAAACCATGATGAGAAACCAATGATCACATCCTCAAGATCAACACAAAAGATCTACGAAAGCTCCTGCAAGAACCTCCAACAAAATTGCCCCAAGAACACCTCTAATCTAAGGTTGGAACTCACAAATCTCAAGGGCCAATGTGTATATAAAAAGAAGAGGAATATAAAATATATTTGCTGCCAAAATTTGTGCCAAAAGTAGGTTAAAAGGGTTGCCCACGACTTCCTTTTATAATGCAAAGAAATGAAGAGTTGGAATCCAAAAGACTCCTTTAAATAAGGCAAAGAAATGAAGAGTTAGAAGTCAAAATAACTCTTGAAAATTACTTAATGTTCGCCGACTTAGAATTCCAAGAGTTAAAAACATTTAAAAATCATTTTAAAATCCGTTTTAACTCTGTTTTCGAAACCGTTTGAAATTCTCGCCTTTAAAAATAATAGCCAACATATTTGAGCAATAAAAATAATTTTATCTAAAACTTTATTTTCCTCCATTTTCCAGAAATTAATTAAAATAACCCAAAATTACGCGGGTCGTTACATTTTCATTGATGACATCCTTATTTATTCCAAAGGTATTGAAGAACACGAGAAGAATTTGGAGATAGTATTACAAATCCTTAGGAAAGAGAAATTATATGCAAAATTAAAGAAGTGTGAATTTTGGTTGCCTAGTGTTTCTTTTCTAGGACATGTCATATCCAAGGAGGGAGTGTCGGTTGATCCTCAAAAGATCAAGGCTATACTAGATTGGCCAAGACCAACTAATGTGACGGAGATTCGTAGTTTCCTAGGATTAGCAGGTTATTATCGGAGATTTGTTGAAGGATTTTCTAGTATTGCCAAACCTCTATCTAGGTTAACATAAAAGACGGTGAAATATGAATGGTCTGAGGAAGTTGAGAATAGTTTTCGAGAACTTAAGAATCGATTAGTAACTGCCCCAATTTTGACTATTCCTTCTGGTACATGAGGATTTATGATTTATAGTGATGCTTCTAAAAATGGTTTGGGATGTGTGCTAATGCAAAATGGAAAACTAGTAGCTTATGCCTCGAGACAGTTAAAACCACATAAGCAAAATTATCCAACCCATGACTTAGAATTAGCAGCAGTAATTTTTGCTCTTAAGATTTGGAGACATTATTTGTATGGTGAGACTTGTGAGATTTATACCGATCATAAGAGTTTGAAATATATCTTTACTCAGAAGGAATTAAACATGAGACAAAGGAGATGGTGAGAATTGATGAAGGATTATGATGTAAATATTCACTATCACTCGGGGAAAGCTAATGTAGTTGCCGACGCTTTGAGTAGAATGTCTACACCAAATTTAGCATGTATTATTACCAACCAGGAAGCTCTATTGAAAGATTTGAGAAGTATGGAAATAGATGTACATATTTATAGCGAAGGAGGAATAATCGTAAACTTACAAATACAACCCACATTGATGGAAAGAATTAAAGTTGCACAAGTAAATGACCCAAAACTAAAGAATATTAAAGAAAATGTTATTGAAGGGAAGAGAATTGAATTTGCGATATGAGATGATATATTAAGGTTTGGAAATAGAGTGTGTATACCTGGTGATGCCTAACTAAAGAGGAAGAATTTAGAGGAAGGTCATTACTCGAGATTCATAGTTCATCCTAGAAATACCAAGATGTATAGAGATCTCTGAGAAGTGTTTTGGTGGAATAAAATGAAATGGGAGATAGCAGAGTTTGTATCTCAGTGTTTGATCTATCAGCAAGTAAAAGCTGAACCTCAAAAACCATCAGGATTATTACAACCTTTACCTATCCCTGAGTGGAAATGGGAACATATTACCATGGATTTTGTGACAGGGCTACCAAGGAGTTCCAATGGTAATGATTCAATTTGAGTAATTATTGATAGGTTAACTAAATCTGCTCATTTTCTTGCCATTAAGATTACCCATTCCTTAGAAAATTTATCTAAATTGTATATACGGGAAATTATTAAGCTTCATGGAACCCGAGTTTCAATTGTTTCTGATCGTGACCCTAGATTCGTGTCTTGCTTTTGGAAAAGCCTACAAGTATCCATGGGAACAAAATTGAATTTCAGCACCGCTTTTCATCCTCAAACAGACGGACAATCTGAGAGAACTATACAAACCTTAGAGGATATGATTAGGGCATGTGTACTTGATTTGAAGGGGAAATTGGGACGATCATTTACCGTTAGTGAAATTTTCATTTAATAATTGCTATCAAGCAAGTATTCAAATGGCTCCACATGAGGCACTCTATGGTAAAAGGTGTCATTCTCCTGCATGTTGGGTAGAACTTGAAGAAATAAAACTATTGGGATGAGAATTGATTCAGGTCACAACAGAGAAAGTGAAATTGATACAAGATCTACTTCAAATCGCTCAAAGCCGTCAAAAGAGTTATGCTGACAATCGACACTCACCATTAGAATTCCAAAGAGGAGACTATGTTTTCTTACGAGTATCACCGACAAAGGGAGTAATCAGATATGTGAAGAAAGGAAAGTTAAGTCCAAGATACATAGGGCCTTTTGAAATCCTTAAAAGGTAGGTGTTGTTGCGTATAGAATAGCCTTATCCCCTGAACTCTCGAGTGTGCATAATGTGTTTCATGTTTCAATGATGAAGAAATACATCCCTGATCCCGCACATATCTTAAGTCATGACCCTCTTCAAGTTAGAGAAGATTTGACATACCTTGAACATCCAGTGGAAATCTTGGACCATAAAGATCAAATATTACGAACCAAGGTTATTCCACTAGTCAAAGTATTATGGAGGAATCATTCTATTGAAAAAGCAACATGGGAGCGAGAAGATGAAATAAAAGAGCGATATCCATACCTTTTTGGAAATTAATGTATGTAAAGTTTGGGGACCAAACTATTTATAAGGAGGGTAGGATGTAATGATTCCATTTTCTTATGCCAATATATAATTGTCTTCTTTCAATTTCGTCACACGTACTATCTAATAATGATATATTATTACATATATGATATTCCGAGTTCTTAATATGACAAAGCTCATTTTTAAATTTGAAGAATCAACGGTAAAATGGGTCAAACTGAGATTTTATGGCACATCCTAAGCTAAGTGATAAGTTTTGGGGTAGAAAATGTAATTTTATGAAACTTTAGGGACTTGGTTTTAATAAAGAAAGTTTCGGGGACCAAAATGAAAAATAAAATGGGCCTTGTCATAAATAAAATGTTTTTGGGGGCCTATAAGAAATATTGAAAATATATGTGTGAAATTACCAAAATGCCCTTCAGGTGCAAAATGACCCTTATACCCTTAATACCTTTCCACCTCATGCTTAGTTTTAACACCTCCACCGTAACGTGTCGTCATTAGAGGAGAAGACAAAACACTTGTCGTCGTTAGAGGATAAGCTAAAACACGTGTCGCAGTTCGATGAAATAAGACTGCAAGACCCCTCTGATACGCGACACTTCTACGCTGACTCACCGTTGTAAATGTTTGGTCAGCTAGACACGTGTCAATACCGTGATATCTTTGGAAAACTTTAAATAGGGCCTTTGGGATCATTTGAAACTCACACCAATTCCTTGATAATTATAGAAAGATATAGTGAGAGAAAGTGTGAGAAAGTGTAAGAAGAAGTTCTTAGGGATATTCATCTTCAGGTAATCTTAATGTTATAATGCATCTTTATAGTTTTAATTTATTGTTTTATAGATTTACTTAGTAGTTATGCTGTTAAAATACAATAAATAATTCACTAATCAAAACTTAAAATTTAGAAGAAATCCAAGTTGATTTTACTTTCAATATATGCAAACTTGTTTGAAATTATACGCTTTTAAAAATAATTCTTTTTATAGAAATTGCTCGTTATTATGGAATCCCATTAAAGTTATTCCAAAGTCAGGCACGGTGAAATTCTGTCTAGATGAGATGGTATTTAAGTGGTGCCCCTGTGACCCTCCATCTCTACTGAGAATGAATTTAGAAATGTTCTGTCTAGATGAGATGGTATTTAAGTGGCGCCCCAGTGACCCTCCATCTCTACTAGGAACCGATTGATGAGGAAGGACTATGAATTGAATTCTTCAATTATGATCAATGAGTTTTAAAAGTTAACAAATAGGGATTCAGTAATCCTTTAAAAGAAGAGGTTATTATAGTATAAACTGGACCTTAGAACGTGTAGTTAAATCTTTATCAGATTAACGTGTGATCAAAGACCAATACCAGTAAATTTAACCTCCATTTTGTGTGAGTACTCTGACATTCCTTGTGTATTTTGATTATATGATATTATGAAAACTATATATATTTTATGAACTGCTTTTATTCTCAAAATTCATGTCATACCGATGATTGATTCATTTGTGATATGTATATATTTGTCCATATAAACATATAGATTAAAATGATTATTGAAAAGGATATTGAATAATGAAAATATGATTCGGCCTAAGGGACCTCTTTACTGACTGACCTTCCCAGCTGGTTTATCACTGGTGTGCCCTAAATAAGGCATTGTGACGAACTAGTTCGATTGACCCTCAACTACCAGGGTATAATACGGTAGAAGAATAAGGTATTAAAGTGTACTTGGCCATCAAAATGATATGATTGAAAGAAAAAGATATCACATTTGATTTGTTGCATTCATCTTATTCCGAGCTATCCAATTGTGATATATATACTTTCATTTCAAAATATATATCTATTTACTGCAAGTTCCTATCCATATATGTATATCTATTCTCTTTTGACTTGAATAGGTATCTATTTTCTGAAAACCCTGAAATGTCTAGAGATTGAACCTCATTCGACTTTTAGCTAATGTTGTATAAATAACAATTTTTCAGGAAACGTTTAGGCTCATGGATGGAACAAAAATGGACTATATTGAAGATTTATCTTTTAGATCTCTTTTTGTAAAATGTTTATTTAGAGCATGTCTGACTCTCTTGTAACAAGGTTTAAATTTTCTCTTTAGTTGTAACATGTTGTTACTTTTAATATATATGAAGTTTCCTTTAGAAAGTTCTTATGACGTAATTCCTTTAATTTCAGTATTTTACTATTCATAACCATGTGATAATATTTCTGTTGCATTTATTTAAGGAAACAATTAAATCAAAATATTTGCTGCCTTGGTGGCATGTCAAGACACTCGTTCTCGAATACTATTTTGGGTCGGGGTTGTGACAGTGTATCCGCTAAATCAAGAGTAGCATCCACTGGAGTAGTACAAAAGAATGATAGGGTCTTCACCTTGGGGTGCATTATCCTCACACTTGGGCTAGAATTAATAGACATCAGTGGCTCATCATCTCTAATTATGACACTTATTGACTCCATAACCTTAGAGCTTGCAAGGTTAAATGACCTATAATCCCTACTCGACGATGAATAACTTAAAAATATCCCTTCGTTGCCCCGAGAGTCTAACTTTCCTTAATGCTCTCTATTTCTTAAGATATAGCAAGAACTCCCAAAGATATGGAAATATGATAGGTTGGGTTTTTCTCTTGTACATAACTCATAAGACTTGTGTAATGTATGTGGACAAAGATATACCCTATTCCCCATATGGAATGCGGTACTCACCGCATCATCCTAAAAACGTTTAGGCACTTTTCTCCTAAGAAGAATGGATATATCCATCTCTTGTATCATCCGGTTCTTCCTCTCAACTATCTTATTTTATTGAGGAGTACGAATAGCCGAAAACTCATGTTTAATGCCCACTCCATCACAATAACTATCCACTTTGGCTTCTTTAAATTCAGTGTCGTTATCACCACCCATCCAAATAATAGTGACACCATGTTGGTTGTGTAGGACACAACACTTGGTTGTTAGGAACTCAACCGTATAAGACTTTTCCTTAAGAAACCCTATGATAGAGTATCTCAAAAAGTCATCGACCATCACGAGAATGTATCTATTACAACCTGATCTCTCCGTACAAGCAGGACCTAAAAGATCCGTGTGAATCAACTCCAAAACACATATGTTGGTAATTGTATTCAACTTTCGATGGGGACGTTGATTTTTTCTCCTTTTTTGCAAGGTCCACACATTGAGGAAGTTAGTTTCCCAAGCAATGGTTAGCCACGAACTAGGTCCTTTTTTACTAATCTCTTAAGATCTCTAAAGTTCTCATGAGTTAGTCATTGATCCCAAAGGTCCATAGAGGATACTATGGCATTATTAAACACAAAGGAAGACTTGGGCATCACACCATATAAATTATTTTCGTCCCTCACTCCTTGTAGTAGAAGTTCATCGGATCGATTATATATATATTACATTCGGACCGATCGAACTTTATCGTAAAGTTTTTGTCGCAAAGTTGGCTTATACTAATTAAGTTCTCTTTTAACCCTTCCACGTGAAGCACATTGTCTAGTTTACAAAATTCGAGTATCTTAACATAACCACGTCCTAAAATCCTATACCTACTCTCATCCCCAGAGATGAATTTTCCTCCCATATGATCCACAAGGTATATAAAATATGACTTGTCACCAGTCATGTGCCTAAAGAACCCACTATCAAAATACCATTGGGAATTATTTTGAACTTTGAGAAAAATATGAGCAACAAGGGCTTTGTCATCTTACTTAGGTATCCAATTTGAGGTAACCTTTTGTTTGCCCTTGTCGTTGTCAGGTCTATTCGTAGCGTTAGAAGCATTATCAAAGGCATAGACATCCGTTGGAATTCTTCCATTAAGATTTAGAAAGTCATGACTAGGAACTCAACTTGCTCTCTAAGATAAGAAAAGTCACTATAGCGGTGCGCAGGAGTATGTAAATGTTTAATTCTTCCTAACTTATAGTAAAATTCCCTAAGGTGACCTTTCCTTTTGTAATAGGTGCAAACATAGACTTGTTTTTGTCAACCTTGGTTCGCTCGTTTAGGTTGGACTTTCTTTATTGGGTTAAGTTAAGGATCATATAGATCCACTACAAATATAGGAACCGATTTGGGTGCAGCACGGGATGTGGATGCACCGTCATAACCTATTCCTTGCCTATCCTTAAAACCTAAAGAGGGCTTGAGGAACATCTTTCCAACATTCTTCGATGTATCTTCTATAGTAACCTTGACCTCCTGAGCACATTCGAGATCTTTCTCCAGTTGGGATATAAGGGTTTCAAGGTTCCCACAAGTCTCCACGGACGCTTGAAGATATCTTGTAAGACTAGCCACTTTATTGGTCAAGTCACCATTTTCCTTCTCTACTAAAGTGACTATATCTACCAAACAAATTCTCATTAATGACTCGCTCTCTCTAGCCTCTCTCAACTCCTTCTCTAAAAATAAAACTCTAAGATCTGTTTAAGCACGTTGAAGGTCAGTGTAAGCACATTGAAGGTCACTATCCCCCTCATTCAAAACTTCTTCTCCCTCGCTCTCTCTAGAAATATGGGACTCACTGTCTAGGTCATCATGTTTAGAAACTTCCTCACTGGCATGAGATGAATTAGATGTGTACTAACATGACTGGACATGAAAGCGGTGAAGTTACATCCATACGGTGATTCATCCTAGGAATCCACCATCTCGATATTGCTATCACAAAGTGTGGCATTGAAGGCAACTTTGCTTTTCCCTGTCTTTTTAATTGCATAGCACACTCGTGAGCTTTGTGACCCTTACCCTCGCACTCAAAGAAACTCTCATAATCTTTTTTTGGGTAATCATTTCTTTATTTTCAAAGAATTTCTTGCCATATTTATATTTTTTTTCTTTCCCAAAACTATTTTTTTTAGAAGTATTTTCTTTTTTGAGTTTGAGAAATTTTCTGATTTCTTTTTTCAAAAAGGGAAAGATCATCGAGATTAAAATCATACTCAGACTTATAAGACACCTCCTCATTATTTTTATATTGAACTTTTAACGAAATTACCTTTTCTTTAGATCTAATAGTTTTGGGAAACATGTCAATATCATAAGTTTGAAGGTCTCCTACAAGTTCTTCTAACCTGCGCGTATCTAAAATCCCCAACAAATTAAGCACAGTAACCTTAGGAATAAAACGGGCTGGAAATGATCTCAAAATATTTTTAACAACACGTGTCTTAGGAATTTTCTCACCCAAATTAAAACTGGATAAAACAATATCAGACAATCATACATGAAATTCATCAAAAGATTCAGACTCTAAAATGGTAATAGTCTCAAACCCTGTGGTGACGTTTTGAAGCTTAGAGGCTTTCACATCCTTGGTACCCTCGTGAGTGAGCCTAAGAGTATCCAAAGCTTCCTTAGACATGGTGCACGCCATGATTAGGCGAAACTCTTAAGAGGTGCGGGCTCCATAAATGACACTTAAATCTCGTGAGTTAAATTAACTCCATTTTAGTTCATCTTATGTCCAAGCAATGATGGGTTTATGACCTATGACATCTTCATTGGTCATAGTGGGTGGTGTATTTCACATACAAGACTGCTCATCAATCGCTTTCAATGCCGACCTTATTCGAGCCTTCCAATAAGAATAATTAAACACATCCAAAATAGGTATCCTATTATACAAATTATCCATAAAACCTAATTTTTTTATAGGATCACGAAAAACATAGTGCAACAGGCTATGATAGCAATTTGGGAAAACAAGATGGTTTTTTTTATGGATTTATTAGTACCTTAGGCTACGCAAACATAGATTCAAATTTTTAACCAAATTTTATCTTGATTAGTAATAAGGTGTACATGCATTCATGAAGTACAAATTGTGGCCATCCCAATTCTTCCTCCTCTCTCTCTTTCCAAAGGTGGGTGGAAAATGGGGTAAAAAAGGTCTCGTACCTCTCTGATCTAGGAACGCTTCAGCCGTCGTCGATGAGGACTGAATGTAAAGAGATGGAGTCACCAAACTATTTTTCATAAAACATGCAAAAGAACATGTCGTCGCCTCGAGAAAACGACGTAAAAGATAAAATGATGCTTAAAAACCAATAGTTCAAAAGTTCGGGGGCTAAGTTACGGAATGGAAAGGAGTTAGGCACCCATCCCACCCTTTCAATCTCTCATGTTCTTGTGTTATTATTTTCCTTTATTTCTTCATGAACTGTGTGTGTGGGTATATATAATGGAGATAGGAATCGCCTAACTCATACCATGGAAAAGATAGAGTGATGTCATCCATAGGAATTTTCCCAAAATAATATTAAAAAATATGGTTTTTACGTTTATCGTGATATTGATCATTATAATGAAACAATAATATGTGTTGGATGAAATGCTAATAAAGATCACAAATATAATATGTACCAAAATAATGCAAGAATATGACAAATGCGGAAATGGGGAATTTGGGAAGATTGGAAATTTGAAAATTTGGAAAATTGGAAAATTAGAAAATTGGAAAATTGGACTCAAGTCTCGAGTTTTAACCCGAAATGCCTACGTATCCTACAATGTCACCATACATCATAAGGGTGGGTTTTATCCCATAGATTCTAATGGGATTTTATTACTTGTGTGTGTAGAAACTGTTTTTTCATTTTGAAAAGTTGTGTTGGATATTTTGTTGGAATTAATAGGTGTAACCCTCTTTTTGTTTGTTTTGGTTTTTTTTTTATAGAAAAATAAAGTATGTGAAATATAACTAATAAAAAGGTGAGATGTTAATGATTAAGAACTAAATTATGAATTTAACGTAATTAATGCGAAAATAAGAAATTTAAAGAGAGATAAGGATTTTGAACATTCTTTGAAGAATTGAAGCTTGATCTTGATCTTGGATGTACTCCCTTGAGTGTTGAGATGAATTTTTGATGAGAGAGACTGAGATTTTGCCAAATTGGGTATGAAAAGGATTGGAATGTAAGATGGGATGGAATTTCACATAAGGAAACTTCTCAGATTGCAAAAGAATATTATTGAGATCACTGATATTGATGGATTTGAGGTGTGCTTTGGGAGTGAGGTCATGACCTCTATTTATACCGCAAGGGTGTTCCAATCGACATGGCCCCAGACTTTCCAATCAGTAGTTAACCCTAGACACAATGTCGATACGCAGGGAAATGGACCTGCCAATCGGTAGTTTCGTGCAAATGTTTTGGGGAAAATGGTCATAGAATGCAGTACATTGATCCAAATCATGCATGGGGAATATCGTTATAAAGGTAATTTAGAGACCTTCAAGAGTACTTTGGGCCTCTCCCGGGTTCGGAAGTTGACTTTGGGTTAAACGTGGCTCGAAAGCGCTCGTCGATCTTTTAAACGGTAGATTGTTGGATGAAAAAATATCGTTTATCTGAACGGTAAGTCAGAATCACACACGGGGCAAATTGATGGAAAGCTTATGGAGGTATTTCAATATTTTAAAGAGATTCTCTCGGTTTGGAATGTCGACCTTGGTCAACCGGTCCCCAAAAGCGACCGGTGACCTTTTGGAGTAAAACGAGTCGTTCGTCCATTTTGTAAGGCTGATTCGCGCATGGGGCAGACTATTTGAAAGGGTATTCAGTGTCCTTTCAATATTATTTCATTCTAATTCGATATTAAGAGTTGACCTTTGTCAAACGGAGCCTGGGAGCACCGGTGGCCTCCGAATTAAGTTTTAGGGAAAAAGGATCATTCGTTTGAACGGTCATGCCATTTTGCGCATGGAGTAGCCCATTGGTAAGGGGTTTCAATGACCTTTAAATATTAAAAGAGATTTTTCTCTGATGATGAAGTTAATTGTGGTCAAATCGGGGCCCGGGAGCGCTCGGTGGCCTCCAGATTGATTTTTGATAGTAAAATGGTTCGTTTGTCCGGATTATTTTACTGATTCATGCATGAGGCAGACCGTTGGAGAGTTGATTCAGATACCTTTGAAGATTCATTGAGTATTCTCTCTAATGATAGAGTTAACTGGAGTCAAACAGATCCCGGGGAGCCCGATGGCCTCTAGATCGGTACTCAGAGTGTGGGGAGGTGCTAGGGACCCAAAGAGAGACTTAAGGGGCCCTAGAATGTGGTATCTACAAAGCCTGTTGACGGGTGATCTTGGAACAAGTGAAAGCCGTCAAAATAGACACCATATGATGTATTGGGAAGAGTTCTATTATGTGGACCTAAGCGATAAGGATGACCGATTCAGAGGGTCGAGGACAATTTTGAGGACTTAAGTAAATGTTGGGGATAATCGATTATGTGAGATGAGGTCAATTCTGAGGACCTTGGGTAGGGAGCAACCAATTTTGTGTCCAAGGTCATTTCTAACGACCTTAAGTTAAAACGACCAATTTTTGCGGACCAAGGTAAATTATGAGGACCTTAAGTAGGGGTGACCAATTTTGCAGGTCGAAGCCAATTCTAAGGGCTTAAGTAAATGTGACCAATTCTACGGGTCGAAGCCAATTCTGAGGGCTTAAGTAGAGGTGACCAATTTCGTGGGTCGAAGACAATTCTGAGGGCTTTAAGTAGAGAAGACCAATTCTGCAGGACGAACCCAATTCTGATGGTTTCAGTAGGGAGTGACCAATTCTGCGAATCTAGGACAATTTTCAGGATCGAAGTTAAAGTGACCAATTCTGCAGGTCGAGGTCAATTCTGAGGACTTTAAGTAAAAGCGACCAATTCTGAGGGTCAAAGCTAATTCTGAGGGCATAAGTTGTAGTTTTCTTTTAGAGGCTCCACTGGGGAAAAGGTGTTAATCCGAGGATTGGATGTTTCCTTGTTAGGGAATTTTTTTATTTTTGCAGTTTCCTTTGGAGATGTTGCTGGGGAGATATCCAATAGATTTTGGGAATTTCACTAGGGAAGTAAGTGTTTCGCAAGGGAAGTAAGTGTGGTATTAGATGTTTTTCTTGGTGAAAAAGGTTCTAAAATTTATTTGGCAATTTTAAGAATTTCTAGGGATTTTTTGTGATTTTTCGACATTTTTTGGGAATTTTGTACAAAATTTCAGGGAGGGTGCCGACCAACATGTTGTAAGAGGTGCCAAATGGCAGTGGCATGGTATTTTGGGGTACCTCGAGCAGGTGAAAGGATAATGCTAATCGGTATGTTGCTGGGAGATGACTATCAGCATGCCCCCTAGCCTCCTATAAAAAGGGGGTGAGATTTCCTCATTTTTCTTCCAGACTTTCTCTCTTCTTTTCTTTCTTTCAGAAAACTATTTTAGCATTCCAAAACCAAGAAATGGCTGCTTTCTCAAGCAGTGAGGTCCACCTGGCGTGGCTAAATTTCGATGATTGGGCAAATTTGGAATGGCGCGCCAGGGTGCCCCTTGCTCTAGGTAGTGAGAATGGTTGCGACTCATTCGACCCAACGCATCAGTGATCCTCTAGGGTGGTGAACCCTAGAGGCTAGGTATGTGTTGATGAACTTTGGTATTCTTTTCTTCTTTTCTTGGTAACGTTAACTTATTTTTTTTTCGAATTTTGACAACGGTTTTTCCTTTTGGCTTTGACAAATTGATATCTCTATGTTGAACCTGCGTTCTCGACAGACGATGGGATTTAAGGATGTCTGGGATGACCTTCCATTGATGGTGAGTTGGGTGGTGTCATCAGTCGATTTTGGTAGATTAGACGAGATGCCTCGTTCAACGGTTGTCCTTTGCACTTTAGGGGAGAGGTGGTGGGACACCACCCACACCATGGTTTTAGGGAGATAAGGGTGACTCTTATTGATGTGCAGTAGCTGCTAGGAAACTGTGAGGGGGCTCAGATAGAGGTGGATCGATCTTTGCGGGTAACGCTGACGGCGATGGAGATGGTGTTAGGTGATGTGGTGAGGATAGTCTATGGAGACTCTATTCATTTGTCTCTTTTGAGGGAGGTGTTGCTGAATCGATGGATCGACAAGACTGACGGGTTACAGGTGAGACAGATGGCCCGTTTAATTATTCTGCTGTTGTTGGGAGATTTTTTAGTGGAAACGACTGGCGATGTCTTCCACTTGTCGTTTTTGCCATTTTTAGGGTATTTTCGGATATTCCTGTAATACACCATATTTTTATGACTTTTAAATTTGGGGATTTATTAAATTTAATTTGAGATATTAATTTAATATTAATCCGAAAATTATTGTAAATATTTACTAGCATGATGAGATTTAGTAATTATTGGGATTTTTTTTAATATTACTTAACGGACAAAGTAATATGTATAATCAAAATTATTAAAAGGAAATTAAATCGGGACGCGCCGGTGTCATGTCGGGATTAAATTAGTATTATTAAAAGTGAAAAAATTATAAGTCACTCGTATGGTCATTTTGAGTGCGCCAATGTGTGCGAAAGGGTTGAGATAGTCAAAATAATGTACCCGTGGGTTTAGTTTGGGTCTCGGGACGTTTTTAGGCCTAATTAGCATCCCAGGAGGGCGTTTTGGACATTTCATATTTTTGGGTAATTAAACCCACGAATGTACCAAGGATATATCAGATTTTAGGGGTTGTCATGTAGGGTTAACATAATCAAAACCAAAGAACGACCATTGGAGAAGAAGTGGAGAAGCTTTCCAAGGAGTTCTAGGCCCAAAACTCTGTCGTTTACACCGCTGTCACCGCCAAAGTGTAGATCGCGCGGCGAGGAACACAACCACACCATTTTCTTCCACAAATCAGAAACAAAGATTTCCAGGCAAGTATCTATCTTGCTTTATTTTTAGTTAATTCTTCAATTATGTTAGTCTAGGGTTAATTAGGACTAGTTTCATGAAAGAAAGTATATATTGGAGACTAGGATTCGCATGTTATAGAGGTAAAAATCCTATTCTGGAAATCTAATACACATGTAGAGGATACACCATGAATTTTCATTGAGTTAGAAGTAGAAAATCTGGGAAAGAATTAGAAGAATTTAAATTTAAAGAAAAGGATTAGGGTTCTTGAAGTTTATGCAGATTTTACCCAATTGAATCGTTATCCTTGATGAAAACCCATATGTTTTACGTAGAAAATTATGTATTTGGGTATATAACACTTGTAGTATCATTTGTTGGGAGTTTGGGAGTTAAATATGAGGATTTGGTTGAGTTTGGAGAAGGATTTCTGTAACCTGGATTTCTGGAGTTTTGCCATAACTTCTTGATTGATCGATCGACCAAAGAGCATCGATCGATCGATGATCGATCGATCGAGCCCCTTCGATCGATCGACCCCTCCTAGAAAACTCATATTCCTCCTTTTAAATAGTTTATTTCGATTAAAAATAGTAGTAACCTTTAAGCATTATCGTTAGAACATTTTGGGACATAAAGAGGACCAGTAGGACATAGTAAAAAGGGAGCATTTAATGTAAGATGAATTTAGGGTTAACAGGGAGTGATTTACACATAAGAAATTATGGGAACATGTAACTAACGGAGTGAGTCTTGTAAGGAAGTTACGTTAGAGAATAAGAGAGTACCTACTGAAATTATACATAGGGAGATAGGTTACTATGAGTGATAAGAAGTAAGTATGGAATTACTTATAAATAAGATTAAAAGAGACGAGTCGTTATACGGGATAATCGAGTAATGTGTACTAAGAACGAATATCATACGTATGGGTCGTGGGGGTACCGAATTTAGAAATGGGAATAGTAGTGTATATATATATATATATATATATCAATGTGTTTGTGCATATACTATATATGTGTAAAAATCATGCCCGCGCTACTTCCTATCACTGAGGTTACCGCGTCGGGACAGTCTTATCTCGATGGGACCTTTATAGGGGATATTAACTTGTAGCCTAGAACATAGGACTCCTTGGTACAGGCTATCTGATTGATAATCAGATGGTCCTAAAAGATGTGAGGGTATGTGCTAACCTCTTAGTGACTTGGAACTATGCTTCACCGCAATTTGTATGTGTTTGTTATTAATACAATTCGAGAGTGATTCCGAACTAGTATTTCCCTTAGTACGAGTGATACGGGAACTTAATAGCAGAGTATGCCAGCACCATAAATTTTATGTGGGGTTGCGATAGTATTTATATTATTTGAGTGATTAATATATATAGACATGAAACTGGGAACTTCCTACTGTGAATAAAAGTAGTTAAGTAATGAATAAATACTCCGACTTTATTCTAAGTGTTTGAAAAGTTTGGTACAATACTATAATATTTTATAATGAAATGAGATTCATGCAAAAACTATATTTTCAGAAATTAATTATCTTAGCCCTAGTAATTGTCGGCATGAAACCTTTTGAGGAATTTAAGTTAAGGTAAACTTTTGGGGTTAATAGTGGGGTAGGTGTGCACACTATATGAGAGGTGAGAATTTCTCAAGAGAGTGTCGCATACTAATATGATTGTTGCATTAGCTTCTAAGCATTTTAAATACTTGCTAAACTAAATTTTAAACTATTTTACAATCGGGCTTTGACCCGTTTCCTGATATCTCTTCTCTCTTGTATATATATGTATATATTACTGGTTCCCAGCCACAGGGACGTCATGCTTAGATGTTTGGACTGGATGTGCTGCAGCTGACGTGGGAGTTGCAGGCCATTTTCTTAGATGACCTGCTTGTTGATTCCATTCTTAATTCAGTTTTAATTAGTGGGGCATGTGTCGCCCGTTCTCATATTCAGTTGAATTTGTCAGAGATTATGTTCATTTATCTTTAGTATTTTTCTCATTGGGATTTATTTACTGTCAGGATGGTTTTCTTTTATGGTTTTATAGTTGGTATTAGTTGTCTGAATGGTTAAATTATTGAGTGTTCATTCCCAGTCTTTATAATTGTGTGATTCTTATACTGTTAATTATTAAAGGTTTTATAATTGGATTTAATGAAATGGAAATAATGTTTTAATTAGTTTTGGCACTTAGCTTAATTATTTAGGGTGTTTAAATTGGAAAGTTTATTTTTCGATAGTGATGCTAAGAATGAACCAACCGTTCACCTTGCTTATAATTTAATAAAGGACTGATCACCCGGTATTTAATTAGGCGGGGTATCATAGGTGGTATCAGAGCATCAGGTTCTAGTGTCATTTAGGATCTGTATGGCTTATTTTTGCTTCCAGCTTAGTGTTTTTGATATAGAGTCCTATTTTTTAGGATTGTTGTATTCTTGCATTTATGCTTACGTCTTTAGCTATTCGAGATTTGTTAATAATAGTAGACTAATAAACTCCCTTCTCGTTTCAGATTCCTTCGAGTTACGCACCCAAGGACAGACGTGCCCAGGCCGAGAAACCAGTAGCTCCGGCTCAAGGAATGATGAACGCAACCGAGGTAGCCGCTATTATTGCTCAGGCGGTGAATGTCGCATTAGCGGTAGTGCAGCAGGCTCCACCCCAGATTCAGGCAGTGGCGCCAGTACCAACACAGCTTTCATCTTCATAGGAGCGGGTTAGGGATGCCTTTTAGAAGGCGCATCTCCCGGAGTTCTCGGGTAGTTTGGATATCATAGTTTCCAGCCAATGGAAGAAAGATATCCAGAGGCATCTATGCATGTACAAGTGCACGGACGTGCAGAAACAGCTGTTGGCTTCCTTCAAGCTAGTGGGGGCCTCTTTGTAGTGGTGGGAATCCACCACCACCTTGGAGGAGAGGGACACCATCACGATTCAGTTATTATGGGAGCGGTTTGACCGTAAATACTTCCCATCTACCGTGCAGACTGAGATGAGGTGGAAGTTGCTGAATCTAAAATAGAAGAATATGACTGTTCCTGAGTACGAGGAGGAGTTCACTAGACTTCTCACTATAGTACCAGACAAGGCACCCGCAGAGGGGAAGAAGATATTGTTGTTTGTGGATGGATTGGCCTGGAGGATCCGCTAGCATCTCATAGGCAATCTATCACTGAGTACCTACAAGGATGTACTTAACGCTGCGTTGTTACATTGTCAGGATCACCGCTTCCATCTTCAAGGAAGCAAACGAGTAGGATAATCCAGCCAACTGGGCAGGACAAGGGGCAGTAGTACAGGTGAGGCACCGGTGGCCCAGGGGCAGACTCGTCATAATCAGCAGAGTTCCCATCAGGGGGACCTTGCCAAGCGATTTTAATCGGGTGACTCCAGACAGGGATTTGGGGGATTTAGGTAGGGACAGTCTAATCAGCAGGGCCAACACCGTCAGCATCAAGGACAACATCAGGGCCAACAGCGTTTCTAGCAGGGCCAGTAGGGCCAGTGGCGGGGTGGTAACGACCAACAGGATCGTGGTTAGCAGGGATAGAGGGGAGGAAATTTTAGGGGCCGATGTTTCGGGTGTGTCAAGAATGGCCATAGGCGCCGGTATTGTCCAGAGGGAGATAGGTCCCCACAGCAGTAGGGTGCCCGTAATGAGCCACAGAGGCTACTACTCCTAGCTGCCCTCCCAGCACCAACTCAGGTACCATCCCTACCAGCCATCCTAGCAGCTCCATTATAGTAGGGGCAGTTACAGTACGAACGTGTCTAGAACGTCCACCAAGCAGCAGCTCCTCAGGCACCACCCACAATTGAGGGTATATTTCCTATCCATGGCACTATGGGTTAGGTTTTATTTGATACTAGGGCGACACACTATTTTATAGCTACTCATTTTGCAAAGGTCTTAGGATTATTAGCCACAACAGAGAGCACTGTGACATGCGTAGACTCACCACTGGGAAATGGGTCATTGATTTTCTTTATATACTGGGGCATGGGAGTAGAGATTGGTAGTTTGATTTTACCAGCAGACATGTTAGTCTTAGAGATGCATGAGCACGATGTTATTATCGTCATGGACTGGCTCGCCACACACAAAGCCATGATAGATTATTTCGATGGGAGTATTGTCTTTGTCATTTCGGGGCAAGAGATGTTTTTAGTGGCAATGCCTCGTCCATAGGGAGGCTCTTCCGTCATTTCTACTACATAGAGGAGGATACCTCTAAGGAGGTCATGATTCCCTTAGATTCGATCCCAATCGTTCGTGAGTATTCTGATGTATTTTAGGAAATATCGGGCTTACCTCCCAATCGAGAGATAGATTTTGTTATAGACTTGATGTCGGATACCCAACCGATAGCATGTGCTCCATACCGTATGGCTCCAGCGGAAATGAGGGAGTTACGGGATCAAATAGAGCAACTCTTAGGTCAGGGCTTCATTCGTAGGAGCACCTCCTCTTGGGGCTCTCCAGTTTTTTTTGTGAAGAAGAAAGATGGTTCACTGAGGTTATGCATGAATTATCGGGAGCTGAACAAGGTCACGATACGGAACAAATATCCGTTGCCTCGAATCGATGATCTGTTCGACTAGCCGAGAGGAGCGAATTTCTTTTCGAAGATAGATTTGAGATCGGGATACAATCAGCTACTGATTAGGGAGCAGGATGTGTCAATGACTGCTTTCTTGATGAGATATGGGTCCTATGAGTTCAGAGTTATGCCGTTTGGGCTGATAAATTCTCTAGCCATGTTCATGGACTTGATGAACCGAGTGTTCAGAGATTTTTTGGATCAATTTGTCATCGTCTTCATAGATGACATCCTGATATATTCACACACTGAGGAAGAGAATGCTAAGCACTTGAGGTAGGTTCTTCAGACTCTACGAGAGCATCAGTTGTATGCTAAGTACGAGAAGTGCAAATTCTGGTTACGAGAGATGCAATTTTTGGGGCATATTGTGTCAGAACTAGGGATATCGGTTGGTCCGAGTAAAGTGTCGGCAGTGAGGGAGTGGGGACAGCCCATGACACCAATGGAAGTGCGTAGTTTCTTAGGGTTAGACGATTACTATAGGAGATTCATCCTAGGTTTCTCCAAGATAGTGGGTCCATTGACGAATCTAACTCGCAAGGGGGTACTGTATGTTTAGACAATGCTTGTCAATTGGCTTTCGATGAGCTGAAAGATAAGATGACTTTGGCACCAATTCTTGCTCTACCCAAGCTGGTAATGGAGTATCCGGTTTACACCGATGCCTCTTTACGGTTACTCGGGGGAGTACTTCAGCAGGAAGAGAGGGCTATAGCCTTTGCCTCCCGAAGCTTAAGTCGCAGGAGAGAAATTACCCCACTCATGACCTAGAGCTAGCAGCGGTCATTTTTGCAATAAGGATATGGAGACATTATTTGTTGGGGGAGAAGTTTCACCTGTTCATAGACTAAAAGTCGGTGTAGTACCTATTCACTCAGTGAGAGCTGAATATGCATCATCTCAAATGGTTAGAGTTTGTGAAAGACTACCAGTTTGAAATTCAATACCATCCAGGAAAGGCTAATGTGGTTGCTGATGCGTTGAGTCGTAGACCGATAGATGATGTAGCGAACGTCTAGAAAGCGAAGTGGAAAGAGTTGGGTCACTAGAATGAAGTAGCCCGTTCCTTCATATTTGTCATGACAGTCACACCCGATATTGTTAGGAGGGTGATACAAGAACAATCGACGAAATCATTTTGTCATGAGCAGATTATACGACTTTTAACTGAGGGCATTGAGTCCTATTCAGTTAGGTCTGATGGAGGTTTGAGGTTTAATGGGAGATTGGTGGTCCCGAAAGGGGAAGACTTACATCATGCAGTGATGACACAGTCTCATGGGTCCATATTTGTGATGCATCCCGGAGGAGTTAAGATGTACCAGGATATGAGGTGGCAGTACTGGTGGAGTGGGATAAAGAAGGACAATGTTGAGTTCATGTCCAAGTATTCTACTTGCCAGATGGTAAAGGTAGACCACCAGAGACCGTCGGGGTTGCTTCAGCCGTTGGAGATACCCACGTGGAAGGGGAGAGTATTTCCATGGATTTCATTATTGGGCTGCCTACATCACAGCGGGTTCATGACTCCATCTGGGAGATCATGGACCGTCTGACTAAGGTGGCTCATTTTCTGCAAGTACGGACAGACTATACCACGGGACAGTACGCTCAGTTGTTCATTGCCGAGATTGTTAGGCTACATAGGGTGCCCCTGAATATTGTGTCTGATAGAGACAAAATTTTTGTGTCGCGTTTCTGGGAGAGCTTTCAGGAGGCGATGGGTATAGAGTTGAGATTGAGTTCAGCTTATCGTCCACATACGGATGGACAGACAGAGCGTACCAATCAGATGTTGGAAGATATGCTATGCATGTGTGTCCTTGATTTTGGAGGAGGATGGGAGCCGCATCTTCCACTAGTTGAGTTTATTTATAATAACTCCTATGAGTTCATGATCGGCATGGCTCCGTTTGAGGCATTGTATGGCATGCCTTGTCATTCTCCAACTTGTTGGCTAGAGGTGGGGGACAACAAGTTTCTCGGGCCAGAAGTAATTCCAAAAACCTCAGTTAGGATTGAGCTTACCAGGAGTCGCATTCGGGTAGCCCAGGACAGACAGAAAAGCTACGCAGATGCAAACAGGTCTTTCCAAGAATTTAATGTGGGGGACCAAGTATTACTACGCGTGTCTCCTATGAGAGGAGTGATGAGGTTTGGGAAGAAGGGAAAGTTGGCCCCAAGATACGTGGGACCATTTCCCATTATCGAGAGGATTGGGCCGGTGGCATACAGATTGGGGCTGCCAGAGCACTTGCACCGCATTCACGATGTATTCCATATTTCATCATTGAGGCGATACCTTCGGGATGATATGGCTCACACCCACATCGTGATAGAGGAGATTTACTTATAGCCTAATAGCTCTTACGACCAGTGGCTATCCTAGACCATAGCGAAAGAAGATTGAGGTCGAAGGTAGCCCCACTTGTACGGGTCCAGTGGGAGCATCATAATGTGGAGGAATCCACTTGGGAGCATGAGCCAGACATGCGCAAGAAATACTCAGAGTTATTTTTACCAGGTACGCCCTAATTTTTTCAAATTTCGGGACAAAATTTCGTTATTAGGGGGGAAGTATGTAATACCCTGTATTTTTATGACTTTTAAATTTGGGGATTTATTAAATTTAATTTGAGATATTAATTTAATATTAATCCAGAAATTACTGTAAAGATTTACTAGCACGATGAGAGTTAGTAATTATTGGGATTTTGTTGAATATTACTTAACGGATAAAGTAATATGTATAATCGAAATTATTAAAAGGAAATTAAATCGGGATGCGCCGGTGTCGTGTCGGGATTAAATTAGTATTATTAAAATTGAAAAAATTATAAGTCACTCGTATGGTCATTTTGAGTGCTCCAATGTGTGCGAAAGGGTCAAGATAGTCAAAATAATGTACCCGTGGGTTTAGTTTGGGTCTCGGGACGTTTTGAGGCCTAATTAGCATCCTGGGAGGGCGTTTTGGACATTTCATATTTTTGGGTAATTAAACCCACGAATTTACCAAGGATATATCAGATGTTAGGGGTTTTTATCTAGGGTTAACATAAGCAAAACCAAAGAACGGCCATTGGAGAAGAAGTGGAGAAGCTTTCCAAGGAGTTCTAGGCCAAAAACTCCGTCGTTTACACCGCCGTCACCGCCAAACTGTAGATCGCGCGAAGAGGAACACAACCACACCATTTTCTTCCACAAATCAGAAACAAAGATTTCCAGGCAAGTATCTATCTTGCTTTATTTTTAGTTAATGCTTCAATTATGTTAGTCTAGGGTTAATTAGGACTAGTTTCATGAAAGAAAGTATATATTGGAGACTAGAATTCGCATGTTGTAGAAGTAATAATCATATTCTGGAAATCTAATTCACATGTAGAGGATACACATTGAATTTTCATTGAGTTAGAAGTAGAAAATCTGGGAAAGAATTAGAAGAATTTAAATTTAAAGAAAATGATTAGGGTTCTTGAAGTTTATGCAGATTTTACCCAATTGAATCATTATCCTTGATGAAAACACACATGTTTTACGTAGAAAATTATGTATTTGGGTATATAACACTTGTAGTATCATTTGTTGGGAGTTTGGGAGTTAAATATGACGATTTGTTGGAGTTTGGAGAAGGATTACCCGTAACTGGGATTTCAGCAGTTTCACCATAACTGCTTGATCGATCGATCGACCAAAGAACATCGATCGATCGATGATCAATCGATTGAGCCCCCTTCCATCGATAGATCGACCCCTCCTGGAAAACTCACATTCCTCCTTTTAAATAGTTTATTTCGATTAAAATGAGTAGTAACCTTTGAGCATTATTGTTAGAACATTTTGGGACATAAAGAGGACCAGTAGGACTTAGTAAAAAGGGAGCACTTAATGTAAGACGAATTTAGGGTTAATGGGGAGTAATTTACACATAAGAAATTATGGGAACATGTAACTAAAGGAGTGAGACTTGTAAGGAAGTTACGTTAGAGAATAAGAGAGTGCCTACTGAAATTATACTTAGGGAGATAGGTTACTACGGGTGATAAGAAGTAAGTATGGAATAACTTATAAATAAGATTAAAAGAGACGAGCTGTTATACGAGATAATCGAGTAATGTGTACTAAGAATGAATATCATAAGTATGGGTCGTGGGGGTACTGAATTTAGAAATAGGAATAGTAGTGTATATATATATATATATATATATATATATATATATATATATATATATATATATATATATATATATAAAATAAAGTAGGATGGTGTTTTTACTATTCATAAGTTGGGGACATACTTTGTGGTTGAGATTGAATCCACCTAAGCTAGAAATGGAGCGTTGAGATTAATTTATGTCCTACAATACCTTTTTTGCCCCTCAAATTTTTGATTCCCCCTCTTTTGTTCCTTTCCAAACATACAATTTAATTCAAAATTTAGGGTATTTTGGAGAAAATAACAATGCTTCTCTACTTCTCTCACAAATCCTATCCCGATTCTCTCATTCTCTCCCCTCACATATTTGTCTCTCCCAATGAAAACCCTCCTCAGGTTGCCTTCCTCATCCAAGCTTGCCTCCTAAGGTAATCTCTCTTATACACTCACACACGCACATACACGAATCCGCCTCCACCATCATCTCCATCCGCTTCTGCATCCGCCTCTGTCTCTCGCTCTCACCCTCTTACACACTCACACACATAAACAATCACATATCTGGTAGATTTTTGTTTTTTCTAAATTTTGATTTAGTTTTTCTTAGTTATAAACATAGTTGTTTTTTGTGAAATTTTGATTTGGGATTTTTGCAACAAGTATATATAACTTTGATTTGGGGTTTTTGCAATAGGTATATATAATTTTGATTTATGGTTTTTTGAGTTAATATGGTTGATTTGGTGTTTTACAACAGGTATATTGAGCTTCCAAGAGGTATAGAAGAGCTTGCAACATGTATATTGAGCCTCCAATGAGTATACACCATGGGAACTTTCAAATCTGAGTTTTAGGTTAGGTTTCTATCATAGTTTGTGTTCATTTTGATTGTATACACATTGCGTGTTGTTTTTGAATGCACGATTGTGTGGTGTTTATGAATGCACGAGTTAGTGACGATTGCATAGTGTTTATGAATTCACGATTGCGTGGTGATTCTGAATGAATGTTTATTTCGCTCTTTGATTTGAAGGGT
Source organism: Sambucus nigra (assembly GCA_949130495.1). Taxonomy (NCBI): domain Eukaryota; kingdom Viridiplantae; phylum Streptophyta; class Magnoliopsida; order Dipsacales; family Adoxaceae; genus Sambucus; species Sambucus nigra. The sequence continues at coordinate 265,492,233 of OX422223.1, forward strand.
ATGTTATTTTAATGTTTATGTTCCTGCTTGGTTAGTGATTTTGTTTTTTGAATAAAAAATATTAGTGTATTAAATGGGGTTCACATTTACGTGTTAACTTATTTATTTATTTTAGTTTGCTTTAGTCAATGTATTTATACTTTCATTGACATATTTTGGTTTCGTTTTGCTTCAGGTTAAACACTAATTTGAACTAACCACTAATTTGGGCATTTGTTTCGTTTTTAGATTTCCCCCCGATAGATGTAGCTAATGATGGTGGTGGATAAGGTTCTATTAATTTTTGTTGATTTTTGTCAGAATTAAGTATATTATAGATTTATGAAATTAGGTTTGTATTTGTTGTCTTTGGGTTGTATGTACTTATGGTTGGATTAAAGATTCTCAAAACACATTACATTCACAAATGTCTATGTATGTTGAATGGAAATGAGCCTAAACATCAAGAAATGGCTATGTACGTTATTTTGCTATTTATGAGAAACTCTCCCCTTTTGGTAAGAAACTATTTATATGTTTGCAGCTATGTTTTCTCCTGATACAATTTTGTCTGATAAATGTTAAATGAGTTGTGATACTCTCTTATGGATGTTTTAAACCTTCATTTTCACGATATGTACTTGATGCACTTTATGTCAGAGTTTGAGGTACTTCTACTATAAAAAAAAAAAAGCTAAACTAACGTTGGGGTTCAAACTTTTGATTTGGGGATTTTCTTAAAATTTAGGGTTCCTAAAATGGTTACTAATTCCCATGTATGCTTAGTTAACACCGTTTGATTGTTAACACTATTTCAAAGCAATATTTGCTTAGTTGAATCCGACAATGCTGTGTCGAACAACTTATGATTATTATATATTTTTTTTACCGTTGAGGAGGTATCTCAAATATTAATTATTTTGGTGTAAGATTTAGTATTAACGTCATATTTCAAATGTTTGTCCAAATGTAAGATTTAGTATGAACATCGTCTAAATGGTAAATACAAATGGAAGAATGTTTCTTTTATTTATGTGTTTTGTAATCTTTGCTCGAAATCTAATCAGGGTCGATCTCTAGATGTTAGGGGCTCAAGGCGAACTCTTGAATTGGGTAAAGGGAATTATTCCATCTTCTCTCACACAGTACGTAGCCTTATCTTTCTCTAAATTTTCGTTTCATAGTTGTAAACATGTTTGTGTTGATTTCTTAGAGCTTTAGAAGAGTAGTTTTATTTTGATTTTTTAGAGCTTTGTTGAAGATATGTTTATGTTTACGTTTATTTAAATGTATTTATGGTACTAACGTGATATGTAGGTAGTAATCTGGGCTTAGCTTTGGAGGTACTAACGAGTTTATTAGGTTTTTTATTTGTGTTGGTTGAAGATCATTCGTTGGTTGGAGGTACTAACGTTTCATTATTTTTTTTTTTCCTTTAGTCATGTCACTTGGTATCTATTATTTTTTAGGTTGTACTATAGTATGAAAAATATGCTTGCTCTCTGCTTTGATATAATGATTGCTCATTCATTTTATATATACGTCACAGTTGTAGTTGGTGCTTAGGAAAAAGTGGAAGTTTATCCAAACTCTACTAATTTATGAAACAATATCCTTCTTTGTAAGATTCGTTGGTAAAAAAAAGTCTTTAATACTTCGGTTTTGTATATTACTTTCATTGTTAGATTGGATTAAAATTTTAGTATCCATATATCCATATCTTAGAATGAGTATTTTCATTGTTTATATGTCCCCGAATTGCAAATGTGTATTCATTGGGGGCATGTAATCATATGGTGTAGGTTGATCTGGATGAGTTCATTCGAATGCTACTGGTTAAGATGTGTTCAACATAATCATCTTTGTAAAAAAATTATGTTTTATACATGTTCATTTGTATATTGTTTTATTTTACCGTGGATAGTTGTTTGTATCAATAAATTTTCATATTTTTTTTATTGTTGGCAACTTATATGCTTAAGGATATGGAACTCTTATGTACGAGTGTGTATACTCTTGCATTATTTTCCAGTTTTATTCATAATTTGTCTTTTTCCACTGAAACGTGATTACTATCCGAATACAAATACAATATGGGATAAAACTATGTATTTCGTAAATGTGCAAAGTTATTGAGCTCTATAATTAATGTGGATGTGTGAGGAGAAATGCACAGTGCTGCGGCCAAGATGCTTCCTTTTTTTTAATCATAGGTGAATAATGTGATTAATGATTGGTATAGTTTTTGTAGTCATTCTCCAATCCTTATTATGGATTGGGAGTTATATTATGGTTTAAATTAATAAAAGCAATGATATTGGTTCTATTTTGAAGTTTGTTGGATTCTCTGCTTTTCCTCTTATGTTGTAGATGATTATGTGGATGCAAGGCTCTAAAAAACGCGGGGCGTGATCGAGGTGTGGAGGCCAAGCCTTAAGCCTTAGAAGCCTAGGCGGGCCTAGGCGTAAAAAGGCGTGAAAAGGCGTTTAGGCGTTTTTAATGTATTTTAATATTTTTTAACCATAACAAGGCTATTAAAATACTAAAATTGTACATATCATAAATATATGTCTGAATATTTACAAATAAAAATACTATTTGATTATTTTGGATGAGATAATGGTCCGGTTTGTAAAAAAATCTTTAAAAGGCGATATCGTTTCACTAAATCATTGTTGTTTTTAGAGAAAAAGTACGCCTTAAGGGTCTTACCAAGCATAAGGCGTCAAAATCTTAAGTCGGGGCGTTTCTCTTAAGCCTCAAGCCTAGGCGTGCCTAGGCGGAGCCTAGGCGAGTTTTTTAGAACAGTGTGTGGATGTAAGTTGCCAATCATTTAGTGTTATGTAATGTTAAAATTGCATGAATCTACATATAGTAAAAATTGTACAAGCAAAGGTAAATGGTATATTATTAGCCAACACGCAACTCAATTTTTTTTCTGTTCGTGGGATTCGAAAGTCAATGTTTGAAGATTTCAGATTTATAATTTCATTTTCAATCTTTTTATTTCCTCAATGTATCTTCTACGTATCGCGGCAAGGAATTGATCCACCATGTATACATTTTAAAGCTTACTACACAAGTTCGTTGAGATGAAAAGCATGCCTAATGTTGCGTAGACTTGCAACTATCTTGACATGGATACACTATGATCGTTGGCAAATCCCTCCATTTGTAAATCCCTCTTTTTGTATGTTTAGTGTTTCTAGATGTCCTTTTTGAATCATATATTCATGTTGATAATATGGGTTCATCAAACATATTGGCATTTGAGAATCGGTATAGGTTAATACGTACTTTGTCATTATTGATCTATGCTTATAGTTTATTCAGTATCTACATGTCTTAATCAATGCACATCGTTTTTGCCTTGGATAATTCTTCTTAATTCTATCATTTTAGCATTTCTATCAACATGTACCAAGTTGTCTAATTTTTAGCGTGTTTTTGATATACAATATCTCTAATTAAATGTGATTGTTATGTATCTAGAAAAAAGTGAGGGATACTCAATATAAATAAATCCCTTCCAACTTTATTGTATCAGTACTCTAAAATATCTAGAAAGTCTTTGATTAAACCATTTTGTTGCAAAAACAAAAAAACATTTTTTATCATTGAGTTTTGGGTGAGTTAGGTTTTTAAAATCTAATCATTAAATGGAAGGATTGATTATGAAATGGAATGATCTATTCTAAAATTCATAGTGATTTGTGTGTTAATTGATGATGATAAGAATCTTTTCCTACACTAATATTCAAGCTGCGGCAACATCTTTTCTTAAAATTCAAGCTGCTGTAACCTTTTCAATTGAAATTTTCTTTGAATTTTGATCTACTGAATACAGGGATGGCATGTTGGAGAGAATTTTGGGATCAGATTCTAGACAGGTGTAGTTCATCCGAGTTCTTTATTAGCATCCGTATCCTCGATAATTCCTCCAAGGTCTATATTATATTATTCTTTATGCTTATTTTTCACTTATATAACAATGTCTTCCTTTGCTCATTTTTCCCTAGTATTAAAGGAGTAAACAAGAAGGGGCTTGGTCAGTGCAGTGAGATTGGAAATAGATGATGGGATTGGTGATGAGAATGAGTTACATCATAAGTTGAGAGAATTGAGACTATGCATAAGTGAGATAACTTGGGCAGTGAATATTGACCCAACCTTTTTTTATTGAAATTCCTTTTCATTTTAGTTTGGATGTGTTCTGAAAATATGTTTATTTATTTTTGGTTGAAATAGTATGCTGGGTGTATGAGTACAGATTAGTTTTAGGCACGCGGTATATCTTCTACTTTCGTAGTTTTTTGTATTTTGTTAGAGAAATTGAATAACCTTCTTCTACATTTTTTCTTAAAAAGTAACGAGCATGATCTCATCTCTCTCTCTCACACACAGACTCTTAATGGTGATGACGATGAGTTTCTATCTTGATTTGTTTATTATATATAAGGTTTGTATCTTAATTTGTTGTCATTTCTATTTTACATTGAGGGTTCTCTAATATATATTTTTTTATCTAACATGGTGCAACCTAAACTTATGGTCGTATAGGTGTGAAGTATGAACTATGAAAGGGACAATAAGGGTGCTTCAATACGAAGTATGAATAGGAAAATCAACCTTCTTCGATCCAAAATAATAAAGCATCCACTAGAAGAAGAGATCGAAGAAACATCTACCACCACCAATGGTGAGTCCTCACCCAAACCCAAGGTTCGATCGATTCGACTAAGGTCCCCGAGGCAGAAATCCATCTATTTCATCGAGGTAAAGGCCCCATCAACATCTTAAAATAGATCCAAGGAGATTGGGTCCAAGACATACTCAAAGTCCCAAGACATTCTCGATTCTGCTAGGAGGTTGGGTTCAAGACCAATTCAAAGTCCTAATCAGGTCGAGGCGTGTCCATTTGATTTTAACCCAAAAATGGAGAGCCCCATGACTCCTCACTGAAGGCTATCACCAAGATACGATTCCAAAAGGTATTTATATATAATTGAAGGATAGACATAAATTTAAAATATAAGTAATTGCATACTGTAACGATTGGCATAAACCTCATGCATATTGATCTGCTTTCTTTTTCTCAACTGGATAGGCAAAGCTTGACACAAATCACCCCTTGGTTTTTTCTTCTATACTATGAATATCTCTTATGAAAAAGAATATTCCCTCCAAATGACTCTTTCATTGCTGTAGAAATTTCAATGCTTTCTTTGTAGATTACAGATATGAATATTGGAAAGTGTCATTTGGACCAAAATAAAGAGAATATATTGTCCACCAAAACAGAGCAGATGTTAAGTGCATATGGTAAGTGCCTAAGACGGACTAATTACAGAACTTCCTTATTGCAATGCTTAATATGCATATGGCAAAGTATTTAGTCGGTCTCTATTGGCAAAGGTAAGATGCAATGCTTAATATTGGTAGTAAGTTGCAATGCTTAATACTGGCACATGTAAGCTGCAATGCTTAATAACAATTTAATGGCACATTTAGTCACATTTAGTCGGTCTCTACTGTCACATTTAGTCGGTTTGATGACAGTTTAATATTTGTACTGGCACATTTAGTCGGTCTATACCGGCACATTTAGTCGGTCTCTATTGGCACATTTAGTCACACTCTTAATAACAGTTTGATGGCACATTTAGTCGGTCTCTACCGGCACATTTAGTCGGTCTCTACTAGCACATTTAGCCACACTCTTAATAACATTTTGATGGCACATTTAGTCGGTCTCTACTGGCAAAGGTAAGCTGCAATGCTTAAGGTAAGCTACAATGCTTAATAACAGTTTGATGTCTTCCGAGACACATGTGGATAATTTTAAATATCCTTCTATGTTTGATGACCATAATAGTGTGGTATTTACATTAGGTAACTGAGATGCAAGTGCATAAGTGCAAGCCTTATTTAGAAACTACAGGTTATATGAATTTTGATGGCAGGGATTAGCAGATTGAGAGTGATTATTCTATTGAGGAAGATATTATTCAACTACAAAATGAAGAAAATATACATAAATAGGATATATATATTATTAAAAACTAGACTTATCGCCTCGAAAGATGTCCGAGTAACGAGGATTATTTAAAAAATTTATGGTATGCGCAAATTTAATGTGTAATTTATGTTTATTTATGTTTCTAATCAATCTCTAGAAAGTCCAAACAGCAATGCATGCTTTGTTTACGTGAAAAATAAACAAATCTTTTGTTCATGTCAAGGAGAAGGATTAGGTTGTTATTTTTATTTCATGTATACATATAATTTTACCTTTATTTTTGTGTTATTTGTTCTGTTTTTCCAAATACTGGCCAATGTTATTTCTGTGTTTGAAGCAAAGACTAGCCATGTGTATTATATATTTACATTTACATGAGGATGACTTTTGTTGTTTGGACACATTTGTGTTATTTGAATGAATGGCTCTTTTTCTGTCCTACTTCTAGCTGACTTGTTTCTACCTGTTGAAGATTCAACAGAACTCCTACCCATATTCAACAGTAGCTTGACCTACTGCTACCTGATGATCCTCATTATCAACCTTTTTTTGTCAAGTCTACACTCCCAATATGTACACTTGCAATGAATCTTACGTTTCCTTTTTATGGTAGCCTAATTTTGGGTGTGGAAATCTTTTTTTTACAGGGAACTGGAGGAGGATTATCTCCTAAAAATCTTATGAGTATGAGATCTCAACATTCTAACATCGATCACTCCAGTATTTTCCAAACAGGTATTGTCACAATATTAACTTTGCAGATCAATATCAATAACATTAAATTGGGTGTTTAGTTTTAAAGTTCAATAACATACGAAGTTTAGTTTTGTTTAAACTAAATCAATAACTATGTTGCAGATCAATATCAATAACTATGTTAGTGATGTTTAAACTTTGTATGACTTTGGATCTAACTTTGCATATCTAATTTTGTTTATTTGGAGAATATATTATGTGGATTTAGAAAAATTTGTATGTTATTGATTTGTACACAGAAATGCTCAATTCTATATTTCATCCAACTTTAAACATAATTTTTTTTTGTTGGTCCTTCGGTGTAAACGCCCAATTTATAGGGAAGATCTATTGATGTTATGGAAATCAACCAGATGCCGAATTTACATTTGCGTCGCTGTCTCTGCCACGTCGGTGCATTATTCTTTTTCTTTATTTAGATGGAGTGTTCTTTTAATTTAATTCTTTCCGTTTTTCTCATCCGGACTTTGTCCTCCATTTCAGTCCTACAAATGTTCACACTAGATGAATCTGACAAAATGTTCCTTTCAAATTTCTTACTTTGGTTATAAGTTTAGAACCGTATGGTCATCATAGTCGTAATCAAGACTATTATATACAGGTAATCATGATGATAACTGTTGGGTTCTTCCGGTTGCAGCCTGATCTTCCCAAGCCATTTTGGCGCTACCCAATTTCATACATAAGCTACGGGTCATGGTCACTACAGGTAGTTCTACTAGAGTTCTCTGAATTTAACAAATTTAAATTTTGATGTTGGTTTTCCAAAATTGTTCAAATCTGATTTCATTTTCTCATGTGCTGATAAAAAATTTTGATGTTGGAAGTGCCTTATAAGGCGGATCTGGTGGTGTAATGTAGCATTTTGCTCATTTAAAGTGCGGTCGATTAAAGTGATGGTGATGGACAACGGCCAGTGGAAAATAGTCCAGACTTTAGTTTTCAACTTTTTTCTTTATTGCTTCTTATAGAGTTTAAGGCACAATGTTTATGTATGCTGCCATATATGTGTCTGTTGTTGTGTTCTTCCACCATGTTATTTTTACTCATTTGGTCAGGTGTTAGTCATGTGTAATGTGACCAATTTGTATCATGTATATTGTTCTTTATGTATGCAATTTTTAGTAATTGTACATTTTTTGTTATAAAATTTGTGCATAAGAAGATTGAGCAGGGTTGTTGACCTGCGGTTCAGTTTTATATTTTGTGATTGGTCACTTTATATTTTTTTATGGACATTTGTTCTCATTTCAAACTGTACAAAGTTTTGTTTGCTATTGTTAATTTTCTTTGTTGAGTACTGGTATTGTTAAAGAATGTGTTTTTCATTTCTTCAATAGGGTGGATAGAACTATAAATAAATAAAATTTTGTCCAAAATTTTTAAATTGCCTACAATTATGGGTTGTAAAAAACTTTGACTTAATACGTATGTACCACGGTGTATGTATGTATGTATTTAAAAAAAACTTTCAAAAAATTCCCAATTGTTTAAAATTAATAAGTTTGTATCATAGATTATTTAAAAAATGGTTAATTTATTGGGAACTAAAAACGACATGGTCCTATCAACGACGTACTATTTCAAAAATTAGCGTCGTGCCTTCAGGCACGGGCATACCCTAGTATATATATATATATATATATGTATATTTATGAATGTGTTTGTGCATATACTATAAATGTGTAAAAATCATGCTCGCGCTACTTGCTATCACTGAGGTTACCGCGTCGGGATAGTCTTATCTCGATGGGACCTTTATGGGGGATATTGACTTGTAGCCTAGAACATAGGACTCCTTGTTACAGGCTATCTGATTTATAGTCAGATGGTCCTAAGAGATGTGAGGGTATGTGCTGACCTCTTAGTGACTTGGAACGATGTTTCGCCTCAATTTGTATGTGTATGTTGTTAATACAGTTCGAGAGTGATTCCGAACTAGTATTTCCCTTAGTACGAGTGATACGAGGACTTGATAGCAAAGTATGCCAGCACCATAAATTTTATGTGGGGTACCGATAGTATATATATTATATGAGTGATTAATATATATAGACATGAAACTGGGAACTTCCTACTGTGAATAAAACTAGTTAAGTAATGAATAAATACTCCGACTTTATTATAAGTGTTTGAACAGTTTGATACAATACTGTAATATTTTATAATGAAATGAGATTCATGCGAAAAATTTATTTTCAAAAATTAATTATCTTAGCCCTAGTAATTATCGGCATGAAACCTTATGAGGAATTTAAGTTAATATAAACTTTTGGGGTTAATAGTGCGGTATGTGTGCACACTAGATGAGAGGTGAGAATTTCTCAAGAGAGTGTCGCATACTAATATGATTCTTGGATTAGCCGGTAAGAATTTTAAATACTAGATAAACTAAATTTTAAACTGTTTTACAATCATGCTCTGACCCGTTTCCTGCTATCTCTTCTCTCTTGTATATATATGTATATATTACAAGTGCCCAGCCACGGGGGCGTCATGCTTAGATGCTTTGGACTGGACGTGCTGCAGCTTACGTGGGAGTTGCAGGCCATTTTCTTAGACGACCTCCTTGTTGATTCCATTCTTAATTCAGTTTTAATTAGTGGGGCATGTTTTGCCCATTCCCTTATTCAGTTGGATTTGCCAGAGATTATGTTCATTTATCTTTAGTATTTTACTCGTTGGGATTTATTTACTGTCAGGATGGTTTTCCTTTGTGGTTTTAATGTTGGTATTAGTTGTCTAAATGGTTAAATTATTGAGTGTTCATTCCCAGTGTTTATAATTGTGTGATTCTTAAACTATTAATTATTAAAGGTTTTATAATTGGATTTAATGAAATGGAAATAATGTTTTAATTAGTTTGACACTTAGCTTAATTATTTAGGGTGTTTAAATTGAAAAGTTTATTTTTCAATAGTGATGCTAAGAATGAACCAACCGTTCACCTTGGTTATAATTTAATAAAGGACTGATAACCCAGTATTTAATTAGGCGGGGCGTCATAATTCCTCGCTTTGATTGGGGGAGATTGACTTTAGTGACCCTTTATTCGTCTTTGGATGCATTTAGACGGTGCTGCCGACAGACCTGTACTGGCACCACGTATCTTTTGGAGGTATTCTTTAGTTTATTCAATTTCCTTTATGCATTCGCATATTCCTTTATGCATTTTATTCTTTTTATTGATGACTCTTTTTCCTTCGTAGACGTGGTAATATGAGGTCATTGGGATTAATGCCCAATTGATTGCTTTTAAGGATTAGTCTATTGGGGACTTCTACCGGATGCACCGATGGTTGAAGTCCAATCGACAATCGAGGCGGTCCCTCTCTTTAGGGATGGTGTGTTAGGTCTTGAACGGACTGACGAGCGATCGGGTAAATCTTCTTTCTTCTTAAGACCATTTTTCCTTGAAAAACTTTTCAGATATTGATTTTTCACTGGGAATTTTATAGGTGACATTCTATCCCCGGGGGACGGCCATCCAGCATGCGAGATTGACTAGGGGAATGCATAGCTGCATCATCTGTTGGCGCATAAGTTTGGCTACTCCTGGTATTTAAGGGAGAAAGTATTCCGATAGGTCGTGATGGTGCCACTTGTGAGGCCCCCGATGTTTATGAGGCAAGATCGGGAGATGTCAAAGGATGCGAGGGTGGCAGCGATGGTCAACGAGACTTATTCGTTGTATACCGACACGGCGGAGACCTATGATTACTTGGATTTTGTGTCAAGCTGGCTGATGCAACCCAAGATATATGACGTTATTCCTCTCCCCCATGCGATATTGAGTCGTCCAGTGGGGTCGTCCCACAGTGCAGGTGGTGTGTTGATATTGGCAGCCGCGACGACCTCGAAGGTTCCCTCTGTGCGATTGGCTCCTCCTTCTTATAACATCTTGCAGTCAAACAGAGGGTCGGTGCATATGTTTCAACGTCCCAATGCAATGGACCCAGAGGACCTGGGGCTGATAGAGGACATGCTTCATCCAGTGGTATACCTTTCATCTCTTTATCTTTTAATTTTTTGATTTCTTTCTTTGCCTCAGACTGACTAATTTGCTCTTTTCTATTTTTTTCTTGTGGAACATTCGGGTGTCAACTAACAAGATGAGGGACATTTGGGATTGGGTAGCTTTCGTGACTTCTCAGATATAGGATTTGATCCCGATTCCACCTTTTTTGGTGTCATCTACCTCATCTGAGGCAGGATCTAGTTCGGGGAGCGGAGTTACATCATCTCGTCATTGGGGAAAGCGCATGCGCTGCAAGGAAAGAGGTTCTTAGAGAAAGAGAGTGAGAGAGAGAATGTAGGTGTAAGTTTGTACGTGTGTGTGTGTGTGAGAGAGAGAGAGAGATAGAGAGAGAGAGTTTGGGGGGTTAGGGATGAGTCCCATTATTTTTGTTATTTTTCCTTTCCTACAAGGCAAATGTAATAAAGAAATATCTATGCAATGAAATGGGAATTTGTTAATTTTTGTTTTAATGACTTAATGCATATGCACTTTTTACTTTGCTGATGATACCATAAAAATATTTAAAATAATTTGGGAGAAAAATCTATTACAACAACTGGACAAGTAAAGATATAGGGAGAACAAAATTCTGAAATCCTTAGAATAAAGATTATTTTTATTGAATTTTTTTATTTTGACAAAAAAGGAAAAAGGGAATTTTTAAAAATAGGGGGTTATCAATCGACATGCCCCTTATCCTGCCTATCGGTAGGTCATTTCAGTCTAATCACCCCAAGGATTTGATTTCACTTTCTTTACGTACTTGGTCCTTGATGGGGCAGGGTTTCCTCCAGATTTTGTTAGACTTTTATGTTTATCCAAGTTTTTCAAGTCTAAAAGGGATAATGGTGGAGTAATTTCTTCACCCATCCACAATTCCTTTCTTTTGCTTACTTCTTGCTTCTTGTCTCATAATTTTGCAATATGGCTATTTATGGAAGTGTTGAATTCGTTTCTTACCTCGAAAACTTAGAGATAATGTTCTCATATAATGTAGAGTATTATGCTTTTAACATGCGTCGGGTTTAATTAGGGCACAATCGGCCTATAGAATGGAACATTTTGATGGGAACAGTGGAATTTTGGTACCCTGAAGACCACATCTTTCGCTTTGGCTTGGACGAAGCCTGTCAAACTTATGAAGAGTTCTATGCAATATTGGGGATAAATCCTAGTGTTGCAGCGGCCATGCCTAAATTTTCCCAATCTCCTCGGGAGCTGTTAGCAGGACTTCTCTATATCTCGTCCTTAGCGGAACGATCATTGGTTATAGGAAGAATTATCTCTCTCCCGGTTGTACTGCATTTTGTGCATTTGCAAGATGTAAGAAATTTGAGTTATTTCGGAGTCGTAATTTCGGGCTTGATTTCAAAATTAATGTTAGTGATCAGTGACTTTTTGGTGGATCCATAACTTACAGCCATCACTTCGTTGATGTCGTACCATTGCAATCCTGCAACGGTAATACTAGAGGAGACTCTGAATGGTCTAGATGCTTGGCGGGAAGGCCGTTATAAATTCCTAAGGGGCAACCTAGTTATACTGTTCATGTGGTTGTCGAAGATATTCTGTATGGCGGTCCCTCCTGAATATCCCGTGGCAATTGTGCCAAATTTCTTTTTTCACTACTTTATCAGCGTGGGATTTGACATTAAGAGCAGGGAAAACTAGTTTGTGGAGCATGGGGCTCGAGGTTTGCCTTGGTCAGTGCCTTAGTAAAGAGAATTATTGCCCATTCTAGAACTGGGGGAATACTAGTATGTTAGGTTGGTTAGCCTCCGGCAGACCTCTTTCTACTTTCCCTTGCGGATCTTGCACCAATTTGGCCGGGAGTGGAGCAGATTGTGCCACCTCGGACACTAGATTTCTTTCATGTGGAGGATTTCATAGAGTGTTTGCGCATGCCACTAGGCTCTCTTTATGGGAGAATCGTTAACTGTCGATTCATCCTTCCCAGTCTATTGGTAGAGTCTGACATGTTTTCAGGGATTATAGGAAGTGTTTACGGAGGATAGTGGTTGCCAAGATACTGGTTGTGGATACGAAATAAAGGTGGTTCGCCATATCTGACACCATGGAAGGAGGTGTTTTTATTTTTCCTAGTTTGGTCCGGTCTTACCATTCCATGGAGTGTCTGTGGCATTCTATTCATACAGGGAAGGTTTGGGAACCCCAGGATGTAGATGATGATGGACCTAGTTCCTCTAGAAGCTGTGGGTAGGATCCCTGGGGAATTTATTTTGTGAAGCCTTTATGATGTGTTTGGTTATGTATCTGGTTACTTTCAGGTTGTGTGGGAATAATTTGGGAAGGTTGTTTTAGGAGTAACTAGTTTCTGTCTGCTTTTATTTGGTTTTATAAAGGTAGGGTTAGGTTAGTTAGGGAAGGTTTTTGACTCCCTATGCTGATGTATTGTAATGGAAAAAATTTCATCAATAAAATAAAGAAACTTTTAATTTATTGTTGTGCCTCTTAATGAGGTTTTACATTTGAATTATATGTACCAATCACTAAGGCATACATAATCCTTTTGTTCTTGTATATGATAAAATGAACTATCATTCTCGGGGATAAGAAAAGAATTGTATTTTGTGAAAAAGAAGGGGGATGTGCTCATGTGAAGCGTATGAGATGCCTACGTACCTATATGGGTTTACAAAAATTTCTGAGTTTCATTTTTGAAAGTAAAAAGTTTTTTAGAGGATCAAGACCCACATAGTTCTAAGTAAAGGTAAATGGAGATTTTTTTAGAATAGAAGGGAGATGAGAAAAAGTGTAGCGCGCCAAGATTTCGGACTATGGATAGAATTTCTTAAGATAATCCTGGTTTATTGGATGGGGCATATCTTCCCCCATCATGGTCGGTGGTCATAGTGGCGCCACGGATAGTATCTTCTTCACAATATAGGGGGCCCTCCAATTGAGTTTGAATTTCCATTTGGGGTCCCAGATGGGTTCTACTATTTCTTTAAGGGAGAAATCCTCTTATCGGACACCACAGTCCTTGACTCTCCATTTGAATGATCGCGCTATTCGGTGATGGTACCCTTATATATGATACAGATCCTTTAGTCTCCTTTCATCTAAGACTGACAACTCGTTAAGATGGATTTTATGCCAATCTTCCTCGTTGATTTTTCTTTCAAGCATGACATGGAGTGAAGGAATTTCTAGGTCAACGGGTAGGATTGCTAACATATCGTTACCAAAGAGTAAGGGGTAGCCCTATTAGATGGTCAAACTGAAGTGGGCGTAAGGGATCCGATCAACCCAATCTCGAAAACTTTCTCTCGTCTTACTGATGATGGCTTTAAGGTTTTTATTGGCGTTTGGACTACACCTTTAGTTTAAGGTTGGTAGGGTGAAAATTTATGTCTTTGAGTCCCATAATAATCGAATACTTGTGTGACTTATGCCTCGAAAGGCAACCCGTTATCTAACACTAGCTCATTTCGAGACTCCATATCGGCAGATGATATTTTTTCGGATGAACTTGGCCAGCTTTTTAGCATTCATCACTGCGTATAATTAGACTTTGACCCATTTATTGAAGTAGTCAGTGGAAACTAATATGAATTCATTCCCATTGGAGGATTTTGGTGAAACTTTCCTTATGATATCGATGCCCCTGTGTAGAGAACGGCCAAAGAGAAGTCATATTGTACACTTCCCATGGAGTCAAGTGTTGGAGGTTGGAAAACTGTTGGCATTTAAGACATCTTTGAACATAGGCGGTGCAATATTGAACCATGGTAGTCCAATAGTAACCCTATTGAGTTATTTTCTTAGCGAGCATATGACCATTCATGTGGGGTCCGCACTCCCTACTGTGGATTTTCGGCATCATCTCTTTAATGTCAGCCCCTGCGATGTAGTGTAAATGGGTTCCATCGAAGTTTCTCTTGAATAGTGCTTTATTACAGACAATGTATTGGACAGCCAGTTTATGGAGGGTTGCTTAGTCTTTCTTGTTATAACCTTAGGGATACTTACCATTCTTGAGGAGGAGCCACATATCATAGTACCAGCAATTAGGATATTTTTTTATGATGAGCTCAATGTGGTAGCAATGGGTAGGTTTAGCTTAATTTTGGACTAGGAAGGGGGCCATTGTTATTCCTTTAGTCATGTCAATCATGGGGGATAAGGTATTAATGGCATCAACTAGGTTGTTCTTTGCTCGGGGAAGGTAGTGGAAGGAGATATCTTAGAATTAGGAGGCCAACACTTCTAGGTGGACATGGAAGGGTAAGAGTTTTTCGTCTTTGACTTTCCATCTTTTTATTACTTGATCGGTGATGAGGGATGAATCCCCATAGACATCTAGGTATCGAATTCTTTTCTTGAGAGTGACTTTGAGGCCTACCGTGCACGCCTCGTATTCAGTCATGTTATTGGCGCAGGGAAAATCCAGCTTGATGGAAATGGGAGTGTGAGGGTCATCAGGGGCAATTAGGGGTATCCCAATACCATACCCTTTCTTGTTGGCGGCACCATCAAAGAACATTCGTCATTAAAGGTCTTCTTGTTATGTAGAAAGGATATTCTCATGCGGGAACTTAAAAATCAAAAAATTAGTTTCTTCTATAGAGTAGTCGGCGAGGTAGTCAAAGATGGCTCTTCCTTTCATGACTTTTTATGTGACATACACAAAAATAAAATCCGACCATAAGCATCAGTCATCGGGCCATTCGGCTAGACAAGGTTGATTTCTCGAGTATGTAGTTGATGGGATCCATTCGGGACACAAGTTTGAGGGGAAAGGAGAGCATATAGTGTCGTAGCTTTTGGGTGACCCAAACAAGGGCGACACATGCTTTTTCCAAGGTAATGTAGTTAACTTTGTACCCGGCCAACTTGCGACTGGCATAGTAGATGGATCTCTCTTTACGAGATTCTTCAAGGTATTGGGCTAGCAAAGTCCCAACTGCAGTATCTATTACGGTCAGGTATAAGAGTAGGGGAAGACCAGGCTGTAATGGCATGAGTAACGGAGGTCGGGTTAGATATTTCTTGATTCTGTCAAAGGCTTGTTAGCAAGCTTCATTCTAAACCCTAGTGGAACCCTTTCAGAGAAGTTTGAAGATGGGTTCACACATAGAAGTCAACTGGCTGATATATTGTAATTTTTTAAGGAATCCCTGGACTTCCTTCTCCATTTGTGGTGGTGTCATTTCGAGTATGGGTTCCAGTTTGGTAGGATCTTCTTTTATCCATTTCTCACTAACCATGAATCCCAAGAGCTTCCCTTTGGTAATGCCGAATACACATTTCTCTAGGTTAAGTCACATATGGTTCTGGTGTAATCGCTCAAAGAACTTCTGGAGAGCGAGAACATGACCTTCCCTAGTCTTTGACTTGATAACCATATCATCCATGTAGACCTCAACTTCTTTCTGTATCAGATCATGCAAGATGGTTATGGTAGCCCTTTGGTAGGTAGACCCTATGTTTTTTTAGACCAAATGGCATAACTATGTAGCAAAAGTTCCCTAAGGGGAGATGAATGCTTCTTGATGATCTGGTGCATCTTGATCTGATTGTATCTAGAAAACCCATCAACTAAGGACGTAAGAGAGTGACTAGATGTTTTGTCCACAATCATATCGATATTGGGTAGTTGGAAATCATCCTTCGGAGAGGCCCTGTTCAAATCTCGATAATCAACACACATGCAAATCTTTCCTCTCGATTTTAGTATAAGTACGATATTGGCTAGCCATGTATTCGATCACACGAATGAAACCCACATTAACTTTTGACCACTTCTTCCTTAACTTTGAGTGACCATTCGGTGCGGAGCTTTCGTAGTTTTTGTTTGACCGGTTTACATTCTGGGAGCATTGGAATCTCACGTTGAGTTTTTTAGGTATCAATGCCATACATGTCATCATAGGACCATGCGAAGACATCCACGTATTCCTTCAGTAATTATTTGAGTTGCGCGCACTCATGCTCGTTAAGGGTAGACCCTCTCTTAATCTCGTGCAATTGGCTACTAGAACTGAGATCAATAACAAAGATTCATCTTCATTAACTTGAAAGAGGTTATGTTATTTGTTATTAACCTTATTTAGATCAGTTGAGAATTGTTCATTTGTAAAATAATCATCATCGAGAGTTTGATTAGAATCAAAATAATTAATATAAGGCACGACAAGATACTCAAAATCTTCATTTATTTCATTATTAGGAAAAATAGTAATGAGAATCTTATTATAAGAGGTCTCGATTACATCAGAATAGGGAGAAACGATAAAAGATTAGAAAAGGGGATACACATCTGGAACTGGTATAGCATATTAATTGAGGAGAGGTACATCAGCAGCTTTGATTAGGCAGGATGTATCTGATGATGTAGCACTTGAAGGGACCACACAGAGTGTTAGCCCCAGTGTCTGCAAGTTGAATGAATCCTCGGAGTCACCTCCCATAAAATCTTTGGTAATAGCTATAGTCATCTCAATGAGTGGTATTTTGGCCCATGAGTAGCTATCTTAGAAAAAGATCTTCATTCATAGTTTCATCTTCTTGACCATATGATATACCATGGTTCGAAAAAGTCACAAAAGGGGAAATCTTCACCCTTTTTTATCAATCTTCCATTCAAATAATCTCTTGACATAGTTTTGGTATTTTTTATCCTTTTCTTCAACCGAAGTTAGCAGATCATTCTGAGTTCTTCTACTGATGGATGATTGCCCTAATCGCAAGGAGGAAAGGTGTTCTTCAGTACAATGGGTTCAAGAATTCCCTGTTATCATCGTTCCAGCCCTAGCTCGGGCATAAAGTTCATGTTTTTGAACATCTTGATCACATTGACATTTCCATGAGGGTTATACTCCAGACAAACCCTATCTTTAAAATCGCCCCTGCTGGGAGTAGAATTGGTTCGGCTTAAAAACTTGATAGAAGCATATCATTTTCCCCATATTGTACCTCCACTATTAGATTGTTGGTTCTTGCATTCTCAGCATTTTCATCATCTCCCAAGATGGTGATGACCTGTGCATTGGCAAAGAAGTTCAATTTTTTATGTAGGGAAGAAGACACACCCTTTTATACTATGGATCCATTATCGTCCAAGCAACATATTGAAACAAGTCAGGATGTCGATGACTTGGAATTCAACAATGGGATTTATTGGTCCAACCCCTATTGTAAGCTTTATGGATCCCATCACTTATCGATGAGTATTATCATAAGCACGTACCGCGGAAGAGGTTGGAGCAAGGTTGCTGACATTCAGTCCCAAAAAATTGAGGGTTCTCAACGGGCAAACATTAAGATATGATTTATTATCGATAAAATAAAGTGGGACAGTCTTTCCCATGACTTAGATAGAGATATTAAGAACTTAGTTATGATTTGGACCAATCTTGGGATTTCTTATTCGGAGAAGGAGAGCATTCTAGTAGAGATTAGAGATTCAACCAGATTTACTGATGCATCTAGCGTGGTGGTGGAAGGAAGGACTGTGGACCTAGTAAGTAGTTTGATCAAGGCATTCTGGTGCAGCTGGGAAGACATGAGGAGTCCCCACATAGTGATGTTAGCTTGGGTCTTCTTCAACTGATCGAGTATCTTGCTCTCCTTGAGGGTCAATTCTAGCACCAAAAGATTCTCAACGCCTTTTCCCCTGTCGATTGCTAATGATTACGAGTTTGGAACTTGGAAATGCCTCATGGATATAGTAATATGGTTCACAAAAGAGGGGAAAAATAGAAATCCTATTTCCTCATCTATCTTGGGTTGTTCAGCCACCTTGTTGATTTTTCCTAGCATCTCCTCAAATGATATCATTCCAGATATGTTGAGTATTGGGCTAGTATTTTCTGGGCTTTGCTCTTTATCTAAATTATTGAATTCATCCCCCATACGGTGGCAACAACATAATATTTCCATGAAAAGTCAATGAACTCCACAACCTCATCGTCCTCTTTGTATAGATCCTCCCTTTCGAAAAGGAGATGTAGAATTGAGGGGACCAAGCTCCCTTAGAGTTTCAAGCATCAAGTAGTTAGGAAATACTGGAAATTTCATCGGTCTGTCGGAATATGTCTGCCATGATCTGGACAACATCATATGAATTGACTTCATCTCTAGGTATCACCCAACTATTTGACTCTTGATCCCACTTTAGAGCTTCCAAGAACAGTGTGTTGAATCTCTGGCAGTCAATGGTGATTTATAAGGGGGCAATTTAAGCCTGAACTTTAGGAGCTGGTTTAATACTGGTAGTAATCCCATATCTTTCCCTACATAATGGGTAGGAACAATAATGCATGATCTAGTAAGAAGTGACAGGGCTTGATCGACAAAATAGGTAGGGTGTGGGAGAATATATGGGTATGATGGGTGATTTACTGGGTACAATCTGGGTAAATGGATAAAATTCTGATTCTTCTTTTAGGAAGATGGAATTTATAAGATTTGGGAGTAGATTGTGGGAAGTGTTTGGTTTAGGATTGGCTAGTGGGTAATGACACCCCGGTTGATCAGACCTTGGATTACATTTTGGAGGTGGAAACATTGATTATTGGTATGGCCGGCACTTTGGTGAAAGTCGCAATGAGCGTCTGGTTTGAAATCCTTGGGAACAGGTTTCGTAATGGACGAGGGTCCAATGGCTTGATAAGATTTTGACTTAAAAGGGCTTGGTAAACTTTAGGGAAGGGAGAAAAATAATTCACCCACAAAAAGTTTAAAGAGCTCGGGACAAAGAGTGGGAGGAGTCCATACAAGAAGTTTCATTAATATACTCTCTTAGCAGTAAGAGTACACCGTATCCTCGATGAGGCCCGAGGAAATAGTGAATTGAAGTGGTCGGAGAAGATAATGACCCCAGTTGGAAGAATAACCAAGATTAAGTTTTGAAAATTCCATAAAGATCACGGGAACGAGACTAAAGAGTGCCTAGCCTTGAAAGAAAAAATTGAGGCCCTCGTCAAAAGAGGAAAGCTTAATAAATATGTGGACAATAATGTGAGATCGACACAAGCTCATGATGATTATAAACATAATAGGAGATCAAGATCACCTCAGACGGGGAATAAATACTAGAAAAAAGTTGGGGAAAACAAAGACGAGGAAGATCCCAACCTCCTTACAAGGCCCAAAGAGACCATAAAAGAGTTGATTATGGTCTATTTTAGGTGCAATTGAAGAGCAAGGGGAGATGCGGGTGGATATGATGAATGAACTGAAAGAAAGGCATATCTCAGCAAAGCCAGAGATTGTGATGAAAAAAATATCAGAATGGTAGCAGTCGAAGATATCTGACCTCATAAACACGCCAAGGACAGACTCGTGATAGACTTTTCCAGAGATGACCTCTCAAGATTGTTATATCCTAATGATGATCCACTAATGACAACTAGGATGCTTCATAACAGAAATGTGAAGATAATTCAGGTGGATATTGGGAGCTCGGAGGATTTATTATTATAAGATTATTTCTAGAGGTTAAAGCTATATGACAGGAAATTAGAGGCATATCACCATCCTCTTATTGTATTTTAAGGTGAAAAAGTGTACCAAGTAAGTACTATTAAGCTAGAAGTGGTTATTGGAACTTGGTCTCCCTGCAGGATATAGATACTGAGATTCTTTGTTTTTAATAAGAATGTCTCGTCAGCCTATAATATCATATTTCGAAGAGTGGGTCCGAAGAAATTTGAGGTTGTAGACCCAATTGTTCATCAATGTCTCAAGTTCCCCACAAAATTTAGCGTAGGAGTGTTGAAAGGAAATCAGATAGAAGCATGTGAATGCTACTACACCTTAGTCGATCAGTAGAGAGGAAGAAGTTTGTTCAAACCTATCAAATCGAGACATTAGATCCTTGAGATGAAGATAGATTGATAATGAGAGAAATGAATGAATGAATAGTGTTAATAATCTTGGACAATGAGTATCCTTAAAGGACAGCTCAGATCGTCTCATCCCTGGATCCTGTCTGCAAGAAATAACTGTTTGACTTCCTATGATCTAGGAAAAGTGTTCTTGCATGGAGGCATAAAAAATATTCTTATGATCTGCCACGATCTCAACATGGTCAAGGAATCTAATCCAATAAAACAAAAATGTCGAGTATTCTATGAAGAGATGAATATGGCAATTCAAGAAAAAAATGTCCAAGTTAGATTAAGTCGAGTTCATTGAAGAAGTGATATATCCCAATTGGTTAGCAAATGTGGTGATAGTACCAAAAAAAATTGAGAAATGACATATATGTGTGGACTTCATAGATCTAAATAAGGCATGTCCCAAGGATTATTACCCTTTGGATTAGATAGATCAATTATTGGATGCAACAACTAGACATGAGCTACTGAGCTTTATGGATGCATATTCTAGTTACAGCTGGATCAAAATAAAGCCTGAAGATAAAAATAAGACTTCACTAGTTGAGGACCTTTTATTATAATGTTATGTCGTTCAAACTAAAAAATATAGGCGCTACTTATCAAAGATTGGTGAACAAAGTATTTGAGAAGAATATAGGGAATAACATGGAAGTTTATGTGGATGGCATGATAACCAAGAGCATAAAGACAGATGACACAGCAATGACATGACCTCGGCCAAACCTTCGACGAGCTATAGAAATACCAGATGAAGTTAAATGTATCCAAGTGCGTGTTTGAAGTTAGGGATGGAAAATTTATAGGATTTATCGTCAACCAAAGGGGTATAAAGTAAAACCCTAACAAAATCTAGGCATTGATTAATATGCAGACTCCCATAAGTAAGAAGGAAATCTAAAGCCTAACATTCCGAGTAGTAGTTCTGCAGAGAATTGTATCTAGAGCCACATATAAATGTCTCCCATTCTTCAAAGTTATTAAAACTCTTTTGAATGGATGGAGGAATGAAAAGATTCTTTTCTGGGGATGAAAATATATTTAGGAACGAAACCATTAATGTCAAAACCAATCCTATGGGAAAAACAATACTTGTACTTGGTGGTGTCAGAATTAGCAGTCAACTTGACCCTAGTCAAATGTAATAAAGGGGTCCAAAATATGGTATACTACACGAGAAAAGTTTTTGCTAGTGGAGAGATAAAATATTATAAAATGGAGAAGTTATCTCTAGCTTTGATAATGGCATCCAGGAAGATGAAGTGTACTTCCAAGCCCACTCCATAGTAGTCTACACTAATCTCCCACTTTGACAAACCATCCATAAACCTGAGAAATCTGGAATGTTGATGGCATGGGAGATAGAGTTGGGTGACTATGAAATTTCATGTCAGCTAAGGTCTACAATCAAAGGCCCAAATGTAGCAAATTTCATTCTAAAATTCACCTGCGAGGAGAAAAGACTAGACTAACAGTCGACTATATCTAGAGCCCAGAAGAATCTTCTTTTAAAGAAGACAACCCTAGCTATAATGAAAAGTTTTCTACAAAACTATTTAAAGATGGTTCTCTAGTATAAGGAGACTTTGAGCACAAGTTTCCAGTATGGAAGGTGTTCATGGATGTATCATTGTATGCAAGTAGTAGTGGACCTGATTTGATAGTCAATACACCTGATGGATCTGATATAAAATATGATCTACTTCTTAAATTTGAAGCATCCAATAATAAAACAAACTACAAGGATTTGATTACTGAATTTGAGATGGCCATATGACTTAGAACTGAGAAGATAATGGCTCACAATAATTTAAAGCTAGTGATGAACTAGGTTCTGGGGGAGTATGAAGCAAGAGAGGGAAATGTGCCAATATATTTAGCAACGGTGAAATTACTACTTCCGAAGCTAAAATCACTCTAAATGATCAGAATTCTTAAAACTGAAGATACCAAAGCAGACGTGTTGGCTCATTTGGCATCTGCAACCAGGGTCATCTGAGGAGAACTATGTCTATAGAAATATTATTGCAAACGAGCATTGATGTGGAAGAAGTAAATTTTCTATAGATGACTATGGGCCCATCCTAGATGGACCCAATTATTACATACTAGAATAAGGAATTCTATCAGACGATAAAAAATGAGGTGAGAAGGATTCGTTACAAAGATGGCAAGTACTTCGTGGATTAGGGAGTGATGTACAAAAGAGATTTACAGTCTCAATGATAAGATGTGTTCACCCCATGGAAGCACCAAACTTGGTCAAAGAAATACATTAGATCATGTAGTGCCCACGTAGAAGATCGAACACTGGTGAAGAGTATAACCATTTAAGGATGCTATTATCTAGCATCGAGGAATGACTATGAAGAATACATATATAAGTGCACAAATTCGAGATATTTAGAGCGATGCACAAAAAACCAGAGCTAAGCTAGTACAAATCACATCCCCTTAGTAATTTTACATAGGGAGTACGGATCTGATCAGCCCACTATCAAAGACCAAAGTATGGTTCAAATATTTGGTGGGAGTAGTGGATTACTTTACAAAATGGGTGGAGGTCGAACCACTCATAGAGATGACTTATTCAAACGTCTATCAGTTTATATAGAAAAATATGATAAGTAGGTAAGATATTCCTCACGCTTTCATTGCCGACTACGGCACCCAGTTTGACAACGATGAATATTTTTGTGATAAGGCCAAAATCTTACAATTTCATTCGTCACCTGCTCATCCACAATGCAATAGGAAGACGGAGGTCATGAATCATACTTAGTTAGATGGGATGAAGAAGTGGTTGGAATCAATGAAGGGAAATTTGATAAATGAACTTCAAAGTGTATTGTAGGCATACAAGACAACATCACGAACAGAAATAGGAGAGACAACCTATATTATGTCCTTTGGCAGTGAATCCATTGTCCCAGTTGAGGTTGGCCTCCCAAGACGCAAGGTCCTCAATTTCAATTCCCAGTAGTGATTTTTCAAGAAGATTAGACCTAAACCTAATAGATGAAGTAAGGGAGGCAATAAAACTCCGAGTACCAACTTATTAATAGTGCATAGTAAAGTTCCATAACAAAAGAGTTAAACTCGGAACACTCAAATAAGGGGGGCTACTTCTTAAAAAAGGTTACATAGAATTCTAACAAGTTAGAAGTAAATTAGCCCAGTCCCTACCGCGTGGCTAAAGTTTTATAACTTGACACCTATCAGATTGAAACTCTAAAAGGGAATCCTTTCAAAAATCCATGGAATTCGATACACCTCGAGGTACTATTATTGATAAATATTTTAGTAATTGAGGTAGAAGAATGAAGTTAGAATATATAAAAGTTGTACGAGCATAAGTCAATATATGAAGATAATTGTTACCCTTATTTTAGCTTTATGATTATCAAATTCTTATTAGAATTATTCAACATTATTCCAAAAAAATGGTCTAGAGGTTGTAGTAAAAGACAACTCAGGGTAACTAACATAAGCATATCTTTGACTGCTCAAAATTGCAGATCAGGTCAGCCTAAACCAACCCAATTGATCAATGCATGTATTTGAGTGCATAAAATTAATGGAAGAGGGTTTGTTAACAAGATGTAACAACCTTTCCTAAATTTAATAATGCACGTCTTCGACTGCACCAAAACTTATAGATCAAGTCGGCCTAAGAATTGATCAATGCACGTCTTTAACTTCACAAAATACTTCAAAGAGGGTGTGTCGGTAAGATCCGACCACATACCTTTCCTAAATTGGATAATGCATGTCTTTGACTGCACCAAATATTATAGATCAGGTCAGCCTATGCCAACCCAATTAATCAATGCATATCTTTGACAACACAAAACACTTGGAAGAGGGTGTGTCGATAAGAGGATAATGAATGTATTTGACTGTAACAAAAATTATAGATTAGGTCGGCCTAAGTTGACCAAATTGATCAATGCACATCTTTATCTGCACAAAATAATTGGAAGAGTTGTGTCGACAACATTGGACTATATACATTTCCCAAATTTCATAATGCACGCCCTTAACTGAACCAAAAATGATTGACCAGGTCGGCTTAAGCCAACCAAATTTATTAATGCGCATCTTTGACAACACAAAACATTTGAAAGAAAGTGTGGTGACAATATCCGACTGCATCCCTAATGAACTAATAAGCCAATGTTAAGAAATACTCGCAAACCCAAAAGAAAACTTTAAATAAAATATAAAAAATTGACTGGATCGAATCATGAAAATACATGACACAAAGAATACTTGAAAAAGAAAGCATAGTACACAAAGAATGATATAAAGAACTGTCACTGGCACTAATTCATAAATTTTTCAAACGCTTTGTTCTTCATTCACAAAATTCATAGATAAATGTTTACAAAAAAATAGAGAAATACAAAGACAAAAGGGAAATCTAAGCAACAACGTCTTTTGAAGTCAGCTACGTATTTGTGGCAGTTGAAGGTTCCGCTTCAATAACCTTTTTTCTCCCTGATGAACTGCAGCTCTTCATCCAATGATGATATTTCTTCGACCCACCGAGAAGACTCCTCATACTCAATACATATATTTTGCTTCATCATAATAACCCTCCTAGGCCATGACAACTTCATCAATATCAGGGTAGTGTTTAACTACCTTTTTTTTTATCTCATATCGATGATGTATTCTTTAGTGTCCTTAAAGGCCATCATAACTTGTACTCTGGCCATAGAAGCAACAACTAAAGCCTCAAAAAAGTTGAATCTTTAAAGCATTAAATTGGTCCTTAGTAGCTTTAAGATCTTATTGCAAAAGCCTTATCTCCGTTTTAGACTTATTGAGCTTTTCCACCTTGCTCGCCATTTGGTTATAATTTTCCTAATGCTTTGTATGTGACTTAAATTAGCTCGACCTCAAGAGATTTTGATATTTTCTTCAATCTCCTCTTATGAGTTCATCATAGGTATTCAGGTCAAGCATAGATTTCTCCCTCATAATGGTAGTGGCCATATTACTCTACGAAAGGAGAAATGGAACTAATTAGCTAAAGGAAAAGAGATCGGATGGGAGAAGAATAGTGAAAGATGAGCTGATTTAACTTACTGCAAAAGATTTATGGGAAGAAAAGTTCCAAAGGTTGTCAATATCAAGAGTCTGCATAAACCTAAAATTAGGGCTATAACCCATATATCTCAAAACTTCAGGCGTATTGGCAGCATTTAGAAGGATGGAGTTTAGATTTGCTAAGATTTCCTCCCTTGTCAATGTAGAGTCAAGCTCAAAAGTCTTAACATGACCTTAAAGGGAAGAAGAGTTCCCTCCCTTCAATAGTTATTACTGAGAAAGTTGGGCATCAATAGAAATTGTTTCTTTGGCATTGGGCTTGGGAAATTTTGGATCCTTGACTGCTGGATCATCTAAAGAACTTTTCTTACCAACCCACCTCTCCTCAGATACCTTACCCTTACCTTTGTCAGGAAATTTTTCTTTTCTGGCTAGATATTTTTTATCTAAGGTGTGTAATCATTCCATTATTAAGTAGCAGACTCTTCTTTGAAGAATATATATCCTCATAGTAATTGGGATCCAAATTACAGACTCATCTAATCATCTGCACCAACCTCTTATCCAATAAAGGGGCATTTTTGTCAAACAAGTTCGAAGAGTGTTAGTCCTTAGGAATGTTGATCCCTATCTTTGGATTATTGAGAAAGAACTCTCATGCACCAGAAATGTAAAAAAACTTGATCTTCCAATTATGATTGCGAAAACTTGGACTATTTTGGTATTAGGCTTCCTAAGAGAAAAGTAGTAATATCGTTGGGTTTTATGGTTATCCTTTCAACCATTCATAAACCT
This sequence comes from Sambucus nigra, assembly GCA_949130495.1. Taxonomy (NCBI): domain Eukaryota; kingdom Viridiplantae; phylum Streptophyta; class Magnoliopsida; order Dipsacales; family Adoxaceae; genus Sambucus; species Sambucus nigra. Next base: position 265,518,721 of record OX422223.1, read on the forward strand.
AAATATGCCCCCATTTATAGCCCAAGAGGAGTACTGATAGTTATCGTGTGAAAGGATAGAATGCCTTTATTTATTAGGCATTTTTATCAATACATAATGAGAATTAAATATACTGTTGCTTTCTCTTCACGGTGACACGGGTTGCATGATTATTGTTGCTTCGTTGGCTATATAGGCTGGATTTTTAGGAGTTGGTCGGTCTTCCCATTTGGTTGGGTTGTCCTGTTGGTTGGGCTTCCTTGTTGGTTGGGCCTTTGCATCATGCTGACTTGAATTTGATCCACACTGGATGACATGTGATGGTTTATAATTGGTCCACGTAAGGTGATAAATTTTGGTATCAACAGAAGCCCCCAATGTTTCATACTTGGAGATGATGCGAAAGTGTGGAATATTATGCTTTAAAAGTAGTTCGAGCTGCTTGGTCAGCTGTAGACCTTCCATACTTGTGAAATTTATCCACTTGATTGACGATTTTTGAGCGCGAATGGCATTTGGTCAAAAATCTTTTCCTTTGTTAGCCACTGTAAACTCAACCATCATTCACTTTAATCATTTCTTTTCCCAGTTTTCAATGCGTCTTATAAAAACATTAATAAAACTTTGATCATTTGCTACCTCTCATTTTCGATTCTGACTCTGTGTCCTATGATCTTTTGTGCGATCATTTTCTTTTCTGTCTTCAGTTCTTGCTAAATCTTCAACCTTTGTAAGATTTTTTCTTCTCTTCTTCTTTATTTTCTTCTTCATGGTTTATTCTATCGAGTGACTTGATAAATTCAGAATCGACTTTAACATTCCACCTTTGGTTGTATTAGAACATCCCACTTTTCCTTCTGATTTTTTCTCTCTTGTTGAGGGCCATTGGTTCCCTTCCATCTTTATTGTTAAATGTGGGTTCACATTTCCTCCCAATCCCCCGTGTTTGGAATTTTGTTAATATTTTGACATTGTTCCTGCAAGAGTGGCTTCTAACACATGGAGAGTAGTGAATGGAGTTTATAAGTTAAATCCAATCGATGGAACCCATCTAGGGATTCCAGAAATAATGTTTTATTATAAATGGGTAACTAGTGATACCACTTTTATTTTAAAACTAGGGCAGTTAGTAAAGCTTTAGTAGTTAACATTCATGATTCTATTAGGGATTATTTTGATCATGGGCTAGTTGTAAAAAATTGGCAACATGCTCCTTTAGTTGGAGGTGCTAAATATCAAGGACCTAGATGTCCGCTCTTTGGCCATGGAATAGGTTGTTTTTGGTTTTAGTAATTTTTCCATGTTTATATTTGATAAAATTTCATACTGACTGTTGCTTTATAAATTGAATTGCAGTTGACCAGAAAAGAAAATCCCCTAAAGAGAGTCAAATAAATTTAAAAGAATTGAAGTTTATCTAGGGGCTTCATGAGACAGTTGCTGAGGATCACGTTAGGTACGCCTCCTATTTTCTTCAATATAGAAACATTATTTCTTCCTTTATTTCCAGACCTACCGCTTCTCCTATTCTGGTAATTGATCTTGATCAAGAGGTTGCTTCTGATTCAGACACTCCTCTATCTGAAATCATAAAGAAGATAAGGTTTCCCAACCTTCTCAGTGGTAGAACTTCTACCCCCCAAGTACCTGCTGAAGGAGCCAAGAAGAAAATAGGGGATGTTATAAAGCCCCAAGTCCCCAAGGACCCATCCCCCAAAGACCCAACCCCCAAAGATGCTGAAGTTCCTTTGAGGAGACTTAGGAGATGACTTGCAGAAAAGCAGGTCAACCAAGTGACTGATAAACTGTCCTTGGTTTATCAAGGAAGTTGATCAAGTCTGGTACTCTTCCAAACCACAGGGGGTGGATGCCATTATCCCCTGATCGAGGGTATCTGAATTGGTTGCTTAGAGCCTTGCATCAGTAAGTGGTTTTCCTTTTATTAGTTTGGTTTTTTTTTATATTTCTCATATACTCATCTTGATCTTCATCTCTTACAGTTCTTGGTACACTTTAATAATATGATGGAGAAGGATGATGCAATTACGGCTTCTTCTTTAAATGATGTGGAGGAAGACTTAGCTGGTTTAAAAATGTCTCTGCTCGAATCCCAATAGGCCTTGGATACTGAGAATAGTACTTGGGCGAATAAACTGAAGATAGCTAAAGCCAATTGGCAGACGTCTGATAGAATGCCCTTGAAGTTGAGTGCAGGGCCAAGGAAGTTGTTAACAAGGGAAAGAAGGTTAAGCCTAAGGCATAGGAAGCTGAGCGTAGGGTAGAGGAAGATGAGCATAGGGATAAGACTAATAAAGATCTTGTATCCTCTGCCAGATCTAAGAGAAAGTCTGATGTGAAAGAGTCCTTCAGTGTTGGTTGGGATAAGGGCTGGAATGAAGACATTTCGGTTGCCTCTGCTCAGATTTAGTATGCAAAGCAAAAATGTTTCAGAGATGGTTGGGTTACTGCCCTTTAGGAGTTTAACATAATTAAAGTCTCTGAACATTTGTAGAGATATATTAATGGTCCTCCTCTAGTCATTGAGGATGAGGTTGGAGATAAAGCTAGTTCTGGAGAGTCTTCTTTAGTGGTTAAATCTGTTATCGATCAACTTAAAATCAGTAAATCTTCTCTTCCTCTAGTCGAGCAAACTGATTAACTCCAACCTGTAATCCCTTCTTCTGAGAAGGATAATAAGGTTGAGAATGATAGACAAAAGGTGTAAAGTTGTTCGGCATTTGGCCTTTTTATCTCTTGTTGATTGTTGGTCATTTCTTCTTTCAAGTTTATAGAAAATATGGAGCAACTGTCTTCCAATGATACCGAGTTATTGAGGAAGGGCAACGCTTTTTTTAAAGTAGGTCATATGGACTTGTCCGAAGAAGAAATTATTCAGTTGCTTGGTGATGATGTATCAGAGCAGGGTAAAGAAGACTAAATGTCTTTCAATTACTTACTTAATCGGGGGGTAGTAAACAATGTTGCCTACTTTGAGATGATACAAGAACAACATAAATAATCTACGGCACTATTGCACCAGAGCTATGAGTAGAAATATCGAAGCTTAAGTGTAGGTCGGGGCTTTGGTAAATTTGTCTCTGTTTAAAATAAAAACTAGAACTATTGCCAAACTCCTGGAAGACAACATGCTGGTCAAATCACACTTCTCCTTTCTCAAAACCTCTTTCTCTTTCTCCAAATCTAAAACCCGACGACCTAAATCCCTATTATACTTCTTTGTTTCCAAGGTCTCGGTGTACAAATCTCTAAAAGCTTTTTGAAGCTCACTTTCATCTCCACTTTCACTCTCACTTTCTCCCTCACTTGACGCGCTCAAATCATCACTATCACATTCGTGTGCACTATTGTGGGATAAGGTGGGTGTGCTCACACGACTAGAAAAAGCTACAAACTTCTCACCACTAGTCTCATCACCCTCACCTTCACTACTATCACTAAGTGTGGCGGGCATAGCTACTTTCTTTCCTTTCTTTCTAAGCCACGTAGGACACTCAAACGACTTATTTCCCTTACCCCCACATTCAAAACAAGTGACGTTCTAAAAATCTTCCTTACACTCCTCATCGGATTTATTCTCTTTTTCCCTCTCACCACTTTCTTTGGCCCTTCCTTTCTTTTTATTTTTCTCAAAAAAATTCCTTTTATTGGAAGAATTATTTTTGTTCATGTTGAGAAATTTTTTAAAATTTTTCGCAAACAAGGTCATATCATTAAAATCAAAATCTCCCTCAGAATCGGACTCACAAACTTTTTCTTTCTTTTTCTTAAAATGAGTCTTTAAAGCAATGCCATTATCCTTAGCCTTAATGGTTTTGGGAAACATGTCAATCTCACAGGTTTGAAGATCTCCTACAAGTTCTTCCAACTTAAGTGATTTCAAATTTCCCAAAGAGTTCAAAATAGTGACTTTAGGAATAAAGCGTTTTGGGAGAGATCTCAAAATCTTTTTAACGACATGTGTGTTATCAATCACCTCACCCAAATTAAAAGATGTGTTAACAATGTCCGACAAACGTGCATAAAAATCATCAAAGCATTCGGACTCAGACATGGTGATAGTCTCAAATTGGGTGGCCAAAATTTGTAATGTTGACTCTTTAACCGCGTTCGTACCCTCATGTGTCAATTTCAAAACATCCCAAGCCTCTTTAGACGTGGTGCACGTCATAATTCAGCGAAACTCATATGAGTGACAGCTCCAGAAATAACACTCAGACCACGGGAATTAAAATTGGACAATTTATAATCATCTTCAGTCCAGGCTGACACGGGTTTTAAAGTGGTGATGTTATTAACAGTGACCGTAGGAGGAGTCCAACCATTTTCGCAAAGCAACCAAACACGCTCGTCAATAGATTTTAAAATTGATTTCATACGAGCTTTCCAGTAGGCATAATTAGACCCGTCAAAAATAGGCATCTGATTAAATGGGCGTTCCATTGAAAAATTGCGTTTTTTCACAAAACTGATTTTTTCAAAAAAATCAACATCACACGATTTTGCGGAAAATAGGATCACTCGATAATTTAGAGTAACCCGCTCTGATACCAATTTGAGAATGTGAGATAATTGATTAACTTCGCAATTTTCTAAAATAGCACACTTATTTAATTTCAGCCCCTAATCATGCATCTAAAGTGCGTGTGTGTGTCAAACCATAAAAAGCATGCGACACACAGTTAAGGAAAAATCCCCGCAGGGCAAAACCTTTTATTTCACTATAATAAGTAAATCGCAACTTACACAGATTACAATGACATACAGTGACACACGAATACCCGCAGGCGTCGGTCGGTGTCGTCAGTAATGAATCCACACGCAGCGAACCCACATGAACCTCAGTCTAATCAACAAAGGAAGAACCGCAGCACTCCTCAATGACACGCAACCATAAAACTTTGTAGAGAGTCCCTCAGCAATGACACGCAGCCCTCGGTTGCAAAGATCTCTCCACAAAGATTTGAACAAACTAAAAAGTTGTGTTCTTGGGTTACCAAAAAGATTCACAAATGTTTGGCAATTTGTGTGAATAAAAAACCTAGAGTCTTGGGCTCAATAGGTGAAGACTTAGAGTAGTTAGGACTCTGAAAATCGTCTAGAAAAGTCTTGTAAAACAACTCCACGAAGTTGGCTTAAATAGGAAACTTTGAGCCCCAGTTGAGGCGGATCGGTCCAATTATTTCAGCTTCATCGGTTTGCTTGCGGTCTGGGGTATACTGGATCTGCATCAAACGGATCGGTCTGGTTGAGGGCGGATCGGTCCAGTGGCAGATCGGTCCGGTAGGGAGGCGGACCGGTTCGTCTTGACAGGCTTGATTCCTCTTCTTCTTTTGATATTCGGATCCGTTGATGAATGTATGAATCTTGAATTTCTTCAACGGTGTAACGGCGTGCGACATAAAATCTGTTAATGGACAAAAATGTCCTTACAGATCAACTTTAAGTCAATCTCTGCATATATGAATGTCTCCTTAGTCTTTGACTATGAATGGATTAACTTTTAGTTAATCTCTACATATATGAATGTATCCTTAATCTTTGACTATGAATGGATCAACTTTTAGTTAATCTCTAGTTTTTCATCGATTCTATTGATACCCTTAGGATTATCCTAAGTATCATACCAATTACCAATGCTTCCTAATGTACCTAAATTTTTAGGTAATTGCATTAGTTACCATGGTTCATAGGCGTGAGTGGAACATTTGTCCATCTTTTCGCCCAGTTTAGATGAAAATTATTCATCCAAGTCTTCGTTAACCAAGCATTTGGAACTTCCATTTTTGCCTTCTGTGTTTTTTTATGTATTTGACAACCAACTTTATTGGTGCCTTTATTGATACCAACCAACATTACTGGTGGTTTATGCTGATAGCCAACATTGTTGGTGCCTTTATTGATACCGACCAACATTTTTAGTGGACTTTATTGATACCGACCAACATTATTGGTGGCCTTTATTGATATCGACCAACATTTTTGGTGACCTTTATTAATACCGACCAACATTGTTGGTGGTCTTTATTGATACCGACCAACATTGTTGGTGGTCTTTATTGATACCAACCAACCTTGTTGGTGGTTAATGTTGATAACCAACATTATTGGTGCCTTTGCAATGTTTGTAATGTAGTGCATAGCACTAGTACTCCGAAAAAACAATTATGGGGAAATCATATTCTCATTCATATTGAAATGAACTGAGTACAACATGACTACATCACTGATAATACTTCCTCAGGTGTTTTCTATTATAGGGATTCTTAAATTCTTCACCTTCCAAAGTCTCAATTTGATATGTGCCTGGTCGGACGACTTTTGTAATACGATAAGGCACGTGATAATTGGATTCAAGTTTATTGCTCTTTTAAAATCACCTTCTTCAAAACATAATAACCTTCTTTTAAGTTGCTCGGTCATACCCTCTTATTTTAAAAACGTGTAGTTTGTTGTTGATAGGCTGCATTCCTTAACACTGCATCTTCAAGTACCTCTTCCAGCATGTCTAAGTCCAGCCTTCTCATCAAATCATTGATTGGGGTATTGAAGTTAAGAACTCTGTGAGTAGGTAAACCTAGATCGATGTGAATTATGGCTTCAGTACCGAATGCTAATAGGTAGGGAGTTTCTCTAGTAGCTGTTCTGAGGGTTATTCACTAAACCCACAAGACAAAATGCAGTTCATTGATCCAATTCCCTTTATCAATTTCCAACCTTTTCTTCAACCCATTCAATAAAGTAATATTAGTTACCTCTGTTTGGCCATTGCTTTGAGGATGGCCAGGAGCAAAGTGGATTTTTTGGACATTGGATTGAATGAAATAGTTAGCAAATTCATTATTGTCAAATTTTGTGCCATGATCAGTGATAAAGGTGTAGGGGAAACCATACCTGCAGATGATATTTTTCCAAATAAACTGATAAACCCTATCATAGGACATATCGATCAATGGTTCAGCTTCCACCCATTTAGTAAAGTAATCAACAACTATAACCAGGTATTTGAACCTTCCTCGGGTGGTCAGCAGAGAGGGCCGACCAAGTCAATTACCCGCATAGCAAAGGGCTAAGGTGAAGTGATTAGTGTTAGGAGAGCTTGTGGAGTCTTGTGTATGTTGGAAAAACAGTGGCACTTGTCACCATTCTTGGCAAAAGCTGGACAATCTGCTCGCATAGTTGGCTAGTAGTACCCCTATGTGTCGATTCTTTGTAACAACGTTCTCCCTACTACATGGGCTCTATAGGACCCTTCATGGACTTCTTCAATCAAATCCTTCACTTCAGCTGGATGCACACATTATTGTATACCAACAGTTAATCCTCTTCTATATAACACACCACTATCTAGCACATATCTCGTGACTTTGTATTTCAGTTTCTTAGCTTCAAGTAAGTCGGCTGGAAGAATCCCTTCTTTAATATATGCTCTTATAGGATCAATCTAAGATGGACCCATATCAACTACAATAAAATTGACCATCAAATCTTCATCAATTCTCCTATTAGCAAGTAGCTCAATAGTAATAGTTCTTCGCAGCTCATTTTTGGTTGTTAAAGCTAGCCGAGCTAGTGCGTCTGCTCGGGCATTTTCTAATCTTGGAATTCTGATCATTTGGACAACTAGCAAAGTGGAAATTATCTCTAAAGCTTTGGTTAAGTATCTAGTCATCAATTCTCCTTTAGCTACATATAAGTTCAACACCTGATTTACCACCAACTGTGAGTCACCGTATACCACAACTTGCTCAGCATTCAGTAATTTAGCTAGATTTAACCCAACAATCACAGCTTCATACTCTGCCTCATTATTAGAGTCTTGAAATTATAATAGTAGAGTGTACTCTATATCTAGTTCATCTGGAGTATTGAGAATGATTCCATCTCCACATTCAGTTGCACAGGATAACCCAACAACATACAAGCTCCATATGGGAATATCGTTGTTAAACGTTTGGTTTTTCAGAATTCTATGATGGAAAATTTTATCCTTTACCTCCTCATATTTCTTTTTCATCTCCTTTACTCCACTAGAGGGTTCTAGTTGATCGGTGGTGACTTCTTCTGTAGTTTCCCTTGCTTGGAGTTGGTCGGGCGTATCTCTAGTAGGTCTACTGACTCTTGAATGTTGCTCGATTAGAATCCCTTATTGCTTAGGGACCTCTAGGTAAGTGAATTCTGTAATAAAATTTGCCACACCTTGGCCTTTTAAAGCAGTCCTTGGTTCGTATATAATGTCATATCCCCCTAACTCCACAACCTAATGCATCAATCTCCCGAATTTCTATGGCTTATGAAAATCTTGCCTCGGTGGCATGTCAGTGTATACCACTATGGTGTGAGCTCAAAAATATGGCTTTATCTATATACTAGCCTCAATTAAGGCCAATGCTAATTTCTCCAGTCTGGGATATCTGACTTCTGCTCCTTGAAAAGATTTGTTAGTGTAGTAAACTAGCTTTAGAACTCTATTATCATCCCTGATTAAGGCAGAGCTAACAACTGATTCAAATACGACCAGGTACAAATACAACTTTTCTCCCAACACTAGTCGAGAGAGTAATGGTGGCGTTCCCAGGTACTTCTTCAATTTTAGGAAGGCTTTTCACATTTATAGTTCCTTTCAAAGGTTTTTCTGAGTACCTTAAAGAATGGCAAACACATTTGCGTTGCTCGGGACACAAATCTATTGAGTGTTGCTATGCGCACTGCTAGCCTTTAAACATCCTTTTTACAGGTCAGGGATTGCATTTCGATAAAATATTTAATCTTATCTGGATTAGCTTCAATGCCCCTTTGATTTACTATATACACGAGGAACATTCTCTCTTGAACTCTCAAGATGCATTTGGTCGGATTTAACTTCATCTTATGCTTTTCCAATTGATCAAACATCTGTATAAGGTTGGTAATATGATCAGTAACTTTTTTGCTCTTAGTCGGCATATTATCAACATACACCTCCATGTTCTTGCCTATCTACTTCTCAAATTCTTTGTTTACCAGTCTCTGATGGCACCTGCATTTTTTAGACCAAATGGCATAACATTATAGCAATAAGTTCCTCGGGGTGTAATAAAGGATGTACTTTCTCTGTCTTTTGGCTTCATTTGAATCTGGTTATAACGAGAATATGCATCCATGAAACTTAGCAGCTCGTGCCCCGAAGTAGCATTCACCAGTTGATCAATTCGTGGAAAAGGAAAATGATCCTTTGGGCACACTTCGTTCAAGTTAGTAAAATCCACACACATCCTCCACTTATTGTTTTTCTTCTTGACCATAACTACGTTGGCCAACCAGTTCGGGTACTTCACATCTTTAATAAAGGAAGATTTTTTAAGCTTCTCCACTTCTTCTTTTATAGCCTTGTTCTTCTTTGGACTGAAAACTCTTCTTTATTGCTTTACAGGTTTAACCTCCTTATTTACATTAAGCTCATGACATAGGAAGTTTGGGTCTATACCAGGAATATCTTCATGGCTCCATGCGAACACCTACTTTATTTGTTTCAAGAAGGCCACCAACTCCTATTTAAGAAGTGGTTCTAATGACGCTCCTATTTGAGTAGTTCGTTCTGGTTTATTATCATCCAAAACAATACTTTATGTTCCCTCCATCACTTGGCGTTTTACGAGCTCAGATTCATCTCTTGGATCTAAGTTTTCAACCTCAGATTCATTGTTCGGCTTAGACATATCCACTTGATAAGTAGTAGTTTTTTTTTTTACTTCTAACACATCTTCCTCCTCAGTAGATGAATAGTAGCATTCCCGAGCTACTTTCTGATCTCCTTTTACTACTCCCACTCTAAAGTTGGTCCGAAATTTTAGGCATTGATGAATAGTAGAAGGTATAGCTTCAAACTTCTCCAGTCCCACTCTTCCCATGATCATGTTATAAGCAGAATGAATATTTTTTTCCATTACATAGAATCTCACTTTCTCTCTCCCGCTTGCTGGCCATGTTCTGGTCAACATATCTAGCTTAATTGCTCCCAATGGAAATACTTTCTCGCCAGAGAATCCAATAAGTAGCATGTGGAAAGGCTCTAATTTACTGAGTTTCAAACCCAGATTATCAAAACAGGGATAAAACATGATATTTGCCGAACTGCCATTATCCACAAATGTTCTTGCTACCAGTACTTCTTTGATCCCGAATCTGATCACTAAAGTATCATCATGGGTATACAACACTCCGAATAGATCGTTCTTGGAAAAGCCAATTACGATCTTATCTTTATTAACTTTCCTTGGTCGGTCCTCATTGGCAAGGTTGATTCGCTTGATGTAGGAATAAGCTTGAACCTCATTGAGGTAAGCTTTCCTTCCAGCTGTATGATATCCTCCTCCTGCATCTCCACCTATAATCATATGGAAATCAAAGGATCCAAAACTGCGTGTGAATATCTCACGTTCAGGTTATCTAGGCTTCTTAGGGAGATCAGGATCGTCTTCTAGATCATCGTCATGGTTCCTCTTCTTATCTTATCTAGGCTTAATAGGTGATTTAGATCTCTGTCGACCTTTACTTCCAGTTCTTCCACCAGCCTGCTGATCAATAAATCTGTCTAATTTTCCTCTTCAGATGAGTGATTTTATCTCATTATGGAAAGAAATACACCGGTTGGTCATATGACCATGATCTTTATGAAACTCTCAATACTTGGACTTATCCCTCTTATCAGCAAGTGAGCTTAACTTTTCTGGCCAACTCAAATCATTATTGTGCTTGATTTCCTCCAACATGTGATGTATATCCACTGTTAAGGGAGTGTAATTAGTGAATTTTCTGAGCCGATCTAGGCTTTCTTTTACTTTTAAATTCATGCACTCATTGTGATTCTTGTGCTCCTTCTTATCTAACTTTCCTTCTATCTTTGCTTCTGCCTTTGCATCTGAATTATTTAGTAGCCATAGCTTCCTCGGCATTCATAATCTTCGTTTCTTTGGCCATCAATTATGTCATTGTCTTTGGGGGATCTTTTGCGAAAGTATAATATATTTTATCGGGGAGAAAACCACTCATAAGGGCAGTGATTGTAGTTTTCTCTTCATAATCAATGACTTCCAATTTCTCATTATTGAAACGAGTGATGTAATACCTATTACTTTCTCCTACCTTTTATATCACACTAAGCAAATGAGCTACTCGCTTCACTGTTTTTGCTCTAAAGAAAAAATTACCAATGAATAGCTCGGTGAGTTTTTGGAAGCAAGAAATTTGCCCCCGAAGATGACTATTATACCAGATTTGAGAAGATCCAGTGATTGTTCCTGAAAATTCTCTACACCTCATCTCATTAGTAACATCATTATATTAGTCCCTGTTTGGTATTGTTATATACAAAGAACTGGATCAGTCTTCCCATCGTACTTGGGAGTGACCACTGGAGCTTTAAACTTGGTCGGCGTAGGGATTTAGTTTGCACAAAGGGGGATCCCTGAATAAAATTTCTCTCGAGAGGATTCTTGGTCTTGGCCATTTCTCCCAACCTGTCTTCCAAACGTCGAATGGAACCTTTCCATGCATCACTGCCATCACCAGATCTATGGGTAGCGGCTTTCTTATGCCGACTAACTGATCGTTCCGAGCTTTCTTCTTGCGAACCTTCTCTTTGACTGGACTGATCAGTTCGTCGGGTGTTCAATCTGGATTGGGTTTAAACTTCCCTTAGATCGCTTAATCATCGAGTATTTCTCGATGCAACCCCTAGGGCATTTCCTTGGGGTCCCAAACGATTGAAAGGAGAGGCCCTACTTAGCCTTTCTAAGGCACTTAATCTTTCTCGGATGAGGGAATGTCCATCAGAGAAATTAGTAATCATGATAGAATAAGTTGCTCTAGGAAAGTATGAAGGATCCCTTGAAGTTCTATAATGGCTATGCCCAACACTCCTTATTGGCAGTGGTGTCATATTCCTTTGACTAAATTGTGTAGGGACTCCAGTTTGCAGAGTTTGGGCCAACTGTCGTATAGTATCCTACATAGCCTCTTGACCCTTGGCCAAGTTAGCCAAAATTCCTGTTAAATCATTGTTATTTGGAGGGATAGAGGGAATATGTATAATTCCCTCACTTCTGGTGCTTGATTCAGGAATTTCAGCCATGCATGATGAATGAGTAAAAATGTTTTGCAACACGTTCCACAGATGGTCCCAATCTGTTGATGCAAAAAACTAGACTAGGCCTAATTGATTGATCACAGATAAATAAACAAAAAAAATAAGAAAAAGAAATTTTTAAAGTGTCTCAGCTCAATGGAAAATTCTACATCCACTATTATGTATTGATTGCCTTGATTGTTTTCTATCCCTTACAATGAGGGTGATACAGAGTATTTATAGCCCAAGAGGGGTACTGTTAGTTTTCGTGTGAAAGGATGGAATGCCTTTATTTGTTAGTCATTTTCATCAATACATAATGAGAATTAAATATATGATTGCTATCGCTTCACTGGTTACACAGATTGTATGACTGCTGTCTCTTCGTTGGCTATACAGGCTGGATTTTCTACAGTTGGTCCGTCTTCCCAGTTGGTCGGGATGCCCTGTTGGTCGGGCTTCCTTATTGGTCGGGCTTTTTCATAATTTTGACTTGTATTTGAGTCACACTGGATGACATGCATTGGTTTATAATTAGTCCACGTAAGGTGGTAAATTTTGGTATCAACAAACCCCTATATTTTTTCCAGTATATCATAGCTCCTATAATAGACATATAGGCATTCAGAGGAAGCTGAGTAAGAGTCACTCCATACATTACACCAAAAATCAAGAATGGTCCCGACAGAAGGGTTATAGTCTTAGGGCCTGACTAAGTGGTCACGGCTAGGACTGTGATCACAGTCAAAACTAGCGTGACACAAATCATGACCAACCACAGGGGTGGCATCCAATGGATATGGTACGGACTTAAGCCATAACCATGGGGGTTACGGCCATGGTCGATGACCAAATTGTAATAAAATTAGCACTAAACTTGAACTAAAATTCCTGCCAACATTGATCACGGCCCCATACCATGACTAGGTCCATGAAAAATTTAAGGTTTTTAATTTAGCCTTCATCATTTTGAAATATTAGATCCATGATGTTGGTCACGACCCTAGTCTTTGACCACACTGTCGTGACCATTTATTTCTTATAAGCCATATTACATAGTCACGGTCAATGATCGTCGCCATGTTGCTGACGTGTAAAAAAATAAATGGTCATGACAGTGTGATCATGGACTAGGGCTATGACTATATCCTTTAGATATAGACAAACCAAGTGTTTTTTCCATTTCATACGATCTCCTTTCTCTCTATACACTACCTTCTCTCGTTCTCTCTGCACTACTCTCTCTTGCTCTCTCCGGTGACCCTCTCTCTACAATGCATTCTCTCTCCTTAGTTCAGGTCTACAGTGCCCTCTCTCTCTCTCTCTTCTGTGTGTGTGTGTGTGTGTGTCTGTGTGTGTGTGTGTGTGTATATATATATATGTGTGTGTGTATGTATGTGTATATGTATGTGTGTATATGTATGTGTATGTGTGTATGCATGTGTATATGTATGTGTGTGTATGGTTAAAATACCTAAATACCCAAAATTTCAATTTTTATGTAATTGAATTCAATTAGGAATTCAATTAGTATTTCTTTATGTATATGTATATGTTCTTATGTATGTGTATGTATATGTGTATGTGTGTATGGTTAAAATACCCAAATACCCAAATTTCAATTTTTATGTAATTGAACTCAATTAGGATTTCAATTAGTAATTTTTTATGTGTATGTTTCTTTATCCTGGAAATTAGGAATTTAATTATAAATTCGGAATTCAATTAGGAAATTAGGAGCTCAATGAGGAATTCAACGATGATTTTTTTCCACTAATAAAGTGGATGTTGTTCAGCTTCATAATTTTTCTTTTAAGTTTAAATTCATTTGATCACTTTGCTCCTATTAACATTGCATTATCCCCTTTAAGTGAAACTACTTAAAAGAGTTTTGACTAAATGAAACACATACATATGCATACCCACATACACATACACATACACATACACATACACATATATACAACACAAACATTGGCATTGTAATTTTGACTAAATCAAACGCATACCCACACTAGTTCAATTAGGAAATTAGGAACTCAATTAGGATTTTTTTCACAATAACAAAGTGGATGTTATTCCCATCCTCAATTTTTTTATGTTTAAACTCATTTGATCACATTGCTCCTATTAACATTGCACTATCCTATTTTAAGTTTAACCACTTAAAAGAGTTTTTGACCAAATCAAACACAGACACACGAATACACTAGTATACATACATACACTAGTAATGGAATTTGGACTAAATAAATAACATACACATTCTTCGGGTAAGATGCATTGCACTAGTATTTGAATTCAATTAGTAATTGTAATTGAATTTGGATATCATGGCGTTAAAACTCAATTATTTGGTCTTTCTATTGAAATTAGTTGGATTTTCATTAGAATACTAAATAATGTTTGTGGTGTAGTGTAAATATATGGAATTGTGCAATACTAATTTTTGAAACATTCATACCATCAAATGGTAACAAAGAAAAACTAATCAAGAAGGGGTTAAACTCACTAGTGAAACATGACTCTAGATTCTTAATGATAATATTATAGTCTCAACTCAATGTTAAATAAACCTTATATATCTAATACTTGTGGGCATCTACTTTTTACCTTCCTCACGGTTTTGTGCTCTTATCTTTATGGAATCATAAGTCATCATGTATTATTTCACCACCCTCAATATCCTTTTTCTCTTTGACATATAACTATGATTTAAGGATATTGATCAACCCACACTAAGAGCAGTAGAGGTAGGCGCTAGTTTGCAAGGTACTAATGAAATGGATAGGGAAATTGGTTATGTGCACATTCATACGCACGGTTCCAATTTAGATCCATTCGCATACATATCATATGTTAAAATAAGATAAACTTAAATTGGATCAGTTGAAAAATAATAACTATTTAATGACTAATTAGAGCCATTACTTATAGAACTTATATCCACACCCTCATATATTTTTCTCAGGAAAAATAAGGCATGGTGATAATCGCTGACAACAAGAGTACAAGATGCTGCAATTGGATCACACTTATACCCTTTTTATTAGTGCGAGCCAATTAGAGGATACTACTTTTTACAACTATGGGAATAAGAAGATTAAACAGTTTAACTACCCTGCAAATCATAGAGTTCGTCTCCAGTATGGGTACCTGTTCGATCATATTTTATTTTCCTTACCAAAAAGCTGGAATAAGACTGTAGATATTATATTTCGTGTACATAATAATGATTTAGCCCTAATATTTCTTCGTTGTTAGAGAAGGTAGAGAAAAACATTTACCCATTGTAGATAAAACTACATAAAGAGATCATTGACAAAGACGGTGATGTCTCCTAACATATGCACATTAAATTGAATCTTGACAATAAGTTGAAGAAGAAAGGATTCCTGGTTCATGTCCCGAACATCTATACATCAATTATAAATACGCTTCCTCCTAGTTGGCCACGTGCAAAAATCAATAAATTTTTAAAAAATAATACCAAATGGATGGAGATAAAACACATTGAACATGTTTTAAAGTCTTATTGTGAGAAGGTATGTACATATATATAGTCGTAAACATAATTAGTTAGTTGTAAACATGTTTATAAAATGATTTCGTCACTTATTTTTTATTGTAGATAGTGTCACGCGGCAATGGACAGAATAATCCTACCGCTAATAAAAATGAACTCTAGATCTTTAAATCCTAGTGTTTGTTGCATGGGAAAATGAATGTGAGAGTTGGGGCAACATATAACTGGAACTTAGTTGATCAAGCCATAAAAAATAATATTATACCAAACCTAGTAAGAATTTTTCATTCCCCTACCATTCAAAGCAAAAGGTTCTTTCTCAAGTTGTTAAACAACTGAGAACGTATTGAAGAAGCCTTCGACAGAGACATTTTTCGAAGGGGCATTGATCTTCGACATTTTGGCTCTGAGAGATAGAGTCACTTCGAGTGTTGAAATGTGGATCGATCAATGGAACAACTTTTTAAAAAATGAGGTGATGGAAAAAAGCTGGCCTGAAGGGGGAAAATAAACAAAACAAAGTGAAAGAAGTTGATATCCACAGGATGGGGTCCAATTCAATGAAGATTTGAAAACTGAATGGTGATATAGGACAAAGGGCGATCCAGATGAAGGAAAAATACCTATCGGGCCAATTTATGCATGCATGCCCAAGGAGAAAAGTAATGAATTCCCACCACATATGGCTCAGACTCTGTTGAGTATAACTAGTTATTTATTAATATATATAAATATAAACGTTATATAAAATAATGTTAAAATCATAAGAATAAATATAATTTCACACTACAAGACTCGATCGAGGCCATTAGCAATAAGCTCGGTTCGAGCCTTTAAGATGAAATTGAAAATAATGCCCTGACTAAGACCTTTGGAACTGACAAAAGAGGGTGGACGAGAGGTGTCAGATTACATATGCTAAAAACTAAATTAAATCACACTTCACCTCTCGTGGACGAGCTCTCTTAGATCAAGAATCGTATATCGAGCCAAGAGAAAAGTCAGTTCAAGAAAGATGGGGATGTCCACGAGATTAAAAATAATCTGTAAGTGTTGAAGAGTGAAATTGGGTGCCTTGTGTCTATATTAACTCAAGATTGGACCTCGTTGCATCTTCAAGATAGGTTTCCCCTATCCTCTCTTTCAAGGTTTCCCCTTCCAAATGTCGCCTCCTTCAACATTCCCATCCTTAATGTCGCCTCCTTAAATATTTCCATCCCTAGTTTCTACACCTATCACAGTCCATGCATTATCTTCATACACACATGGTGACTATGGTGAGCAGTACTTTTTCAAGGACATGACCAATAGTAGGATTATTGGTGCGTCCACACTCATTTCCTTAATTGTCAGAACTTCAGTACAAAAATGCCCTTTGCAGTTGGGTAAGGCTCAAATATTGGTTGATGAAGTATACAACGATTACAGATAAATTCCTGTGCATCTTGACAACGGAGAAGGGAATGCATTGAAATACGATGCAAATCATTTTATCACTTGAACAATTTATTTGTTAATAAAGCTTAGGCCATGAACAATTTTTGACAATTTGTAATATTTGAAGTCAAATTGTAATAATATTTTGTTTATATAAGTTATTTTAAGTTGTTTGATTTGACTTTAAGTTGTGCCGAATAATTTGAACGAATTATGAATTGTCCATTCTATTATACAACTTGACTTTTGTTTCAACCTATTAATGTAGGTGAATATAATTTTAAATATTATTTAATGGATTTCCCACACTACAAATAGTGGATATGGGAGATTAACGGAATATCTGAAAATCATGTAAAGGGAATTCAAGAATTTGTTAAATACACTTATAGAAATCTTAAAAGTGACAGGTTTCCTTGTCTGTGCACCCATTGTGTGAACAAAAAATATAAATCTTTACAAGACATTGAGTTGCATTTACTAAAGTGGGTAATTTAGCAAGACTATGGGATATGGACATACCATGGTGAAAAGAATGTACCGTATGCTCCAAAAGAATTATTGATGCCCCACTGCGTAACAAAACCCCACCGAGTGGAAGTGGTACATGATTTGCCAACACATCGCCCTTTGACCGACCTAATTGATGATGCTGCAAAGTCCACCACCATCAAAATCACCAACCTATGGATACATATAGTGTGCATTATGACCAAGTCAATGAACAAGTTAATGCTGAATTACTAGAAGCTTAAGAATGCATACAATTGAAAGCCAACACAGCTAGACTGTTGTATAAAGATTGCAATGAAGATCACTTGGTATTATATACAACGATTGATTTGAATAAGTTCAAGAGTCAATTTGGTTTGTCGGGCAACAGCATAACCAGAATTCTTAAGTGGTTTAAATACATTCTCCCTAAAGAGAACATGATACTAGACAATTATCCTCGCCTAAAAAAGATCTTTGAGGGTTTGGGTTTGAAGTAAAAATCTATTCATGCATGAAAGTATAATTTCATATTGTACTGCAACGAGCAGGAAGAGAAGGATGAGTTTCTTGTATATAGGGAGCCTAGATATATGGCTTATTATAATGAAAAAGACAAGACTTCAAAATATCGCAAGTGCTCGCAAGTTAAAAAAGGTTTTGAAGTATTTTATCCATAGGCCATGGTTAAAATGGGTTTTCAATGAACTGTGGATATCAAAGGCCATGACATGGAACGCTCGATGCGAGGTGGGTGGGAATCTCAAGTGTCATCCCGTTGATTCGCTCATATGTAAACTTTTAAAAGCACGACACCATGAATTTACAAAGGAACTGCGTAATTTTTGTCTTGCATTATCAATCGATGGGTTTAACCCTTTCGATAATTTAAGTACTAATCAAAGTTATTGGCCAGATCTTATAGAGCCTTTAAGTATCCCTCCAACACTGTGAATGTGAAAGGCGTTCTTGTTATTGTCTTTATTGATAGTCGGGCCAAAGGCTCTTGGTAATGACATTGATATATTATTAGCCCCACTAATTGAAGATCTTAAAGAGTCGTGGGATAAAGGCGTGACGGCGTTTGACTCTCATAAGGGTAAAGAGTTCACACTTAAAGCAATGATAATGTGGGCAATCCACAACCTTCCTTCTTATGGGACCTTGTTCAGTTGCAATGTTCATGGTTGTTATGTATATCCAATATGTGGGGAGGAAACTTAATACACTTGGTTATATCAGAGTGGTAAGATGAGTTATACGGGCCATCATAGATTTTTGTCAACTAGTCACCCTTTTAGTAACGACAAGTCTAACTTCTTACTTGTCGATCATGAGCATAGAACGAAACCTACTCGGCTTTTTGGTCAACAAATTGAGGACCAAATGAAGGCTTCCATTGTAGGGAATACGTATGTAGGAAAACACCACCAGTTGGTAAAACTAAATCATAATGATAAGGAGGATCTGAACGACCTCAGTAAAACGAAGGTATGGTCTAGAGTATCAATATTTTTGACTTGTCATATTAGAAAGATCATCAGGTAAGGCATGTAATTGATATGATCCACACATACAAGAATATTATGGAACATCTAATATGAACATGCCTGGGTGGATCTTATTCAAAAGATGGAGAGAGAGTGCGATGCGATCTACAGAAGATGAAATAAAGAGGAAATTATGGTTAAAAAATGATCCTATAACAAGTTGAATTTTTATCCCCCATTACTTTTGCTTTGACTACTAGTGAGAAAAAGATCCTCCTCGACACATCGTTCAATTTGAAGACTCTAACTAGTTATTCGGGTAATTTTCTTTGCGTAGTAAGTTACCGAACTAATGACCTGAAACAGTGAAAGTTTCACGACTAGCACGTCTTCATTAAATTAATCCCTCTGCTATTCAGGCATTTCTTATCTGAGCACAAACAATTTCGTCGTGCAATTGCAAATATGTTTGTGCTTTACCCAGCTTTGTCCAAAAGTGATAAACATAAAGCACAGTAAAAATACGAAATCAATTTTAGCCAAGGCAAATTGTGTATTAGAGAAATATTTTCATTCGTTGTCCTTCAATATCAGCATCCACTTGCTTGTGCATTTATGTGATGAGGCTTTTTGTGTGGTCTCATTAGGTATAGTTGTATGTATTCTTTCGAGTTCTTGATGAAAACCTTCAAATATTATGTTAAGAATACCAGGTATATTGGAGGGTCAATTTTCAAAGAATACATAACTGTGGAATTATCATTATACACCCGGGACCATATGCCAGAATAAGATCTGAGGAGGTACAATCCTCAAGGAGAATGAGTGATTTAGTAACCTTATGAGTTTGAGGATTAATTACCTTTTGGGAACCCTAAAAATGTGAGAGTAAGTAATATACAATACGAGCAAGCAGCTCATTACATCTTCCAATTGCAAGATGAACTTGAAGATTAGAGAGAGTGAGCGACTACATAATTAACTAAATTATTCTTGTTTTATTATATGTATTCTATATATTATTGTCTAAGTTCTACAACTTAGCTTTAGGAAGTAAGAGAACGAAATTGTCCAAAATTAGAGGAGAAATTGCATGACGAATGTTTTTATGGCATGGATATCAAAAGAGGAAATTTTCACCTCTTATGTGTAGTTGATTTATAGGAATATTGAGGATCAAAATATTATTTTACCCTTGACAATTCTATTTGTATCTTATTATTATATTGGCCCTTGACAATCCTATTTGCATCCAAATTGTATCTTATTATGACGTCGACGCTATATTGGCGCTTTATTTTCATTTATGAATGTTTAGTTTGATTTATGGATGTTAGTTTGATTTATGATTGTTTAGTTTGATTAATGAATGTTTAACTTGAATTATGAATGCTTAACTTGAATTATAAATCCCAAAACAGGCCCTGTAAAGGGCACGAGCACTTCGTACAGGACCAATGTAGATTGTAGGAACTGACCGCATAGTCACAGGATGCCCGATTTGAGAATATGACTAAAAATTGTAAATAACTAGACTTCGTCTTAAAAACATGTCGCTAGAGGGAGATAACTCAAAACAACCCTAAATAGCCTCGTAAAGGCACGAACACCTCTCATGGGACTAATTTAACTCGTAAAAATTGATCGTATAGTCACGGGATGCCTTGTTCAAGAATATGACTAAGAGTTGCAACTAACTAGACTATGGCTTGAAAGCATGTCGTTGAGGGGATAACCCTAAAACAACTCTAAAATTGCCCCGTAAGGGGCACGAACACCTCGCACGGGACCAATGTAACTCGTAAAAAATGATTGCATAGTCACAGGATGCCTGATTTGATAATATGACTAAAATTTATAAATCACTAGACTTAGGCTTAAAAACATGCTGCTGGAGGGACGAAACCCCAAAATAGCACCCAAACGTCCTCGCACGGGATCAATATAATTCGTAGGAACTGATTACATACTCATGGAATGCTAGGGTTGAGAATATTATAAAAATTTGCAAATAACCAGACCTAGGCTTAAAAAAATTTCGTTAGAGGGGAAACCTAAAATATCTTCCAAATGGCCCTGTATGGGGCACAAACACCTCACATGGGACCAATCTAACTCGTAGGAACTGACTGCATAGTCATGGTATGCCCGATTTAAGAATATGACTAAAATTTATAAAGAACTAGACTTAGGCTTAAAAATATGTTACTAGACGGGTAAACATAAAATAAGCCCCAAATGGCCCCGTAATGGGCACAAACACCTTGTACGGGACCAATGAAACTCGTACGAATTGATTGTGTGGTCCCATGATTTTCAGTATGAGAATATGAATAAAATTTGTAAATAACTCGCCTTACTCTTTAAAAACATGCCGCTAGAGGGGGAAACCCAAAATAACCCCTAAACGGCCCCGTAAGGGGCACGAACACCTCGCATGGGACAAATGTAACTCATAGGAACCGATCACGTAGTCTTGGGACACTCAGTTTGAGAATAAGACTAAAATTTGTAAATAACTAGACTTAGGCATAAAAACATGCCTCTGGAGGGGAAACACCCCAAATAGCTCCTAAACGACTCCTAAGGGGAACAAACACCTTGCACAAGATAAATATAACTCATAGGAACTGACCACCTACTCTCAAGATACCTAGTTTGAAATTATTACTGAAATTTTCAAATAACTAGACTTAGCTTAATACCATGCCTCTAGAGGGAAAAAATCCAAAACAGCACCCAAACAATTCCGTAAGGGGTATGAACACCTCGCACGGGACCAATGTAAATCGTAGGAACTGGTTGTGTAGTCATGGGGAGTCCGATTTGATACTATGACTAAAATTTGTAAATAACTAAACTTAGGCTTTAAAATATGCCATTAGAGGGGAAACCCCCAAAACTGCCCCCAAATGGCCCCATAAGGGGAATGAGCACCTCATAAGGGACCAGTGTAACTTGTAAAAATTGACTACGTAATCACGGGATGCCCATTTTGAGAATATGATTAAAATTTTCAAATAACTAAATGTGTGCTTAAAAAATGATGCTAGAGGGTGAAACCCCCCAAAAAGGGGTACAAACACCTCGCACGGGACCAATTTAACTTATAGTAATTGACAGGATCGTACGGGATGCCTCGTTTAAGAATATGACTAAGATTTCTGACTAACTAGACCAAGGCTTAAAAATATGCAACTAGAGAGGAAAACCCTAAAATAACCCCAAAATGGTCCCATAAGGGGCACAAACACCTTGCACTGGACCAATGTAATTCATAGGAACTAACCGCATAGTCATTGGATGCTCGGTTTGAGAATATGATTAAAAGTTGTAAATGACTAGACTTGAGCATAAAAATAAGCTTCTAGAGGGAGAAAATTGAAAACATCCCCTAAACGGCCTCGTAAGGGACATGAACAGCCCCGCACATGACCAATGTAACTCGTAGGAACTAGCCGCATAGTCACAGGATGTCCGGTTTGAGAATATGACTAAAGTTTGCAAATAAATAAACTTTTACTTAAAAACATGCTACTAGAGAGGAAAACCCAAAATAACTTCCAAACATCATCGTAAGGGGAACAAACACCTCATACGGTACCAATACAACCCGTAGGCACTAATCGCGTACTCTCAACATGAACCAACACAAAATCGACACGACCTATCGTGTTCGGGACATGTTCAGGCCAAACCTTTTTGGCGCACTAACGGGTCTTGTCGTGTTCATGCCAGGAAATTGACCCATTCAAGCCAAATTGTAACATGATAAGGTGCTCGATAAGGAACCCAAATTAACCCAATTTGGCCCAATTACGTTTAAAATAATAGCATCTCCAATGTCTTAAAAAATTTAATAAAATAAGAAATATATGGTATAAAAGAAAACTTAATAAAAAAAGCTGCCCAAAATTAATTTTATCCCCTCTTTCTCTCATTAGGTGGGTAACCGTTGGCCCGAAAAAATGGACCCAAACAGTACCCTCCATCCATTTCTATCTGTAATGGTTGAGAATGGGCACTGTCATATTTGTTTTCGGCGGTTAGAATATGGGTTACTAAAAACTCACACGTTATTAGCGAGTTTAGGCGGGTTGAGATATGACCCGTTGTCCTTCCTACTCATATAAACTAGGGATCTATAATTAAAAAATTTGAATGAGAAAATGGGTCGACAGTTAATCCGACCCAAATCTGACCCGCGACAACCATTAACCCGCCCATATATGACCTAACCCGTTACTGACCTGACCAAATCCTCCCATTAACTAGCCCTAGGTAACCGTCTACTGCTAACATCCTCTCCTACCATGGCTCGAGTTTGTTCTCAGAGCTAACATCCTCTCCTACCATGGCTCGAGGGAAAAGAAAGACAAACATTTCACAAACCCCATCATCAAATATAACCTTAGTGACTAGGAAAAAAGGTAAAAATACCTGAAATACCAAACAATCAACACCAGAAATATCAGGTATAATCTATTTTTTACCGTTTTTATCCAACGTATGAGATATGGTTATTTTTTTCATTTTCTAGTGTCTGGGTATATAGGAATTTATGGGTTTAATTTTGGAACTGATCCAATCAGTATTGCTTACATTGAACTGAACTAATTAGTATTGCTAACTAAATCAATGTCAGAACTAACGTTTTAGAATTATCCTTGATGGGTTCAATTTCGTAACTAAACAGGTAGTGTTTAATAGGTTCAATTTTGGGACTAAACCAAACATCAATTTCAAAAATAAACTTCATATGTTGCAATTTCAGTCCTATTTAAACTTCATATTTTGTACGTGTATAAACTTTATTCTTGTTTATACTTTTAGTCATGTTTAAACTTCGTAGTTGCAAGTTCAATCATCTTTTGTAAGGGTATATTTTACACTTTAGTTCGTTGTAATTTCAATCCTGTTTAGCTCCCTATTCTCGTATGTTGCAATTTCAGTTCTGTTCTACACATATTTATATTCTATTTATGCTCAACAGCATCTACTCATATTTTTTTTTATTTCATATGTGTTCTATTTTTGTTCTAGAGATATTTTTATTCTATTTTATTTTATTTTTGTTCTATTTTATTTATATTCTTTACTTTCATCATCACGTAATTTTTTAAGGGGAAAGTACTCTTAGGTCCCTCACAAATAAATTTTAAATACTAAAGGAATTTTGACAAAATTTAAACACATAGGTCCACTAATTCGCTTATTGTAGAAGTCCACGCTAGTGGCATAAAAAGTGGACCTAATAGTAAATTATCCTTAAATGTTTAAAAATTATTACTAAAGGACCTATATGTAAATTGCCCTTTTTTAAATAGGAAGTGGATAGCGGAGATGATAGTTCGTGTGACGAAGATAATGTGATTGATGTAATAGTGAAACTTGGAAGTTATAAAGAAGCCAAGCAAACTATGGAGCATTTGCCTAAGGTATGGAATTACTTAGAAATTATCCCAACTACTCTTCATGGAAAAAAGAGAGAAATGCAAAAAATGTTGAAAAAATTATGCTTTTGTATCTAAGAATTGAATGGGTATATTAAAAATGCATACTAAGACAAGTCCAGCGAGGGATAAAAATGATGTGTCTAAGATTGTGATGAATCAATCTTGTGCACAGTTATCAATGCGTTCATCAAAATTTGAACCCAAAAAATTTCAAAAGCTATTTAGTGAGGCTATTGTAATGCATGACATGCCTTTTCGATTTCTGGAATACGAGGGTATTTGAGTTGTTTTTAGTTATTTATATGAGAATGCAATTATCATCACAAGAAACATCGCTAAATCATACGTTTAAAAAATATACAAAAGGGTGAAGGTAAAACAGAAACAAATGCTACATTTACCTCCCGGTGGGGTCTCTTTGACCTCAGATTTGTGGTTTTCCATTAATACCAACGGGTTGGTGTGCGTCACTTCTCATTTTATCGATCAAGAGTGGAAATTACAAAAGAGAATTCTAAATTTTCAATTCATGTCCTCCCCCCCCCCCCCCCCCCCCCACACACACACACATAACGGTGTTTGTTTGACTGAAAAATGACAACTTTGTTGTCCAAATGGGGTATTGAAAATAAATTGTTCACTATTACTTTGAACAATGAAACTAGTAATGATACATTTGTTGAGTTGCTAAAAAGTCAATTAAATAATGATGTTGAACTTGTAAGTAGAGGTGAATATTTTCATGTTTGAGGTTGTGCCCAATTTAGTAGTGCAAGACGGGTTAAAAGCAATAGATGAAGGAATAGGAAAAGTGAGGGAGTGTGTTAAATATGACAAAGTTTCACAAGTTAGGAAGCAAAAGTTTATAGAATGTTTAAAGTTTGTTCATTTATACCCGAATAAAGGATTACGATAAGATGTTCCCATAAGGTGGAATGCAACATTTCTTATGATTGAGAGTGTTGTTTTTTACCGTCATGCATTCATTCGTTTATCATTAAATGACTCAAATTGTACATGTTGATACCAAATTTAGTCTGTTGACATGGACCAATCACTTGAACACACGTGGAGGCCTACATGTCAAACACAAATACTTTAGACGAGCAACTCAAGCGTACCGATCAGCTCAGATTCCCCGAGCAACTCAGGCGGTCTAAGCTACTTAGCATCCAGGGCACCAGAATGAAAAGACAGCTACGCATTAAATGCGCATTATTATCATACAGATGTATATGTCTACTGGATAACAGCGCATTATCCTTTCATATGTACAGCCTCAAGGCTATAAATAATTGTAACCTCCTCATAAGAAGAGGACTTGGGATCTCTTGGTGAACTTATCATCGAGATTTCAAATAAACAGTCAGCAATACAAAAATAGTGGACGTAGTCCATTTTCCTCAGGTTGAACCACTTTAAAAATTCTTTGTCTTATTAATTTATTTATCTGTGATTGATTAATTAGAGATAATCTAGTTTTTTACATCAACAGTACACATTGTACAAATGAAGTGGGATGAAGTAATATAGAGAAAATATTCAAGCTTTTGAAGTTATTTTATGCAGGGACTTGAATATTTTCGGGAAACAAATACCCAACATCCAACTTGTATTTTATTTTCGTTTCCATGGTTGAGTTGACTTTAAAACAAGA
The DNA here is from genome assembly GCA_949130495.1 of Sambucus nigra. NCBI lineage: Eukaryota > Viridiplantae > Streptophyta > Magnoliopsida > Dipsacales > Adoxaceae > Sambucus > Sambucus nigra. Next base: position 265,544,882 of record OX422223.1, read on the forward strand.
AATGAGAAGATCGGATGATTTCATGAAACAAATGGCATGTCAAATGTATTTTAAAATTTTGAAGTATTAGAGTTATTATAATTTTCTTTAACCAATGGCAAATCCTCATTACAAGATGAACTACGTGGAGTTTGCGTACCAAAATCTCTATGGTACAAATCATTGTCAAATCTCTCTTGTACAAGAAATGTTATTCTCTCTCTTTAATGAGTACATGAGTGGTTACATATTGATCGATCACAATCATAATTCAATCGTCGATGGTGATGAGGAGAAGAAGAATGCTACAGTGCTTAGTATAGAGGCACCAAAAATACGTTCAAGGTAACTTTTTTTTTATTATAATTTTTTTTCATTGTTTTTTTATTATTTTAAAGCTGTTTTTTTTTTACTTACAAAGATATTTTTATAGTATATACGCTATTTTTTATTATAATAATTTTTAAGAATTCTCAATGTAGGGGGCTTGAAGATAATATTGGGACTAGACATAAGCCTCCCTAGCTAATACAACAGACTTAAGGGAATAAGGCAGCATGGCAGCTCAAGTGAGGCAGCTCAGCGTGGCAGCCCGGGGATGTCTCCTAGTGAAGAGGTTGGCCGAGAGAGCTCACCCTTTATTTACTTTGTCTTACCTGGTTATGTTGTAATTTAACACAGATTGTAATGATGTAATGATTGTAGTGATATTTTGAGTGAGGTCAAACGGTACTCGTGAGAGACCAGGCCTGGCAGGGCTTGGGAGAGCTTTCATGCTCTATCGAATGACCTCACCATAGGAACTTCAGAGGGACTTGGTTTGGAGGATTGAGTAGTGAGGCGGCGTTGGGACCATCTTAGATACACCTGGTAAAACACCAAGAGACCTTTCACCGTGGAAGCTTGAGCGGAGCAGACTTGAGTTCCATCATTCATTGAGTTTTCGAACCAAACAGCATTTTATCTAAAGTCACGGTTACTTTAGGTGATGTCACTAGCCAGTTAAACATTGTCCAATCCGTACTTGAGTAAACCACCGTGGTATTTGGGGCTTTCAGATAGTTGGTGAGCCACCTCTGTGGTGTCAGTCTTCTGCTACACAGTGGTTAGGCAAAAGGCATGTCTTGGAATTTAATGTTTATGAAGTAGAGCTGACTGACCCATCATGCATTTAATGTCTGTGATGTAAAGTGTGAGGGGATGTCTTTCACAGCTGTGAAGGACTGAGGCATCTCAGGAATGGTGTGGGGGCTATTTATTGTCTTCAACCACTTCTGAGAGAAGGGTTCTTTTCTAGAGATTTATGAGCTAAAGAGAAAAGACATCAGAGAGAAGTTATTGCAAACTAGAGCACTTATTTACCCACCATTGTCATTTATTGTGAAGCATTTAATATCTAACCAAAGATCTTTCAGAGGTTGTTGGTGTGTTTGGCTGCCTACCGAGGTGTATCTAGGGTGCTTACTCCGCTCTCCCTTTGACTGAGTTACTTCTGAGTTTTCTTTATTATTGTTTTAGCTATACACGAGTGTATTATGAGTACAATATGAGTGTTGATCAAATATAGTATTGTGTGTTTATTTGTGTTCATTAAAGATTTTCTGGGTTATCATTTATCACCATACCTATAGAGTTTACACCTCAACTAGTATTACCATACTCTCAGGCTACAAGGGGACTATCCACTTACATTTGGTGACTGTGCTGGGGAGGTATTATTCTAGAAGCATGTCTCAAGATAATGTTAATCGTGCTATAGATTTTGATGCCATTCAACATCAAGAAGAGCAATCTGCAAGAGAGCTTGAGGCAGCTAGATATGGGGTCCATTTGGTGGATGTGCCTCCAGTTCAAATGACAACGGGCGTCCGAGGGATAATACAAGCTTCCACGAGCGCTGGGATGGGTCAAGATCAAGTGGACCTCCTCATCAGTAAGTTCTACGAGTTTTTATAGACACCCGTCACTACAACGGTGTTGGGGGGATTTGATGCCAGTTCATTCGTGATGCCATAGTGTCTCCGATAGCCCCAACAAGCTCAGCTCTAATGTGCACTTCCCCCTCGAACACAGTACCCACTTCTATTCCAATGGTGGGTGCCCTAGGTGTGACAGGAGTTACACCCATTGGCGTTACTCCAAGTGCAACGAGTGTCCCACTAATGGTTCCTCTAGCTTTTCCCCCAATGATCAAGAAAACACCGGCATCTTCTTTGGAAGAGATGCAGAAAGAAATGTTAAGATGATAGTAGCTTCCTCATAATCAGCTGATAAGGTGGCATTGGTGTATGATGATTTCCGTATGCCCTATCCCCAGGAATACAATGATGAGCCTTACTCGAAGGACTACATTCCTCCCATCTTTGAAAAACACACTGGGAAGGGGGGGAACCCAAAGTAGCATATTAAACGCTTCATCGAACACCTAGGAGCTCATTGTAATAACAAGAAGCTCAGATTGAAGGAGTTCTTCAAATCCTTAACCAATAAAGCCTATACCTGATACTCCCATTTAGCGCTAAAAAGAGTTTCAACATGGGAAAAGATGCACGTGCTATTTGTCCAGAAGTTATTTATGGCAGAAGATGAGTTTACATTGACTCACTTAGGCAGGGAGAAGCAACGAATAGGGGAATACGTGGTGGCATATGTTTGAAGATTCAAGGAGAGGTCCCTCGATGTGAGGGAAGAGGCTAAAGAGTCTAAATTGTTACAGCTTTACGCTGAAGGTTTGCTCCCGAAATATATCTGTCACCTCATTAATGAAACACATGAAGGAACTTTTGCCTCATTTCCGAAAGTAATAAGAAATATATCATTGGTGGTTCGGTTAAGACCCATTATAATATCGATCGTGTTCAGGCAGTCGATACAACCCATTACCGTAGGAGGTCATCCCCCATGGGTCGGATACGCCGACGGAGGTGAAAGGGCCAAGGATCCAAAGAAATATAATAAGAGAAAGTCTGGAAGAGGTAGAGAAGACCCACCACCACTACCTTGCACAGTTGAAGAGGCTGTCAGTTGCTACCACACCATGGCCCAAGGGGGAATGGTGTACGAACCCAAATGCATTTCGATCGTGGAGCCAGATATAACAATAAAAGCTAATCTCAAATACTTTTAGATCCATCAAAAGGTAGGTCACCAGAGGGAGACTTGTTTCATGCAGAGGAAAATCATCAGCAAACATATAAACATGGGGACTTTGCAGAGCCCTCAAGATAATTTAAACGTTAACCCCCTCCCATAACTTGGGGCAAATCTAGTGGTTGCTTATGATGAGGAGGCCAAATGAGAAGCGATGGAGATGGAGTTCCAACGGGAACACTTTGAGGATGCTTTGGAAGATTGTACAAGGGGCAGGGCCAATCAATGTGGTTATAGCCTATGATGAATTAAATGTGAGGGATGTGGAGGGGGTATATAATATAAAAGGGGAAGAAGTGGACCAAAGGTTAGAGTACCAAGTTTTTTCGTAGTTGCCCAAGTTCTCATGGTTCTACGACTAAGTGGGGATGCCAAAGGAAAGTCATTTGGAGATAACACAAACAATTCTAGACATTGCGAGGAAGAATGCAGTACCATTATTGAGATGGAAGGGGCCATGGCCATGCTGGTGAGAAAATTCTTGTCTGAAGTAACTTTTAGTGATGCTGATAGGGCTTTGAGATTCCCACACAATAGGCTCATGTACGTAACGACAAGCATCAAGGGGGTAAGCTTTGCAAGGGCCTTGATGGATAGGGGAGCATCAATAAATATCATGCCTATCAGTTCCTTCCGAAAAACCAATATTTTGGAGTAAAGATTAATACCAATGCCTTTGGTGATTTTTGGCTACGATAATCAATCATCCAAGTCTATTGGAAATATGAATGTGGGGATTGTGATGGGGACCTTACTTCGCATATCAAGTTCCGCGTGATTGAAAGTGCCACTTTGTACCACCTGTTAATAGGGAGGGTGTGGATGCAAAACCATGGTCTAGTCCCTTCGACATATCACCAAAGCGCAAAGGCAAATGTTAAAGGGTCTGAGATCATTATACGTTCCACGAAGAACCCTTTCACCACCGAAGAAGCTCATTTGGTTGATGCAGCTTTCTATACAGAGATGGAGGAAGATTCCAGGGTGCTGACAAGAAGGATGGAAGGAGTAAGAGTTCCCTTTATCAGAGAAATAATGGGGCCTATGAATGGACAAAGCAGCGAAGGGTCAAAAGGAAAAGCAGTAGCCGAAGAAGTTCACTTTACTGATCCCAAGAAGAAGAACCTCTCAAAGCAGCTCAGGGATTGAATGAGTCCCATGATGGACCCGATGGAACATCAAGTCCAACGATAGAGCGTGCTGAGCAGATATTTGGGAGATAGATTGACAGAAGCTTCAAGGGAAAGGAAGAGAAAAATGGTTATAACGACTAATAGTCAATGCAAAAAGAAGATCACGGAGGATAGGAGCGTAATTAACCTCTTCTGAGGGTGTAAGCGGGCAGTCAAAGGAACTAATCTAGGGGCTGATGAAGAGGCTAACCCGATATACGAATGTTTCTTAGTGAACCAGTAGGGGCAATGCATGGTCATTGACAACTCAAATATACAAGAGTTTATGGAGGATGAAGACGAAGAACCAGACTACATAATGGATCTCCCAAAGCCCCGGGTACAAGAGTTGGAATAGTTAAACCTAGATGAAAAAGGAGAAGATGCAAGGCCAATTTTCATTTCGAAGGACCTGAGCGCAGATAAAAGAGGGGCCTTGATAGAGATGATTCAAGCATTTAGAGATGTCTTCACATAGAAATACACAAAAATGGAGGAGGTAGATAAAGAGGTGAGTTGCCAAAAGCTGAACGTTCTGCCTTCAGCCATACCGGTGAAGCAAGCCAGAAGAACCTACAAGCCATAGTTGGATTTAAAGATTAAGGAGGAGGTGCAACGGTTGCTAACAACAAGGTTCATTGATCAAATACAACACCCACTTTGGCTATCAAGCATCGTCCCAATAGGGAAGAAGGATAAGAACCAGATAAGGATCTATGTGGACTTCAAAGATCTGAATAGAGCCAGCTCGAAAGATGAGTTCCCTCTACCCTCCATTAATAGCATGATTGATGCAACAGCGGGTTATGAAATAGACAACTTCATGGATAGGTATGTGGGATACAATCAGAACAAGATGGATTGAGCTGACGCAGAGAACACGACATTCAGGACCCCGTTGGGCAACTTCATGTACAAAGTGATGCCCTTTGGGTTAAAGAATGTCGGGGAAACATATCAAAGGATAATGATGGCCATTTTTCATGAATTCTTTCATAAGTTTTTAGAATTCTATGTGTGATAATTTGGTCACCAAGTCAAAGAAGGAAGATTCCCATCTAGACGACTTGAGGAGCATGTTCATTCGCTGCAGAAAATATAAACCGAAGATGAACCAACTAAAGTGTGATCTCGAGATCACAAGTGGGAAGTTACTAGGGTTCGTGGTGGATTGGCAGGCAGTACATATGGACCAGGACAAGCAGGGAGAAATCTTAGAAATGCCATGTCCAAGGATGACGAAGGAGCTCAAGAGTTTCCTCGGTAAAGTCTCCTATCTCATAAGATTTGTACCAGGACTAAGCGAAATAACTCACCCGTTGATGGAGCTTCTATGAAAGGGCACGGAGTTCAACTGGGAGGAACCTCATAAGGAGTCTTTGACCAAGCTGAAGAAGATGTTGACCTCTCCACAAACGATGATCCCTCCAAAAGCAAGAGTACCGTTGCAGCTCTACCTCACGTCTACCACCAGGTCCATCAGAGCACTCTTGGCGCAGGAAGTCGATGGGCAAGAAAAGCCTGTCTACTACCTGAGCGAAATCATATATGGACTAGAGGCAAGGTACAGTAGTGTAGAAAGTCACTGTTTAGCCTTAGTTTTCGTAGGATAAAATCTTAGACATTACATGATATATTTCATAATTCACATTGTGACAAGATGTGTCCCAAATAAGTTTTTATTGGCAACAACTATTTTGATTGGAAGAGCATCTAGGTGGTTCCTCATCCTTTTAGAATATGATTTAAAGTGTGTGGTTCCTCGCGCGATTAAAAACCAGGCATATGCAAACTTATTGGTAATCTTTCCATTTGGAGTATTTGAGCCACCCCGAGAGAACATCCCGGGGGATAACATACATGAAAACTTTTTGGAGGCCGACCTTAAAGAATGGACGATGCAATTTGATGGTTCTTTGGTAGAAAAGAAATGAGGGGCAGGGGTTATCTTTTTTAAAGGAAAGGAGAAATTTTGATTTTCCTATAAATTTGATCTCACTTACTCCAACAACGAAGTAGTCTAGCAGAGTATGAGGCGTTAGTACTGGGGCTGCTAGAGTCCCTTCAAAGAGGCATCTGTTCACTATGCATCAAAATCGATTCCAATTTGGTGGTCTAATAAGTGAATGGGGAATATGCTTTGAAGCACCTCAGTTTAGTGCCTTACAAAACGATCATCCAACGTCTGATCAATCAATTCCATCAAGTCAAGATAATAAGGCATCCTAGAATGATGAATAGACATGTGGATGACTATTCCACCAATGCTCAAACGCTGGCTATGAAGACCGATACAACTACTGTGGTGATCTAATGAAGAACAACCTCGTTGGTTATGAAATAAATCCTACAGGTGGAAGGTGATTCATATTGGAGAGGCGAAAGCAGAAAGCAGATGGAGTCTGGGGAAGGCAAGATGGAACTGAAAGAGCTAGCGCAATATTTGTTAATCATGGTAACATCTACTTCAGGAATATGGGAGGATGGTTGTCAAGATGTGTCAGCCCAAAAGAAGTAGAGAAAATATTTAAGAAAACACGTAAAGGCCACTACAAAATAACAGAGATCCCAATGTATAGAAGAATTAAGAGGGAAGGATACTTTTGGCCAACAATGAAACAAGATGCAACTGAGTTGCAACGAAAGTGTGATAAATGCCAACTTTTCTTTTAGGTAGCTGAATGCCACTTCGTTGAAACTCAAACAGACTGGAGATATCCTTACATTGACTTCATCAAAGATGAAATTATTCCCTTGGAGAAAATAAATGCGATGGGACTCAAACGGGGGGGGGGGGGGGGCTCTACGATTTTATGTCCAAGAGGATCAGCTCTATCGAAGGGGATACTTCAATAGGCCTTTGAGATGCATCACGAAAGAGGAGTCATCAAAAGTATTGGAACAAGCTAACAATCCAGCCCACATTGGAGGGGCCAAGCTATATGACCAACTAATTACCTTGGGGTATTATTGGTCAACTATGGAGAAGGATTTTGCTGAGTTTGTGGGAATGTGTAAGGTGTGCCAGTTGCATGGAAATATGATCCATGCCTCTTCGGTGGACTTACATTCTTTGGACACTCCTTATCCACTCCACACTTTTGGGCGTTTGACCTGGTGGGGGAAATATATCCTTCGTTAAGAGGAAAGATCTGGATATTGGTGTCAAAGGAGTGCTTTACGAAATGGGCGAAAGTGATACCACTCAGAAGAGCAACGACCGACGTGGTAGCTAAATTTATCAAAGAGTATGTAATCTGCATTTTGGGATCCAAAAAGTCATCCTCTCTGATAATGGGACCCCTTTCGTCAACAAAGAGGTAACGATGCTCACCGACAGATACTTCATCGTCCATAATACCTCAACGGTGGCATACCCCAAGGGAAACGGTCAAGTCGAAGAGACTAACAAGACTTTGGTCAATATTTTTGCCAAAATGATGGAAGACTTCCCAAGATCGTGGGACGACAAGATCCCAGTAGTATTATGGGCCTAACAAATGACTAAGAGAAAACCCACAGGATATACACCATTCTTCATTATATATGGAGCTGAGGTAATCCTATCAGTAGAGTTGGAAGTTCCCTTTGCCAATTACGCCCTGTGAAGCAGCATACTCCCTCAGAGAAGACACATACAACTGGAAGCATTGGATGAGCAAATAGATAATGCGATGCAACACTTCCAAATGTACACGAAGAAACTTTCAAGGCCATATGATAACTTGGTGAGACCAAGGAAGTTCATTGAAGGAGACCTCATTTTAAAAGAAGTTGTGAAGCACATCAGAGGGATCCTTCTCTCTAAGTTTGTTATGAATTGGGAGGGACCTTTCATTATGAAGGAGGCTCACAATTCAGGTTACTGTTTAATTTGAAAGATGAAAGAAGATAAACCATTCAAGATTAATAACAATTGGCTGAACATCTATCATGTATAAGCAAGTAACCTTAGAATAGAGGTGTATTTGGTTTCCATGTATATACAAATAATTTTTAAGTTATATATATTATTGTAACTGGAGCTTGATTGAAGAGTGCAAGAGTTTTAATTTGGGCAAGAGATAGAAGATTAGTTATAACACAATGAGATGATAAGACAAAAATGATCTTTTTTCATTCACATACATGGAAATACATTATAAAATTGGGGACTACCGCCCAAGAGTTACATATAAAAAAAAGGGTAATTTTTTTACAATGCATTAGGAGTCATCAACCTAAGAGGAACCACAAGTATGGGGAAGAAAAAAAATCCCCAGGTAAGTTTGAAGAGTCTTCCAAGAATGTTTTGTGTGCACTGATGGAAACCTCGAGTCTTGTTTGGACTTGGGCACGCTCAATAAAGAGTCTTTCGTGTTTCAGCTTAGCATCACGAAGAGCCTCTTCGATGGTTTGGACCTCTCGATTAACTTCTTCCAACAACGGTACCAGCTCATACAGCTTTGCTTCCTTCGCCCGTTAGGAATCTAGATATTTCTGAAGTACCTCCTTCTGGTTCACCAACTGACGGCTCTTCAAAATCTTCAAGTGACTAGTCAACCAGTCGAATTGAAAACCATCTCTACCCAACTCCCTTAAACTGCCCAAGTATTGATTAGTGAGGGGCCTAGTTAGGTTTGAAGTCTGGGTATTGACTATTTCTGTAATAACGGTCGTCATACCCTGAAGTCTAAAACCCATCATTGCGATGTTTGAATGAACATAATCAATTATAAAATTATGGGTTTATAAGTCACAATTTATTCCATGATAGCACGATGACACGATGGGACTTGGGAGATTTATGAAGCACCAGGAAGTATAACTCATTAGGAGCCATTGTGGGCAATGGAATCTCACAACCAGACTCATTATCAACTGGAACATTGGTCGTGGAACCCTGATATTATGGTCAGAATCCTCAGAACCTGCTGGTTCTCGATGAGGCTAGGCAATAGGCGAAGGGACATATCGAGTTTGCTCTTCGGTAAGAAGGGACTCCCTAGCAACCTGATATGAGAATAAAGAGAAGAATGAGTTTGATGGAAAAATCTTAGCAAGTGTTTTTCATTGTTAAGTCACCGTTACTAGTGGAGTTGGACGAAAAATCTTAACAAATGTTTGTCATTGTTAAGTCACCGTTACTAGTGGAGTTTGATGGAAAAATCTTAACAAGTGATTTTCATTATTAAGTCACCGTTACTGGTGGAGTTTGATGGAAAAATCTTAACAAGTAGTTTTCATTGCTAAGTCACTGTTACGTGTGGAGTTTGATGAAAAAAATCTTAACAAGTGGTTTTCATTGTTAAGTCACCATTACTGGTGAAGTTTAACGAAAAAAAGCTTAACAAGTGGTTTTCATTGTTAAGTCACCATTACTGGTGGTGTTTTGCAAAAAATCTTAACAAAGTGTTTTTCATTGTTAAGTAAGCATTATTAAAATGAGATATATATATTGTGGTGACTGATCATTCTACAAGCATAACGAAAGAATTTATGCAATAGAATAAAAGGCACTAGTTACCTCGGTGGCAATGGTAGGAGAAATATCTACAGGAGATGTAATGCCCACCCCCTTTGGGCTCTCAGCAGAACCTTCATGTAAAGGAACATGAACCGAGGTACCTTAGCCATTAAGGGGCACAAGAGATAAGGCTAGAGAAATATCCCCTGAAGTAGTGGGGACATAAGGAGATATGAATGACTTCATAGCCGAAGGAACCCTTAACACACCAGATGAACCAGTCCTAGCCTTAGGCACACGTAAACCCTCGAGTTGAAACGGGGGAGTCAGAACTAGAGAAAGTTGCAATAACAAAGTTAAATGTAACATACAAGATATTAAACATAAAAAGGGGCAAGGAAAATGTTTCTCCTTACCTCAGTTATATTGGAGAAAGGGAAAACCCCAGAAATTGGCCTTAACTGAGGAAGCTGAAGAAGAGATTTAACGATGGTTGAGGCAAACCGAGATCCAGCTCCAACCTGAAATAGGTCAAGAGACTTACTAAATATGAAGGCAAAAGAAATCAAAGGGATAATCAAGTTATTACCTCTAGAGGTCTACTAGAGTCAACGAGTACAATGTCCAAAGGAACCATTGGAAGGGTAAATGGTACAGAAGAAGCCAGAGGATTTAGTCAACTAGGGAGAAGCTCCAACAATTTCCAGAAGAGCACCAGCTCCCCTAGTAGCCTCCTCTGTATGCCTAAAGGCACAACGTCATGAGTAGGCGAGCCCGTACATGGGAGAACAGGCAGCTGATACATTGGATGAAGCGCTCCCGAAGCATCCTCCCACAAAGGGGATCTCTGGAGTACTTAGTCCTTCTTCTACATACTGTGAAAAATTACCAAAAGGGTTAGAAAATACACTCAGTATACTGAAAAATGACTAAGTATGAAAATAAAGAAGTTACCTCTTTTTCAGGAGGGGGATAATGGGATGATATGATCATTGGAGAAGAAGGTAGATCAGGAACTGAGGAAGCCTGATCGGTTTGTCCTTGGTCGGTATCAGGATTGTCATCAACAGTTATAGCTTCAGTTGGATTTGATGGGGGAGAGGACTTAGAAGTAGAAGCAGTAATAATGGGTTGCACCTCATGAGCTCGTTTCTTGTGAGTTTTAGTGGTCAGAGTCTTTCTTCTAGCACTAGAAGCACCAAGGATTAACGGAACTCTTGTACTCTTCCTTCGCTTTCATCCCCCTCAGATGGATCTACCAAAATGGTGGAGAAAGCAGCAATAGAAGTAATGGGAGGAGTGTGCTGGTGAAATTTAGTGTTTTTTCATTCCACCTCAGCTTGAACTTTCTTTCTTAATTCCTCACTCACTTCGGCGAATATAGAAGGAGGAACGAAGGCAATGGGAAATGTGGCCCAGGGAGCTTGAGGTTGAGGTTAGGACTTGAACTTTGAAGAAGTCCCACTCTTGGATCTCCTAGACCTTTTAGTTGGAAGCTTGGAAGGACCTTTGCTAGGATTTGCACTGGTGGGAATATCCTCACCAGAAACACCTTCAAAAGGGGCAGTCTATTTTGGGGTTAGAACATTCTTGGGCTTGGTCATGGCAGTGGGGATCGTGGGGCAATAAGGAGGTATCTCACTTGGAGGATCTTTAGGGGTCTTGCTAATAGGGAACTCAACCCCAAGAACAGAGTTGCCCTTGAGGCCTAATTCCAAGGCAGGGAAAGAGAGAACTGGGGGATACTAAGGGAGACTTTGTAGAAATTCCTGAATTCTGATCAGTTCCGTCGGCCAGAATTTGGTGGAAAACAAAGTGGACACATCCCATTTCCTGGTGGCACTGGGATGGTAACTCAACCATCCATAGTAGAATTTATGCCAAGTACAGTAGTAGAAAGGTAGAAAGTGTAGGCCTCAGCAAAAGTAGCCCTCTCATTTGTTAACTGAAATACAGATCCAGGAGCCCCTTGATCAAAGACAAACTGCCTGATGCATCGATTGGCGTTGTAAGATTTAGAAGTACATCCCCACTTGATGAATGAAGGAAGGAATCCAAGGGTGAATAGAAGCACCATGGCTTGCGAAGGATCTTCTACAACAAAAATGTAAGTAACTATTCTAGCAGCAAAAGAGAAAAAATTCCAAGTATAGGCAAAGGTTGATTCCCCATATAGTCTCATGACGAAGGAGTCCAAATGATTAAAAATTCCCATTATCTCTTTTTGTCTTTATTTTTTGTGAAAGCACGGGAGGCGAGGGGGCTTGATGCCTTGGCTAAGGGGATAAGAAACAAATTTGGTGGCAATAGTAAGAAAATGGGTGTAAAGAAAACCCGTTAAAATAATGGCGTTGGTAAAATTAGGTAGGTTGTAATGGCCAAGGGACCGTTCCATGTCAAGATGGATCCAATCCAACCAAGTGTAGAGGGACTCTAGAGCAATAGTGTCCAGAGAATGGTTAAAACCTCTCTCCAAACAAATAGAGATGTTTATGAGGTCCCTCCTAGGTTGGTCATTTGGATTTTCAGTTAAGAAGAAACGGGAGAGCAAAACAAGTATGTAGCTTGGTAATTCTAGTGATGTACCTTTACCCTTGCCTGTGACAAAAGTGGCATCCTTCGCAGTAGGAGCTTCGAAGAAATAACTAATTAGGGGAGTAAATGTAGCTTTGTTGGAAGACCCAGTGCACCTTCGGTAGATTTGATCTAACTTTGCACGATCAGTAGCTTATTCGACATCTAAGGCCTCGTCAAGATAAGAAAACTCACCCATGGGTTCCAACCCAAGTAGCTCACAGATATTCTAAGGAAATGGTGAACTCTCCCCAGGCAGCAAAGAATGTGTGAGTTATGATGTTCCATTTAGAGACTAACACTTGGAGTGAGGCGTTGTGTTTAGAGAGAGTGAACTCCCCAAACCAGTTGCCTTGGTGAAGACCAACTTTGCCAAGATCTGCAGCGTGGGAGCTCTGAATATGTGCATGCCATGTGGCGAAATGAGCTGGAGGTCCCCTAGGTGCTTCAAAATCAATCTGGGAGCAAGAAAAGTCATCACGATCCAATTCGAAGCACATAGTCCCCTCTGGAGGGAGAAACCCCCATTTAGCTGACTCTTCATCTTCATTACCCAACAACAAAGGATCATACTTGTCTAAAAAACTACAAGTCTTGCACGCATCAGAAAAATAGTCATCCTTACCAAAAATAAAAGAATGACGGTTAAAACGTAGTTATTCTTAGTGCGCTTCCATAAAGGTGATGGCACTCAAAGGGGTAGCAGGGGTAGACATAATGGTGGTTGCAGGTGGAGCGCTGTCGGTGGTATCATTTGGAGTGCTAGAAGAAGCCATGGCAGATAGTGGTAAGAGAAAAAAGCTTCTGAGGAAGAAGGGGGAGGCTGAAAGTGGTAGAACACAATCGCTGAAGACGGTAAGAAAGGGAAACAATGGTAAGAATCAGGTAAAATCCTGACAACAATGGAGGTTTTGCCTTTTCTCTCTCTAAAAGCTCTGGGAGTTTGAAGAAGACAAAACCAAGGTAAATGAGAAAAGTGGCTAAGTGTTGGATAATAATCGTTTAGTTTTTTTTTCAAATTTGGTGTTTGAGTTTCTCACCTTCACACGTGATAAGAAGCCCATAATCATTTCAAATGGACACGTGGAACTTCGATAAGTGCCTTGACAGTTGAAAAGAAAGCACCACGTCATTAATGAAGCGACGCATGGGGAATAGAGAGGGTTTCGTTCAAAACAAGTTATGATTTTGACGGCAGAATTTTTGTGAGATACATCGAATATCCCACAATGCAGAAGATGTTACCATGGTTTAAAAAAGCTACGATGTCCCCTCGCCACAAAGACAAGTGGGCTTAGCTTTGACTCAAACACACTAGGGAGAATTTTTATTTTCAAACAAGATGAAATGATGATGCAGCACTGTTCAAATGAAACAGTATCTTCAACTTAGGAGAATTTATGCATGAGGATTCCAATGTTAGAGGAAAGACTCCATGTAATTCAGTACAAAAAGTTCACGATGTCCCATCACCATAAACACGTTCGGATTTATTTATGACTTTGGTACATTGGGGAGAATTTTACATTTTGAACAAGACAAAATGAAGAATAATAGCGGAATGACTAAATGCTAAGAACGTTTAGGAGGGAGATTTCATACCACTAGGGGAAGTTCTAAAGCAAATACCAACTTATTACAACTACGTTGCATGGTGGCACGGAATAGTACAGACAGGGTAAAGTTCAACTTTTGAATAATTAGACCGAATGATCAGTAACTTCCTCATATGTTTCAAAGAATTTCAATTAGTAGTGAAGAAGATGGAACAACTGAGGTGCAATGATAGAAAAAGTTACGATGTCCCCTCTCTATTTGTCGATAACTTCCAGCGCTTTGGTTCAAGTACATCGGAGGAATTTAAATTTTTTCTAGCAAAGATAATGGAAAAAGTTGTAACAAAGACAGAGATGCAAGATTTTTTTTCACAACTAGAGGGTTCATCGGATTAAGAATTTTTTCGTTCAGATATTTATTGGTACCACAACAAATCTTTACATGAAGGGGAAAATGTAAGCGGGCTTGAAGATAATCTGAGGACTACAGATAAGCCTCCCCATCTAATGTAATAAACTTAAGGGAATAAGAAAGCATGGAAGCTCAAGTGAAGCATCTCACCGTGGAAGCCCAGGGACGTCTCCCAGTGAAGAGATTGGCCGAGAGAGCTCACCTTTTATTTAATTTGTCTTACCTGGTGTTGATACCAAATTTAGTCTACTGACGTGGACCATTCACTTGAAGACACGTGTCAACCTACGTGGCAATTACAAATACCTCCAATGGACAATATACTATCATCTAGCTACTCAAGCGCCCCGAGCAACTAAATCATACCGTGCAACTTAGGAGCCTCGAGGAACTCAAGGCTCCGAGCAACTTAAGCATACTGAGAAACTCAGGTGGTCCGATCTACTTAGCGTGCAGAGCATCCAAATCAAGAGAATTAAAAGACAGTTGTGCATTAAATGCACATTATTATCGTACAGATGTATATGGCTACTAGATAACAGCGCATTATCTTTTTATATGTACGGCCTCAAGGCTATAAATACATTGTAACCTCCTCATAAGAAGGGGACTTTGGTTCTCTGGATAAACCTATCATCGAGATTCTGAATAAACAGTCAGCAATACAAAAATAGTGGACGTAAGCCATTTTCATAAGGATGAACCACTTTAAAAATCCTTTGTCTTGTTAATTTATTTATCTGTGATTGATTAATTAGAGATAATCTAGTTTTTTACATTAAAAGATTGGCGCGGTCTGTGGGAAATGACTGTACTTAGCATTTTTCACCAAAATAATTCATCATCTATGGTTGATAATCCGGAATCCAACAATCAAAACACCGGGAACCCTCCAAACCCTTCTACTCCCCCAAATATTCAAGATTTGGCTCGCATAATGGCTAATTTAGCCCAAGGGCAAACGGCCATGCAGGAAACTATGCGTCAACTTATACAAACTGTTCAAGGTGGAGTGCCATCCCAATCAGGACAATGAAGTGTTCAGAGAAATACCCATTTGCCTTCTTTAAGAACTAGACGAACATTATTCCCGGAGGTCTCTCAATCTAGACGTACTGACTCATATCGTACTGAAAGATCTAGTGATCCTTCATATCAACCAGGCCGGACTTCATCAGTACGAGCTACTGATTCCCACCGAAATGTCACTCTCACCCCAGAAAGGACTAGCGTTATAGAGAGGTTGAGTAGAGTATCTCCTTTTGATCAATTGGGCCCTAGGAGGAATAAGAGTCCCCATAGGATTGCGTCGAGGAACTCTTAACGACCATCCGACCTAAGGGAAGGCTCTGCCCAATCACGCCCAGCAGCCTGTAATGAGAGGTCCCAAGAGGAAAACTCAAGACGATCAGTTGCTCGAACAAATAGGCCCGAGGTAGGAAATGATGCATGGAAAGGCTCTATTCAAAGGTTGGAGGATAGATTAGGGGAAATGGCTAAGGCCAAGAATCCTCTACAAATAACTTTTGTCCAAGGAACACCATTCGTACAGGAAATTATGGATTTTCCCACACCATCAAAATTCAAAGCTCCTATGGTGACGCCTAAATACGATGGAAAAACTGACCCTGTCCTTCATATTGAACAATACCAAGTTGCTGCCGATATCTATGCGGTTCCAGATGAGATGAGATGTAGGGCATTTTCAGGAACTCTCATCGGGTCAGCCCAGATATGGTATAACAACCTTCCTCGGGGGAAGATTGTCACTTTCCTTCAACTAGTAGAGCTCTTTATAGGGAACTTCTATTTTGGAGCGAAGCCAGTCAAATGAGTAGCACACTTGTTGAGTTTTAGACAGAAGGCAGGTGAAAGCACCAGAGATTATATTACTCGTTTCAATAACGTGAAACTTGAAGTAATTGATTACGAGGATAAAATAGCAATTACTCCTCTGATGAGTGGATTGTTGCCAGATAAGTTGTACTACACTTTGGCCAAACAGATAAGTTGTACTACACTTGGCCAGATAACAAGTGGAGGATGTGCGTAGACTTCACTAATCTTAATAAGGCATGCCCAACGAATTATTTTCCTTTGCCCCGAATTGATCAACTGGTGGATGCTACCTCGGGGCATGAGTTGTTGAGTTTTATGGATGCTTATTCTTATTACAGTCAGATTAAGATGAAGCATGAGGATAGGGAAAGTACCTCTTTTATCACCCGAGGGGAACTTATTGCTATAATGTTATGCCTTTTGGACTTAAAAATGCAGGTGCGACGTATCAGCGGTTGATGAATAAAGTGTTTACAGAGCAAATTAGTCATAACATGGAGGTTTATGTTGACGATATGCTGACGAATAGCAAGAAATATGCTGATCATCTAGTCAACCTAGGTCAGACCTTTGATCAACTAGAGAAATATCAAATGAAGTAGAATCCAACCAAATGCATATTCGAAGTACGAGGAGGCATATTTATCGGATATATTGTTAACCAACGAGGTATCGAGGCAAACCCTGAAAAAATCAAAGCCCTATTGGAGCTGTGATCTCCAACTACGAAGAAAGAAGTGCAAAGTCTTACAGGGCGAGTTGCAGCACTAAACAGATTTGTGTCACGAGCAACAGACATATGTCTCCCATTCTTCAAAACACTTCGAAAAACTTTCGAGTGGAATAATGAATGTGAGAAGGCCTTTCAAGAGTTGAAGACACCTCCATTGTTATCTAGACCAGTGATGGGAGAAAGACTATACTTATATCTAGCAGTTTCAGAGAATGCAGTTAGCTCGGCGTTGATATAAGTGGAGGACGAAGTATAAAAACCAGTCTATTATACCAGCAAAGCCTTCCGAGGAGAAGAAATCAGATATTCGAGGTTGGAGAAGTTGGCACTAGCGTTGATCGAGACAAGCAGAAGGATGAGGCCATACTTATAATCTCATACTATAATTATGTATACTGATATGCCATTAAGGCAAGCTCTACATAAATCGGATAAATCGGGAAGATTGATGTACTGGGCAGTAGAACTTGGTGAATATGATATAGTTTATGAGCCTAGATCGTCGCTCAAGGGACAGGCAGTAGCTGATTTTATTGCGGAGTTTACTCATTCTGATACCCCAGTAGAACAGGATTATAATACAGACCAACCTGTGGATGTTACGAGATCATCAAATTTAACCCCCGACCAACTTCCAGTCATGGGCGATCAAGAGAAGACAATCAACGAGCATCTAGAAGTGCCGGAGGAAGATAAAAGGAAACATCAAATATTCGAGGAACTCTATCTGATCAAGAGTTTGACAATAAGGTACATGTATGGAATTTGTATATAGATGGCTCTTTGTGCACTACAGGCAGTAGAGCAGGAATTGTTTTAAACAGTTCGGATGAGATTGATGTGGAGTATGCTCTGCGCTTCCAATTTAAGGATTCTAATAATGAGGTCAAATATGAAGCAATGATCGTGGGTCTAAGTCTGGCCAAACCATGAAGGCAGAGCAGGTCGTTGTATTCAATGATTCCCAGTTAATCGTGAATCAAATTATGGGGGTGTATGCAACAAAAGGAGAATTAATGGTCAAGTATCATGCACAAGCAATGGAGGTTGTATCGAGTTTTACTTCTGTTCAGTTGATCAGAATACCGAGATTAGAGAATGCAAGAGCAGATGCCTTATCTCGGCTAGCATCAGCCACACGCACCAAGCTACGAAGAACAATCCCAATAGAAATCCTGGTTGGTGGGAGAATAGATGAAGATTTGTCGATGAACTTTATTGCCCTCGACTTGGGACCATCTGGGATGGACCCCATCAAGGCTTATATTGAATAGGGGGCTTTGCCAACTGATAAACTCGCAGCCAAAAAATTGAAGTTTAAAGCTACTCGTTATGTATTGACCAATGGCATTTTGTATAGACGAGGAATTATCGCAGGACTATAAAAATGTGTCCATCCCTCCGAAGTTAAAGACTTGATCGAAGAGATACACGAAGGGTCTTATGGAGACCATGTAGCAGGTCGGACACTGTTGCAAAGAATAACAACGCAGGGGTATTACTAGCCAACGATGAGAGTTGATTGCGCAGCTGATGCTAAGTAGTGCGATAAATGCCAACGTTTCTCTTCCATCCGAAGAACTCTCCAAGCATTGTTAACACCCATTACGTCCCCTTGACCATTCTCCATGTGGGGGATAGACTTGGTCGGACCACTTCCAACGACCAGGGGAAGATTTAAATACCTCGTGGTTGCTGTGGATTATTTTACTAAATGGGTGGAGGCTGAGCCTCTCATTAATATGACATATGACAAAGTCTATCAATTTATTTGGAAGAATATCATTTACAGATATGGTCTCCCATATGCATTCATTACTGACCATGGAACCCAGTTTAACAACGAGGAGTTTACTGCATATTTTCATCAATCTAATGTACAAAAAATCCACTCTACACCAGGCCATCCCAAGAGCAATAGGCAAACTGAGGTGACAAATAGAACGCTACTTAATGGTTTGAAAAAATGATTGGATGATGCAAAAGGAAATTGGATTGATGAGCTACACTCTGTGTTATGGGCTTATCGCACCACACCACGAACAGCAACGGGAGAGTCTACATACATGATGGCATTGGGAGTGAGGCTGTCATACCTGTTGAATTAGGTCTACCCACGCATAGGGTGCTTAATTTCAATTCTCCTGTCAGTGACTTGATGAGAAGATTAGACCTGGATATGCTCGAAGAAGTTAGGTAAGAAGAAACAATCAGGAATGCAGCATATCAACAATGAACAACTTTGCTCCACAATAAAAGAGTGAAGAAGTGTGATTTGAAGGAAGGGGACTATGTGCTGAAGAAAGTGATCCAAAATCATAACAAACTGGAAGCCAACTGGCGTGGACCCTACAGAGTAACAGAAGTTGTCCGTCCAGGGACATACAAGATTGAAACTTTGGAAGGAGAAGAATTCAAGAATGCATGGAATGCAGAGCATCTACGCAAGTAGTATCAGTAGTTAAAATTCCTATGTAACACAGTTCTTTCAAAATGAATAAAGTGATGTTTCACCCCCATTTCCTTTTTTTTTGAAGTTTTTTCGGAATATTAGTGCTACACACTACACAAAATAAACCAAATTCAGAGCAACACACCACCAACTCCGGTTGGTTGGCAAATCAATTACCACCAACTCCGGTTGGTCGGGAACTCATTACCACCAACTCCGGTTGGTCGGGAACTCAATACCACCAACTTCGGTTGGTCGGAAAATCAATTACCACCAACTCCGGTTGGTCGATAACTCATTACCACCAATTTCGATTGGTCGGGAACTCATTACCACCAACTCTGGTTGGTCAGGAACTCATTACCACCAACTCCGATTAGTAGGTAACTCAATACCAGCAACTTCGGTTGGTCGTCAAATCAATTACCACCAATTCCGATTGGTTGGGAACTAATTACCACCAACTCCAATTGTTCGGGAACTCATTACTACAAACTCCGCTTGGTCGGTAACTCAATACAACCAACTCCGCTTGGTCGGCAAATCAACTACCACCAACTCCGCTTGGTCGGTAACTCATTACCACCAACTTCGGTTGGTTGGTACCAAACTAGGAAAGTAGCTAGACGACCTCCTAAGGCATCCACTCTCTAGGCAACAAGGTAATCCATACGAGATTACTACAACTAAGTAGGAACATGGGATGCAAATCATTCCATTGCTTAGGCAACAAGGCAACAAGGTAATCCATACGAGATTACTACAACTAAGCAGGAACATGGGATGCAAATCATTCCATTGCTTAGGCCCAAGGAGTGACAAGTCACTATAATCAAACAACAAATGGGATAAGTATAGTATATACATTTATATTTACCAACCAACAAACAAAGACATAAAGTATTTCGAAGAAAATGAAATGGCAAAAGACTAAAAATTTCTTCATTAAAATCAAGTAGATTACACAAGATATGAAGTCTAATACATTACATCAAATATCATATCGTATTGGTTTCTTTCCCTCTGCTTTTGAAACAGGATCTACCCCAGCTGGAGGATCATGTAATGCATAAGGGGAATTTATAAAGTTTAGATCTCGCAGCATTCTAACATTAATTATGGATGGTCGATCAAGCAAATGTTTTGGACAAGCTATCTCAAAATTTACATGAAGACTGAATCACCGAGATACTTGGAAATCAGGCATCGAGGAATTGCACGAGCAGGAATCCAACTAATATCAATCTTAAAAGGAGGCATGGGCAAATCGAGCACTCCAGGCTCATAATAATCCCTTAAGTAGTGTCCTTGCTCCAATTTTAGCACACACATAGCGTTTAACCATCCCTGCTTGTACCCATCATTATTCGACTGCTGTATTCGAGCATCAAGATGGTACAGAGCTTCATTATACCCGGCCATCCAAAATTCTCTGGGTTATTTGTGAAACTGATAAGTTAACCTCTCTAGTTGCTCGTGGAGCTTCTTCACAAGAATTTCTTTACTTTCAAGAGCAGAACTCTGGGTGGAGAGTTGGTCGGTGAAATTCAGAATCTTTTTAGACATTTCTACCAAGGCTTGGTTCTTCATCATCAACTGAACGACTTGATTCTCTAAAGCAGACTGAGTTCTCGCTTCTTCAATGGTAACCCGACCAGCCCTTTCATATCCCCGAAAAGATCTTGCTCTATCACGAGTAGATGTGGAGGGTCCAGCTTATTTCAAAGTTTCTAACTTATCTCATAAGTTAGCATTTTCTACCTCCAAGAAGAAAAAAACTTCATCATTAATTGGGACCAAGGCTCCCTAGGAAGAGGCAACAGATTTGAGTTATTTTATTTCCTCCTGCAAAGCAATGTTCTCCTGCTCCAATAACTTGGCGATATGACTATGCTCTTCAATTTCAAGCTTTAAAACACTCTCCTTCTTCTCATGAGCAGAGATGAATTTGTTATACCCTTTGTCAGCACTCAATTGTTGATATTTTTTCTCGTATCCTTGATGCAAAAGGGTAGTGGATTATTTATACTGTTGTTGAAGTTCCTCATTTGTTCCTTAAAGATCTTCAATCATTTCATAGTAGGCCACATTGTCGGTTACAGAATGATTAAGCAAGCACTTCAAGTATTGATAAGCATCAACTTCTCATTTTGAGGCATTTGGTCCGAGGATGTCAACTATTTGGGTCTCAGTAAAATTAGCATGACCACCTTTGAAATAGTCATTACATTTCTTCATCAACTCTGTGTCATGAGCTGATAAAAGTTCCATTCTGGCCATAAACTAGCAAAGACAAAACAAAATTAACAACAATTATGCGAACAGAGTTAGTAAGAGAGAAATTCAAGACGAACAACTAAAGTTTAAATTTTATTCCTCATAATAAAGGTAAAAATAGTTCAAGGTTACATTCAAGAAAGCAATCAAACAAAAGACCCGAACAACTTTACACCTTCTCCTTATTCCCTACTACTTAGTTGGACGATTGGGATGAAAGGGTTGGTTGCTCGGAGGGCAAGGGTAGCTGCTCGGCAGAAGTGCTGGCTAATTGGAGTTGCTCGGAAGGTCGAACAACAGGAACAGTAGGGACCTGATCTCCAGTCATCATAGAAGATTCATCTGAAGCAGCTTCATCCTCTTCTTCTTCTTCGGGAGAGGGAGAAGGGACATGAGTATGCTCCTAGAACAACTCAGAAGTTTCAGCAACCTTCAACTTATTTAAGGCTGCTACCCATCCATCCCTAAAATATTTGACACTGGCATACTCCATTTGAGAAGACATGACAGCCAGGCCCTTGTTATAGCCTTTGTCCCAACCAGCACTAAATGATTTTTTAACTGAAGGTTTCTTTGTTACCTTCTCTGAAGAGGCCCTCTCCCTAAGGAGCTCTTCAGTAGACTTTAGCTTTTCTTCTACCTCTGTCTTGTGTCGCTCAACATCTTTAAGCCTAGCAACATTCTCCTCAGAATATTTAAGCTTTACCTCAAGCTCCTTATTGCTCTGTTCAGCCTCCTTCAATTTTTTCTCCAACTCTTTGAAGGCAGTTTCAGCCTGATCTCGATTCGATTCAACAGACTTCAATTGCTTCTCCCAAGAAATTTTGTCTTCCTCGTACTTCTGACCAGATTCCTTTAAAGATCGAGTTAGTCCAGCAAAAGCTTCTTTTACTCCACCCGAGGAGCTTGAAGCCCTGATAGCTTCATCCTTCTTCAAAATGCTGTTGAAACACGTCACAAGATGAAAAAAGAAAAAACTTTAAGTCAATACATGAACATAGTATTAAAAAAGTAAAGGGGTCAAGCTAAAGATACTTACTGAAGTAATGTGTTGAGCACCAGTGTAGTAAGTTTCTCACGAGAAAAAGTGTCTTCAACACCTTGGGATTCTGGAATAGTCCAGCATCTTACCAAGCTCACAGCAGAGCTCAGAAAAACAAAGCTGGAACACTACCTTCAACATTTAAAGGTTGAGAGATAGGTTCAGCAGGTCTCTTAGAAGAACTTTTTTTTAATCTCCTCAGAGGAGCAGGAGCATTTTTAATTAAAGATATTGTCTCTATTGGGGAGATGATAACAGTCTTACTCAGAGGCACAGGGGGCTTCTCGACAGCTTCCTTAGCAGCAGTGGGAGGGGGTACATATATAGTCTTTGTCCCTTCTTCTGGTACATCTTGTTTACTTTTCTTTGCCTCCACAGTGGCAGAGGCAGACTTGTGAAAAAAGGCAGGAGCTCTTCTCTTCTTCATCAGATCAGTGATGGGAATGCTTAAGTCAAAAGAAGAACCTTCCACACTAGTTTCAGAGGTTGCTACTTGGTCAAGATCAGCCACCACAGGACGAGGACGAGCAATAAAATATGAAGTGTAGCTTCTGTATTGCAGCAAATAAGAAGCAGATCTAACGTGCTCCTTAGCAATAGATTGATGCAAGCCCCAGATAAGTTTCAAATGCTTTATATTAACCTCAGTTTCTTTTGGAGGATTCCATTTACTGTCAACTGTAACAAACAAAATCAAATGTCAGTGATGCATTTTATCAAATACAAAGAAAAAAAGATTTCAAAAATAAAAACAACATATCCCATTGCCATAAAGTGGACACCTGGGACCTTGGTATACATCATCTCCATTTAATGGAGGGTGTTGCCAATTTTTCACCACAACCCCATGATCAAAATAATCCCTATTGGCATCGGAAAGATTGACAACTAACGCTCTATTCAAAAATCTAGTTTTTAAATAGAAATAATGAAGCACCTTATACTCTTGACTCACTTGAGTCTGTATTGTATAAGTGTTCATCTAGTTTGGAAATTGTGACAAAATTATGTCTATCCTAGAAACCAAAGAACCCCAGAGTTTGGTTTGCTATTTCATTCCTCTTGCTTGATTGATCTAGATAATTTTACCAACACTCACACACATTAGAATTGCATTCATACTTTGCATATTGCATATAATTGTGTGTATATATGTTGAGTGTGTTTAAATCCGTAAAATTTGTTTTTTAAAAATTTTTTGGGGAATTTTATAAACTTTTAAAATAAGGTTTTTATTAATTAAAATTTGTTTTTAAAAGTTTTGGGGTCAATCTGCAATTATGTATTAGTGGTTATATTGGCTGGATGTTTGCTTGGGTAGAATTCGAAAGCGGTAGAGACATCAGGGTGCATTTGTAATTATTTCTAGACGCGCGTTTATTAACCTCTTCGTGCCCTACACCTGTTGCACTCTGATTGGTTAAATCTGTGTTTCTTCTAAGAGAGTAAAACATCTAATGTTAACAGCCCTTGGATCATTTTTATCAACGATCTGCATGCGCTCCTACATAATCCATGTGAACCTCTTTTGAGCCAATCAGGAGTATTATAACCACCGCCTTTATTTAAACCATTTGATCCAAGTCAAACATACAAGACCAGATCCTAGCCCTTGATCTTGGTCTGTGTTCTCGAATCTTCTCACACTCCTATAAAAGGACCCCTACCCTCAGCCATCTGAGACTTTTTCCACTTTGTTCATTCGAGAGAAAAGATAGAGAAGAGATAAGAGAGACGAGAGGAGAGAGAGAGAAACCAGAGTTAGGAAACCCTAACCCTAATTCGTCCAAAACTATTTTCAAACTTTATCATCTTTCAAAACCTGTATATACCAAACACAACCTTGAGTGTTTGAGAGATTATGAGTGATTGTTTTGTTAGTTTTGTTGCTATAACCTATTCATTCCCAGATCTTGTTGTCAACTTAAACATATTTTTAGATCTGTGTTTCTTCTTTTATAGAAACCTTAGATCTAAAATGTTTCATATTATATTACACATAGATCTATATATTTAGTTTCTCATCTTGAGAAAATATTTGTTGATTTGGTTCTGTAAATGTTTTTAACTTCAAAATCAACAAAATACTTTTTTGTTTCTAGTTCTCTTGAAACAAGACCTTTGACCTAGTTTGGAATCGCACTTGGTGATTTTCAATCTCAAAAATATTTTCAAAACCTGAGATGGATTAAGATCTTGATACGTCTTCTGAGCAAGATAGCCGTGGATTTTGGTATTATTGTAAAGGTCAAATAAGGTTAAGTTTTGTGAGAAGAGAGAAATAGAAAATCACTGCATATAGCTCTTATATGTAATTTGTTAGGATTGGTTGTATGAAATAAGTGTGTGTACGTGCATGCATGTGTTAGAAAGCACCTCCACAAACACTATCACCCTACCACACTAAAAGTGTTGATAATAAGATCTCAAGAACAAGAGTCGACGTAAAGAACTTGAACAAGTTGGAAGTTAGCAAACTGGGAGAACAACATCAACAATCATAACTGCAGAGAAGTTATAAGGACACCAGTGGGTACATTCCTAAACTTGTATAGGTATGAGTTGTATGCATGTTTGTTATATAGTTTGTAACTGTTAAAATTTGTTTTAGTGGAATTTTTGTTTTACTCCGTAGAGTGAGTCGTGGATGTTTCCTCAGTTGGGTGAGGTTTTACCACGTTAAAAATTCTTGTTCTTAATCTTTCTACATCTCCTCATCTAATTCTTGGTTGTGCTGAGTTTAAAGTTTTTTTTTAAACTGATTTATTAAACCTGTTATCATATCTTGATCAGATCTCGTACATATTTTTTAAACACATCTTGTGATTAATTAGTTCTGGTTTTAAAGAAAAGAGTTTCTTCAAAAAAACTATTCGGAGTTACTTAAATAGTTTAATTTTATATTAAATGGCTTTAGTAACACATTTTCAATTGGTATCAGAGCTTTGTAAACGTCTTTTAAAAAGATCCTGTGTTTCTGAAATTGTTTTCGAAAAATCAAACATGGACGAGAAAAATGAAAGATTTGGTAACTTAACCAGGCCTCCTATCTTTGATGGAACCAATTTTGCTTACTGGAAAGTAAGGATGATTGCTTTCATTCAAGGAACTTTGGGAGATGATGTCTGGGACATTGTTGAAAATGGATACATTTTTCCTACTAAACCAGCCACTAAAGGAAGTAATGAGAGGGTTAAGAAAGTATTAAGTGAGTTCACACAAGAAGAGAAGCAAGTTTCTCGCAACAATAACAAAGGAAAGAATGCCATATTTATGTCCATAAATGAACATGAGTTCAAAAGAATCTCATCCTATACGACTTCTAAGAAAGCTTGGGACACTTTGGTTACTGCTTATGAAGGTGACACTAGAGTTAAGGCTGTTAAAACACAAATGCTCATTCAACAGTATAACTCTTTAATTATGTCTGAATCTGAGTCATTTGATGACTTCTACATGAACTTGACTGATATTGTGAAAAAACTTCATGCTAATGGGATAACATATGACAGACATGAAATTGTATCTAAAATTCTGAGATCATTACCACAGAAATTTGACAACAAAAGATATGCTATTGAGGAAATGTGTGACATAAATCTCACTCCTGAATTACTCACTAGTAAATTAAGAACTATGGAAATGGAATTAGAATTTAAGAAACAATTGACCCAGTCCCATAGGAAACAGACTAGTTCCAATCTGAGATTTTCTTTTAAGTTGATTAAACCTGAGTTTAGCATTCCCAATGATGACTCTGATGAGGAATGCGATATAGAGAGTTTGGATAATCAAATTGCCTTAATGTCAAAATAGTTTAAGAATATTTTTAAGTTTAGAAACAACATGGAAAACAAACAAGGCAAGTCCAATTATCCAACTCATTCTAATCATAAACCTCATGAGAAAAGTCAAGACAAACATCACAAGGACTCTCATACTAGAACTAACAGAGACCTTAAGAAGACCGAATGCTTTAGATGTGGAAAACTAGGACACATTGCACAAGATTGTAAAGTTAACTTGAACACTCAAAATAAACACGCTAGAGCCAATATTTGCAAGACATGGGAGGATTCAAGCGACTCTGAAAATGAGGAACCTGAGTCATCTGATGTTTTTTATCCTTGCATGTCTTTCTTTGCCAAGATTATCTATAATGATGATATGCCTGTGTTTTTTAGTGAGGATGAATCTAGTAATTATACTTCTGTTGTTTCGAATCATGCTGTTACTGGTTTAGATGCTTTAATTACTGAGAACATTGCTACTTCTACCTCGGGGTGTGTGAGTCAAAGGGAAAGCGATACTGACGATGTTAATGGGTGTGTGAGTCCAAGAAATGAAGCCTTAGGGGTCACTTCACACACTACACTTAGTGACTCGGACAATGAAGATCTCCCA
Organism: Sambucus nigra; assembly: GCA_949130495.1. NCBI lineage: Eukaryota > Viridiplantae > Streptophyta > Magnoliopsida > Dipsacales > Adoxaceae > Sambucus > Sambucus nigra. Next base: position 265,571,918 of record OX422223.1, read on the forward strand.
GATATTCACACACTTTATGCTAAAACTCTCAAGAGAAGCACTAGACTAGAAAAGGTTGTGAAAGATATCACCAAGAAGTTAGAAGATCTAAGCCTGATGGTAAAACTTAATGCTGAAGAGTATACTACCCAATGTCTAACTCATGAAAGTGAAATCAAAATGTTTGATCAAAAACTGAGAAACTTGATTGAAACAAATGAAACTCTGGAGAAAAAATACAAAGGGACATTGTTAGAATTGGAACAAACTAAAGAAAAGACAGCAACTGTTTTCAAAAAATTTACAAAATTTGAAAATAACTCAAACTGTTTTGATGGATTTGTTGCTGAATCTAAAACCAATTTTGATGATCGAACTGGAATAGGGTTTTGCCCCAATTTGAAGACACAAACAAAATCTTTTGAACCTATCAAGTTTGTGTCAGGACGTAAAAGACCTATTGAAACCTGCCCAGACTTTCATTACCTAAAAACTGAGTTTGACTCAAAACTTCAAAATTTTGACATTGGGGAATCAAGTTGCTCTAAACATGAAAGTTCACCAAAACTGTTTTATCTAGGCATAGGGTTCAACCTCAAAATTCCTTAAAGCCAATGTTTAGAGATTTTCCTAAGGAGACTCCTACCTTGAGCAACCTTTATTGCTCCTACTGCGATATATACGTCCATTGTTTTGATGGTTGCTATGCTAGAAGAATAGTTAAACCTGTCTATAATCCACCTATTTATCAAAACTTTAACTATTCTAGGAGAAGCCGCAACAATTATGTACTACCTAGATAACCAGACAAAAACTCTAATTATAGGAAGAGAAAAACCAAACCTAAAATAACATTCCCTAGAAGGATTCCCAAACACTTTCCTAAGACAAATGCTCATGTGTTTCATCAAATTCAAAGTCATGCGCAAAATATTTTTCAACAAAAATCGAATGCTCGCAAATTTTATCAATTGAGAGCAAATAAACGCAAAATGAAAACAAGAGCAATTTGGGATATAAAAGATGATCTATTACCCCAGATAAAGTGTAACATTGTTATTACTGCTTTAAAAGATGAAAACACATCGTCTGGTTGGTATTTAGACTCTGGATGTTCTAAACACATGACTGGGGATGATACAAAACTCTTTAACAAAACCAGCTTTGCTGGAGGAAAAGTTATATTTGGTGATAGAGTATCATCTCAGATCATAGGTAAAGGAACTCTCTAAGAAGAAGGACTTCCTGTTCTTGAAAATGTTCTTCTAGTTAAAGGTCTAAAAGCCAATCAACTTAGTATCTCGTAATTTTGTGACTCAGATCATACTGTTACCTTTTCAAAGAACAATTGCAAAATTTTAAATGAAAAAGTTGAATGCATAATTACAGGATTCAGTACCCCTGACAATTGTTATACTGTCATGAATAATTATGAAATCAGTAATGTTGCCAGAATGGATGATAATGAGATATGGCATAACAGGATGGGTCACATAAATTACGATAATATTAGTAGATTGACTTCTCAAGAAATAGTTAGATGAGTTCCAAAAATCAAATCCATTTCTAATATTGTCTGTGGCTCCTGTCAGGAAAGAAAAATTGTTAAAGCACCTCTTAAGAAAGTCAAAGATATCCTTACATCTAACCTCTTAGAGTTCATCCATATGGACCTAATGTGTCCCTCCCAAACTGTTAGTCTATGTGGACACAGTTACATTCTTGTTATGGTTGATGACTTCACTAGATTTACGTGGGTAGCCTTCTTAAAACAAAAGTCTGACACTTTTCAAACTTTCTTAAAAATACTTCTTCGGATTGAAAATGAGAAGGACACTCAAGTAAATAGAATTCGTAGTGATAGAGGTGGAGAATTCAAAGACACTAGTATAATAGAGTATTGTGACTATAATGGTTACAAACACGAATTTAGTGCTCCTAAGACTCCTCAACAAAATGGTATCGCCGAGAGAAAGAATCGTACTCTTCAAGAGATGGCACGTGTTATGTTACAAGCCAAGAATTTGCCTAAATATTTTTGGGTAGAATCTATTCGTTTTGCGTGTCACATTATCAATAGGGTCTATCTTAGAAAGAATTCCAAACAAACCCCTTACGAACTTTGGTATAAGAAAAAGCCCAATCTTAAGTACCTTAGAACCTTTGGTAGTACTTGTTATGTATGCAAAGATATGGAACACTTGTCCAAATTTGAGAGCCGGGGAGATAAAGATATATTTCTAGGTTACTCGCCTAACAGTAGAGCCTACCGTGTTTATAATCTTCGCACTAAAACCTTGATGGAATCCATAAATGTAATTGTAAGTGACACTACTGTAGAGAGTAAGACTAGTGAATCAACTATTGAGGAAGAGCCTACAAATGTTTTAGAAAATGACTCTCCAGAAATAGATGACTCATTACCAATTGAGATACCTAAAGTACCTAACTGGGTTTCTAAAGACCATCCCATAAATAATGTTGTTGGTAATCCTAGTGAGCCTGTGCGTACAAGATCTCAATTAAGAAATTATGCACATTATGCATGTTTTGTTTCCCTAGTGGAACCAAAGAATGTAAATGAGGCATTGAATGACTCTCACTGGATTTCTGCTATGCAGGAAGAACTTCTTCAATTTGTCATTCATGATGTTTGGTAACTTGTACCTAGGCCTAATCACAAAAAGGTTATTGGTACGCGTTGGATTTTTAAAAATAAGTCTGATGAAAGTGGGATAATTATTAGAAACAAAGCTAGATTAGTTGCTCAAGGATATTCTCAAATTGAAGGAATATATTTTAATGAAACATTTGCTCCTGTTACTCGTTTAGAATTTGTTCACCTTCTCTTTGCCATATCTTGCCACTTGCATTTTACACTCTACCAAATGGATGTCAAATCTGCATTCCTTAATGGAATATTGACTGAAGAGACCTATGTGGAACAACCAAAAGGGTTCATTGACCCTCAATATCCAAATCATGTATTTCTTCTTAAAAAGGCTTTGTATGGCCTTAAACAAGTGCCTAGAGCCTGGTATGAGCGTCTTTCCAGCTTCCTCTTGGATAAAGGTTTTCAAAGAGGTGGAAATGATCAAACCCTATCTTTCAAGCATTTTGGCAAACACATCATTATTGCTCAAGTTTATGTTGACGATATTATCTTTGGATCAACTTCTCCCTCAGAAGTAAAATCCTTCTCTGAGATTATGCATAAAGAGTTTCAAATGTCTCTTATGGGGGAGTTGCAATTTTTCTTAGGTCTTCAAGTCAAACAAAATTCAGAAGGATTATTTGTCTCGCAATCTAAGTACGCTTTAGAGATAGTAAAAAAAATTGGCCTTGAGAATGCTAAAGTTACTAAAACTATCTAAAGACGAAACTGGAAAATCTATAGATCCAACACTATATCGTAGTCTGATAGGAACCTTGTTATACCTTACTTCCTCGCATCCTGATATAATGTATGTTGTGTGTGTATATGATCGTTATCAAAATAACCCTAAAGAGATCCATATATCTTCTGTTAAAAGAATCATTAAATATGTAAAAGGCACTCTGAACCTAGGACTTTGGTACACTAGTGATACACCAAGCACTATAATTGGATACAATGATGCTGACTATGATGGGTGTACTGATGATAGTAAAAGCACATCAGAGCATGTTATTATATAGGTAATAATTTGGTAGGATGGAGTAGTAAGAAACAAAACTACACATCACTCTCAACAGCTAAATCTGAATATATAGCCGCTGGAAGTTGCTGTGCTCAATTACTTTGGCTTACACAAATGCTAAGTGATTATGGTATTCAAGAAAATCAATTGCATCTCTATTGTGATAATCAAAGCGCGATCAATATCTCTAAAAATACTGTTCAACACTCGCAAACAAAACACATAAAAATAAGACATCACTTCATACGTGAATTGGTTGAAACTAAGGAATTAGAAATCAATTATCTTCCTACTGATTTGCAACTCGCAGATATGTTTACCAAACCTTTAGATTACAATCGTTTTATTTCTTTGCGTAAATCAATAGGTATGGTGTATGCTGATTAATCTCTTTGATCTCTAAATTTTTTCCCTTTGTCTATTTGAGAAAAAATGGGGGAGAAATTTGAGTCTAATGAATCGTTTTACATACGCTAAACAACTTGATCTTAGTGATTCATTGCAGGATTCTGTACAGTTATTCTCAACAGTTGTAATAGGGTATTCAATTGTAAATAGTTGAGTTATGTACTTTTTCTTTTTAGGAAATGGGTAGATAGAATTTTTTTTAGGAATAGGTCTCCTTATTCTTGTTGCCCTACGAGTCCTAAATGACTCAAAGGAGATTTTATCTCATATTTCCAAAGGGGGAGATTGAAGAACATTATACTCTTGACTCACTTGAGTCTGTATTGTATAAGTGTTCATCTAGTTTGGAAATTGTGACAAAATTATTTCTATCCTAGAAACCAAAGAACCCCAGAGTTTGGTTTGCTATTTCATTCCTCTTGCTTGACTGATCTAGATAATTTTACCAACACTCACACACATTAGAATTGCATTCATACTTTTCATATTGCATATAATTGTGTGTATATATGTTGAGTGTGTTTAAATCCCTAAAATTGTTTTTTAAATTTTTTTTGGGAATTTTATAAACTTTTAAAATAAGGTTTTTATTAATTAAAATTTGTTTTTAAAAGTTTTGGGGTCAATCTGCAATTATGTATTGGTGGTTATATTGGCTGGATGTTTGCTTGGGTAGAATTCGAAAGTGGCAGAGATTTCAGGGTGCATTTGTAATTATTTCTAGACGATGGTTTATTAACCTCTTTGTGCCCTACACCTGTTGCACTCTGATTGGTTGAATCTGTGTTTCTTCTAAGAGAGTAAAACATCGAATGTTAACAGCCCTTGGATCATTTTTATCAACGATCTTCATGCGCTCCTACATAATCCATGTGAATTCCTTTGAGCCAATCACGAGTATTATAACCACCGCCTCTGTTTAAACCATTGGATCCAAGTCAAACATACAAGACCAGATCCTAGCCCTTTATGTTGGTCTGTGTTCTCGAATCTTCTCAGACTCCTATAAAAGGACCCCTACCCTCAGCCATCTGAGACTTTTTCCACTTTGTTCATTAGAGAGAAAAGAGAGAGAAGAGAGAAGAGAGAAGAGAGGAGAGAGAGAGAAACCAGAGTTAGGAAACCCTAACCCTAATTCATCGAAAACTATTTTCAAACCTTATCATCTTTCAAAACCTGTATATACCAAACACAACCTTGAGTGTTTGAGAGATTTTGAGTGATTGGTTTGTTAGTTTTGTTGCTGTAACCTATTCATTCCCAAATCTTGTTGTCAACTTAAACATATTTTTATATCTGTGTTTCTTCTTTTATAGAAACCTTAGATCTAAAATGTTTCATGTTATATTACACATAGATCTACATTTTTAGTTTGTCATCTTGAGAAAATATTTGTTGATTTGGTTTTGTAAATGTTTTTAACTTCAAAATCAACAAAATACTTTTTTGTTTCTAGTTCTCTTGAAACAAGACCTTTCACCTAGTTTGGAATCGCACTTGGTGATTTTCAATCTTAAAAATATTTTCAAAACCTGAGATGGATTAAGATCTTGATACGTCTTCTGAGCAAGGTAGCCGTGGATTCTGGTATTATTGTAAAGGTCAAATAAGGTTAAGTTTTGTGAGAAGAGAGAAATAGAAAATCACTGCATATAGCTCTTATATGTAATTTGTTAGGATTGGTTGTATGAAATAAGTGTGTGTGCGTGCATGCATGTGTTAGAAAGCACCTCCACAAACACTATCACCCTACCATGCTAAAAGTATTGGTAATAAGATCTCAAGAACAAGAGTCGACGTAAAGAACTTGAACAAGTTGGAAGTTAGCAAACTGCGAGAACAACATCAACAATCAGAACTGCAGAGAAGTTATAAGGACACCAGTGGGTACATTCCTAAACTTGTATAGGTATAAGTTGTATGCATGTTTGTTATATAGTTTGTAACTGTTAAAATTTGTTTTAGTTGAATTTTTGTTTTACTCCGTAGAGGGAGTCGTGGATGTTTCCTTAGTTGGGTGAGGTTTTACCACGTAAAAAATTATTGTTCTTAATCTTTCTACATCTCCTCATCTAACTCTTGGTTGTGCTGAGTTTAAAGTTTTTTTTTTAAACTGATTTATTAAACCTGTTATCATATCTTGATCAGATCTCGTACATATTTTTTAAACACATCTTGTGATTAATTAGTTTTGGTTTTAAAGAAAATAGTTTCTTCAAAAAACTGTTCGGAGTTACTTAAATAGTTTAATTTTATATTAAACGGCCTTAGTAACACATTTTCAAAGTATTGTCACTGGTAACCCATCTGTAGCAATACATAATCTCTCGAATCCCTAAACGAGTTCCATGAATTTGATTCAACCTACGTATGCCATTAACTATCCTCCATGTATTTGGGGCTACTCTTGCAGGTACAATATCAAAATATTGGCAAAACTCCAAACACAGGGTATTTTGCGAGAAAGAAAATCCACATTCGGCTATAAAAAGACTTGGGAACCAATGTCCCTCAGCCAAAGAAAAATAATCCGAAGGACCAGAAATTTCTTCCAAGATAACCCACGAAGGGATTGAAAACTCAGATCGAAATTTTTCTAACGATTCAACAAGATAAACCATGGTGAATAAAGAAAATAAAAAAGAAGGAAGAAAATCTTACAGAGGAAATAGAGATCAGTTGTTAATGAACGATGGAAAGAAAGAAGGCACAAGATAAAGAGAAAATGAAGAGTTCAGAGATGCAGATTTGAAAAGTGAAAAACGATAGGATTTTTGTCACACTTAAATACTTTACCTCGGGAATAGAGAAAAACAATGATTACAAGGAAAGACGTTTGCATTTTTGGCGGCTAAAATGAAAAAAAGGGGGCACAAATATCGAAGTGATCGTGAAAATTCAAAATATTTATGAAGACTGATATTGTGCGCTCAAAAAGGAATTATAAAATTTTCCTAAAATCCATGAAGATCCGTAATCCAAGAAGTTTTCAAGAAAAATGTTCCACACTCTCCTTCAACCTCAACTGTGAAACATTGGGGGCTTTTGTTGATACCAAATTTAGTCTGCTGACGTGGATCATTCACTTGAAGACACGTGTCAACCTACGTGGCAATTACAAATACCTCCAATGGACAACATACTGTCACCGAGCTACTCAACCGCCCCGAGCAACTAAATCATATCGAACATCTTAGGGGCCCCGAGGAACTCAAGGCTCCGAGCAACTTAAGCATATCGAGCAACTCAGGCGGTCCGAGCTACTTAGCGTGAAGAGCATCCAAATCAAGAGAATTAAAAGACAGTTGCGCATTAAATGCACATTATTATCGTACAAATGTATATGTCTACTAGATAACAGCGCATTATCTTTTCATATGTACGACCTCAAGGCTATAAATACATTGTAACATCCTCATAAGAAGGGGACTTTGGATCTCTGGATAAACCTATCATTGATATTCCAAATAAACAGTCAGCAATACAAAAATAGTGGACATAGGCCATTTTCATCAGGCTGAACCACCTTAAAAATCCTTTGTCTTATTAATTTATTTATCTGTGATTGATTAATTAGAGATAATCTAGTTTTTTACATTAACACATGGTTATGTTGTAACTTAACACAGATTGTAATGATGTAACGATTGTAATGATATTTAGAGTGAGGTCAAATGGAACTCACATGAGACCAGGCCTGGCAGGGCCTGGGAGAGATTTCATGCTCTATCGAATGACCTCATCGTGGGAACTTTAGAGGGAATTGGTTTGAAGAATTGAGAAGTGAGGCAACATTGGGACTTATCCTGACCATCGCCGTGGAAGCTTAAGTAGACTAGCCTTGAGTTTTATCGTTCATTGAGTTTTTGAACCAAACAGCCCTCTACCTAATGTCACATCTACTTTAGGTGATGTCACTAGCCAGTTAAGCACTGCCCAATCTGTACTTGAGTAAACCACCGTGGTATTTGGGGCTATCAGACAATTAGTGAGCCACCTTTGTTGTGACAGTCCTCTGATGCGCAGTGGTTAGGCAAAAGGCATGTCTTGGCATTTAATATTTATGAAGTAGAGCTTACTGACACATCATGCATTTAACGTTTGTGGCATAAAGTGTGAGGGGATGTCTTTCATAGCTGTGAAGGAGTGAGGCATCTTGGGAATGGTGTGGGGGCTATTTATTGGCCTCAATCACTTTTGAGAGAAGGTTTCCTTTCTAGAGATTTATGGGCTAGAGAGAAAAGAGATCAAAGAGAAGTTATTACAAACCAAAGCTCTTATTCACCCACCATTGTCATTTATTGTGAAGCTTTTAATAGCTAACCAAAGATCTTTAAGAGGTTTTTTGTGTGTTTGACTGCCTGCTGAGGTCTATCTAGGGTGCTTACTCCTTTCTTCCTTTGATTAAGTTACTTCTGAGTTTCTTTTATTATTTTTTGAGCTATACACGAGTGTATTGTGAGTCCAATCTAAGAGTTGATCAAATATAGTTTTGTGTATTTATGTGTGTTCATTAAAGAGTTTCTGGGTTATCATTTATCACCATACCTATAGGGGTTACACCTCAACTAGTATTACTATACTCCCAGATTGCAAGGGGACTACCCTCTTACACTCAACATACGAGAGTTAAGCACTTGCTTCCTCACAAAATTCACAACTTGAGATGTATTTAGATGAACTGATAAGCGACTTATAAGAAGAATTGGATTTGTTGAGCTTTTGGAGAGCTCTTCAATATCGATACCTAGATCTTGCTTACATGACACGTAATATATTGAGTGTTCCCGTGTCTACAATTGCATCCAAATCCACATTCATTAATGATGGTCGTGTTCTCGATAAATACCGCGACTCACTCAATTCTGATACAGTGGAGGCTTTGATATGTACTAAATATTGATTGTTTGGAATTAAAGGTAAATGTCAGTTTTTGTACTTGACTTAATTTGAAATAATTTTGGGTTGTTTTTAAGGATTAATGTTACTAACAATTTGGTTTCTTATTATCCTATAGGATATTTGGAGTTAGGTTTACATGAGCTAACTGAAGACATCATTCAAGTTGCTATTAGCAAGGTATTTTATTAGGATATTTAAATTTAGATTTACTTTGAATCCTTTAATTATCAATAATATTTTTTTATCCTTTTATGTAGGGATGCTTTTGTATAGTTGGACGGAAAGATAATCTTTTATGGTGGAATGTTGGGCTGATTTTTAAGATTAAAAAGCCGAAGTCTTTCTTGAAATTTTACATTTTCTTTTTTATCTAAGTTATCGTTTGGTTATGCCGAAAGATATTATTGTTTTGGAAAGTAATGAATTAACTGTAGGTGCAAAAAATCTCACCCGTCGGAGGGTGTCAATTCATCACGATACAAGTATAAAAATAAATACGAGAGAGACAAAGATTTACGTGGTTCTATCACAAAAATTATGGGATAATTCATGTCATTCATTCAATACTATGAATATTTTCCTCGACAACTGGTCGAGCGGATGCACATCATATTGCATGATGAATTCTATTTGAATTAGCCTCGACAAATGGTCGAGCAACTTATTAACTTCTGCAGGTATAAGATTCAGTCCCGACGGATGCTCGGCGATAATCTTAAGCTCTTGAAAATCTTATTAACACACCGATAGATGCTCGAGCGCGGATCGCTCTCTATATCTACTCGGACCTGTACAACTTCGCCCCGGCAAACCAGTCTGGCACCACTTATTTTGTTAATGCTCCGACAGATGGTTGAACACTTTACACCACTTTGGACCCAACACATGCTTGGGCAATATTATTTGTAACAGACAGATGCTCGGATGTTGATATTTCTTGAATTTCAGAATGGGTTATCTGGCTCTATGATTCTTGACCTGCAGGATGATCAGGCATATTCAAGGCTCATCTCGGCAAATGCTCGGCAAAATATTTCTATATATTTAGTCCCGAGGATATTTGCCACACATGTCGCATTTTATCCCCAAAAAATGGTTGGTAAGGATAACTCTTGTATTCAGTCCCAACAGATGGTTGGCAGAGTCGATTAATAATCAACATTGCATTTATTGGAAGGTTAGTTTTCACTAACAATACAGGATCATTCGTAATACTTGCTCGGTCCTCTTTGCCTCGACGGATGCTCGAGCATGGATCACCTGCAATATCTACCAGATCCTCTATAGTTTTTGCCTCGACAGGCATTCAGGCATCATTTATCTCATCAATACTCCGACAGATGCTCAGGCATGGATCGTTCGCAACATCTACTAGGTCCTTTACAATTTTGCCTCAACGGACTCTCAACTTCGATCGATAGTTGACATTGTGTGATCATGTCTCAAGCTCCAACAAACAGTTGGGCAATACAGTTCTTATTTAATTCAACCTCGTCGAATGAAAAGTTGAGCGATCTGTACCACAAAGATCCAATAACACATAAAGCAGCATGAAGAGCGACGATCAACTATATTTATCAACAAGGACGAATCCAACTTGTAAGAAGTCACACGCCCAGCAAAATCACAGTCAACGAGCAAGACATGTTGATAACAACACTAGACCATCCTGAATGTATCGAGCGAACATCGTCAGACAACCCATGGTGATCGACGATCACCAAGCAACAAATTAACGCGTCATCAACATCACGATATCCACTCCAGAGGAACAACGTTTCTTGAATGCCATATCAGATCAACGCATTTCTGCAGAGGGACGCTTTGAATTCATATCAATTTCTTTAGTTGCACGAGCTATATGGAGTCTTCCACGGCCTCCCGGAACCACCATGCATGGTCGACGAACAAGTGCGCCCCGAGGAATGATACATTACATGGAACTATATGAGCAAGATAATCCTTAATTATATCTAGCTCGACGAACGATCAACGTGACACTCCTCGACATAACAAAGCCCGAGGAATGATCGGGCACACTTATCATCTCGATTATACAGATCTAGTGACCCAATGGACGGTCAGGCAGCCTTCTCTTCACAGCCCGATTGGGGGCTCCATAACAGCGATGACACATGAATAGATTCACTACAACATTTAAAGAAAAATAGAAGAGGTCAACTCAAGACAGATGCCAACATGGCTAACACCAGAATTAGTCTTTCAAATGACGATCATGATTAAGCTTGATTTAATTACGACGGCCTTCTTGCTCGTTCCCACTAAATTAAGTGCGTCTACAGGCCTTTGTTATCTCCAAACACAAATGGCCTCACGAGTTGCCCAGGCAACAATAAAAGCCCTACGGGGGATCCCTAGGCAAAAAGCCAACCCAGGTTGGTCGCCAACTATGTTGGTCAGTTAAAATCCTGAACGGGTGGATGACCCTCAAACCAGGTGCATTTTTACCATCGCCTTTTAGGCCTAAGGAAGTGTGATGGCACAACCTAAAAGGTAAAATAGGCGGATATTTACATGCGAGGCATTAGAAAATGGAAAAATGTAAACGTAATTGGTATTACATTAAATTATATGAAAAACCTAAGGCAGGGTCTTACCCCTACTAGGTACATGCTCGAGCAAGGCTCGATGCATAGGCCTGTGGTCGGCCTCTCCAATTGTACCATATGAAAAACCTAAGTCAGGGTCTTACCCCTACTAGGTATATGCTCGAGCAAGGCTCAATGCATAGGCTTCTGGTCGGCCTCTCCAATTGGACCATATGAAAAACCTAAGGCAGGGTCTTATCCATACTAGGTATATGCTCGAGCAAGGCTCAACGCATAGGCTTCTGGTCGGCCTCTCCAATTGGACCATATGAAAAACCTAAGGCAAGGTCTTATCCCTACTAGGTACATGCTCGAGCAAGGCTCGACGTATAGGCCTGTGGTCGGCCTCCCCAATTGGACCATATGAAAAACCTAAGGCAGGGTCTTACCCCTACTAGGTACATGTTCGAGCAAGGCTCGACGCATAAGCTTCTGGTCGGCCTCTCCAATTGGACCATATGAAAAACCTAAGGCAGGGTCTTATCCCTACTAGGTACATGCTCGAGCAAGGCTCGACGTATTGGCCTGTGGTCGGCCTCTCCAATTGGACCATATGAAAAACCTAAGGCAGGGTCTTACCCCTACTAGGTACATGCTCGAGCAAGGCTCGACGTATAGGCTTCTGGTCGGCCTCTCCAATTGGACCATATGAAAAACCTAAGGCAGGGTCTTACCCCTACTAGGTACATGCTCGAGCAAGGCTCGACTCATAGGCTTCTGGTCGGCCTCTCTAATTGGACCATATGAAAAACCTAAGGCAGGGTCTTACCCCTACTAGGTACATGCTCGAGCAAGACTCGACGCATAGGCCTGTGGTCGGCCTCAACAAATGGACCATACGAGACCAAAATATAGGAAGACGCCCTGAACTTGATACACGCTCGATAAAGCCTCAGCAAACAAATTCTGAACAGGCCTGTGGTCAGCCTCACAAATTGGGCCATATAATAAAACAAATAATGAACTACGTTCGACCTGATCCCAAGAGGGTACGTAGGTAACTCGACACTCTCGAGTCTGGTTCCCATATCGATTGAACGCCTCTCAACTCAAGCCAAGCATTCATCTAAAAATCTATGAAGGCGAGAAGATCAACCAAAGAAGGCTTAAAAGTTGAACGACAGATCAAAGAATTCCAATCCAGTTCACACCACCAACTGCATATGTTTAAAGAGATTGTGTACCAGCTCCCAGCTCATCTCAGAATCAACTCAGCTGAACTGTGACCTGTGGGGCTATTGTGAGGGCAAAATATATGCCTACGGAATAGCATGACTTGTGGGGAGCACCCCGGTGAAGATGGCGATGTGCCAACAATATAGGGACGACTAAAGTCCTTAGTAAACGAGAAGACCGAGGAGCAGTATCTGATTGGAATGGAACTCCACGAAGATAGGGCTCATCCATATTTGTTACTCATCCATATTTGTAACCCTAATGTAACCCCTAACTCTATATAAAGGGGACACCCCCCATTATGAAAGGGGGTTAGAAATTAGAGAAACACTCTCATGTAAAACTCTCTGATCATTCTAATGAAACACACCAGCAGCTCCGTGGACGTAGGCCATTCATGGTCGAACCACGTAAATCTTTGTCTCTCTTGTATTTATTTTTATACTTATATCGTGTACACGCTCGATAAAGCCTCAGCAAACAAATTCTGAACAGGCCTGTGGTCAGCCTCACAAATTGGGCCATATAATAAAATAGATAATGAACTACGTTCGACCTGATCCCAAGAGGGTACGTAGGCAACTCGACACTCTCGAGTCCGGTTCCCATATCGATGAAACGCTAGGGCAAAATCATAGAATCCGAGCTTCAGTCGGAGTAATAATAATTTTGCCCTCACCAAGCAACAAATTAACGCGTCGTCAACATCACGATACAAGTATAAAAATAAATACGAGAGAGACAAAGATTTACGTGGTTCGACCATGAATGGCCTACGTCCACGGAGCTGCTGGTGTGTTTCATTAGAATGATCAGAGAGTTTTACATGAGAGTGTTTCTCTAATTTCTAAGCCCCCTTTCACAATGGGGGGTGTCCCCTTTATATAGAGTTAGGGGTTACATTAGGGTTACAAATATGGATGAGTAATAAATATGGATGAGCCCTATCTTCGTGGAGTTTCATTCCAATCAGATACTGCTCCTCGGTCTTCTCGTTTACTAAGGACTTTAGTCGTCCCTATATTGTTGTCACATCGCCATCTTCACCGGGGTGCTCCCCACACGTCATGCTATTCCGTAGGCATATATTTTGCCCCCACAATAGCCCCACAGGTCGCAGTTCAGCTGAGTTGATTCTGAGATGAGCTGGGAGCTGGTACACAATCTCTTTAAACATATGCAGTTGGGCTTAGAAATTAGAGAAACACTCTCATGTAAAACTCTCTGGTCATTCTAATGAAACACACCAGCAGCTCCGTGGACGTAGGCCATTCATGGTCGAACCACGTAAATCTTTGTCTCTCTCATATTTATTTTTATACTTGTATCGTGATGAATTGACACCCTCCGACGGGTGAGATTTTTTGCACCTACATTAACTTTAGTATATTATTTCTTGCTTGGAAATTTTTGGTTGGGATGTTAATTACCAATTATAGTGTATATTGTTTTAAATTAGTATGTTGATTGAAAACTTATTGAATTTACCCTGTTTATGGGAAATTTATGTCTAAAAATTGCGTTTTTATTAAAATAAAACAAAAACAGTAATTGATGGGTTATTGTGTTAAGCCGTGTCAATCGTGTTTAATTAGCATGATTTTTTATTTGATACTTGTGTGGGTCGTGTTACTAAGGGGTCGTGTTCGTGTTAGTAAAAAACACAATATCGGGTCATGGCGTGTTCGTGTTGAATAAAATCATGCCGGGCCAGTCCCAAACACGGTCTATTAGCCTCAATTGCCACCCCTGGGAACAAGCACGTCACATGAGACCAATATAATTCTTTGGAATGAATCGCGTACTCACGGGAGGCTCGATTTGAGAATATGACTAAAATTTGTAAATAACTAGACTTTAGCATCAAAACATGTCGCTGGAGGGCAAAAATTCAAAACAACTCGGTAAGGGAACAAATACCTCGTAGAGACTAATGTAACTTATAGGAACTGATCACGTAGTCACGAGATGCCCGGTTGAGAATATACCTAAAATTTGAAAATAACTAGACGTAGGCATAAAAACATATCATTGGAGGGGGAAGACCCAAAATAGCTCCCAAACGGCCCCATAAGGGGCACGAACACCTTACACGAGATAAATGTAACTCATACGAACTGACCGCGTAGTCACGAGATGCCCGATTTGAGAATATAATGAAAATTTACAAATAAGCAGACTTAGGCATTAAAACATGCCGCTATAGGGATCAAACCCAAAACAGCTCCAAAAGGACCCTGTAAGGGGCACAAACTCCTCGCACAAGATCAATGTAACTCGTAAGAACGGACTTCATAGTCACGGGATGCCCAAATTAAGAATATGACTATAATTTTCAAATAACTAGATAGGCTTAAAAAAAGCTGTTAGAGGGGGAAACCTAAACAAGTCCCCAAATAGCTTCGTAAGGGCACAAACACCTTGTACATGACCAATGTAAATAGTATGAACTCATCGCATAGTCACAGGATGCTCGGTTTGAGAATATGAAAAAAATTTGCAAATAGCTAGACTTAGGCTTAAAAACATGCCGCTATAGGGGAAAATTCAAAGAAAAGGCCCCATGAGGGACACGAACAAATCGCACATGTAACTTGTAGGAATTGACCACGTATTCATGGGACGACTAGTTTGAGAATATGACTAAAAAATTTAAATAACTAGACTTCGGTTTAAAAACAATTCACTCGAGGCAAACACCCAAAATAACTTCCAAACGGCCCCTTTAGGGGTACGAACACCTCGCACGAGATCAATATTTCTCATAAGAAAGTATTGGATAGTCATGGGATGCCGAGTTTGAGAATATGACAAAAAATTTCAAATAACTAGACTTGGGCTTAAAAAATACAACTAGAGGGGGAAATCCCAAAATAACCCATAACATTCCCGTAAGGGACACAAACTACTCGTATGAGACCATGTAACTTGTAGGAACTAAATAAATAGTCACAAGAATGGTTTGAGAATATGACTAAAATTTTCAAATAACTAGACTTAGGTTTAAAAACAAGCCGATAGAGGGGGGAACCTAAAATTGTAATGACCCCACTTTTATATGTTCATATATGTTTTAAATGTTGTATTATTTCATATGTAACATGAATAATGTTAATTTATTATTTTTAGTCTAATCCTCCCTTCATAAATCATGAAATATCAAATTAGTTACAAACATAAAAATTTTAAGTTTTTGGTAGGAATGTTCATATTAGAGACTACTTTTGACCATTATAATATAACAATTGACTTGAGGTAAACAACAAAAAGTTGTATATATATGAATTATGTTTGTAACACAACAAACGATGTGTTAAATGGAGGTCCGAGAAAGAAGTTATAGCGAAATTACGAAATAAGGGCAAATTTGTCCATCCTTTAAGTCGTATTTTGTTTTATTACCACACCATGTGTTATATTTTGATTGGTTGGAAGGGGAGGCTGATTTGTCCGACTTAAACACTATGAAGTAACCTCATTCTTCATCAAAATTGATTAAATCAAAGTCTTATGGCATATCGTAAGCTAAATGATAAGTTATGGGGTAGAAAATATAAATTTATGAAACTTTAGGGACTTGATTTTAAATAAAGAAAGTTTTATGGACTAAAATGAAAATATATAAAGGACCATTATGTAAATAAAATATTTTCAAGGACCTCTAAGAAATATTGAAAATGTATGGTGTAAAATTACTAAAATACCCTTTCATGTGTAAAATGACCCTTATACCCTTAATAACTTTACAGCTCGTGCTTGACACCTCGTGCTTAGTTTTGACACCTCCACCGTACACATGTCGAATTTAAAGGAAGGTACAAAACACATGTCATGCAATTAGATAAAGTTAAAACACGTGTCGTCGTTCGGTGAATTAAGGCTGCAAGACAGACCGTTACGTGACACGCTAATGCAAACTCACTAAAATGAATGCTTGTCATCGGGACACGTGTCATCACCCAAATAAATTTAAGAAACTATAAATAGAAGCCTTAGGATAAGTTCTTACATGAAATTCATTCCAAATATCAAAAAGAAATAGTGAGAGAAAGTGTGAGGAAGTTTAAGAAGAAGTTTCGTCTTAAGATTAACGAGCGATCCAAGACTCTGTATCTGTAACTTCGGATTTCTGTTCTAGGTGAGTACTCTGTGACATTCCTTGTGTATTTTGATTATATGATATTATGCCAGATATATATATTTTGGGAAATGATTTTATTCTCAAATACATCTGATACCGATGATTCCGTCATTTATTATATGTGTATATCTCTCGATATATACATCTGATTTGAATTCTGAAATTATTGATTCGGCCTATGAAAACTCTCTTACTATGTTGGCCTTGACTATTGGGTGGAAATATTTGGGTGGTACCTTCCCAGCTGGTTTATCGCTGTTGTGCCCTAAATAAGGCGTTGTTTCAGAAATCATGATTTTTTGTCTGTGTTGTTACCGGGTGGAAACATTTGGTTACACTATCTGTTTATTTGGGTATTAGAGCGTAAATGTCCATAAAAAAATAAAATTGAATAATTGACATATTGCTCAATTATTTTATATGTTCTGAACTGATTATTCTGAAAATATATACTACCAGTTTACTTTATATATTTTAATGCAAATTCATGTCTGTATATGCCTTCTGTTGTAAATTCAATAGTTATCAATTTTCTAAAAAACCTTGGAATGTCTGGAGATTAAATCTCACTCGGCTTTTAGTTGATGTTGTATAAATAACCATTTTTTAGGAAATAAGTAGGATCGCAGAGGGAACAAAAAAGGACCATGTTGAAGATTCATCTTTTAGAGCTCTTTTTTTTATTATGTTTGTTTTATCATTAAGAGCATGTCTGGCTCTCTTGTAATAAGTTTTCAAATTTTGTCTTAAGTTGTAATTCATAGTTACTTTTAATATAAATGAAGTTTCCTTTGGAAATCTCTAATGACGTAATTCGTTTACTTTCAGTATTTTACGATTCATAACCATGTGATTGTATTTTCATTGCACTTATTTTAAGAAATAATTTAAGTCAGAATATATGTTGCCTTGGTGGAATGTCAAGACGCTCATTCCCTACTATTAATTTGCGTTAGGGTGATGACAGAGGTGGTATCAGAGCATAGGTTATGAACCCGTAGACTACTGAACATAAGTTTCGAACGTTATCGATTTCAAGTTTCCATACATAATATATAGGATTAAATATCCGACGTATGTGATAACCCTCCATATGTCTTACAGTTTACATATAATTATTTATATATAATTGTTAATCCGTCTTATGTTTGGCCGTGACTATAAAAAATTACCAAGCCAAGATCAACTGTGATAACAAGTCGTTCAAGTATGGAAGGACTGGAAGGTTCATACGAGGCAATTAAGAGTCTAGCAAAGATTATGGAGCATCAGGTGAATAATGGAGCACCAAGGAATCTGGAACTAACTAGTTGTACCATTGAGCATTTCAAGAAGTTGAATCTGCCTTCTTTTAAAGGTACTCCTAACCCCACTGAAGTAGAAAGTTGGGTGATGCAGATGGAAAATATGCTCGATGTTCTTAAGTGTACCGATCAACAGAGGGTTTCATTTGCAATTATTTATGTTAGAAGGTGAAGCTGAACATTAGTGGATAATGACTAAGAGAATACACGAGGAGAGAAATACTTGTATAGGTTGGAATGACTTTTTGGTGATCTTTTATGAGAAATATATTCCTGAAAAGGTGAAGTATGGAATGGCAGCTGAGTTCATGAGTCTAGTGCAAGGTGAGTTATCCTATTTTTCACCTTATGTTGTGATAACTGATGTTTTAAAAGCCAAAAAGTTTGAATGTGGGTTAAGGTTGAGTATTCGTAGTAGAATTTCCATCCTAAAGTTGACATCGTATAGTGACGTTGTGGCTAGGGCTACGATAGACGAAAGGGATAGCGAGGAGTACAATCAAATTAGAGATGGTAACAGGAAGTTTAGGGAACAAATACGGAAGAGCCCAAATAATAGAAATAATTTTAGGAGTACATCCAATGTTGGGGGAGCTGGTGATAACAAACAGTTTAATAATAACATATGTCAGCGATGTGGGAAGATGCATGGAGGATGAACTTATTAGAATGATACGGGATCTTATTTTAGATGTGGACAGAAGGGACATCAGATAAAATACTGCCCAACCCTAGTAAGGATTCCGATACAGCCTTTAGGTGAAAAGAAGGACCAAGGCAGACAAGGTAGAGTTTTTTCACTTTCTGATACCCAAGCTTCTAATGCAGTAGTGTCAGGTACACTTTCTATATGTGCGAAACCTTTTCAAGTTTTAATAGATCCTGGTTCTACCCATTTATTTTTTTTTTGTGCGTTTTTATAATCGTTCTCCTAATAGGCCCAAACCCTGGAATCATAGCATGCATGTTTCTAATCCTTCGGGTGAGTTATTGATGGGAACCTTAGTATATAAGTCTTGCCCTATAGATGTTAGTAGTCATAAACTATTCATTAATTTGATAGTTTTAGACATAAAAGACTTTGAAGTCATTTGGGGATGGATTATTTAGCATCGTATCATGCTAAGGTAGATTGTTTTGACAAGAGAGTTACTTTCTAAATACCTAACCAACTGGAATTCAGTTTTGGAGGAACGGGCATCCTATCTCCCATTCATATTATCACTATAATGCAAGCTTGTAGTTTTCTTAAGAAGGGATGTCAAGGATTCCTTGCGAGTGTTATCGATTTGCAAACAAAAGAGCCTATTTTAGAAGATATTCCCATAGCTAGACATTTTCCAGATGTTTTTTCAAATGATTTACCCAGTCTTCCTCCTAGTAGATAAATAGAGTTTACGATTAACCTTATTCCCGGAACTATACCAATCTCGAAACGACCTTATCATATGGCACCTTTAGAATTAAGGGAATTAAAATTTCAATTACAAGATCTGTTATACAAGGGTTTTATTAGACCAAGTGTATCCCCTTGGGGTGATCCAGTGTTATTTGTTAAAAAGAAGGATGGGACGATGTGGTTATGTATAAATTATCATGAAATAAATAAGGTGACCAGTAAGAATAAATACCCCTTACCTCGTATAGATGATTTGTTTGACCAAATTCAAGGTGCGCAAGTATTTTCAAAGATTAAACTTAGGTCAGGCTATCACTAATTGAAGATTAAGGAAGATGATATTTTAAAATCATATTTTCGTACTAGATATGGTCACCATGAATTTCTTGTGATGCCATTTGGACTAACTAACGCACAAGCCGCTTTTATGGATATGATGAATAGGGTGTTTAGGAAGTATTTGGATCAGTGTGTGGTTGTTTTCATTTATGAACTCCTTATTTATTCCAAAAGTATTAAAGAACACGAAAAGCAATTAGAGACAGTGTTACAAATCCTTAGGAGAGAGAAATTATATGTGAAATTAAAGAAGTGTGAGTTTTGGTTTCCTAGCGTCTCTTTTCTAGGACATGTCATTTCCAATGAGGGAGTGTTGGTTGACCCTCAAAAGATCGAGGATATACTAGGTTGGCCTAGACCAACTAATGTGATGGATATTCAAAGTTTTCTTCGATTAGCAGGTTATTATCAAAGATTTGTTTAAGGATTTTCTATTATTGCCAAACCTCTATCTAGGTTAACCCAAAATAAGGTGAAATATGAATGGTCTGAGGAAGTTGAGAATAATTTTCAATATCTTAAGAATCGATTAGTAACTGCTCCAATTTTGACTATTCCTTTAGGGACAGGGGGATTTTTTTTTATTTATATTGATGTTTCTAAAAATGGTTTGGGATGTGTGCTAATGAAAAATGGAAAAGTAGTAGCTTATGCCTCAAGACAGTTAAATCCACATGAGCAAAATTATCCAACCCATGACTTAGAACTAGCAGCTGTAACTTTTTATCTCAAAATTTGGAGACATTATTTGTATGGTGAGACTTGTGAGATTTATACCAATCATAAGAGTTTGAAATATGTTTTCACCCAAAAATAATTGAACATGATACAAAGGAGGTGGATAGAATTAATGAAGGATTATGATTTGAACATTCATTATCACCCGGGAAAGCTAATATAGTAGTTGATGCTTTAAGTAGGAAGTCTACACCAAATTTAGTGTGTCTTATTACAAGTCAGGAAGCAATGTTGAAGGATTTGAGAAGTATAGAAATAGATGTACGTACACAAATTTACAAGTACAACCCATGTTGATGGAAAGGATCAAAATTGCACAAGTAAATGACCCACAACTGAAAAAGATTAGAGAATAAGCTATTGAAGGGAAGAGGATTAAATTTGGGATACGAGATGATATATTGAGGTTCAAAAATAGAGTGTGTGTTCCATGTGATGGCTAGCTAAAGAGGCAAATTTTGGAGGAAAGTCATTACTCAAGATTCACATTTCATTCCGGATGCACAAAAATGTATATGGATCTTCGAGAAGTATTTTGGTGAAATAGCATGAAGAGGGGGATAGAAGAATTTATATCTCAATGTTTGGTTTGTCAATAAGTACAGGCAGAACATCAAAAACCATCACGATTACTACAACCCCTACCTATCCCTGAGTGGAAATGGGAACATATTACTATAGATTTTGTGATAGGTTTACCAAGGAGTTCAAATGGTAATGATTCTATTTAGGTAACTATTGATAGGTTAACTAAATTTTCTCATTTTCTTGCCATTAAAATTACCCATTCTTTAGAAATGTTAGCTAAGTTATACGAGCGGGAAATTATTACGCTTTATGGAACCCCGGTTCCAATTATTTCTGATCATGACCCTATATTCGTGTCTCGCTTCTAGAAAAGCCTACAAACAGCCTTGGGAACAAAATTGAATTTCATCATTACTTTTCACCCTCAAACGGATGGACAATCGGAGAGAACCATTCAAACCTTAAAGGATATGCTTAGGGCATGCGTACTTGATTTGAAAGGGAATTGGGATGATCATTTACCATTAGTGGAATTTGCATATAATAATAGTTATCAAGCAAGTATTCAAATGGCTTCGTATGAGGCACTTTATGGTAGAAGGTGTTGTTCCCCTGCATGTTGGGTAGAAGTTGGAGAAACAAAATTGTTGGGACCATAATTGATCCAGATCACAACAGAGAAGGTGAAATTGATACAAGATCGATTTCGAATTGCTCAAAGCCGTCAAAAGAGTTATGTCGATAATCTCCACCGACAGTTGGAATTCCAAAGAGGATATTATGTGTTCTTGCGAGTATCACCAGCAAAGGGAGTAATCTGATTTGGGAAGAAAGGAAAATTGAGTCCAAAATACATAGGACCTTTTGAGAACCGTGAAAGGATAGGAGATGTTACGTATAGAATAGCCTTACCCCCTGAACTCTCTTGTGTGTATAATGTGTTCCACGTGTCAATGATGAAGAAATATGTCCCAGATCCAACGCATATCCTAAGTCACTAACCTCTTCAAGTTAGAGAAGATTTGTCATACATTGAGCATCCGATAGAAATTTTGGACCATAAACATCAAATATCACGAACCAAGGTAATTCCATTAGTCAAAGTGTTATGGCATAATCATTCCATTTCAGAAGCAACATAGGAGCAGGAAGATTAAGTAAAGGAGAAATATCCATACTTGTTTGGAAGTTAATGTAAGTAAAGTTTGGGGACGAAACTTTTTATAAGGAGGGTAAGATGTAATGACCCCACTTTTATATGTTCATATATAGTTTTAAATGTTGTATTATTTCATATGTGATATGGATAATGTTAATTTATTATTTTTAGTCTAATTCTCCCTTCATAAATCATGAAATATCATATTAGTTACAAACATAAAATTTTTAAGTTTTCGGTAGGAATGTTCATATTAGAGACTAGTTTTGACCATTATAATATAACAATTAACTTGTGGTAAAAACTAAAACGTTATATATATATGAATTAGGTTTGTAACACAACAAACGGTGTGTTAAACGGAGGTACGAGCAAGAAGTTATACCCAAATTACGAAATAAGGGCAAATATGTCCATCCTTTAAGTCGTATTTTGTCTTATTACCATACCATGTGTTATATTTTGATTGGTTGGAAGGGGAGGCTGGTTTGGCCGACTTAAACACTTTGAAATAACATCCTTCTTCATCAAAATTGATTAAATCAAAGTCTTATGGCATATCCTAAGCTAAATGATAAGTTATGGGGTAGAAAATATAAATTTATGAAACTTTAGGTAGTTGATATTAAATAAAGAAAGTTTCAGGGACTAAAATGAAAATATATAAAGGACCATTATGTAAATAAAATATTCTCAAGGACCTCTAAGAAATATTGAAAATGTATGGTGTAAAATTACTAAAATACCCTTTTATGTGTAAAATAACCCTATACCCTTAATAACTTTACACCTCGTGCTTTGTTTTGACACCTCCACTGTACACATGTCGAATTTAAAGGAAGGAAAAAAACACATGCCATGCAATTAGAGAAAGTTAAAACGTGTCGTCGCTCGGTGAATTAAGGCTATAAGACAGCTCCGTTACGCGACACGCTAACGCAGACTCACCAAAATGATTGCTTAGTCGTCGGGACACGTGTCATCACCTAAATAAATTTGAGAAACTATAAATAGAAGCATTAGGATCAGTTCTTACACGAAATTAATTCCAAATATAAAAAATAAATACTGAGATAAAGTGTGAGGAAGTTTAAAAAGAAGTTTCGTCTTAAGATTAATGAGCGATCCCAGACTCTGTATCTGTAACTTCGGATTTCTGTTCTAGATGAGTAGTCTGTGATATTTCTTTTTTTATTTTGATTATATGATATTATTCAAACTACATATATTTTTTGAAATGATTTTATTCTCAAATACATCCGATACCGATGATTCCGTCGTATGTTATATGTGTATATCTCTCGATATATACATCTGATTTGAATTCTGAAATCATTGATTCAGTCACAAAAACTCTCTTACTATGTTGGCCTTGACTACCGAGTGGAAATATTTGGGTGGTACCTTCCCAGTTGGTTTATCGCTGGTGTGCCCTAAATAAGGCGTTGTTTCAGAAATCATGATTTTCTGTCTGTGTTGTTGTCGGGTGAAACTTTTGGTTACACTTTTTATGGGTATTAGAGCATACATGGCCATAAAAAAATAATAATTGAATAATTGACATATTGCTCAATTGTTTTATCTGTTCTGTTCTGAACTGATTATTCTAAAAATATATACTGCCAGTTTACTTTATATATTTTACTGCAAATCCATGTCCATATATGTATATGCCTTATGTTGTAAATTGAATAGGTATCAATTTTCTGAAAAACCCTTGAATGTCTGGAGATTAAACCTCACTCTTCTTTCAGCTGATGTTGTATAAATAACCATTTTTCAGGAAATAAGTAAGTTTGCGGAGGGAAGGAAAAAGGATTGTGTTGAAGATTCAACTTTTAGAGATCTTTTTGTTATTATGTTTGTTTTATCATTTAGAGCATGTCAGGCTCTCTTGTAATAAGGTTTCAAATTTTGTCTTAAGTTGTAATTCATCGTTACTTTTAATATAAATGAAGTTTCCATTAGAAAGCTCTGATTACGTAATTCCTTTACTTTCAGTATTTTACGATTCATAACCATGTGATTGTATTTCCGTTACACTGATTTTAGGAAATAATTTAAGTCAGAATATATGTTGCCTTGGTGTCATGTCAAGACGCTCATTCCCTACTACTAATTTTGATCGGGGTCGTGAAAAAAATAGCCCCCAGGCAATATCATAAAGGCACGAACACCTCGTGCAGGACCAATATAACTCATACGAACTGACTGCATAGTGATGGGACATCCAATTTGAGAATATAACGAAAATTTGCAAATAATTATATTTGGGCTTAAAAACATGCCGCTAGAGGGCAAAAACCCAAAGCAATCCTCAAACGGCCGCGTATGTGGAACGAACACTTTGCATGGACTAATGTAACTTGTAGGAACTTATCACATAGTCACGGGACTCCCGATTTGAGGATATGACTAAAATTTTCAAATAACTAGACTTAGACTTAAAAACATATTGTTAGTGGGGGAAACCCCAAAAGAGCCCCAAATAGTCCTTGTAAGGGCCCCAAACACCTCTCATGGGATTAGTGTATCTTGTGGGAACTCACCACGTAATCATGGAATGCCCAATCTGAGGATATGACTGAAATTTGTAAATAACTAGACTTAGGCTTAAAAACATGCTGATAAAGGAAGGAAACCCCAAAATAGCACCCAAATATCCCCTAAGGCGCATGAGCACATCTCATGGAACCAATGTAACTCGTAGGTACTGACAGCCTAGTCACGGGATGCCCAGCTTGAGAATATGAATAGAACTTTCAAATAACTAGACGTATGCTACTAGAGAAAACCCAAACATCCTACAAAGGACCTCATAAGGGGCAGAAACACCTCCAAAAGGACAATTGTAACTCATAGGAACTGACCACATAGTCATAGGATGCTCGGTTTGAGAATATGAGTCAAATTTAAAATAGATGTAGGTTTAAAAACATGTAGCTAGAGGATGAAAATAAAAAAAATACCACAAACAGCCCTGTAAAGGGCACGAACACCTCGCACGGGACCAATATAACTCGAGGAATTGACCATATAGTCACGAGATACCCGATTTTAGAATATAAATGAAATTTAAAAATAACTAGACTGAGGCTTAAAAACTTTCCACTAGAGGGAAAATCTAAAACAACCCCAAATGACCTCGTAAGAGGCACGAACACTTTGTACGAGGCAAATGTAACTCGTAGGAATTGACCGTGTAGTCACGGGATGCCCGGTATGAGAATATGATTAAAATTTGCAAATAACTAGACTTATGCTTAAAAATATGTCACTAGAGGGAGAAACCCCTAAAAACCCCAAATAGCCCCATAAAGGGCACGATCACCTCGTACGGGATCAAATGTAACTTGCAGGAATTGATAGCATAATCATGGGACTCCCGATTTGAGAATATGGATAAAATTTGTAAATAACTATGATCAGGCTTAAAAATATGAACCTAAAGGGGAAAACCCCACCCCCAAAAAAACTTCCAAACGGCTTCGTAAGGGGCACGAACACCTCATACGGGACCAATGTAACTCGTAGAAACTGACTGCAAAGTCACAGGATGCTCGGTTTGAGAATATGACTAAAATTTGCAAATAGCTAGACAAAGGTTTAAAAACATGCCGTTAGAGGGAAAAAATATAAAAAAAATCTCCAAACGGCCTCGTAAGAGGCACGAACACATCGCACGGGACCAATATAACTCATAGAGACTGACCGCATAGCCACAAGATGCTCGGTTTAAGAACATGACTAAAATTTGAAAATGACTAGACTTAGGCTTAAAAAGATGCCCCTAGAGAGGAAAACCCAAAACAACCCCTAAATAACCCATAAGGGGCACAAACTCCTCGTATAGGACTAATGTAACTCATAAGAACAGACGATGTAGTCATGGGACTCCCGATTTAAGAATACGACTAAAATTTGTAAATAGATGCAAGTTTAAAATCATGCCGCAAGAGGGGGAAACCCCAAACAGCTTCAAACAACCTCGTAAGGAGCACGAACTCCTCGAACGGGACCAATGTAACTCGTAAGAACTGACCCACGGGATGTCCGGTTTGAGAATATGACTAAAATTTATAAATGACTAGAAATAATAAAAACATGCCTCTAGAGGGCGAAAACCCAAATAGTCCGTAAAAGGTCCTGTATGGGGCACAAACTTCTCGCACGGGACTAATGTAACTCATAGGAACTGATCGAGTAGTCACGAGATGCCCGATTTGAGAATATGACTAAAATTTTCAAATAACTAGACTTAAGCTAACGGCTCACACGGGACCAATATAACTCATTGGAACTGACCCCGTAGTCACGGGGGCACCCATTTTGAGAATATGATTAAAATTTTCAAATAACTGGACTAAGGCTTAAAAAAAATTTCTAGAGGAGAAAAATCCAAAACATCTCCCAAATGGCCTCGTAGTGGACACGAACACCTCATATGGGACCAATGGAACTCATAGGAATTGACCACGTGGAAAAGGTACAATGGGTTTAAGAATATGAGTAAAATTTTCAAATAACTAGACTTAAGCTTAAAAATACAGCTAAAGGAGGAAAACCCAAACCATCCCCCAAATGACCCCGTAAGGTGCACGAGCACCTTGAATGGGACCAATGTAACTTGTAGGAACTAACCACGTAGTCCCGAGATGCACGGTTTGAGAATATGACTAAGATTTTCAAAGAACTAGACTTAGGCTTAAAATTTCCTCTAGAGGTAGAAAACCCATAATAACCCAGCATTAGGGGCACGAATACCTCGCACGGGACCAATGTAACTCATAGTAACTGACCGTGTAATCACGGGACAATCGATTTAATAATATGATTAAAATTACTAAATAATAAGACTTACGCTTAAAAATAGGCCACTAGAGGGGGAAACCCAAAACATCCCCCAAACAGACCCGTAAGGAGCATGAACACTTCGCATGGGACCAATATAACTCGTAGGAATTGATTCCATAGTCACGGGATGCCCTGTTTGAAAGTATGACTAAAATTTATAAATATTTAGTATGATTTTGTTGCGGAATACAGTTATTTTCTTCGGGCTTGCATAAAAATAAATTTTATTTTTTTATTAAGGGATATGATCACGACCCAAATTCATAACCTTCAATTTTTTTAAAAAAATAAATAAAAATAAAGTCACGGCCAAGATCGTGACTATGTTTTTATTTTTAATTTTAAAATAATTAGGGGTCACTGATTTGGGTCAGGACCCATGATCCCCGCGTGAAATGCGTGCACATGTAAGGGTACAGTCGTTGTTTTCGTTTCACCGCGATAATACAAAAACCTAAATTACGACTACACTTGGGAGGCAAGCACAACAGTAAGTCAGGTATCGAAAGATCCACTGAGACGAGTTGCTAGAATTTATATGATTTAGTACTCCTCAATAAAAGTGTAAAAGATAAATTACAAACTAAAAAGAAAATATGCATAAAAGGGAAATATTAATCTAGACGAGGGAATTGAAACTAGATTAACAAAGCGGTAAAAACTATAGGTTGCGTCGAATATCCCTCACCCGAGTTAATTAGTATAAAACGGGAACATGGGTCGACGAGTTCTTACGAATGCGTTTCGTTTTGACAGTTAATTAAATCAAGGGTTGTCACGCCCCTAAATCCGCATAAAAGCCTAATAAGATTTTGGCGTCAACAAATACCCCGAAAATTACGCACGAAAGGTCGTAAGCACGGGACATACATGACATGCCCCGTCAAATCTCCTAGGCACAATAACTAGGACAACTCACCCAAAAATAGAATCATAAACACCATCACCAAAGCCAAGCAATGCGTCAACCCGAGTGACTTCAATTCAAACACAACCTAGAGTAAATTAGCTAGAAAGCACATTAAAAATGCGATAAAGAAAGCGGTAAATAAATGCATAAAGCGACACTTAAAAGCGATTAAATCAAAGCATGTAAAGAAAGAATGTAAACTAAATTATAAAGAAAGAATTAAGGAAATACAACTATATTAATGGAGATGGAAGATGATATCACAAATTACAAGCCCAAATGGGTGTCAATCCAAGAAGAAATGAAGAAATGAGCTCTCAAATCTCCAAAATCCTAACCTAAACTACCTAAAATGAATTATATATCTTGATATCTGATATTTACACAAAATTTGATATTTATAGTAAGGGGAATTAAATTAGAAAAGAAAAGAGAAAAGAAAAGAAAAGCCAAAATATCAGCTGGAAATAGGTGATCGATCGATCGATCCCTTGTGATCGATCGATCGATGGTAAATATCCAAGCCCATTGTCTCAGCACGATTTGGCAAAATTGAAGGATCGATCGATCCTTTTGATCGATCGATTGATCAAGCAGGTATGAGCACACTGCATTCCTTTTCCTCCTCTTTTCTCCTCTTTTGGTTTCATTATCTTTCTCTTCCGCTAAAATCGCTGTAACTTCTTCGTTCTGAATCGGAATCGCGCACCGTTCATGGCCACGCGAAGCTTACGAGGAAGGATACAACTTCCGTATAGATGTTGGGATAGGTGCCCAAGCTGTGAAAAGACTAAAATGCCCTTGAACGTGCGATCGCGTATGGAAATTGAGTGCAACGCGTCCAAACATAACACTTAGCATCCAAATACCTATAAAAACTCAATTAGCCCCTGAAAAACATGTTAACGTAGAAATCTGAGGTTGTCTGGTTAACGATCATAAATATAGGGAATAAGATACTCGAGGGGGCTAAAATGCGTAGGTTCGAGGGATGAAATTCGCAATATTTGTGTCGTATCACACCCCCTAACTTACACATTTCCCTAGCTATGAAATAGGATGCAACAAGAACTACAATCAAACCAAAAGCAAGAGATAGTACAAAAGTACGGTATAAAAGCATAAGGCCACTTTCGCGGGCGATTCTATTGCATTTAGCATATGCAATAAGATGTTAAACCCCTAGGTCACCCTAGTGGACAAGTGTCGTCTCGTGAGGGTTTTCAGGGATGATACCCACAAACATCACATGGTTTTCTCAAAATATGCCCAAATCAACATGCGACAAGCCCAATAATAGCGAAAATGATTTCATACGCATTATTAGTACAGTGAATGAATTCAAACAAAAGTACGAATCATTAACATTATAGAATGCAGCTCATATAATTGAAACCTTAAAATGTGGGAGGGGAGCGAGCGCATGTAAAGTGTGATTTGCCAAAAACTTATATAAACCGAATAAACGTTAAAGCAAGCATACATTCAATCCTCACGGGCATTACACTCATCAAGTGAATTCACTCGAAATAGGGAGGTAACACACGGAACATGCGGGCATAACGAGTAAATGGAAATGGAAACTAGGCTGCACACATGTCACAAATGAATAATGCTATATATAAAATGAAAAACGGTAATCTCAATGAAAGGATACCGCTCATTAAGGGAGGCGAAATGTATATTTACAGATTATCGAAACTATTATGACTTTTAAATTACATCAATCTAAGATCACATAGGACTTTAATAGGGTTGTAATGTAAGCTAGGCAAGGGTACGAAACGAAGGATATGTATGTGCGGATTCAAAGTGTTTGGAATGATAACTCGGGATTGTAACACCCCATCTAATTAAATACCGGGTGGCTAATCCTTTAATAAATTACCATAGAATATCAAGTTAGTTCAGTCTTAGCATCACTGTCGAAAAATATTTAATTAATTTCTAGCCACATAATATTTTAAAAGAGAGATGTCAAATTTTATTAATTAAGTTATCCAATAACCAAGAGTTAAATCATTAACCATTAATCGCATAAACAATCTCATATGAATAACCAACGAAATGAAATCAATTGAATCTAGAGTAAACACTCCAATAATAATAATGCCAGAGTAAATAAAGTCCCAATACAATAGTTTGAATAAGTAAAACCAATAACCGAAATAATGATAGACTGTAACTACAACTTCTAAATAAGAATGGGCGACATGCCCTAACAGATGCAAATGACTCTGAAGAAAACCAAGGATAAATATTAAGGTGTCTAATACCAAGATCCTGCAGCTTCCACAGCAGCTACAGCACGACAACAGAATGGAACTCCTATGCTTGGCGTCCCTGTGGCTGGGCACCTAAAATGTTTTTACAAAACAAAATAGATTTGGAGGAAAATGAGTCAGAGCCCGAGGTGAAAACAGTTTAAAAGTTTAGCAAGTGTTTAAATTACAATTAAACAACACATATTATAAACACGTTAGTTGCGTACTCTCACATGAGTTTCTCACCTCTCAAATAATGTGCACGCCTAACGTATGCCCTTAACCCATCCTAGTTATGTCGCTAACTAACTAGTCTGTACCACTTCCTCTTTCGCATTCTACCATAGTTAGTCTACTCTTAATATCCAGATAAGTTATATTCATAACCCATATTCGCATTCATTAAATTACTTATCTCAAGTGTTAATTAAATTCTCATTCTTAACCCTTTCAAATATCTTAGTTATTCACATTTACTAAGCAACAATGAACCAGTCACACGTACATAAGTATAACACTCTCAGTACATAAATACATATATGGAACCCCTAGGCTAAGCTGCAGTGCTCGCATACTCTGCTATCGAATCCCGGTACATCACGTACATAAGGACTATGAGTTTCAAATCTCTCAAGAACCATTTCAATAAGCAAAACCACACATATTGGAGGCGAACATAGTTCACATACCCATGGGTGGTGCACATACCTACACTCCCATGGTAAGCTGACTTATTAACTCACAAATAATTCATTCACAATCCTATGTCCTTAAGGTACCAGTCTAAATCCCCCCCCCCGAAGGCACACAAGGATAAGAGGGTCCGTTTAAAAAAAACTAACCTCCCGTGATAGCAAGTATGGTAGGTATGTCATACACATAAGAAATCCATTCACTAGGCATTCTCAAAACCATAGTAATCATATTTCAATATAGATATTCACATTCTATTTAGTAAGTCTCGTACGTAGTAAGATTATCCCGAACATCATACATAATTATATATTTAACTTAATAACTTTCTCTCGTCGTGTCAATTTGAGTACCTAAACCTACCCCAAAAGGTTACTAGGCCTCCTATTAGTTTCTAATGTTATCTCAGTAACTTAAAGTTCCTCCATTACTGTTCTTATCCTTACCTCAGCGTTTATTCCCACTATAGTTTCAATTTGAATGATTTCCAATCGTAACTCACTCTGTAGTCCCTCGTAAGCAATAGTATTCAAACACCTAAGGTAATCCATTTTTTTCAGGCTTCAACTAAAACCTTACTGAACTTAGTTAAGTCCCAAAATATCAATTTAAACATCCTAAGAATCATCATCTCCCTTGAGATTTTTATTAAGCCTTAAGATAAAATACTTGCCAAAAATCAGAAGGGGTCTATCGATCGAAGAAAAGGGGTCGATCGATCGAACGTTGATCGATCGACATTCTTGAGTCGATCGATCGATCAAGCAGGTATCAACCGAGATTTTCTTAAATAGTTACGGGTTTTCCTCTTTTTACACCTTTAATTCTTCATTACAATGTCTTAAACTCCCAACAAAGTATACTAATTATCATACCAACCTCTTTGCATCATTTCCCACGTTTTAGAATCATTAAATCAAAGTAGAACATGAAATTCTTGGATCAATTTACCAAATTTTCATAAACAAACCCTACTTCTTCTATTTCTTCAAGAGCGCTATCTAATTTAATAAAATTCCATAATTCTCTACACATGCATCATGATTTCGTGGTTGCTAAAATCCCAGAAGTTAATCTACATGTAAAACCTACCCAAATTACGATTTTAACTCTTCAAATCCATTTAATCATCAATATTCAAGGTTATTCTTCAATTCTAACCTAACATGAATGATATATGCTCTAAATTATTGCAAGTCAAATCACTTTCCTGGTAATGATGATTCTGATTCGATGAAGTAGACGATATGAGGATGACCCTTGCTTTCCGATCTATCTGATGGTGGTGACGGTGGTGCAAAAGTCTCTAAGTGGTGGTTCCTAATTGGAAACTTCCTTTTCTTCCACTCTAATGGTCGTTCATGATTTTTAGTTGAGAAACCCTAAAGGACTCAAGTGTTGGCTGATATTAACTGTCTAAAATTCGTGAGTCACTATTCACCCAAAAATAGGAATGACTAAAATACCCTCTCGGGTTGTCGGTTATGCCTAAAAATGCCCCAAGACCCAAACTGAACCCCCGGCTAGTGTTTTTCGACTATCTAGAATCTTCCGAACATGTTGGCGCACTCAAAATGCTCATATGGATGGCATAAAAATAAAATACTCTTAAATCCATTAAATTGGGTCCTGAGACGACTGACCCGCGTGTCCCAACTTAATTACCGAAACTGCTGTATTTTCAATTCACGACAATTTTAATGAATTAAATAATCATATATTACCATAATCACTCAGTAATATTCATCAACATTATAATAATCAAATACTAACTCTCGTCTCCCAGCATTTAAATTCGGATTGTTTTCTAATTAATTATCCCAAATTAATTTTAATAAATCTCATAATTCAAGACAATTTAATTTATTAAATCACCTAACATAATTAAAAATCCATAAAAATACAGGGTATTACATACTTCCCCCCTAATAATGGAATTTCGTCCCGAAATTCGGAAAATAGGCATACCTGGAAAAATTAGGTATCCTCTAGTGCTCAAAACGAAATTCAAAATAAGGCTCAATCACTACAACCCCCACTTCATTTTGTTGAACGGTCTCAATACATTATCAGTTATAGGGTTACACCTCAATAAATGCACCTCACATTGTGCTCTTACTAAACAACACTCGAATAAGAATAGCTTATACATCATTGGCCGCATTATCTCAATATTATTGTGAGTTCGCACCTCACTACGTATCAAGTCTCTTGTTTATCTAGACACAAAACTCCCATCCTGGGAGAAACCATATAACATGTGACTACTCTTGTCCATTCTTTGAATCTCTGTTCTCGACGTTATAACTTCTACACGAGGGAAATCCACTCACGACTGATCTAACTCTAACTCCTGACTAATCTAAAACTCTGATAATTCGCTTACCTCTAAACATCCAGAGAAAGAATGATAAGGTTTATCCACACAAAACCTCAGTGAGCACCTTGTCCACTATGAATAGGTACGGGTGTTTTCACCCAAATCTACCATTAGGTAATATGTTTCCCCATTACCACAATATACCTCACTTACTAGCTATACCCGTTTTGGAAATGAAATGATCGCAATGAATCTAAAATTTCTTTCATACAGTTCCACCAGTCGTCAATCACCTTACGCCTACTCCTCAGGCTATTGGTGATACAACCTTCTCAGAACGAAATGTCATCTCCACTACTTCCTGATACCCCACATTGAATGTGGATTTTGGGGATCTCATCCTAGTTCTAAATAATACTGCGTAGGACAACATACCGGCGTGTTCACTATCTAATAGTGTAATTTATCCAAGGATATAACAATTTCTTTCCTTCCAAATAACCTATCCCACATATTCGAATGAACTCGTTACTTATCTATAAGTTAGCAACCCCTTAAGGAAATTTACCATCTTGACACTTCCATCACTGGAACGTCGACTTGATACAAAATTATCTGGTTGATCATCTTACCCCAACCGATCTACTACTTACTATACCCCTTTCAATGTCGACTTTCACGTATAATTCTTCTCGTTAAGTGATACTTACTGACCCTCTTCTTCCCTCGACGTATCCCAAAATTTTGACACGTGAACCTTTCACCACGTTCTGCACATCTGGACTCTTATACCTTATCAACATCCTCACTCTATTTACACGTAAGCCACTCTATACATTCGATTGGGTGGAACTCTGCTCCAATATTGTCCATAATAGTTAATTATTTTCCTTCTTAAGAGACACTCCCTCTTTAAATGCCTTCCCACTGCCTTTCAACTAATTTTGGACGTGTTATTCTGATTGCCCAGAATAAATAGATTATCATTCTTCTCACGATGCTTAATCCACTCTACCACTTACATTTTGTCATCTTAGTCTCACAAGTAATAATTTCACCCATCTATATCCCTTCTTCCGGCGACTAACACATAAGCAAACCATGGTGTCTACACCCCTTATAACCCATGCATATGGGTTTAAACATTATATACGCTCCATACGTACTTCAAACTCTTTATTGCCCCTGCATTTATAACGTGGCTATACCACTTGGGCGTTCTCAATCACCCCCAAATTTGAAATCCTAAATCCTCCTTAACCTCAATGCATCTTTCAACCCGTCGAAATAAAAAACCAATTTTTTTTCAGTACTTCCTCACCACACCACTGACTCTACTGGCCTTATATCGTAATTTACCCTTTAACTTCCAGTTATAACTACATACTTTCATAACGATCGAGGTATCCAAATCATGAACGAATGGCCACACATCTCCTTACTACCAACCTTACGCTAAGTTTCATGCGTGGGGTGTCTCGCAAAGTGAAATCCAAACAAGGACCCCCCCCCCCCCCCCCGATACACTACTTCCTAGCATTATCGGTCATCGGAATCTGTTAAGCCCTCAGTCCATAACATGTACCCCTATATTCCCGCTTCTTGACAATAAAGTTACATCTCCTTTCGCAATTACACTTAAATAAGGAACTCCTTCCGAAAGACACTGTCTATTAACATTGATGGAAATCACCTTCCATAGACATCATGCAAATATAATCAGGGTTCTCAAAATCCCGTCCCCAGACATACAACCATGTGTATTTAATCCCACGTCTCTAAAGGGTGATATAACAATGCACTTTTCTTATTACTACATCCTGAGAGTTAATTATAATAATCAACTAAATCTTTCCGCTGAACAGTAAACTAAATACACTCCGCATCATAACGATAAAGTCCCTACACTTAGCGGGAATGAAAGTCCGAGGCCATTATATTTTTCGAAGTCTCAACAATATATATATATATATATATATATATATATATATATATATATATATATATATATATTCAAAAATACAATCGCGAGCCCGGCCCTCTCGCAGATGGGGGCCTTACCAGAACAAAACATTCTACACCAAGGTAGTAACCCCAATAGACTTGCAATAATCGTACACTATCGATTTAAACATTATAATAAAACTATAATTAGGATAATATCATACTCGTATAACACAGCACAAAAATGAGTAATTTTAATAAAGTATATATCGCTATTAATATACCCATTCATCCTCCACGGATCACACTAAAGGTAGCCCCATTATACCAGGGAGGAATATTCACATAAATAATAACATTGCCGAGATACTCGCTAAATGCGACTCTCAAACAAAAAGTAGCAATAATAACAAATGTAGCAACTCATTCATGCCACATACAACAAACAACATCCTCTGAGGATATAACTCATATTTCTACCTTGTCAATCGCCCTGGCAGCTTAAATGGTTCCTGGACTTATCACACCTGTCCGTACCAAACCGAAAATTTTAATAACTACTGCTCTTGCTAGGAACCATACCCTTAGCCCTATACTTTCTTCGGGAAACATTTATAACGCACGGGTTTTACTCCCTACAAAATATTTCTACACATACTCCACTTATCTTCGGTCACACTGACCATGGTAAGGTGGTCCTTCTCTCGGACATTGGTAGTCTCGACTCTTATGACTACCTCCGTTGTGCCCCTTGGATTTGATGGCCCTAAGGAACACTCTACTAGTTTCCACATCTATTACTGAAATTACCATCGCTTGGTAACAATTCAGCTACCCAAATCATTCTAACGGGTCCCTTGATGGGTCTCCCCCTTATGGTGATTCTCCAACACCGTCTCCCCCAGTCTTACTCTATATAAATTCTTTGATTCTTGTATCTCCCCACACAAGGAATGGTTTGCCCCATATTAACAAAACGTGGCCTTATTTCCATCTGCATTGGTCGTCCAAGTAGAATTTCCCAGAAGTGCTAACAATTCTTCTTGTATGCAAATTCTCCCGTAAATGCCCTCTTATCCATTTCACCTACTTCTCCCAGTGTAAGGTTTGCTAAATAATGAAATTTCTCCTCACAAAGTGACCTCTATCTGACCCTCTTGTGTGAGTTTAGAATAACATTCGCATCTCACTCCGAACATCTAATGAAGGAACTTATGGTCAAACCATACTTATGTGCCTTCTCTCGACTACACATTCCACTTCTAAGTGTGGTAGTTGCCTCTCATCATTGTAACATCGTTCTCACGAGCCAAGAAAAATTTTAGCCCAAATTTTCACTCCCGATTAGCCATACCCCGTCATATGTCCAAGCCTTTGGATATTTTACGTTAGTTGGCTAGTACACGCCATCTCCGCATTTCTAGTATTTCCACTGCTAGTTCTTTTCAATGTTTCGTCTGACTTTTTCCCAATCCAACCTCGCTGGGTGATTCTAATTTGACCCCACTTTCTACTATAGATGTACATAGAAGTCACAAGTCGCGCCTTAGCCATCTTTACCATCCTGGACTTCCATGCCATAATATGGGTGACTTCAACTACTGTCATCCTTCTTTAATAAATCAAGTAACCTCAGCTGATCTTTGCCTCCTGTTGTCCGCCCAATTGTCTTCACCTGACGTACTGCATTATTTGGCACACGAACACACTCGAATGCAAATAAGATTCACTATCCTATACACCATAGCAGGAGAACGAAATCTCACCAAAGAAATAATAAATCCTAAACATAGGGCTCTATATCAAAGAAAGCTACGCTGGAAGCATAATAAGTCGCACAGATCCTAAAGGACACTAGAACCTGATGCTCTGATACCACCTATAACACCCCGTCTAATTAAATACCGGGTAGCTACTCCTTTATTAAATTAACACAGAATATCAAGTTGGTTTAGTCTTAGCATCACTGTCGAAAAACATTTATTAATTTCTAGCCACCTAATATTTAAAAGGAGAGATGTAAAATTTTATTAATTAAGTTATCCAATAACCAAGAATTAAATCATTCACCATCAACCGCATAAACAATCTCATATGAATAACCAACGAAATGAAATCAACTGAGTCTGGAGTAAACACTCCAATAAGAACAATGTCGGAGTAAATAAAGTCCCAATACAATAGTTTGAATAAATAAACCAATAACCGAAATAATGATAGACTGTAACTACAACCTCTAAATAAGAATGGGTGACATGCCCTAACTGATGCAAATGACTCTGAAGGAAAACAAGGATAAATATGAAGGCGTCTAATACCAAGATCCTGCAACTTCCACAATAGCTATAGCATGACATCATAATGGAACTCCTATGCTTGGCATCCCTGTGGCTGGGCACCTAAAATGTTTTTACAAAACAAAATAGATTTGGAGGAAAACGAGTCAGAGCCCGA
Organism: Sambucus nigra; assembly: GCA_949130495.1. Taxonomy (NCBI): domain Eukaryota; kingdom Viridiplantae; phylum Streptophyta; class Magnoliopsida; order Dipsacales; family Adoxaceae; genus Sambucus; species Sambucus nigra. The sequence continues at coordinate 265,609,719 of OX422223.1, forward strand.
GATGAAAACAGTTTAAAAGTTTAGCAAGTGTTTAAATTATAATTAAACAACACATATTATAAACACGTTAGTTGCGTACTCTCACATGAGTTTCTCACCTCTCAAATAATATGCACGCCTAACGTATGCCCTTAACCCATCCTAGTTATGTCGCTAACTAACTAGTCTGTACTACTTCCTCTTTCGCAATCTACCATAGTTCGTTTACTCTTAATATCCAGAAAATATATATTCATAACCCAAATTCGCATTCATTAAATTACTTATCTCAAGTGTTAATTAAATTCTCATTCTTAACCCTTTCAAATATCTTAGTTATTCACATTTACTAAGCAACAATGAACCAATCACAAGTACATAAGTATAACACTCTCAGTACATAAATACATATATGGCACCCCTAGGCTAAGCTGCAGTGCTCGTATACTCTGCTATCTAATCCTGATACATCACGTACATAAGGACTACGAGTTCTAAATCTCTCAAGAACCATTTCAATAAGAAAAATCACACATATTGGAGGCAAACATAGTTCACATACCCATGGGTCGCGAACATACCTACGCTCCCATGGTCAGCTGACTTATCAACTCACAAAAAATTCATTCACAGTCCTATGTCCTTAAGGTACCAGTCTAAATCCCCTCTAAGGCACACAAGGATAAGAGGGTCCGTTTAAAAAAAACTAACCTCCCATGATAGCAAGTATGGTAGGTATCTCATACACATAAGAAATCCATTCACTAGGCATTCTCACAACCTTAGTAATCATATTTCAATATAGATATTCACATTCTATCTAGTAAGTCTCATACGTAGTAAGATTATCCCAAACATCATACGTAATTATATATTTAACTTAATAACTTTCTCTCGTCGTGTCAATTTGAGTACCTAAACCTACCCCAAAAGGTTACTAGGCCTCCTATTAGTTTCTAATGTTATCTAAGTAACTTAAAGTCCCTCAATTACTGTTCTTATCCTTACCGCAGCGTTTATTCCCATTATAGTTTCAATTTGAACGATTTCTAACCGTAACTCACTTGGTAATCCCTCGTAAGCAATAGTATTCAAACCCCTAAAGTAATCAATTTTTTTCGGGCTTCAACTAAGACCCTACTGACCATAATTAAGTCCCAAAAATCAATTTAAACATCCTAAGAATCATCATCTCCCTTGTGATTTTTATTACGCCTTAAGGGAAAATAATTGCAAAAAATCAGAAGGGGTCAATCGATCGAAGAAAAGGGATCGAACATTCTTGAGTCGATCGATCGATCAAGCAGGTATCAACCGAGATTTTCTTAAACAGTTACGGGTTTTCCTCTTTTTACACCTCTAATTCTTCATTACAATGTCTTACACTCCTAACCAAGTATACTAATTATCGTACCAACCTGTTTGCATCATTTCCCACGTTTTAGAATCATCAAATCAAAGTAGAACATCAAATTCTTGGATCAATTTACCAAATTTTCATAAACAAACCCTACTTCTTATATTTCTTCAAGAACACTATCTAATTTAATAAAATTCCATAATTCTCTACACATGGATCATGATTTCGTGGCTGCTAAAATCCCAGAAGTTAATCTACATGTAAAACCTACCCAAATTACGATTTTAACTCTTCAAATCCATTTAATCATCAATATTCAAGGTTATTCTTCAATTCTAACCTAACATGAATGATATATGCTCTAAATTATTGCAAGTTAAATCACTTTCCTGGTAATGAAGATTCTGATCCGATGAAGTAGACGATATGAGAATGACCCTTGCTTTCCGATCTATCCGATGGTGGTGACGGTGGTGCAAAAGTCTCTAAGTGGTGGTTCTCCATTGGAAACTTCCTTTTCTTCCACTCTAATGGTCATTCATGATTTTTGGTTGAGAAACCCTAAGGGACACAAGTGTTGGCTGATATTAAGTGTCTAAAATTCGAGAGTCACTATTCACCCAAAAATAGGAATGACTAAAATACCCTCTCGGGTTGTCGGTTATGCCTAAAAATGCCCCAAGACCCAAACTGAACCCCCGGCTAGTGTTTTCCGACTATCTCGAACCTTCCGGACATGTTGGCGCACTCAAAATGCTCATATGGATGGCATAAAAATAAAATACTCTTAAATCCATTAAATTGGGTCCTGAGATGACTGACCCGCGCGTCCCAACTTAATTACTGAAACTGCTGTATTTTCAACTCACGACAATTTTAGTGAATTCAATAATTATATATTACCATAATCACTGAGTAATATTCAACAACGTTATAATAATCAAATACTAACTCTCGTCTCGCCAGCATTTAAATCCGGATTATTTTCCAATTAATTATCCCAAATTAATTTTAATAAATCTCATAATTCAAGGCAATTTAACTTATTAAATAACCTAACATAATTAAAAGCCATAAAAATATGGGGTATTACAGGGATAATGGGAAAATGCGGGAAATATCAAAATTGGAAAACAAGTTCCAAACAAGCATTAAATATATCATAGCGGAGAGTAATCAAAGCTTATTGAATTATATACAACATTTACAACTTTCTCTTTCTTTTCTTTTCTTCTTTTTCTCATGTTTTCTTTTGTTTTGTTTTGATTTTTGCTTTCTCTTTTTCATCATCTCTTTTTCACTACTTTCTCTTTTCTTTTGTCACTCTCATATGCCTAGATTGCAACCACAATACAACAAAAACATTCAATCCCAAGCAACATTCCAAACAAAGGTATGTAAGGTGTATATATGGTATATAACTCCAATTCGGAATTGGTTATGGGAATTGGGTTATGAAACGAAAGGCTATATTTAGGCTCAAGGGGGTTAACGAGGGTAAGCATATAAGGTGAGGTCAAGGATAATATGGGTGATATAACAAATAATGTCCATGATCATTTCACAAAGTTTACGCAATTCTCGAGTCAAAACAATATATGAAAATCATGATCAAGTAACACATTTCATGTATGAACTCAATTAATGAATGGTCTAACGAATGAATAAAGAGATTACCAACGAATTCAACGTTTTCAAAGAGAAAAGAATAATATATACACTCACAAACGACGAAAGGTACAAAGCTTACTCGGTGTAAGTATATACAATGCAACAAAAGATTAATGAGTTATAAAAATCTTAAACCAAATCAATATAGTGATAAAAGTGCATGTACTCATGGGATTAAAGTTTAATTCATGAAGTTATTCATAATATCAATAATTGAGACTAAAGTCTAATAACTTCTAAAATCGAGAACATGCATCATTGGGTTGTCTACTGGATCGGGCAATTATTGAAATTTATCATCGGAAACAAAGGCAAAATGCCCAAAAAAGGAGAAAAAAGAAAGAAAATATTTTTGAAATTTTCAATTTTTCTAAGAAAAGCATACTAATTAGCTAAAGTGCGAGCAAAAACATGGACTGAAAAAATGGATAGAATATCCCACACCCCCTAACTTAAAACTTGACATTGTCCTCAATGTTAATTAAGAACCAATTTTAAGAGAGGAAAGAGCGATATTACCCAAAACTGGAGCGATCCCCATAAGAAAAAGTCCAAAGAATCTACAAAACAAGTTAGTACCGAGCATAGCGAAAACAAATAACAAAAAGTTAACTAATTACAGGAGAATAAATTAAAAAGGGAGTAAAATAAAAAGAAATAAAGAGTAAAAAGCTAACTATATAAACCTACTATTTAGGCTTCACACTAACTATACACTAAAAGTCTAAATAGTTGAGGGTCCACCGTAAAAAAGATTTGACTTTGGAGGATAACCGGTGTACCCTCACACTCAAGCATGCCTTCCGAAAAATATGAATTCCGTTTGAACAACGGAAGGCATGTGTAAGGCGTAAGAAATGAACCATCGTTAATTAAAAGTTTTGGAGGGACGATGGGGGATTTGTATTGAACGAGTGATAAGAACATGTGGGGATCGAGAAAAGCTGAATATCCTCCCAAAGATTTTGAAATTGGAATGGGAGGGGGCGCACACGAAGGTAAAAATGTGATCGTGGAAGGCGACTCGAGGAAGTACTCCTCGTCGGCGAAAAGGTTTAAAACATTAAAGTTTGAAACTGAATCATCGGGTACTTGAGACGGTGCGATAACAAAAAATGAAAATGGGGATGAAAGAAATTCAAACTCAAGAGATGAATCATCATCGCATGAAGATTGAGTTTCAAAGGAAATAATATCATTTTCAATGAAATGTTCTTCTTTGGGGACCAAAGAAGAAATCATTTCATTGCAAATAGATATTACGTCATTTTCATCCTCACTTTCAATATCTATTATGCAATGGGCAAAGTCAAGAATGGTTTGTTCCAAAGTAGGCATAAGTACCTCATTTGGTTCAAAACATTCTTCGACTTCGAAAGTCTCAAAAGCAAAATCATCGTCGGACTCAAATAATAAATCCAATTCATGTTCCCACAAATGATTTTATTCCCGATAACGATTTTCAATTTTCTCATTCTCATACATACGCAAGCCCTTACCGAATGTCATAGGTCGAGGTGCGGATACATGAAAATGGGAACTTTGAAAATTACCATCAGACTTAAACGAAAACTCATTATTATAGGAATTTTGAAAACTATTGCAATTCGTTTCAAAATTCCTATCATAAGGAGGTAAAGCCCCAAAATCAAAATCATTATCATCATCATCAAAATTACAATAACCCAAGTTTTGACTTTCGGTATACTCACCCAAAGTCATATTTGAATTTGTAATTCTTTAGGACTCTAAGTATTGACCGAAAGTCATAAGATTACGGGAATTTTGAGAATTATAATAATGATTACCGAAAGAATTGGAATAAGACATGCTTACCCCAAAAAATGGCTCGAAGTGGCGAATTCCACAAAGTGATGCGCGCGCGAAAATTCAAGCGGTTTTTGGCGCTCAAATGTAGAATTCCTACAAAAATATTAGTAAATAATACAAATAGAAAGAAAATACTATGAAATACCAAATCAAATAAAGTCTAAAACAAACAAGTCCCAGGAAAACGGTGCCATTTTGATCACCGCGTGAAATACGTGCACGTGTAAGGGCACAGTCGTTGTTTTTATTTCACCGCGATAATACAAAAACCTAAATTACGACTACACGTGCGAGGAAAGCACAACGGTAAGTCGGGTATCGAAAGATCCACTGAGACGAGTTGCTAGAATTTATATGATTTAGTACTCCTCAATAAAAGTGTAAAAGATAAATTACAAACTAAAAAGAAAATATGCATAAAAGGGAAATATTAATCTAGACGAGGGAATTGAAACTAGATTAACAAAGCAGTAAAAACTATAGGTTGCGTCGAATATCCCTCACCCGAGTTAATTAGTATAAAACGGGTACATGGGTCGACGAGTTATTACGAATACGTCTCGTTTTGACAGTCAATTTAATCAAGGATTGTCACGCCCCTAAATCCGCATAAAAGTCTAATAAGATTTTGATGTCAACAAATACCCCCAAAAATTACGCACGAAAGGTCATAAGCACGGGACATACATGACATGCCCCGTCAAATCTCCTAGGCGCAATAACTAAGACAACGCGCCCGAAATAGAACCGTAAACACCATCACGAAAGCCAAGCAACGCGTCAACCCGAGTGACTTCAATTCAAACACAACCTAGAGTAAATTAGCTAGAAAGCACATTAAAAATGCGATAAAGAAAGCGGTAAATAAATGCATAAAGCTACACTTGAAAGCGATTAAATCAAAGCATGTAAAGAAAGAATGTAAACTAAATTATAAAGAAATAATTAAGGAAATACAACTATATTAATGGAGATGGAAGATGATATCACAAATTACAAGCCCAAATAGGTGTCAATCCAAGAAGAAATGAAGAAATGAGCTCTCAAATCTCCAAAACCCTAACCTAAACTACCTAAAACGAATTATATATCTTGATATATGCCTTGTGATCGATCGATCGATGGTAAATATCCAAGCCCACTGTCTCAGCACGATTTGGCAAAACTGAAGGATCGATCAATCGATCCTTTTGATCGATCGATCGATCAAGCAGGTATGAGCACACTGCATTCCTTTTCCTCCTCTTTTCTCCTCGTTTGGTTTCATTATCTTTCTCTTTCGCTAAAATTTTTGTAACTTGTTCGTTCTGAATCGGAATCGCGCACCGTTCATGGCCACGCGAAGCTTACGAGGAAGGCTACAACTTCCGTATAGATGTTGGGATAGGTGCCCAAGCTGTGAAAAGACTAAAATGCCCTTGAACGTGCGATCGCGTATGGAAATCTAGCGCAACGCGTCCAAACATCACACTTAGCATCCAAATACCTATAAAAACTCAATTAACCCCTGAAAAACATGTTAACGTAGAAATCTGAGGTTGTCTGGTTAACGGTCATAAATATAGGGAATAATATACCCGAGGGGGCTAAAATGCGAAGGTTCGAGGGATGAAATACTCAATATTTGCGTCGTATCAACCCATTTTCAGTAATGTCCCATATATGGTCATGCCCCAAGTCCGTAACCAATGTTAATTTATTCGTCCACCTATGGTCAAGTTCCAGGTCTATGACCATGGTCTCACGGACTTGGTCAGTGACCACAAAGCCATATATTATCCCACGGAGGAGGGTATGACCTTCATCTTGGGTCATGGATCAAGTGCGTGACCACTTTTTTTACCACGACAAAAATGGTCACGGACCTCAGCCACAACTCGAAGTCCAAGTCATGACCAAGATCCGTGACCATTCTTGATTTGTGGTGTTGTGATATCCCTTTAAGATGGATATTATTAAAGGATGGAGGGGAAGACGAACTCCCACTTAGAGATCCCAAAGAGTAAAACAAACTTCATTAGTATTTAACCTATCTTAAGCTCTCTTCTCTAGGTTAGGAATCCTGATGATTACATCATCAAGTATGGAGTATAAGATTCTCAGTTCACCCATATCCTTAGCACATATACAACTTTTATAACATCTAGCATTAGTGGTGGTAAGATCATAAAAGGTGGTGGGAACCTCTCCTAGGTTCACCTCTTCGAATGTTAAAGGAACCTCAACTGGTTTGGTGTAGGGCGACTGGTTATCCGTCAAAGTTTTCTCCTCGAAATTTAGGTGGTCACAGGTTATGGTGTTACTAATATCAGTGTAATCCCCCCCCCCCCAAAGATCTTATGTTTACACTATCAAAGCTATTCGCAGTATGAAATTTTGACGTAGTATACTTAACAGATGGTAGCTGAAGAAGTGGAAAATGTCAATTTGGGGATAAAATTAGGGTTTACTAGATCATACTCAAGTTTAAGAACTTGGAGTGGAGTGTGAAATCTTTTAGAAAAAGTATCAGGGTAAATCTTGTGCAAGTCAAGAACGTGCTTCCAAATTCTTGATGAATCACTTATGCATGGCACTCAATCTAACACAAATTAATCCCTAGAAATGAAAAAACCCTAGAATAAAATCACTCAACTCAATAGGATAACCCAAAATGAAAGAATAGTAAAAGAGTAAGGAGGGATTAAGATAAGAATACCTGAAGATTCTAGATGAATGTTGGCTTTGAAAAGACGAGTTGCAGAAATCCTTAGAAGCACACGATAAGTTTTATTTTCTCTCTCGCAAAGAAGCTCGGATGATGGTTTTGAAAAGACAAAATAAATTTTTTCCCCGCTATTATAAGAACAAAAATGCGTGCATTAAATGCGCTAAAAAGAAGACACGCCAGATGTTCGACATGTGGAAAACTTAAGTCAGCTAGAAATTGCATCAAAAAAATATTCAAGTCAATCAGATCAGTCGGCCGAGCAGAACAACTGTCCACCTTTGTACCAAGAGGTATCAACTCAGGACCATTTATTAAAAAAAAACTTCACCCACTTCTTAGCAGTCATGAGCAACGGATTTGGGTATTTTGTTATACCAGATTTGTAGAACATCTCATGATCTTAAGAGAACAACATAAAACCATTCAATAGTGTGAAAGACCTAGGCCCTGATGGAACAGATACCAAGGAGGGATCTCAGCTCAATAAAGATCTTGGCTTATTTTCCTCTTGGGTAGATTGGGTGGATCCCAACAAGGCAAACCCATGGCATGTCATATAGCCATCATGTGCAGAACCTTCCCTAAATGGGAGAAACATTAAGTTATTTATGAGTTCTCTATTCATAAAATTCCCTAGTCTAGACAATACTAGAATACAGACATTCCCTCATAGGGATTCATTATAAAAGGCTAGATCCCCCATTGGGAATAAGATGGGTAAACAAGCATCCATCTAACCTATTGATTAAGTAGAGATATTCTGACATTCTCATTGTTTAATTAAAGAGACAACACTATTATACTAATTCAATACTAGTGCAATAAGGCAACCTTTGAATGTAGTCTCATTCTTAAGAGTTGAACGACGTACCATTTGGTGTTAATACTCTTATCATCATATCCATCTCTATTCATTTGCATACACTACTTATTTAATGTTTATTACCTCTATCAGATTTCATCTAGCTAAGACCTAGTCTTCGATCCATTTTTAGATGATAACACTTAGTACCTAATACAATAATATATGAAGACAAAGATTTCATATAAAATTAAAATAATTTAACCTACTAGTTTGTTCTTGCTTAAAAAAATATGTGTGAAGTGAGGTAAACTATGGTCTCGACCTATGGGATGACCAACCCTTCCCCCATTTTTTTTATCCTTCATAATTCTGATGATCTTTTTAGTGTTGAACCTAATTCACGACTTGTCGAACCCAAATTATCACCGTGGGGAACAAACGTCATCCATTCGTCACCACCACAACCAACTATAAAATAACCAACTGAAATCTAAGCAAAAAAATAATTCAAACCAGAGAACCCAACTCCAATTGAGTCAAGAGTGTTCCCAATGTATAGATAGAAACATATGAGTTTTCAAAATACTGTGCTTTCAGTGGTGATCAACCAACTCTAGATTAAAAAAAAATTAAAAACCTAAAACTAATAAATCCTAATCCAATAGCTCCAGATTATATATTCCTAAATTAAAATAACTAAATGATGATAACCCGTGAGGAAGATGATTAAAATGCATAGACTTCATTGTGACTAAAATAAAGTAACAGGTGAGGATATGTCAAACCTTAAAACATGAAAGGAATAAAAAAAACAGAAGCACTCAACAACTAAAATATCATTGTTATAAAATAAAGTGAAGTGTATTTTCTACAAAAATGAATTACCCTTAAATCAAAGGCTCAGATAAATCAGTGAGAGATGGAGAGGTACAAAATAGAAAGAAAGACGGATTATTCAAATTAATAACATCTAGTTTAGTAAAGAAAAAATGATGGGATTGAAGTCTTCGATCTCTTAACCATTAAATCCTCCAAGAACATGCATTCTCACTTTATCTTTTATATGAGTGATACTCATTTGAGATTTATAACTTGCAACGATGTGGAACGTACCCATCGTTAATGGTTGATTGACAGGGTTTGAGACTTTTTATAGTCCATGTTGGGTATTGTGATTTAGATGGAATATGTAGGTTGGGATGGGGAAGCAAAATTTATGGATCCATGAAAGCGAGTTTCTTTAAAGGGTAATAGTTATCAAGTCTCATAGAGTTGGTTAATGATGAAAGAGGTCATTTGACCGAGTCAATGGTGTTAAAGGTCGTATTTTACCAACTCAGTGTATTAAAATGACTAACATACCCCAAAAAAATCTTTGACTGCTAACTACTTTTGCAAAAAAAAACATTAAATCTTTAAAAAATCATAACTTCAAATCTACAAGTTCAAAATTCATAAAATTTATATAACTGGAATCTACTCGTCAAGATCTATCATACAATACCATATTTGATATTTTTTGACGAAAAAATCGAAATAGATAAATTTACTTTTTTTGTAAAACCTCTATTTTTCAACGAAAGCTTAATTTTTTGGGGGGAAACCATCTTCTTCAGCTCCGATGATGTTTCCGCTGGAACGGACCAAAAAAAATAAATAAATGGGCGAATAGAGAGAGAGATAAACAAGTAGAGAGAAACACTCTTGTGAGAATTTTGACGGCCTCCGGTAGGCTATTTTCGAAGAGTCTAGGTTAGGGTGGGATGGGGTGGGGGTGAAGTGGGGTTGCTAGAGAGAGTGGGGTTAGGTATTTATTTTTAGAAAAAGAGTATAAGTGGGTTTAAAAAAGGTATAGGCGAGGGGTATATTTTTCTAACTATATGTGCTCATCATGAAAAAGGACTTGATGCATTAAAAAAAGTCGGTGGAATTTGATACATCCATGACCCAATAAAAGGTACTAACCCATACTAATGCCTTTCTTTAACCAACTTCATGAAATCATAAGAATATGAAGTACGAATGTAATATTAGGAGACACGTAAGTATCAATTTAATATGTATACTACTGATAAGTGTATAGCTAAATGAGCTCCAAATGAATAATAGGATCCTCCAAAATTATATGTAGAAACTTCTAAAATGATATATAAGGACATTTTATAATAATATTTTATGAAAATTTAAGGTGTTGCATTTAACCGGATACAAGAGATACTGGGGGTTGTGGGTCGTGTCGGTTCGGTTTCATGCCAGGTCAAATTGGGTTCATGTCAAAATCACCTCTACCCAAACCTGAATTGTTAAGCATTTTATGTGTACCGTGTCGTGTCTTATCGGGTTCATGTCATTTTGGATAATTTTCAAGTCGTGCCTTAATGAGTCACGTCGTGTATTTATGCTGAGGCCTCGTTTGATGTGCCGTACAAAAGGATCGTATTGGAAAAAATTATTTTATCCAATGTTTGGTATAATTTAGAATGGGATATGAGATGTAATAAGTTATCCCAACTGAGGTCCTTTTCCCACAAGGAGTGGGATAAAAAAATCCCACCTCCAAGGTAGTATAAGATTATACGGTGTCAAGATTTGATTTAAAATTGCTACCCTGCCCGTATTAAGTTAAATGAAACTCACTCAACTTGCACTCTCTCAAATATTAGATAGCAATCGTCGGTCCCTTTCATTCACACAACTCTCAATTTACATTTTTTATCACAGTAGGTAACCTCCTCCTCTTTTCTTATTTTTTTCTATTTTTTTATGATTGTTACTTTATCATTAACTACTATTTTTATTTAAACTAATGCAAATATTAAGTTAACCCACCTGATAGACAAGTTGAAAGTTGTGTTGTTAATCCACCACTAATATTTTGTTATGAATATTATTTTTATGTATTGTTAACCCACCTGCTAGACAACTTTAAAGCTATGTATAATTCAGTTTGTTTGTTTTCATATTGTTCGACAAATATTTTGGTTAAAATCGACGATGCCCAGTTGTGGCTTTAAATAATTTTTCGGTTGCTGGTTTGTTTGACTTGAAAGAAAAGATTGTACATAACCAGTTTTACTATCTCATTATTTTCAACGGTCGGTTTGTGTGCACGGGGTTTTTGTATGTGTATAAGTGATTGCTAATGGTTGTATGTGTACAAATTATAAATAAAAATACATATGTCCATCTCATTACTATCATCTCATAATATTATTTTTTAGCATCCTACGTGGAATTAAATACTATGTCACTAAGTTAAAATATGTGATAACAATATATTTTTTTATTTTTTTTATTGTTAAATACAAAATAAGGTTATTTTTGAAAAACTGGAGACAAATTAATCATATCCGGAATATTTCAAATACAAGATTGTATTATTATATCACATCTCGTCTTCTTATTCGGAGATATTCTAAATGCAGTATTGGAATACGTCTTATCCAATGCATCCTTATCCTATCCAATCCGTATCTTATCATATCCTATCCGTTATACGGCGCATCAAACGAGGCCTAAATGGTTAACCCCAAACCCAATTCGTTAACTTTTCACGTTTAGCGGGTCCACCCGTTAAGCACCGTATTCATTAAGGCTTACACAAACTCATTAAAAATCACGTGGGCCATGTCGTGTGACAATTTGACATCCCTATAAGGGGTTCACAAAATTTCACAATGAAATTACCTTTGGACAAATGGGAAAAGCTGGTCACGATGCACAAATTTCTAAAACCTTTTTATGAGGTTACATGCATGTTTTCAGGAACAAAATATCCTACTATAAATATATATTTTAGATGTGTGTGGAGCATTCATTCCCTCTTATTAGATGTTATAACGGGTCCACATAATTTCATGACATATAAGTTGAAAGAAATGAAAGAAAAATTTAATAAATATTAGTAGGAGTACAACTTGATTTTGATATGTGCTACAATTTTAGATCCTTGATATAAGGTCAACTTTGTGGAGTATTGCTACACTAATATATGTGTCAGTGGCCCTAATGGAACTAAATATCATATTAATGCAATTATTATCCCTCCCTATTGTTTGTTTAATGAGTACATGCAACAATCATCACCCAATCATTATATGCCTAATCGGTTGTCTATTGATAGTGTTGGCGAGGAAAGTGAAGGTTTTGAGGATTATGATTATTTTCTAAGTACAAGGTGTAAGTTGCATACAGAGAAGTATAAACTTAATCTTTATTTGGAAGCGCTAAGTTTTTATATTAATAATGAGTACGATTTTTTGGAGTATTAGTGCGCTTCTTCCCAAAGATACCCAAACCTTATCAATATGACCCATGATATGCTGTCTATTCCGGTCTCATCTGTTGTGTCTGAATCAACCTTTAGCATGGGACACCGAGTGTTAAGCCATTTTCTAAGTTCTTTGCATTCAAACACGGTAGAAGCTTTTATATACTTTCAAGATTGGATGAGATCTAGAGACATAAATGGTATTAATTCTATTTTTTTATTTTGCATTTACTATTTTAGTTAATTCTGTTTTAGTAAATCGGTTTTAATTTCGTCTAACAAAATTAATATATTCATAAAAAATTATTTTATAGTAAAATCAATAATGTTAAATGAAGATGATGATTCAAGCTTTGTCAATAAGGATACTACGAATGATGAAGAAGGCTTCTAGCTCATTGGATGTTTTTTTTTATAGTCAGCAGCTTTATTTTTATACGCATTTGACAATGACATTATTCTATTAGTACGTACTGAATTTTATTATATTTTTTTCATTTTTTTCAAGTACAGGGTTGTTGTTCGATGTGGTTGGCCTAATGTGGAAGAATTTGAGCAAAGAAACGACTATTTATGCAATTTTTAATAGACTCTGTTAGAAGACTTTATATTGAAAACTTTTGTAAGACTTGTTTTAGATCCGGCACTGTTGCATATGTGAGTTTTGGAGATTTTGTAAGACTTAGTTTGGAGACTTTATTAGAATTATATACTTTGTGTTTGCCACTATTTTGGATATTTTGTTAGAACAGATCTTTTGTTTGAATGTTGCCACTATTTTGGAGACTTTGTTTGAATTACAGACTTTATTTTGATTATAGATGTCACTGTTTCTTTTGCTAAAACAGGTCTTTTGTTTAAATTTGTTATAGACTTTGTATATAGACTTTGAACAGGTCTTTGATTATACACTTTGTATATAGACTTTAAAACAGGTATTTATTTTGAATACTGCCATTGCCAATGTTGGATTTATAACATTTACATTAGATATTTTGAAATAGGTCACAAATTTGATTAACAATCAAATTAAGGTAGTTAAAAAAATTATATCCGAATCCGGGTAATGGGTGAGGATAAAAAGGTTTCAAATTTGACGATCTTGGAATTATATAATGAGGATCGATTCAGGTCTAGCAAACTTGAAATAACTCAAAATTTTATATATCGACCCTAAATCCGGTCAAATTCGGCCCATGGTAGCCCAGCCCATAACTAGATGTTGAATGGTGTTTAACAAAATGGATAAAGTCGCTGAGATGGGGACAACGTGGCACTTGAATCCTATCAATCGGAAACAATAAAACATGGAAATTTAGGGGCGGTAAATGAAGAAGACAACCCTCCGATCAATGAGTATCTCTATCGTAGGGCACGAGCACATCTCCGGCATTGAATCGAAAGAAAAACTCCTGAAATCCTTTAGATTGACTGCCCTAATTAAAACCTGGCCTAATAAACTGTACCCTAAATGTCTGGTGTCCATGATCAACCGCCAACAGAACCTGGCCCTGGCCCTCCAAATCTTCGAGCCCGCGGGAAAATTCTACCCAAGCTTCGACCACAATTACGGGACTTACAACACCATGGTTCACAAACTCGCTCAAGGTCGCGCCTTCGAACCCATGAAAACCTTTCTGACTAACCTCCACCAACCGTCCATCAAATGCGGCGAGAACCTCTTCATCACCGTCATCCAAAATTGTGGCCTAGCCACCCACCCCAAACACGCCCTCCGCACCTTCTTGCGTATCAACCACTTAACTCTATCGTTCAAAACAAACGCTACGACGTCGTCCACGTGTTGTTCAAGAATTGTCGAACTAAGTTCAACATCATACTAAAATGTCTTCACCTCCAAAATTAACCTAACATGTTAACTATCGTGACTTATTGGGTTGATACTGATATGATCCAAATTCATTAAGGATTCATCCATTAACTTATAACTTCATATCAGTTTGTATTCTGTTATCGTGTCATGCCTTATTTTACCAGATCTATTGAATAGGTCTTTGATTATAGACTTTGTATATAAACTTTAAAACAAGTTTTTGTTTTGAATACTTCCACTACCAATGTTGGATATTTTTAACATTTTCATTTGATATTTTAACATAGGTCACAAATTTGATAAACAATCAAATTAAGGTAGTTAAAAAATTATATCCGAATTTGGGCAATGGGCATGGATAACGAGGTTTCAAATTTAATGAGCTTGGAATTATATAATGAGGACCGATTCAGGTCTAGCAGACTTGAAATAACTCCAAATTTTATAAAATTGACTCGAGATCCGATCAAATTCGGCCCATGGTAGCCCAACCCGTAACTAGATATTGAATGGAGTTTAAAAAAATGGATAAAATCGATGAGATGGGGACAATGGGGCACTTGAATCTTTTCGATCGGAAATAAGAAAATATGGCAATTCAGAGGTGGTAGCTAAAGAAGACAATCCTTCGATCAATGAGCAGCTTTGCCGCGGGGCAGGAGCACCTCTCCGGCAGTGAATCGAAAGATCACCTCCTGAAATCCTACAGAGTGGCACCCCCAATCAAACCCTGCCCTCAAAAACTATAGCCTAAACGTCTGGTGTCCATGATCAACCGCCAACAGACGCTGGACCTGGCCCTCCAAATCTTTAAGTACACGGGAAAATTCCACCTAGGCTTCGACCACAATTATGTGGCTTACGACACCATGGTTCACAAACTCGCTCGAGGTCGCGACTTCGAACCCATGGAAACCCTTATGACTAACCTCCACCAATTGGCCATCAAATGTAGCGAGAACCTCTTCATCACCGTGATCTGAAACTATGGCTTAGCTAGCCACCCAAAGCACGCCCTCCGCACCTTCCTGCATACCAACCACTTACCCGATGTTCAACGCTCCGTCAGATCACTCAACACTTTGCTCAACGCTCTCGTTCAAAAAATAAATTAAAACCCTAAAACTAATAAATCCTATTCCAACAGCTCCAAAATATATATTCCCAAATTAAAACAACTAAATGATGATAATATGTGAGGAAGATGATTAAAATGCATACAATTCATTATGACTAAAATAAAGTAAGAGGTGAGGATATGTCAAACCGTCAAAAATAAAAGGAATAAATAAAACTAGAATCACCCAACAACTAAAACATCATTGTTACAAAATAAAATGAAGTGTATTTTCTACAAAATTGAATTATCCCTAAATCAAAGGCTCACATAAATCAGTGAAAGATGGAGAGGCAAGAAATAGAAAGAAAGGCGAATTATTCAAATTAATAGCATGTAGTTTAGTAAAGAGGAAATGATGGGATTGAAGTCTTCGATATCTTCACTATTAAATCCTCCAAGCACATGTATGAGCTTTATCTTTTATGTGAGTGATACTCATTTGAGATTTATAAGTTACAGCGATGTGGACCTTATCCATCGTTAATGGTGGGTTGACAGGGTTTGAACCTTTTTATAGTCAATGTTTGGTATTGTGATTTAGGTGGAATACGAAGATTGAGATGGCGAAGAAAAATTTATGGAGTCACGAAAGCTAGTTTCTTTAAAGGGTAATAAGGGTAATAGGTATCAAGTCTCATTGACTTAGTTAATGATGCAAGAGGTTATTTGATCGAGTCAATGGTGTCAAAGGTCTTATTTCACTAACTGAGTGCATTAAAATGACTAACATACCTCAAAAATATCTTTGACAGCTAACTACTTTGTTTTTCACAAAAAATATCAAATCTTTAAAAGTTCATAACTTCAAATCTACAAGTCCAAAATTCATAAAATTCCCCACCTTATAAATGACAGACAATATGCCTTTGTTCATGGAAGATCCATTGGGGATAATATCCTCATCATGCAAGAGTTTATGGGAAACTATCATAGGAACAATGGTCCTCCTAGATGCGCCCTCAAGGTTGACATCCTCAAAGCCTATGACTCTGTGAACTGGGATTTTTTATTTCATAGTCTCCATCATACGGTCTTCCCTATGACTTTCATTGGTTGGATTAAAGAGTGCGTCACTACCCCAATGTTCTCCATACTCTTAAATGGATCCACATATGGCTTCTTCAAAGCTAAAAGAGGGTTGCGACAAGGCGATCCCCTCTCCCCCTTTCTGTTCCTTTTCATTATGGAGGCATCTGCTGGCACTCTTGATCTCCATACAAGATCCCCACATTTTACCTTCCATCCCAAATACAAAGATCTTCAAATTAATCACCTTTGTTTTGCTGATGATTTGTTAATCTTAGCAGGTGCTGATGTTAATTCTCTGGCCATCATTAATGTTGCAATCTAGGAATTTAGTGCCATGTCTGGGCTCTACCCCAACCCTACTAAATGTTCCTTTTTTGCTGTTGGGATCTCCGATACTGATAAAGCCACACTCTCCAACTTGTTGGGCTTCAATTGTGGTCAATTCCCCATCAAAGACCTTGGGGCCTCTCATTTACACCAAGCCGAAACACGTTGACTGTCTCCCTCTTATAGAGAAAATTACCAATAGGATCAAGCATTGGACGAATAGACTTCTTAGCTTTACCAGTAGACTAAACCTTATCATTTCTGTTCTCTTCAGTATGCAATTCTATTGGGCTAGCATCTTTATATTACCCAAAAGAACTACTGAAGACATTGACTCCGGGTTAAGAAGATTCCTTTGGACTGGTCCGAAAATGAAGCAAACTGGAGAAAAAGTTAAGTGAAGTGATGTTTATTCCCTAAAAATTGAAGGTGGGCTTGGTATTAAGGATACTAATTTGTGGAATAAAGCCATCATGTTCAAGAACCTATAAAATCTATGCACTAAGAAAGACATGCTATGGGTCAAATGGTGCAACACATTTAAATTTAAAGGTAGAAGTCTATGGCATATACAGCCTCCAATCGATGCGTTTTGGATATGGAACAGACTCATGAAGTTGAGAAGTAAATTTTTCCCTCTAATCATCAAATCTGTTATTGGCAATGGTCCTAACACTTTTTTCTGGCATGACCATTGGCACCCAAGGGGCCCGCTTTGGTCCCTATATGGTGACTGTACCATATATGATGTTGCTAGTAATCACAAGGCCAAGGTTTCTGATTACATTGAGAATGGTAACTGGTCTTGGCTAGCAACTGTATCTTGGGAGCTTAATGAGATAAAAAAATGCAGCCCTTCCAAACATCGACGTCAACAAGGAGGATATGGTTAAGTGGAGTCCTATGTCTAATGGCTTGTTTACTATCAATTCTGCATGGAATCCCATAATACATCATCCTCCAGCACCTGATTGGACTTATATTATTTGGAATAGCAGTAACATTCCCAAGTGTACGTTCATCCTATGGCTTGTTTGTATGGATGCTATCAATACAAATGACAAAACTCTTAATTGGGGGCTATCAAATGACAACATGTGTGTTCTTTGTGATAATGCCACTGAGAATCGGGACCACCTATTCTTCAACTGTAGCTTCTCCAATGCAATCTGGGAGGACATAAAGTACAATAACTCACGCAATAAAACATCCACCACCTGGGAGGATGTAATTCAGGATGTTGCCACCAACTTCAAGGGGAAGAACATAAATGCGAAAATTAAAAGAGCTTCCTTTACTGCAGCCACCTATTGCATTTGGATGGAAAGGAACAACAGGATTTTCAAGAACACAAGATCCAATCACACTGATATCATGAATGAGATCTCCTTTTTTGTCAAGTGCAAGTCTTCTAAATGGCCAAAATCTAGAAGAAACTTTAATAATTGGCTCATCTGTAAGAACTGGGGACTTGATGATTTTCTTTTACTTAGTAGATAATTGTATTGCCCCCTTGGATAGGATTTTGCTTTGGTTTGGACAGTAGGTCCTGCTTAATTTTCTTTTTCTTAGATTAATTTCATCTACGAAATTGATTCCATAGGGGGTATGCCCCCTTTTTCTGTCTTGTATATCCTTTCTTTCGTTTTATAGCATTCTTATTTACCAAAAAAAAGATCTATCACACAATACCGATATTTGATATTTTTGATAAAAAAAATTGAAACAGATAAATTTACTGTTTTTGTAAAACCTCTATTTTTCTAATAAAAACTCCATTTGGGGGGGGGGGGTAAACTTTCTTCTTCAGCTCCCATGATGTTGTCGCTGGCACAAAACATAAAAAATAAATAAATAGACGAATAGAGAGAGAGAGAGAGAGAGAGAGAGAGAGAGAGAGAGAGAGAGAGAAGGTGAGAGAAACACTCTAGCGATATTTTCACCGAGTCTGGGTTAGGGAGGGATGGGGCGGGGGTGAGGTGGGGTTGCTAGAGAGAGTGGGGTTAGGTATTTATTTTTAGAGAAAGAGTATAAGTGGGTTTAAAATAGGTATATGTGAGGGGTTTATTTATCTAAATATATGTGGCCTATCATGAAAAAGGACTTGATGCATTAAAAAAGTCGGTGGGATTTGATACATCGTTGACCCAATAAAAGGGACTAACCCATAATAATGCCTTTATTTAACTTCATGAAATTATAAGAAAATGAAGTAGGAATGTAATAATAGTGTAATACCCCGCATCTTTATGATATTGACTAATTATGGGATTAATTAATATTGTTGGATTAAATAAATTAAAAAGGTCGGGAAATTTAATTATTAATTAATTCGAATTTAAAATAAATACTAACTAGCGTGCCAAGGGTTAATACCTAATGATGAAAATCATTGATTATTACTGTGGGTATATGTAATATGAAATTATAAAATCTTTATAAATTTTCGGAGTGCGAAATATGACAGTTTGGTATTTTCAGTCGGGACGCGCGTGTGAGACGTGTCGGGACTAATTGAATGGAATAAAAAGATGAATTATTTTTGTATAACTCATATAGTTATTTCGAGTGTGCCATTGAGTCCAAAAGGGTCGAGATAGTCAAAAAACTCTACCTGGGGGTATTATTTAGACTCTAGGATGTTTTTAGGCCTAACCGGCACCTCGTAGGGGTATTTTTGTCCTTTAGAATTTTGGGGTAATAATATGGACGAAAATTGAGAAATAAAATATGGATGAACTAGGGTCAGATAAGATTTATCAGTTATAAACCTATGAGAGAGAAAAGAGAGAGGCACAGAGGAAGGTAGAGGAAACTATTGGTGTTCTTGATGCCTAACTCAAGAACACAGACCAAAAACTATAACAAAGTGTAGATCGCGAGACGAGGAACGCACCCATACACATATCAACAGCGGATCAGACCGTCAAAATTAAGGCAAGTGTTTAATACTTGCGATTTATAGCAATAAACATGCTCATATTGGTGTAGGTAGATAATATTCACCTTTGATTTATGAGTCTTGATGAAATTGGATATTTAAGGGTATGAATTGAAATATGAAAAACAAATTAGGATGAATCCCTCATGTAGATAGGTTAGAAATCCCAAATTGATGAATAAAGGTGTTGGACGAAATTTATTTTATGATCTTATAGAGAAATTTGATAAAGTAGGGTTTAGTTCATAAATTGGGGATTTTCAGAAATTATCAAGATTTATTCATTATTTAATGATTATAAATAGTTAGTTACTTCCCATACATGTTATATTAATGATTGGTAACGATTGCTGGGATTTTTGGGCTAAATCTGTTGAGGTTTTTTATTGAGAAAAGGGTGGAAAATGTAGCAGTGCTGGGAATGGAGAAGACGACATCTCGTTTGAACGAGAGGCCTTATGGTTCGAACAAGATGCATAGTTGTTCAAACGGCCTGCTAAACTCATTTGAACGAAATCCCTTTTGGTTCGAACGAATTCCCTTCTAGTTCGAATGACAGTTCCCAGAAAAATCCAGATTTTAATATTTTTTTTCCAAATTGTGTTATACATTTAGTTTAATGAGGAAAACTACCTCTTTTCAGATATGAGCTTAATGCAGAATTTTAAAAATCATTCCTAGGACTATACTTAGGGATTTGTTAGGTGAGATAACCTTGGAAACTTTCGAGAGTGGAAATAAGCGAGTTAATTTCACAATTGGTAGTAACGAGAATTATACTACGTGTATATATATATATATATATATATATATATATATATATATATATATATATATATGTTGGGTGATAACCTGAATTTTAAATAGGAAGTTGGGAATGCCTATTATTATTACATTTATAATAATTGTGTGTATCGCATACCTACGCTGCTTGCTATCGAGAGGAGGTTTCACACAACGGACAGTCTTATCCTGGGTGACCCAAATGGGGGGATATTTGACTTGTACCCAGAGCATAAAAACTTGGATACGTGTTATTCAAGATGTAGGATAGTTTCGACGGCTGAATGGGAGCGTAGGTATGTGTGTGATCCATTTGGCTGGTGAGTATGCTCGCCTCCAATATTTGTGTTATGAGTTTTACGGTTCGTGAGAGATGTCGGACCAGTTGTCCTTTGTGCAACGAGCGAGGCACCGGGACACGATAGCAGAGTATTCATTGCACCAAGTGGTTCTAACCAAGGGGCGCAAGATTTGTATATATCAAGGTTCTAAAAAATGCGGCGCGTGATTGAGGCGTGGAGGCCAAGCCTTAAGCCTTAGAAGCCTAGGCGGGCCTAGACGTAAAAAGGCATGAAAAGGCGTTTAGGCCTTCTTAATATATTTTAATATTTTTTAACCGTAATAAGGTTGTTAAAATTCAAAAATTGCACATATCATAAAAATATGTTTGAATATATGCAAATTAAAATACTATTTAATTATTTTGGATGAGATAATGGTTCGGTTTGTCAACAAATTCTTTAAAAGGTGACATCGTTTCACTAAAGCATTGTTGTTTTTAGAAAAAAGTGTGCCTTAAGGGTTTTACCAAGAATAAGGCTTGAAATGCGTAAGGCGAGGCGTTTCTCCCAAGCCTTAAGCCTAGGCGTGCCTAGGCGGGTTTTTTAGATATATATATATAGGGATGATGCGACTATATATATGTGTGTGTGTGTGTGTGTGTGTGTGTGAATAATCCCAATGTGTGAAATTAGAAGATATGTAGATATTGGTAAATGAAGTAACTTAAGGGGATAAAAGATTTACTACTAGAACAACGAATATAAAATATAGTTAATTGGGGTAAGGTATTTATTAACTTATTGTATGGGCGATACGGGTACCTCCTACAAGTTATAATTAGTAGTATATGGATATGACCTAGTTGGGAATATTACAGAAGACTAGGTTAGGGTAGACATACGTTAGCTGTGCACATTAGTGGAAGGGTGAGGACCTCATGTGAGAGTTCGGAATTAATATGCACATAATAATTGCAATAAAGTGGTTTTAAATACTTTCTAAATTAAATGTTTTTACAACTCGGGCTCTGGCCCGTTTCTTTCTATTTTTCTCTCTTTTGCTATATATATATATATATATATATATATATATATATATATATATATATATATATATATATATATTATACCAGGTGCCCAGCCATAGGGTTACTACCAGGCTTAGACGCGTTGATCATTCGACGAACTGCAGTTATTGTCGGAGTTGCAGGTTATTGAGGTTAGACGCTACTATCTCTTCATTCTATTCCTAGTTCAGAAATTTCATTTAGGGCACGTGTCGTCCGTTTCCAGATTAACTATTTCAGATATTTCATTTTTTTCTTATTAGCATTTCTTTACTGTTGGATTGAGTATTATGATACCTTGGGTGTAGACTTGAACTGGAATGTTTTATCCGGTCTTATTTATTTCAGTATTTAGTTCTTGTTCAGTATTTATTATATTCTGATGGAATGTAATTGGACTAAGTTTTAATAAACGGAAATTTTATTAAGGGTTTATTGGAGTATAATTGATTGGGATAAATGTTTTGACACTTAGCTTAATTATTTTAGGGTATTTAAAATAAAGTAAATTATTTTTCGATGGTGATGCTAAGAATGAACCAACCGGACACTTTGATATAATTTAATAAAGGACTAATCACCCAAAATTTAATTATGCGGGGTGTGTCACAGATGATATCAGAGCATTAGGTTCTAGTGTCTTTAGGATCTGTACGGCTTATTACGCTTCCAGCTTAGCGTCCTTTGATATAGAGTCCTATTATTAGAATTATTGCATTCTAAATTTATATACGTATTCAGCTTTTTTTAGTTCTATTAAATTGTGGGCTAGTAAAATTCGTTCTCGTTTCAGATGCCTTCAAGACGAGCTCCGAGAAACAGAAATGCCCAGCCCGAGCAGCCAACAGCTCAGGCTCAAGGAATGATGAATGCAACTGAGGTCGCCACCATAGTTGCTCAAGTGGTGAATGCAGCTTATGCAGTGGTGTAGCAGGCCCCACCTCAGGTTCAGGCTGCGGCGCCAGTCCTAGCACAGCTTTCCACGACATGGGAGAGAGTCAAGGATGCCTTTCAAAAGGCACATCACTCAGAGTTCGTGGGCAGTTCTGACATCGTCATAGCAAGTTAATGGAAGAAATATATCCAGAGACATCTTTACATGTATGAGTGTACCGATATTCAGAAACAGCTATTGGTTTCCTTCAAACTAGTTGGGGAAGTATTGCAGTGGTGGGAGACCACTACTACCTTGGGAGAGAGGGCTTTTGGGTGAGGTTCGACCGTAAATACTTTCCTTCCACCGTGCAGACAGAGATGAGGCAGAGACTATTGAACCTCAAGCAGGAAGGTATGACCATGGCGGAAGACGAGGAGGAATTTACGAGGCTGCTTACTATAGTGCCAAATGAGGCACCTACTAAAGAGAAGAAGATTATGTTATCTATGAATGGATTGACTTGGAGGATTCGTCAGTACCTCATAGGTAATATGTCGTTGGGTAATTTCACTGATGTACTCAATGATGCTCTATTACATTGCCAGGACCATCGCTTCCATCAGCAGGGGAGCAAACAAGTAGTGGAGTCCAACCAACAGGCCGGATCAGATGTAGTAGTGATAGTGGGGCACCGATAGCTCAGGGGCAGGTCCATTAGGGTGAACAGAGTTCCCATCAGGGGGACGCTACTAAGAGGTTTTGATCTAGTGACTCAAGACAGGGATATGAGGGTCATAGACAGGGCCAATAGGGCCAGTCTAGTCAGTATGGCCAGCAGGGCCAACATCATTATCAGCAGGGCCAACAGCGGCATTTGTAGGGCCACCAGGGCCAGTAAAGGGGTGGCAATAGCCAGCAGGGTTGAGGCCAACAACGACAGAGGGGAGGTAACTTCAGCGCCAGGTGTTTCTCCTATGGCAAGATTGGCCATAGGAAGTAGGATTGTCCCGACAAGGCCAGGTTTCCCAGCAATAGGGTGCCCAGCAGGAGCCCCAGAGACCCCTCTTTCCAACCGCCCTACTAGCACCAGTGCAGGTCCCAACTTTTTTAGCACCCCCGATTCAGTAGGGACAGTTATAGTATTGACGTGTTTATAACGTCCACCAGGCATCACCCGTAGTTGAGGGTAAGTTTCCTATCCATGGTACTATGGATGGATTTTATTTGACATGGGTGCTTCGCACTATTTTATAGCTACTAGTTTTACACGGGCCACCGGGTTGTTAGATACAGCAGAGAGTACAGTGACTAGTATAGACTCGCCGCTGGGTAGTGGGTTTTTTATTTTCTTTATATGCCGGGGGTAGGTGTAGTGATCGGGAGTTTGATTTTACTTGTGGATTTGTTAGTCCTAGAAATGAATGAGCATGACGCCAACATTAGCATGGATTGGTTTGCATCTTATAGAGCCATGATAGACTGTTAGAGTAGGACTATTATCTTTGCGATACTGGGCCAGGAGATGTTTCTGGTGGCGATACCTCGTCCTGAGGGAGGATCGTCCACCCACCTGTATTACATAGAGGAGGAGACCTCTAAGGAGGTGGTGATTCCTCTTGATTCGATTCCTATTGTTCGAGTTTTGATGTGTTCCAGGAGATACTGAGACTATCGCCTAATCGAGAGATAGACTTCGTTATAGATTTGACGTCGATCACTCGATCGATAGCTCGTGCACCATACCTTATGGCTCCAGTGGAGATGAAGGAGTTACGGGATCATATTGAGCAGCTGTAGGGACTGGGCTTCATCCATAGGAGTACCTCACCTTGGGGTGCTCTTGTTCTGTTTGTGAAGAAGAGGGATGGTTTGTTAAGGTTTTATATGGACTATAGATAGTTGAACAAAGTCACGATATGAAATAAGTATCCGTTGCCCCGAATCGATGATTTGTTCAATCAGTTGAGAGAAGCTGCTTTCTTTTAAAAGATAGATTTGAGGTCGGGATACCATCAACCACAGATTAAGGAGCAGAATGTGTTGAAGACTACTTTCTTGACGAGATATGGGTCCTATGAGTTCAGAGTCATGCCGTTTGGACTGACAAATGCTCCATCCGTATTCATGGACTTGATGAACCGGGTTTTTAGAGAGTTCTTATACCAGTTTGTCATCGTCTTCATAAATAACATACTGATTTACTCACAGACTATGGAAGAGCATGCCGAGCACTTGAGATGGGTTCTTCAGACTTTACGAGAGCATCAGTTGTATGCCAAGTATGAAAAGTGTTAATTTTGGCTATGGAAGGTATAGTTTCTGGGACACATTATGTCAGAATTGGGGATATCAATGGAATCGAGCAAAGTGTCGGTGGTGAGGGAGTGGAGACAGTCCATGACATCGACAGAGGTACATATCTTCTTGGGGTTATTCGGATACTACAGGTGATTCATTCGAGGATTTTTAAAGATAGCAGGTCCGTTGATGAATCTGCCTCGCAAAGGGATACCATACGTATGGGATGACGTTTGTCAATTGGCTTTTGACGAGCTAAAGGATAAGTTGACTTTGGCACCAGTTCTTTATTTACCCAGGCTAGGATTGGAGTACCTAGTGTATACTGACGCTTCCCTACAGGGACTTGGTGGAGCACTTCAGAAGGAGGAACAGGCTATAGCTTATGCATCCCGCAAGCATAAGCCTCATGAGAGGAATTAACCCACCCACGACTTGCAGCTAGCAGAAGTAGTGTTTACCCTGCGTATTTGGAGACACAATTTATTGGGAGAGAAATTTCTCATATTCACCGACCACAAGTCACTGCAATACTTGTTCACTTAGTGGGAGTTGAACATGTGTCAGCGCAGGTGGCTGGAATTTGTGAAAGATTACCAGTTCGAGATACAGTACCATTCGGGTAAGGCTAATGTGGTTGATGATGCATTAATTCGTAGGCCAGTAGGTGAAGTAGCGGAAGTATGGAAGGTGAAGTGGAAAGATTTGGGACACCAGGATGCAGTGGCCTGATCCTTTATGTTTGTGATGACTAGCACACCAGAGATTGTCACTAGGGTGATCCAGGCCTAGGCCGCTGACTCGTTTTGTCAGGATCAAATTGTACATCTTCTAGCAGAGGGCGCGGAGTCCTACTCAGTGAGATCAGATGAGGGATTATGGTTTAATGGGAGATTAGTAGTCCGAGAAGGGTTTAGGGTTTAGGGTTTAGGGTTTAGGGTTTAGGGTTTAGGGTTTAGGGGATTTACGTCATGCAGTGATGACACACTCTCATGGATCCAGATTTGCGATACATCCCGGAGGGGATAAAATGTACCAGGATATGAGGTGGTAGTACTGGTGGAGTGGGATGAAGAAGAACATTGCGGAGTTCGTGTCCAAGTGTGCCACCTTTCAACTAGTAAAGTTGGACCACCATAGGCCGCCAAGGTTACTTCAGCCACTGGAGATACCTACGTGGAAATAAGAGAGCATTTCCATGGATTTCATCATGGGGCTGCCTACTTCACAGCAGGGTCACGATTCTATATGGGTGGTGGTGGATCGATTGACTAAAGTTGCTCATTTTATGTCGATACGGATGGACTACACTACGGGACAGTATCCTAGGATATTCATTGTTGAGATAGTAAGGTTGCATGGGGTGCCCTTGAACATTGTGTCTGATAGAGACAAGACTTTTGTATCACGCTTTTGGGAGAGCTTTTAGGAGGATATGGGCACTGAATTGCGATTGAGTACGGCTTATCACCCACAGACAGATGGGCAGACTGAGCGTACTAATCAGATGTTGGAGGACATGTTGTGCATGTGTGTCCTTGACTTTGGAGGGGGTTGGAAGTCATATTTTCCACTGGTTGAGTTCGCTTATAATAACTCCTATCAGTTTACGATTAGCATGGCCCCATTTGAGGCATTGTACGGCAGACCTTGTCGTTCCCCTACTTGTTGGCTAAAGGTGGGGGACAACAAGTTACTTGGGCCAGAGGTAATTCAGGAAACGTTAGCCAGGATCGAGATGGTCAGGAATCGTATTCGGGTAGCCCAGGACAGGAAAAAAAGATACGCCGATGCAAAGAGGTTCTTCAGGGAGTTTAACATGGGGGATCAGGTATTACTGCGAGTGTCTCCTATGAAAGGGGTGATGAGGTTTGGGAAAAAGGAGAAATTGGCTCCGAGATATGTAGGACCATTTCCCATTATCGAGAGGATCGGACCGGTGGCATGCAGTCTTGGGTTGTCGGAGCACCTACACTGTATTCACAATGTGTTCCACATCTCATCATTGAGGCAGTTTCTTAGGGATGAGTTGGCCCACACCCACATTGTGATTGAGGAGATTGATTTACAGCCAACAGTTCATACAAGGAGAGGCATGTGGCTATCCTAGACCGTTGCGAGAGGAAATTGAGGTCAAAGGTAGTTCCATTGGTGAGGATTCAGTGAGAGCATCATAATGTAGAGGAGCCTATATGGGAGCGAGAGGAGGATATGCGCGTGAAATATCCAGACTTATTCCTACCAGGTATGGTTTACTTTTCGAATTTCGTGGTGAAACTCCGTTATTATAGGGGAAGTATGTAATACCCGGTATTTTTGTGATATTAAATCATTATGGGAATAATTATTATTATTGGATTAATTAAATTAAAAAGGTCGGGAAATTAATCGTTAATTAATCCGAATTTAAAATAAATATTAATTAGCGTGCCAAGGGTTAATACTTATTAATGAAAAAAATTGATTATTACTGTGTGTATATGTAATATGGAATTATAAAATCTTTATATTCTGTTATTAGGGGGGAAGTATGTAATACCCCACATTTTTATGATATTAAATAATTATGGGATTAATTATTATTGTTGGATTAATTAAATTAAAAAGGTCGGGAAATTTTATTGTTAATTAATCCGAATTTAAAATAAATAGTAACTAGCGTGTCAAGGGGTAATACTTATTGATGAAAATCATTGATTATTATTGTGGGTATATTTAATATGGAATTATAAAATCTTTATAAATTGTCGGAGTGTGAAATACGACAATTTGGTATTTTACGTCAAGACGCACGTGTGAGACTTGTCGGGACTAAATGAATGGAATAAAAAGATAAATTATTTATGTATAACTCGTATAGTAATTTTGAGTGCGCCATTGAGTCCGAAAGGGTCTAGATAGTCAGAAAACTCCACCCAGGGGTATTATTTGGAGTCCGGGATGTTTTTAGGCCTAACCGGCACCATATAGGGGTATTTTTGTCCTTTGGAATTTCGGGGTAATAATATAGACGAAAATTGGAAAATAAAATATGGATGCACTAGGGTTAGATAAGAGTTATCAGTTCTCAACCTAAGAGAGAGTCACATAAATAGGTAGATGAGACTATTGGTGTTCTTGGTGCCTAACTCAGGAACACACACCAAAAACTATACCTAAGTGTAGATCACGAGACGACGAACGCACCCATACACATATCAACAGCGGATCAGATTGTCAAAATTAAGGCAAGTGTTTAATACTTGCGATTTATAGCAATAAACATGCTCATATTGGTGTAGGTAGATAATATTCACCTTTGATTTATGAGTCTTGATGAAATTGGATATTTAAGGGTATGAATTGAAATCTGAAAAACAAATTAGGATGAATCCCTCATGTAGATAGGTTAGAAATCCCAAATTGATGAATAAAGGTGTTGGACGAAATTTATTTTATGATCTTGTAGAGAAATTTGAGAAAGTAGGGTTTAGTTCATAAATTGGGGATTTTCAGAAATTATCAAGAGTTATTCATGATTTAATGATTCTAAATAGTTAGTTACAGCCCATACATGTTATATTAATGATTGGTAATGCTTGCTGGGACTTTTAGGCTAAATCTGTTGAGGTTTTTGATTGAGAAAAGGGTGGAAAGTGTAGTAGTGCTGGGAATGGAGAAGACGACACCTTGTTTGAACGAGATGCCTTATGGTTCAAACGAGGTGTAGAGTCGTTAAAATGACTTGATAAACTCGTTCGAACAAAATTCCTTTTGGTTCGAACGACTTCCCTTCTTGTTCGAATGACAGTTCCCCGAAAAATCCAAATTTTGATATTTTTTTCCACATTGTGTTACACATTTAGTTTAATCAGGAAAAAGGCCTCTTTTCAGATATTAGCTTAATGCAGAATTTTGGAAAAACATTCCTAGGACTATACTTAGGGATTTGTTAGATGAGATAACCTTCAAAAATTTCGAGAGTGGAAATAAGCGAATTAGTTTCATAATTGGTAGTAACGAGAATTATACTACGTGTAGATATATATATGGGTTGGGTGATAACCTGAATTTTAAATAGGAAGTGGGTAATGCCTATTATTATTATATTTATAATAATTGTGTGTATCACATACCTACACTGCTTGCTATCTAGAGTAGGTTTCACGCAACGGACAGTCTTATCCTAGGTGACTCAAATGGGTGGATATTTGACTTGTACCCAAAGCATACAAACTTGGATATGTGCTATTCGAGATGTAGGATAGTTTCGACGCCTGAATGGGAGCGTAGGTATGTACGTGACCCATTTGGCTAGTGAGTATGCTCGCCTCCAATATTTATGTTATGAGTTTTACAGTTCGTTAGAGACGCCGAGCCAGTTATCATTTGTGAAACGAGTGAGGCACCAGGACACGACAACAGAGTATGCATTGCGCTAAGTGGTCCTAACTAAGGGGCGCAGGATTTGTATATATATATATATATATGTGTGTGTGTGTGTGTGTGTGTGTGTGTGTGTGTGTGTGTGTGTGTGTGTGTGTATTTGTGAATAATCCAAATGTGTGAAATTAGAAGATATGTAGATATTGGTAAACGAAGTAAATTAAGGGGATAAAATATTTACTACTGGAACAATGAATATAAAATACAGTTAATTGGGGTAAGGTATTTATTATCGTATTGTATGGGGCGATACGGGTACCTCCTACAAGTTATAATTAGTATTATATGGCTATGACCTATTTGGAAATATTATAGAAGACTAGGTTATAGTAGACATACGTTAGGTGTGCACATTAGTGGAGGGGTGAGGACCTCATGCGAGAGTTCAGAATTAATATGCACATAATAATTGCAATAATGTAGTTATAAATACTTGCTAAATTAAATGTTTTTACAACTCGGGCTTTGACCATTTCTTTCTATTTTTCTCTCTTTTGTTATATATATATTATACCAGGTGCCCAGCCACAGGGTTACCACCAGGCTTAGACGCGCTGATCATTCGGCGAGCTGCAGTTATTGTGGGAGCTGCAAGTTATTGAGATTAAACGCTGTTATCTCTTCATTTTATTCCCAGTTCTGACATTTCATTTAGGGCATGTGTCGCCCATTTCCAGATTAACTATATCAGATATTTCATTTTTTTTTCTTATTAGCATTTCTTTGTTGTCTGATTGAGTATTATGATACCCTAGGTTGAGACTTGAACTGGAATGTTTTATCCTGTCTTATTTATTTCAGTAGTTAGTTCTTGTTTAGTATTTATTATATTCCGATGGAATGTAATTGGACTAAGTTTTAATAAATGAAAATTTTATTAAGGGTTTATTGGAGTATAATTAATTGGGATAAATGTTTTGACACTTAGCTTAATTATTTTAGGGTGTTTAAAATAAAGTAAATTATTTTTCGGCGGTGATACTAAGAATGAACTAACCGGACACTTTGATATAATTTAATGAAGGACATATCACCTAGAATTTAATTAGGCGGGGTGTCACAAATAGGTGACACGTGAGTATAAATTTCGTATGCATTCAGTTAAATGCAACACCTTAAAGTTTCATAACAGGTCTAATTGGGTTCGTGTCAAAATTACCTCATCCCAAACCCGAACCCTTAAGTCTTTCATGGGTACCGTGTTATGTCTTATCGGGTTCGTGGCATTTTTAGATCATTTTCAAGTCGTGCCTTAATGAGTCATGTCATGTATTTACACTAAGGCCTGGTTTGATGCGACATATAAGAGGATCGTGTTGGACAAAATTATCTTATCCAATGTTTGGTATAATTTAGGATGGGATATGAGATGTAATAAGCTATCCCAACTTAGGTCCTTATCCCACAATTAATAAAAAAATCCCACCTCCAAGGTGCTATAAAATTATCCGGTGTCAAGATTTGATTTAAAATTACTTCCCTGCCCTTATTAAGTTAAATGAAACTCATTCAAACTGCACTCTCTCAAATATTAAATTGCAGTCGTCGGTCCCTTTCAATCACACAACTCTAAATTTACATTTTTCATCACAGGAGGTAACCTCATCCTCCTTTATTGTTTTCTTTTAATTTTTTATGTTTCTTGCTTTATCATTAATTACTATTTTTGTTTAAATCGATGCAAATATATGTTAACCCACTCTCTAGACAAGTTGAAAGTTGTGTTGTTAATCCACCACTAATATTTTATTATCAATATTATTTTGTATGTGTTGTTAACCCACCTGCTAGACAAGTTAAAAGCTATGTACAATTCATTTTGTTTGTTTTCGTATTTTTTGATGACTATTTTGGGTAAAATCGATGATGCCCAGTTTTGGCTTTAAATAATTTTTCGATTGCTGGTTTGTTTGAATTGAAAGAAAAGATATTACATAAACAGTTTTACTATCTCATTATTTTCAACGACCGGTTTGTGTGCACACAGTTTTCATATGTGTATGAGTGATTGCTAATGGTTGTATGTGTTTAAATTATAAATTATAAATACAAATACAAATACATATGTCCATCTCATTATTATCATCTCATAATATTATTTTTTAACATCCTATGTGGAATTAAATATTATATTATTGAGTTAAAATATGTGATAACAATATATTTTTTTATTATTAAATAAAAAATTAGGGTATTTTTGACAAATTAAAGACAAATCAATAATATCCGAAACATTTCAAATACAAGATTGTATTATTATATCACATCTCGTATTTTTATTCGGAACTGTTCCAAATGAAGTATTAGAATATGTCTTATCCAATGCATTCTTATCCTATCCAATCCGGCTCTTATCCTATCTTATCCGCCCCTTTATATGGTGCATCAAACGAGGCCTAAATGGTTAAACCCAAACCCGATTCGTTAAGATTCCATGTTTAGCGGGTCCACCCATTAAGCACCATATCCATTAAGGCTTACACAAACTCATTAAAAATCATGTGGCCCATGTCGTTTGACAATTTGACAGCACTATACGGGGTCCACATAATTTCACAATGAAATTATCTTTGGCCGAATGGAAAAAGGTGGTCACGATGCATAAATTTCTAAAACCTTTTTGTGAGATTATATGCATGTTTTCAGGAATAAAATATTCTATTGTAAATATTTTTTTAGATGTGTGTGGAGGATTCATTCCCTCTTATTAGATGTTATAAGGGGTCCACATAATTTCATAACAGATGAGGTGAAGGAAATTAAAGAAAAATTTAATAAATATTAGTACGAGTACAACTTGATTTTGTTATGTACTGCAATTTTAGATCCTTGATATAAGGTCAACTTTGTGGAGTATTGCTACACTAATATATATATGGTAGTGTCTCTAGTGAGGATGAACATCATATTAACGTAATTGTTAGCACTCTTTATAGTTTGTTTAATGAGTACATGAAACAATCATCACCCAATCATTCTATGCCTAATCGGTTGTCTAGTGATAGTGTTGGCAAGAAAAGTGAAGGGTTTGAGGATTATGATTCTTTTCAAGGTACAAGGTGTAAGTTGTATACAGAGAAGTCTGAACTAGATCTTTATTTGTAAGAGCCAAGTTTTGATATTAATAATGAGTAGATATTTTGGAGTATTGGTGCACTTCTTCCTAGAGATACCCCGACCTTGTCAATATGGCTCGTGATATCCTGTTTATTTCGGTCTCATCTGTTGCGTTAAGATCAACCTTTAGCATGGGACATCGAGTGTTAAGCCATTTTCAAAGTTCTTTGCGTTCAAACGTAGTAGAAGCTTTGATATACTTTCAAGATTGGATGAGATCGGGAGACAGAAATGCTATTAATTCCGTTTTTATTTTTTCGGCATTTACTATTTTAGTTAATTCTATTTTTATTAAATCTGTTTTAATTTCATCTAGCAAAATTAATATATTCATAAC
Organism: Sambucus nigra; assembly: GCA_949130495.1. Classification (NCBI taxonomy): domain Eukaryota; kingdom Viridiplantae; phylum Streptophyta; class Magnoliopsida; order Dipsacales; family Adoxaceae; genus Sambucus; species Sambucus nigra. The sequence continues at coordinate 265,642,780 of OX422223.1, forward strand.
AAATTATTGTATATGAAAATCAATAATGTTAAATGAATATGAATATTCAAGCTTTGACGATGAGGATACTACGAATGATGAAGAAGACCTCTAGCTCATTGGATTTTTTTTCTAGTCAGTAGCTTTATTTTTTTATGCACTTGACAATGACATTATTTTATTAGTATGTACTGAATTTTATTTCATTTTTTCATTGTTTCAGGTACAAGACTGTTATTAGATGCGGTTGGCCTACTGTGGAAGAATTTGAGCAAAGAATAGACTATTTATGCAATTTTTTATAGACTTTGTTACAAGACTTTATACTGAAAACTTTTGTAAGACTAGTTTTTTATCCGACGTTGTTGCATATGTGTGTTTGGAAGATTTTGTAAGACTTATTTTGACCTTTGTTAGAATTATAGGCTTTGTGTTTGCCACTATTTTGGAGATTTTGTTAAAATGGATCTTTTGTTTGAATGTTGCCACTGTTGATGCAAAAAAATAGAATAGATCTAATTATTTAATCACACATACATAAGTAAATAAATGAGATAAGTAAGATTTTTAAAGTGTTTTGGCTAAAAGGAAAAGCCTACGCTCATATCTTGTATTGCCTATTGGATTGTATTCTGGTCCCTTTTGCGGTAGGGATTACAATGTATTTATAGCCCACTAGGGGGATCAAGAGTCGAAATGTTAAAGGATGGAATGCATTTATAAATTAGGCATTCACATCAGTACATATCGTTCATAACGTATATGACTATTGGCGCTTTGCTAACCATGTTGGTTGGTCTTCCTACTATTGGTCGGTCTTCCTACTGTTGGTCGGCATTCCTTGACTTGGTCGGGGATTTATGCCTTGCTGACTATGACTGGTGCCATATTAGATAACACACACATGCTTATTTATGATTGGTCCGCGTAAGAGGGTGATTTTTGTTATTAACAGAAGCCCTAGTGTTTCATGCTTGATACTTTTGCGAAAGTCTGGAAACATTTGCTCGGGCAACCTTTCTGATACTTGATCGACTGCTGACTTCCCACACTTGTCAAATTATCATCTTGGCTGATAACGTATAACACAGAGGGCATTTTTGCAATTACTCATAATTATAACGAATCGTTTTGGGGGAAAATACGTCTTTTTTAGCTTAGCCGCCAAAATTACAATCTTCGTTTCCCTTTAATCATTACTTTCTTCGATTTTTGAGGTAATCTATAAAGGCGGTAGAATCTCGATTATCTTCTACCTCAAACTTTCTAGTTTTTGCTGCTATCTCTTGAGCTTTTCGTGCCATCATTCTTTTTTTCCTTCAGTTCTTGCTGAATCCTTAAGTCTTTGTAAGAATCCTTTCTCTTTCTCTTTTTCTCCATCTTCAATTATGGTTTATTCAGTACTTTCTCTAGACAAATTTAGGAATGAATGGAATATTCCTTTGTGGGTGGATTTGGAGCTCCCTAGTCCGCCTGTAGATCTTTTTTCTTTGTCTGATGGACATTGTTTCCCTTCTCTTTTTTATTACTGAATGTGGGTTTAACTTTTCCCCAAACCCCTTTTATCTTGAGTTTTGTCAATATTTTGATATTGTACCTGCTAAAGTAGCCCCCAACACTTGGAGAGTTGTAAATGAGGTTTATAGATTGAATCATCTCCATGGGACCCATATAGGCATCCCAGAGATTATGTTTTGCTATAAATGGGTCACCAGTGATAGCACTTATTATTTAAAAAGTAGCGTTGTAAATAGGGTTTTAGTAATTAATCTCCCAAACTCCAACAGAAACAAATTGATCATGGAGTGATTTCTAAGAATTGGCAATATGAACTTATGACAGGAGATACAGTATACTAGGGGCCCAGATGCCCTCAATATGGGCATGGGATAGGTTACAACACTATTATGTAGGTTTTCTTGATAATTTCATTGGTTACAATACTAACTGTATTTATTTTCTCTTGATTGCAGTTGATCAGAAGATAAAGTGTCCTAAAGAAAGTGATATCAATCTTACTGAGCTGAAGTTTCTTTAGGGAATCACTAGAAAAGTGGTGAGGAACACAGTAGGTCGGCATCATATCTGTTAGAGTATAAATACTCCATTACTTCCTTTGTTGCTCTCCCACCTTCTGTTTCTCCCTCATTGGTGATTGAGCTTGATCAAGACCCAATATCCACTTCTTCTGTCATTGTATTTGGCAGTGGTGAAGCTGCTACATGCTCCTCATCTTTAATTGACTCAGATTTACCTCTTGCATCTGCCATGGTGAAGTTAAATTTCCCTAACATTTTGGGAGATAGTACCACTGTTGGCTCCATAAAATCTGTTATTGGTGGGGTCATCAATAAGGATGAGGTTGGGAAGAAGCCCCCAGCCAAGAAGAATGATGAATCCCAGCTCAAGCACTTGAAGAAGGGTCTTCCTTCTAAGCTGGTTACTTTTGGTGCCGACCAACGAGACTTGGTCAATTTGTCTGATGTTGGCTCTCCAATGGCTATTGGCCCTGGTTTGGCCAGGAAATTAATAAAGTCTGGTACTCTTCCAGACCATAGGGGTGCTTCTTCTGTAATGCCCCTCTCTAAAATCTCTTAAAGGGCTGATCAAATCCTTGCTTTGGTAAAAGTTTCTATTTCCTCTCTTTTATTCATATGCTTGGTAATTCGTGTACTAACTTGATATCATTCCTTCTTGCAGTTCTTGATTGATTTCAATAAGATGTTGGAGAAGGATGACATCCTCCGTTATTCAAAAGAAATGGAAGAGGCATTTGAATGCCTAAAGAAATCTTTGCTTGAGTCCCAATAAGCACTGACAAACGAGCAAAAAAATGGGATACCAAAATAAAGACTGCTGAGAATGAGGCTGTAGTTGCTCGGGGGCAAGTTATCGAGCTACAGAAAAATTTCACCGATGAGAAAGCTGATTGAAGGTCATGGAGTCTGCGTTTAACAGAGGCTAGGAGAAGAATATTAGTGCTGCCTCTGCACATATTGAATTTATGAAGAAGAAATACTTCAAGGATGGCTGGTTGACAGCACTCACGGAGGTTAGAACACCCCAAGACTCTGAGTTATTCCATCATGGTTATCCTCCCAACTTGGATGAGGAGATTGAGGATAATGGAGGATCAGAGGATTATACTCTTCTCTTAGACTCTACCAATCAACAACAAGCAGCAGCAGTTGGGTCTTCACTCCCCCCTTCTTCTGAGAAAGCCACTCCACCTATCTCTGTCCCTTCCCAAGCTGGGGCCACTTTTAACAGAAAGAAGGTGTAGACTTGCTTGGCGAGCAGCTTTTGTTTTTATCTTTATTTTTACTTTCTGGTTCATATCAATGTACTTATAACTTGATTTCCATTAATGAAGATGAATATTTCTTTGCACTTATCTTCCTCTATTTCAATTCTATTTTGTTATTGATTAGAGATTTTTCTTACTCTATATAGTTCATGGATAAAATGGATCAATTCTCCTGAGCTACTCATAAGATGTAATGATCTCTTCAAGGCTAGTCATATAACTTTTTCCGAGGAAGATATATCCAATTTACTCGGGGCTAATGTCTCAGATCAATCTAAAGAAGATTACATATACTTGAAGTGTCTTCTTGATCGGGTAGTGGCCAATAATGTTGTATATTTTGAAAATGATAGAAGAGCTTCAAGAAGATCACAAGGATACTAAAGCTCTTTTGCATGCCGACTACGAACATAAGTATAAAGCTCTGAGTGAAGGTTGGGGTTTTGAGAAGAAGTTGGAAAAGCATGCATCTTTCATCAAGAGGCAAGAATTTCTACTTAATCATGAAATAGAGGAGGCTAGGGTCATTGCCAAGATGTTGGGAGAGGATAATAACAGTTTGAGTGATGAATTAAACTCATAGAAGGCGTCTTCTACTACTATTATTGCTGCTGATGATGGGGTTTCCTTCTTGCAGACTAAAAATGCTTGACTAAGGGAAGATTGGAAGCAATAAAGAAAACTAAGCCTGTTTCTTCCTCCTGAGAAAAAGTTAAACCTGGATAAGCTACTATAAATGAGGCTAGGACCTAGCAAACACTTGCTAACTAGGCTATTTAATTGAAGACAAAGAATTTGTCCATTGCAGATATGTCAAAGAAACTCCAGACCTAAGCTGAGCAACTTTCTACCCAGTTTTCTCAATTGCAAGCTAAAGATGGAGTATTGAAGAAATTACATCACTAGGTTGATAGATTGACTTTCCAATTTCATAAATAGCCTAGGGAATTCTGGATGGAGGGATATAAGGCTCTTGGTAATTTTGATGAACGATTTAAGCAAGCCCAACGTGAAGGTTACAAGTGGGGCTGGAATAATTGCTTGACAGTTATGAAAGTGGCATAGAATAGTAAACTTTGGAACTGGTATGATCCTGGGTTACTGGATTGTCAAGAAGCTCCCTTCAAACTGGACATTAGTTGGATCCCTATCAATACTATTCACCAATGCTTGATTTTAAAATACCTAGGAGATTGGGGGCTTTATGATGAGTTAGAGATCGTTCATCCTCCTCATGTACAAGAGACCCCGAACAACAGTAATAAAAGGATGCTTTAAGAGTTTAATTTTATCAACTCCCCTTACACATTAGATTACCCTACAGTAGGCATGGAACCAGCGTCGAGCTCCTCTAAAACAGAGGGGAAGCGTCCCTTAGAGTAGTTTTGTTCCTGTAATTCAGTTATAAGTGATATGGTGTAATGATCAATTAAATGAATGAAATATTTGATTAACTTATCTTGTCAATCTTTGGATGTGAAATGGCTTCTTTGCTTCATTAGTTCTATTAATACACTTAGGCTTTTACCCAAGTTTAGTACCAATAACTAATGAGATTATCATCATAGGTTCTACTAGTATACTCAGATTAAAATCCAAGTTTGATACCAGTTACCCATGTATTTCCATAGGTTCTACTAATACACCTAAATTTTTAGGTTTTGCACTAGTTACCAGTGGTGACTAGGCATATGTGGAATATGTGTCAACATTCCTTTTTAGGAATATTCACAACGCTCTTCCTTCATGCCCAGTTGGATAAAATCTATTGTTTTACCCTTAACTGCATTTACTAATTTTCTTGAGGACTAGAGATCCTGTCTTACTTCAGTTTTTGCATAATGCTAATCAACTCTTGCTTGTGTCGACCAACTTTTGAACATTACCAATTAATCAACTATGTGTGTGTTGTTCTGAGCTTCGACCAACTATGTGGTTGTTGTTTCGAAGGATCGGTATTTTCGAACAACTATGTGGTTGTTGTTTCTAAGGACCAGTATTTCAACTTTTGAAGAAAGTGTATCAAGTATGTAGTGCATAGTACTTCCCAAAAAAAGTCAAAAAAATGGAGGAAATCATCATTTTATTAATATGGAAATGTCATGATTATAATTTGTTTCATTACAGTACTAGTAGTACTTTCTAAGATGTTCAGCATGCCCAGGATTTTTGAACTCTTCCCCTTCCAAATTATCAATTATGTAGGTACCTGGTTGGACAACTGCTGAAATACGATATGGCCCATGCCAATTGGCTTCAAGTTTGTTGTTCTTATGGATTACCTTCTTGAGCACGGATTCTCCTTCCTTCAAGTTGGTCAGCTTCATCCTTTTGTTATCAAAATGTGTTGTCCTTTGCTAATAAGCATCATTTCTCAAGGATGCATCTTCGCGTACTTACTCCAGCATATCCAAATCTAATCTTCATATTAAATCACTAATAGGAGAATTCAAGTTTAACACTATATGAGTGGGCAAAACCAATTCAACCAGCATCACTGTTTCATTTTCAAATGCACATGTATGGGGATTCTCCTGTAGCAGTCCTCGGAGTTGTTCGGTATGCCCATAAAATGGAGTGTAGTTCATTAATCCAATTACCCTTGTTATCGTCAAGTATTTTTTTTAGTCATTGAGTAGAGTCATATTTGTTACTTCGGTTTGCCCATTGCTTTGAGGATGGCCTAGAGCAGAATGAAGCTTTTGAATGTTTGACTAGGCACAATAGGCAACAAACTTCCTCGTTGTCAAACTATGTGCCATGGTTTGTAATGAAAGCATAAGGCATACCATATCTATAAATAATGTTTTTCTAGATGAACTGGTAAACTTTCTCATAGGGCATGTCTATCAGTGGTAACGCTTCGACCCTTTTGGTGAAGTAGTCCATAGCTATGACCAATTATTTAAATCTTCCTCGGGTGGTCAGAAGTGGCCCGACCAAGTCTATCCCCCATATAGAAAATGGTCAAGGTAAAGTAATTGGAGTCAAAGAAGCTTGTGGAGTTCCACGAATGCTGGAATACCTTTGGAACTTATCATATTTCCTGGCGAAGGTCGTGCAATCTTATCTCATAGTTGGCCAGTAATATCCATGTGCATTATTTCTCTGCAATAATGATTTGCCCGCTCTATGAGCTCCACAAGACCCTTCATGGACTTCTTCCATCAAGTCTTGAACCTATGTTGGGTGAATAGAGCGTTGCAGGCTATCTATCAATCCTCTTCTGTATAGTACCCCTTTATCCAGCACATAACTTGTTGCTTTATACTTTAACTTTTTGGCCTCGATTTGGTCTGTTGGCAAGACTTCTTCTTCAATATAAGCTCTTATGGGATCAATCCAAGATGGCCCTATGTCCACTGTGATGAAATTAATCATCAAGTCTTCATCAATACTCATGTTAACTAGAATTTCAATGGGAATATTTCTTCAAAGCTCAATTCTAGTTGCTGATACTAGCTAAGCAAGTGCGTCAGCTCAAGCATTCTCCAATCTTAGAGTTCTGCTCATCCCGAACAGCTGGAAACTTTTCTAAAACTTCCAATGCTTTGGACAGGTATCTTGTCATTAGTTCTCCCTTGGCTCCTGTAGGGGGCTTGAAGTTAATCTTGAGATTAAGGATAATCCCCCCCCCAACTAATAAAATAGACTCAAGGGACTAAGACGGTGAGGCAGCTCAAGCGATGCAGCTTAGTAAGGCAGCTATGCAGCTCAGCGAGGCAACGATGCAGCTTAGCGAGGCAGCGATGTAACTCAAGGTGGCCCAAGGGTATCTTCCAGCAAAGAAGCTGGCCGAGAGAGCTCATCCTTTAGTCCTGTTGTTTTATTTAGTCTTGTTATATCTTTTTTTTACATTGTCTATGAGCTATAACGACGGTAATGATGTAATGATTATAATGTCATTCGTTGTGAGGTAAAATGGTACTCACGAGAGACCAAGATTTGCAGGGCCTGGGAGAGCTTTCATGCTCTATCGAATGACCTCACCATGGGAACTTCAGAGGGGCTTGGTTTGGAGGATTGATAAGTGAGGCATTGTTGGGGCTTGTCCTGACCATCTTAGATACACCGCGTAAAATACCAAAAGACCTTGATCGTGGAACCTTGGGCGGAGCAGCCTTGAGTTCCATCGGGCATTGAGTTGTGAACCAAACAACCCTCTACTTAATGACACATCAACTTTATGTGATGTCACTAGCTAGCTAGGTAATGTCAAATCTGCACTTGAGTAAACCACCGTGGTATTTGGGGTGTCAGACAGATGGTGAGCCACCTCTGTGGCGATAGCCTCTTGACGCACAGTGGCTAGGCAAAAGGCAAGTCTTGGCATTTAATGTTTATGATGTGGAGCTGACTAGTCCATCAGGCATTTAATGTTTGTGACATAAAGTATGAGGGATGTCTTTAACAATTATTAATGACTGATCCATCTCAGGAGTGGTGTGGGGGGGTTATTTATTGGCCTCAACCACTTCTGAGAGGGGAGAGTTCTTTTTCGGAGATTTTTGGCTAGAGGGAGAGATTATCATCAAGAAATAAAGAAGTTATTGCAAAACCAGAGCTTTTACTCACCCATCATGGTTATTTATTACGAAGATTTTAATATCTGATTGGAGATCTTTTAAGAGTTGGCGTGTTTGGCTGCCTGCCAAGGTGTATCTAGGGTGCGTACTTCTCTTTCCATCCAAATGAGTTACTTCTGAGTTCATTATTATCTTTTGAGTTATACACGAGAGATTTGTGAGTTCAAACTGAGTTTATCTTTGCTAGGTTGTTATTGCGTGTCTTTTAATTAATCTATAGTGTTACTGGTTAACTCATCATTACTATACTCTAAATGGGTTACGCCTTCATATAATCTAAAGAACCCTCTTACATTTGATGACTCTACTGGTGAGGTATTCTTCTAAACAAAGAGTATGGAACAGGATAATGTTAATCGAAGACTTAACTTTGATGATATTCAACGCAATGAAGAACAAGTGGCGAGGGAGTTGGATGCTTTTAGAGATAGAGCCCCTCGAGTGGAGGTACCTCCAGTTCAAATAGTGAGAGGCGTTCTAGGGGTAACGCAAGCTTCCACGAGCATCGGGTTGGGACCAGCCCAAGTGGCACCCCTCATGAATAAATTTTATGAGTTTTTCTAAACTCCTGTAGCTTTAATGGTGTTGGGGAGATTTGAGGCCAACTCCTTCCTAACGCTAGGGGTATCCCCAATGGCCCCACCAATCGCAATTCTAACAGGAACTTCCCCAGCAAGCATACCCCTTATTGCAATTCCAATAGTGGGAACTCCAGGAGTAATGAGCATTCTAACTGTGGTGGTTACTCCAGGTGCAATGGGCGACCCACCTATGGTCCCTCTAGACGTTCCTTCAATGGTATCGGCTATGGAGGAAATGAGAAAAGAGATGCAGAAGGAGATGCTAAAGTTTATGTAAGCTTCCTCGCAATCCACTGGCGATGTAGCTTCAGTTTATGATGACTTTCGGATGCCTTACCCTCAGGAATATAATGATGATCCTTACCCAAAAGATTATATTCCTCCTATCTTCGAAAAGTACACAGAAAAGGGGGGGAACCCAAAGGAACACATCGAACGCTTCATCGAACATTTAGTGTCTTACTGCAACAACAAGAATTTCATATTGAGGGAGTTCTCAAAATCATTAACCGATAAATCTTACATGTGGTACTCTCATTTGGAGCCAAAGAGTGTTTGAACGTGGGAGGAGATGCATGTTTTATTTGTTCAGAAGTTCTTTTTGGCAGAAGATGAGTTTACATTAACACAGTTGGGCAGGGAGAAGAAGCGACTGGGAGAGTATGTGGTGACTTATGTTCGAAGATTCAGGGAGAGGTCCCTCGACGTGAGAGAAGAATCCAAAGAGTCCAAACTGTTACAACTATGTGCTGAGGGTTTGCTCCCAGAGTACACTTGTCACCCGATTACTGAAACTCGCGAAGGGACTTTTGAAAATTTTCTAAAAGTAGTAAGGAACATATCATTGGTTGTTCGATCGAACCCCGTTGCGGTACCAATGATGTTTAGGCAGCCCGGGGCACCCGTTGCAGCACGCGGACAGCCCCCATGAGTGGGATACGTCGATGGGAGTGAAGGAAGCAAATAACCAAAGAAAGATAATAAGAGAAAATTTGGGAGAGATAGGAAGGACCCACCACCATTACACTGCACAGTAGATGAGGCTATTAGTTATTACAATATCATGGTTTAAGGAGGAACGGTGTATAAACCTAAGGGCATCCCCACCGAGGAACTAGACGTGGCAACTAGAGCAAATCCCAAGTATTGCCAGATCCATCGAAAGATTCAACATCCAATGGGAAGTTTCTTGAATCTGGGGAAAATCACTGATAAATATGTAAAGGTAAGAACACTGCAGATCCCTTCGCAAAATGTTAATGACAACCTATTCCCAGCACATGGGGCCAATCTAGTGGTGGCCTACCATGATGAGGCAAGAAGAGAAGTGAGGGAGATGACGACGAAGCAAGGGGAGTTCAAAGAAGCTCTGGAAGATTGTACCAGAGGAATGGCTAATGTGGTGTTATCCTATGACGAAGCAAGTGCCAGAGATATGGAGGACATATAAAATATTGAAGGTGAGGAAATGGACCAAAGTTTGGAGTACTGCACGGTTTCACGATCCCTAAAGTTCACCTGGTTCTTCGTCTAGGTGGGAATGCCAAAAGAAAGTAGGTTGGAGATAACCCAAGAAATCTTTGATATTGAGAGGAAGAATGCAGTCCATTCACTAAGATGGAAGGGACCCATGGCTAGGCTGGTGAAGAAATATCTATCAGACATAACGTTTAGCGATGCAGATAGGGTTGTGAGATTTCCTCACAATCGGCCGTTATATGTGACTGCTAGCATCAACGGGGTTAGCTTTGTGAGGGATTTTATGGATGGGGGATCATCCATCAATATCATGCAAATCAGCTCTTTCCACACAGCTAATAACCTAGAATAAAGACTAGTCCCCATGCCTTTGGCGATTTCAAGTTATGACAACCAGTCTTCCAAATCCATTGGTTATGTGAATGTTGGGATTGTAATGGGAAATCTGAGTTCCCACAACAAGTTACATGTGATAGAGAGTACAACTTACTACCATTTGTTGATAGGAAGAGTGTGGATAACCAATGACTAGTTCTCTCGACGTATCACCAATGTGCCAAGGCAAATATTAAAGGAACTGAGATTACTATACGAGCTATGAAGAGGCCCTTCGCTGTCGAAGAAGCTCACCTAGTAGATGCGGCATTTTATACAAAGTTAGAGGAGGGCGTCAGAGTCCTAATAAGAAAAATGGAGGGAGCTTGGGTGCCCTCGATCAGAGAAAGGATGGGACCTGTGAATAGCCAGAATGACAAAACTACAAGCGACGGAGGAGTAACTGAAGAAGCCCACCAAGTGGTCCCTCGACCTGAGAAAATCTCAAAGTAGCTAAAAGATAGGATGCATCCTAGAATGGAACCGATGGAACACGAGGTCACACGGTAAAGTGTGTTGAGTCGATTATTTGAAGGAAGAAGCACAGGGGTGACGCGACTGAAAATGTATCTCAGAAATGCGTACACTCTAGGCTCAAGTGCAAGCATGTCGCTCAAGTAATAATCCAACAAGTCGGGTATCGATCCTCAGGGAAAAAGGACAACGGAGTTGTAACGATGGGAAAAGACGAAGGAACCCTAACTCTGACTCTAAAAAGAAAGAAAAAATGATTTGGTTTTGAGAATGGATTACGACTAAATGCAATTGTGGAATTATGAATAAATGAAACTACACTAATTTACCTAAAATATGATTAAAAATTGATTCGAAACTTTTGAACTATGTGATGGGAAAAATAGGACGGGAATATAATTCCCAAACCTTAGTGAATTGTAGTTATAATATTAAACGTAAATTTAACTGATTAAATTGACCCGGAATTTAGTACTCCCGAGCATTATGTATACGAGGTTCAAGCCCGCGTCACACTTAATCTGAGGACGAGTAAATCGGTATCGCGATAGTAACACTAAAATTGCATTCTAAATCATCACGGTTACCCAAAGGCAAACGAGATATAAAGACCTACAATTGTTATATTCCTACGTAATACGGTCGTATTCAATCACTAAATTTAGAGGATTAATGTTATACACGTACAATTAACACATCAGGCTGGGTTCATGTATCCCGACCTTGGAAACTCTAGCCTAGCATGATGAAATTGCTAAAAACAGTGATTGATGTGCAGGAATTCATAATTACTCTAAAGAAAATTGTGAATAGATGTAGAAAGGAATTAAGAAAAAGAAATAACTCACTAAAATCACCCAAGCAATAATTGCAGCAATGAATAAAATTGGTAATCACACGAACTCTGAATAAATCTTCAATCCTTGAATTAAAATTGGTAATTGTAGCTAAACTAGGGTTTCTGGAGAAAAAAGAAAAACTAACTATTATTCTCCAAAAATCTCCGTCCTAATAACAATGATAAAATGGGTTTTTATACCCTCCATGAAAATAGGAATTTCAGCTGCACTAGGACTCTTTCAAGAGAAAATTAGATTTGCAAATCTCGATGCTCGGACAGGTCCGGGCCTTAGGCGGACCGGTCTACCTCTGAAGCGGATCGGTTCTTTTTATTTTGGGGCAGACCGGTCCCAGGGCGGACCGGTTCGAGGGTGGACCAGTTCTTTTTATTTTTTCCTTCTTCGGTTTGCTTGTGGTCCGGGGTCTTCTAGAGTTTGGTAAAGCGGACCGGTCTGCCTATTTGACTTTTTGGCTCAACTTTAACTGCTCATACCTTCTGCTCTGGGACTCCGATTGAGATGTCATTTCTTCCTATGTGCTTGTGAATGAGATCTCTTCAACTTCTCTTTAGGTACCTCACCCGAATTTCGGGTATAAATTACGCTTTTGCCCTTTTGGCTTTCCTTCTTTCTTCATTGATTCTTTCGGTTTCCTTCTTCCGTTTCTTGACATCAAATACCTGTAAAATCACTACGAAATACCAAAAAATTGGTGTACTCATTAGGATCAGTCAATAGAAAGATTATGAGATAAAGTCAACTCAATTACGTTGTTCGAGGTGCTAAAAGTAACTAAATCAAGGGATAAATTAGGAAGAATTTATGCCTAATCAAACCCCCTAACTTAGAACTTTGCGCGTCCCAAGCAATGTAAAAGAATCCTAGTCAGGCTCAATTCTTGAAAACATCTTATTAGGATAGAATACCTCTTTCGCGGGCAAGCGATTGCATTTAGCGTATGCAACAAGCCTTTAAACCCCTATTTTGCCCTAGTAGAACGAGTTGTGTCTCGTGAGGGCTTGCAGAGAATATACCCACAAAATTCGACTCAACGAAAATTCAAAATACGCAAAAATTGTATAATTCAAACTTTTCCAGAAAAATATTCATCATCAAGTCATATTTACAAGTCTCAACCCGTAGTGTGTGTGTGCAAAGCCGAAAATATAACCGCCAAATTCCACCGATTGATCATTACGTTACTTATCTGAAAATTTGTTTTGATTTCAATTTCTCACGGAATGCTCTCACAAATGAATCTCTCGGAATGTGGTTATTCTCTCGGTGTGCGTGATGTAAAGAGTAAATGTAATGGACGCAAGATCACGCATACAAATAGAAAGATGGAAATTTCATGGTGAAAGGATCTCATCAACGGATTACGATTTTAAAAATGGGAACATTGCCTCTTTTTTCGCGCATTCAATCTCTCTTATTATCTTTTGGTGTATTAGTTCTCCACGCGGTAATCAATTTTGCAATTTAGACTCGGTTAGGACTTTTTCAGGTTTTAAGGTATATGGGGTAAAATGACAATGGTAGGGAGGTTGGAATTGGAAAAGTCATTAATGATGTCCATTTGTGCTTGTTCCGGGCTATTGCTCATTTTTTCTTCTTTTTCTCTTTTTTCTCTTTTTCACTTCTTTTCTTTTCTTGCTATTTTTGTTGAGCATATCTATTTTTTCTTGCCCCTTTATATGCACTTTCCGGACTGAAATTCTGAATTTTTTCATTTTTCACAATTTCGGGCTATTTGGGTTTTTCGGGTTGTCAAACGAAAGGGAAAATTTATTTGGCTCAATTTGAGTTGCAAAAGGGGTGATTTTTTGCTACTTTTTCTGGCCAATATTTTTGGGTGACAAACGAAGGCCTACTTCATTGTCCAAAATACCAATTGCGTTACCATATGCGTTTCGAGATGAATTTATGTTTAGAGATCAATTTTGTACGTTTTTCAAAGCAATAATACACACATTTTTCAAAACCGATCAAAATGAAAGGATTGAGATCCTCGACAACTTTTTAGGAAGTGATAGGTTCGAATCTCACCGGGTTTGTTAATCTCCACACTTATTCATTAAGTCGTCAATTTTCGCTCAATTTCCATCTTTGGTCAATTTTGGCTTTGTGCATATTGAATTTTTTACAATTTGAGACTTTAAATCGACTTTTAATGATATTTTTGAAAAATTTGAATTCCAATTTTTATTTATTTTGAACAAAAATATTTTTGGATTTTTCAAAATTTTCTGATTTTTTTGGAAATTTCTGGGCATTTTGAAAATTTGTGAAGTTTTAGACATACGCACTTGTGACCCCCTCCCTAACTTAGACTTTTGCATTGTCCTCAAGCAAAAAGGACTAAAATCTAAATAAGGCAAAATAATAAGTGCGATAAATAAAACAAACAAATGGAGAAAATGTAGTTTTTATTACAAATGGACTGTGTTACAACTGCAGGGAAAAGCATACAAATGTGAACAGGAAAAACACCAAAAAAAAAACTGCGGGAACCACAACAAGCTTCACTGGGGAGGGCGATGGGAAGAACCGGGCGCGTCGGGGCCATAGGGGTTATGGTAATAGGAGGGTAGTGGCTCATTAGGATCCCCTAGGTGGCGATAGATGTCTGCTTGGAAGCGGAGAACTATGCTCATGTCGCGCTCGTAGTTGGTCTGAAAGGGGTTGAAGTTCGTTTCAAGAGCCGTCATGCGGTCGGATAGGTCGGTTCCTGCCCACTCGAAATCTGGGTCGTCCTCCTCGTCCGCTGACTCCTCGTCCGGACCGATATCCCCCATCTCGACGTCCTCACCGGCTGCCGCTTCATCTTCCGCGCTCTCGCTCGAGGCAGCCTCTTCCTCACTATCACCTCCCCGCCTAGCCCGGAGGACAGCTAGCTATTTGGCGCTCTTGGTGCGGGTCCCTTGTCCAAAAGGACCGGGAATACGAGTATGGCCGATCGGTTCCGCTATGTCAACATCCTTAAGGATGGAAGTGATCAAACGGGCATAGGGAAGTGGGGTGGTGCCCTTCTCATCCAAGGAGGCGTTAATGATATTCGCGTATAATGTTCGGCCCAAATGGATGGAAGTGTGGGGGTCAAAGAGGTGATACGTAAAAGTGGCTTACCGAGGCCGCATGGCGGAGTCGTTGGATGTTTGTAAAATGTTAGTGCACACAATCTGAAATATGAGGCGCGCCTTCTCGTTTAGGCGTCCAACGGCGACGTTTTGCCCCGTCCAAGCCATATTCGGCGCAATTCGGGTCATGATAGTATCCTTGTCGACCTGGGGGACGTTTCGGGGATAGGTAAATTTTTGAACTTCCGGGACGTCATACTCGGCCAACTTGGCCGTGAGAAGAGCCAAAGAAAATGGGATGACAATCCCATCCATGTAAGCTTGGGCCTCGAATTTTCCCGTCCGAACTAAGGTGCCATAGAAGGAGCGAACTTCGGTTGCCCAAACCGCTTTGTAGGGTTGGTTGAGGAATCGGCACTAGTCCCGAGCCATGAATAGGGCGGTAACGGAGTTAGGCAGCCCTTCCCATTGGACAATGCGCTCCATATGGAGTTTGCGGCCCAAACTTAAAAATTGATTGCACCATCGCTCCTCTTGGCGGGAGCGAAACTCGCCATGACCGGAGGGTTGGATCTCGGTGGAGTCATATTTGGTAGGGGCAACACGTGGAGCCATTGAAACAGAAGGGATTTTTTTTTGCTAGGAAAGCTAGAGAGGGAAAAGAGAGGATTTGTGTTGGAGGTATGAAGAGAAAGGGAGGGATGGGGGTGTATTTATAGTGGAAGAGGTGAGGGGAGGGGTTGGAATTGGAGGGAAAGGGTTTGGAGGGAAAAGGGGGTGGATTTGGGAGGGAAAGGATGGGGTTGGGAGGAGGGAAAACAGATTGGAGGGAAAGAATGGGATTGGGGGGAAAGGGGGGTGAATCTTGGGAAGGGGAGAAAACAGACCTGTAGAAGGCGGATCGGTCCGGGGTAGGGACGGACCGATCCGGGTCTTTGACTTTTCAAACATTCGCCAGGCAGACCGATCCTTTTTAAAATTAAAGGAACCGGTCCGAGGGTGGACCGGTCCAGCCATTAAAGGAACCGGTCCGGCCCCAGGGCTTTTGGGCTGGATTTTTCCCGAACTTGGTTTCGGTCCCATTTCTTCAAAAACTTTCACTTTCACAACGTACTCTCTATCAATCTGGACTAAAACCCTCTCGATTTCGCTGGTCAACACCTTTTGACTCAAAATTCCCGAAACACACGAATGTTTTTCTCGAATGAACCTAGTCCTAACGACTCTCACAACACACACGACTCTCACCCCATACGCGTCGGGGGTGCGATGACCTCGCTGCAACAGCTCACTCTACCCCGTAAATGGGGTCCGACAACCAGACGGTGTCAACTTCTTCTGCACACGCCTCTAGATATGGCTTTAGGCGTTGTCCATTCACTTTGAATGTATTTCCCCCTTTTAAATCATCTAATTCAACAGCGCCATGGGGGAAAACATTTTTCACGACGAACGGGCCAGACCATCGTGACCGCAACTTGCCCGGAAAGAGGTGAAGCCGAGAATTATATAGAAGAACTTTTTACCCCGGAAGAAACTCTTTTTGTCGAATGTAGCTATCATGAGCGAGTTTCATCCTTTCTTTTGAAATTTTGGCATTCTCATACGCATCATTGCGTAGTTCTTCTAGCTCATTCAATTGAAGCTTGCGGGCCTCATCGGCCTTGTCCATGGCATAATTCAATTGCTTAATCGTCCAATATGCCTTGTGTTCGAGCTCAACGGGAAGATGGCAAGGTTTTCCATACACAAAGCGAAAAGGGGACATGCCGAGTTGATTCTTATATGCGGTACGATAGGCCCATAGCGAATCGTTCAATCTAAGGGACCAATCTTTCTGGGTAGGATTGACGGTCTTTTCAAGAATGTTCTTGATTTCTCGATTAGCTAATTCGGCCTTCCCATTCGTTTACGGGTGATAAGTCGTTCCAACCTTGTGAACGATGCCATACTTTCTCATGAGCTTCGCGAATGGCCTGTTGCAAAAGTGCGTGCCATTATCACTAATTATCGCCTTCGGAGCACCGAAGCGTGAAAGTATGTGTTCCTGCAGGAACTTTATCACCACTTTGTTGTCATTCGTCTTGGTAGCTATAGCTTCCACCCATTTAGAAATGTAGTCTACCGCGACAAGGATGTATAGGAAACCAAAGGACGGGGGAAAAGGGCCCATGAAGTCAATACCCCAACAGTCGAAGATCTCAATTATGAGTATGGGTGTAAGAGGCATCATATCTCATCGAGTAATGGCTCCCATCCGTTGGCACCTATTGCACGATTTGCAAGCATCGTTTGCATCCCGGAATATTGTGGGCCAATAGAGGCCGCATTGCAGAATTTTAGCGGTCGTCTTTTTCGTCGAAAAGTGGCCTCCACAGGCTTCCGAATGATAAAACTGGATGACCTTCGGGATCTCATCATTCGGTACGCATCGTCGGATGATTTGGTCGGTGCAATATTTAAAAAGGAAGGGATCATCGTAAAAGAATATGCGCGACCAAGTAATAAACCTCTTCTTATCTTGCGGTGTCCAATCGGGAGGGATAGCTCCCGTGATAAGATAGTTCACTATATCTGCAAACCGGGGATATAAAGAGGTAGCAAAAAGTTGCTCATCTGGAAAGTATTCGTCTATGGGTACGGGATCACTAGGTACGTCGGACAAAAGCCGAGATAAATGGTCGGTAACGACGTTTTCTACTCCTTTCTTATCTTTGATGGAGAGATTGAACTCTTGTAGGAGTAGGATCCACCTTATGAGGCGCGGCTTGGCATCTTTCTTTGCAAGTAGGTATTTTAAAGTCGCGTGGTCGGTGAAACATGTGATGGGAACCAACGAGATATGACCGGAATTTATCAAGGGCAAAGACTACCGCTAGAAACTCCTTCTCCGTGGTAGAGTAGTTGAGTTGAGGTCCGGTAAGGGTCCGGCTAGCGTAGTAGATGACATGGGCTTGTTTATCTTTTTGTTGGCCCAAAACAACCCCGATCGCGTAATCGCTTGCATCACACATAAGTTCGAATGGCTTGGACCAATCCGGAACTTGCATGATGGGAGCGGACACAAGCATATTTTTTAAATTTTCAAAAGAGTTTTGGCATGCTTCCGTCCACTCGAATGGGGTGTCCTTCATGAGTAGGTTGCTTAAGGGTCTAGCGATGGATCTAAAGTCCTTAATGAACCTTCGATAAAACCCGGCGTGACCCAAGAATGAGCGCACGTCCTTAAGCGATTTTGGTGGGGAAGATCAGCTATGACATCTATCTTTTCCCTATCAACCTCTATGCCCTTGGATGATACTATGTGGCCAAGAACTATTCCCTTGGTGACCATGAAATGGCATTTCTCCCAATTCAGGACTAAGTTCTTTTCCACACATCGGGCAAGTACTTTTTCCATCTTTTCTAAACAATGATCGAAAGAGGTGCCAAAAATGCTGAAATCGTCCATGAACACCTCGAGTCCTCTCTCGACCATGTCGCTAAATAATCTCAACATGCACCTTTGAAAGGTCGCGGGTGCATTACACAAGCCAAATGGCATACGTTTGTAGGCAAACGTTCCAAAAGGACAAGTGAAGGTCGTATGTTCCTGGTCAAGTACATCCACCTCAATTTGGTTATATCCGGAATAACCATCAAGGAAGCAATAATAAGGGTGGCCCGCAACTCTCTCAAGCATTTGATCGATAAATGGCAAGGGAAATGGTCTTTCCTAGTTCCCGCATTGAGTTTCCGGTAATCAATGCAAATGCGCCACCCGATGGTGGTACGTTGGGGAACGAGCTCTCCCTTAGCATTCTCGATCACCGTCATCCCCGAATTTTTCGGGACGACTTGAATAGGGCTCACCCACTTGCTATTCGAGATTGGGTAGATAATCCCGGCATCCAACAACTTGGTAATCTCGGTTCTCACAACTTCTTTCATATTGGGATTTAGTCTTCTTTTCATTTCTCTAGAGGGTTTGACGTCCTCTACGAGATGGATATTGTGAGTGCAAATCAAAGGACTTATCCCCTTCAAATCAGCAATACACCAACCAAAAGCACTTTGGTGCTTCCTCAAAATTTTCAATAATTTACCCTCCTACCCTTCGTCTAGGCTAGAGGAGACAACAACAGGAAATGTCTCATCCTCTCCTAGATATGCATATTTAATATGGGAGGGAATTTTATTTAATTTGAGGGTTGGAAATTTGTCACTGGAGGGAACCATGCGTGTATCCCTCGGAGGTAACTCCTCGAATCTAGAAACCCAATTGACATCTGTCACGTCCTCGTCCGACGCACTCTCATCGAGTAACTCTCTCAACTCCCCAACCTCCCTCTCGAAGTCGGTGTACGTCCCCTCACTCTCATATCTCGCCGCTAAACAGGACTCTAAAGTGTCGTCACAGTAATTCTCCTTAAAATACTCCTCTACTATCTCATCTAAGAGACTCACCGCGTGAAGATCATCTTCCTCCCCCGTATATTGGGCTATGTGGAAGATATTGGTTTCCAAAGTCATGTTCCCAAAGGTGAGTTGCATTCGCCCATTCCGAGTATTGATGATGGCATTAGCCGTAGCTAAGAATGGACGCCCAAGGATGATGGGAACATGGTTGCTCGAATTGAAGGAGGGATCTGTGTCCCAAATGATAAAGTCTACTGGGAAGTAGAAAGTGTCAACTTGGATGATCACGTCCTCGACTATGCCTCATGGGATCTTCACTGTTCGATCCGCCAATTGGAGAGTGACCTTTGTGGGCTTGAGGTCGCCCAAGTCAAGTTGCCTATAGATGGAGTAAGGGAGGATATTTACGCTTGCTCCCAAGTCAAGTAAGGATTTTTTGATTTTATTCTCTCCAATGATGCAGGATATGGTGGGTACACCGGGATCTTTGAATTTAGGCGGGAGCTCATTTAGTAGAATGGAGCTCACATTTTGTGCTAGAAAGGCATTCTTCTTTATCTTCATCTTTCTCTTCACCGTCAACAAGTCTTTGATGACTTTAGCATAAGCTGGAATTTGCTTAATAGCATCATTAAAAGGTAAATTCAATTTTACTTGCTTAAGCATGTCTAGCACATCTTCACGTGGGTTTCCTTTTTGGGAGGGAATCAACCTTTGAGGAAACGATGCTGCGGAGGTGGTTTCACTACTACCTCTGGGTCACCAGCGTATTCTTTGTCACTCTCATTCAAGGGGACATCTTCGACCTCTTTCGTGCCGGGAGAAATCTCCTTGTCTTTTATCGTGTCGTGTGGGGGAGGTGATAAATCAATGACTCTCCCACTACGAAGAGTGGTCACATCTTAACATTGCTCCTGATGTTCAGTAGAGGTGGAGCTAACACTAGTTTGACCTTGGGGAGGTCTTTGGCCTTGGGAAGGAAACTTGCCCTTCTCTTGGACACTCAACGAGGATTGTATTTTTGACAGACTTACATTTATGTCGCCAATCAGACGATCATATTTGGCATTGGTTGCGGTCTGGCTTGCGATGAATTGACTCATGGTATCCTTGAGAGTTCTCCGCGGTGGTGGAATATACGCTCCTTGAGGTGGTGGTGCTTGCACATGTCCTTGCATGTGTGGGGCTTGTTGAAAGTGTTGTGGTGGAGGAGGGGCAACATGTGAAGGAGGGTTCATCGCGGCATGTTGTTGCCCATAGCTACAACCGAGATGGTTTTTCCATAAAGGGTTATATGAATTCTCGTGCGGGGCACCAAAATTTCCCTTAAATCCTCATATACCACTAACTTGATCCTGAAGCATAACTTTGTAGGTGGGTATCGTCGGGCATTCCTCAGTTGAATGTCCCGCCTCACAAATCGCACACACCTTCTCGACGGGTTTTGGTATGGATCCAGCTGGTCCTTTTCCATATATCTCGCATAGATCTCGAAATCCTTTCTCAAGAGTTTCCAATCGACTATCCGTCATAGAGTTCTTATCTACGTGGAATAGGTCGGACGCCGACGGAGTGGTGGCCACTTGACAATTTTGATATTGAGCATTAGGATCAGATGTATCCCAGGATTGGGTAGTCTCGGCGACATACCTCAGGTGAAGCTCAGCATCATGGGCATCTAAATCGACAAACGGATCACTTCCCATGGTTTCAACAAGTTGTTTGGAGTTAAGATTCAACCCATTATAGATAAAAGAGATGATTTGCGCTGAATCAAATCCATGATGGGGGCATGAAGTAACTAACTCGTTGAAACGTTCATAACATCGATGGAATGGCTCATTTTCAGCTTGTTGGAACGCTTGAATTTGAGCCTTTATGGAGATTGTTCGATGTGTTGGGAAGAATTTCTTGAGAAATATCGATTGTAACTCACTCCATGATGGAATCAAGCTCGGAGGTAAAGACCATAGCCAGGTCTTAGCTTTATCTTTGAGCAAGAAAGGGAAGAGTTTGAGGCGGATCACCTCTTGTGTGCAGGTTTGATCATTAGGAGTATCACACACGTCCTCAAATTCCCTAATATGGAGGTATGGATTTTCAGAATCCATACCATGGTAATGCGGTAACATCTGGATCATCCCATTTTTGAAACGGAATTTCTCGGCATTATACGGGAGTATAATGCATCCCGGAGTGACAGTGCGCTCGAGATACAAGAATTCTCTCAGCAGGCGGTATGGGGGATCTTCCTCACCGGTGGGTGCACTGTCGTGTTGCGACATCTCTTCCTCACTTAACGACTCGGTGCTCTCACTAGGTGTGCTAGGAGTGTGTCCTAAGAAGGAAAACGGAGTGTTATTGGAGATTGTGTGCGACGGTGTGGGAGGTGGGATCCAGAACTATGGGGCGTTTGGAGTGTGGGGACTATTGGGATTATACTCAATAATTGGATTTTCCTGAATGTTGGTTGGAGTATTATGGGGTGTGGGAGTGGTTTCAGAATTTTGCATTAAAGCTTAGGAGAGATGATGATGGATCTTTTTGTGCTTTTTGAATTTTTTTATGTTTTTGGATTTTTGCAAATTTTTGGTCAAAGTTTTGGATTGACTCGATCTAATCCTAAGTCTACCTATTTCCCCGACAACGGTGCCAAAAACTTGACGCGACTGAAAATGTGTCTCAGAAATGCGTTCACTCTAGGCTCAAGTGCAAGCCTATCGCTCAAGTAATAATCCGACAAGTCGGGTATCGATCCTCAGGGAAAAAGGATAATGGAGTTGTAACGACGGGAAAAGACGAAGGAACCCTAACTCTGACTCCAAAAAGAAAGAAAAAATGATTTGGTTTTGAGAATGGATTACGACTAAATGCAATTGTGGAATTATGAATAAATTCAACTACACTAATTTACCTAAAATATGATTAAAAATTGATTCAAAACTTTTGAACTATGTGATGGGAAAAATAAGACGGGAATACAATCCCCCAACCCTAGTGAATTGTAGTTATAATATTAATCGTAAATTTAACTGATTAAATTGACTCGAAATTTAGTACTCCCAAGCATTACGTATACGAGGTTCAAGCCCGCGTCATACTTAATCTGAGGACGAGTAAATCAGTATCGCGATAGTAACACTAAAATTGCATTCTAAATCATCACGGTTTCCCAGAGGCAAACGAGATATAAAGACCTACAATTGTTATGTTCCTACGCAATACGGTCATATTCAATCACTAAATTCAAAGGATTAATGTTATACACGTACAATTAACACATCAGGTTGGGTTCATGTATCCCGGCCTTAGAAAATCTAGCCTAGCATGATGAAAGTGCTAAAAACAGTGATTGATGTGCAGGAATTCATAATTACTCTAAAGAAAATTGTGAATAGATGTAGAAAGGAATTAAGAAAAAGAAATAACTCACTAAAATCACCCAAGAAATAATTGCAACAATGAATAAAACTGGTAATCACACAAACTCTGAATAAATCTTCAATCCTTGAATTAAAATTGGTAATTGTAGCTAAACTAGGGTTTCTGGAGAAAAAAAAGAAAAACTAACTATTATTCTCCAAAAATATCCGTCCTAATAACAATGATAAAATGGGTTTTTATACCCTCCATGAAAATAGGAATTTCAGTTGCACTAGGACTCTTTCAAGAGAAAATCAGATTTGCAAATCTCGATGACTGGACCGGTCCGAGCCTTAGGCGGACCGGTCTTCCTCTGAAGCGGATCGGTTCTTTTTATTTTTTCCTTCTTCGGTTTTCTTGTGGTTCGGGGTCTTCTGGAGTTTGGCAAAGAGGATCGGTCCGGGGTAGGGGCGGACCGGTCTGCCTATTTGACTTTTTAGCTCAACTTTGACTGATCATATCTTTTGCTTCGGGACTCCGATTGAGGTGTCGTTTCTTCCTATGTGCTTCTGAATGAGATATCTTCAACTTCTCTTGAGGTACCTCATCCGAATTTTGGGTATAAATTACACTTTTGCCCTTTTGACTTTCCTTATTTCTTCCTTAATTCTTTCGGTTTCCTTCTTCCGTTTCTTGACATCAAATACCTATAAAATCACTACGAAATACCAGAAACTCGGTGTACTCATTAGGATCAGTCAGTAGTAAGATTATGAGATAAATTCAACTCTATTACGTTATTCGAGGTGCTAAAAGTAACTAAATCAAGGGATAAATTAGGAAGAATTTATGCTTAATCAAGGGGCTTCGAGGGAGAGGAAAAGAAGGTAGTTACAATGGCCAACAGATAATGAAAGAAGATTGTTACTAAGGAAGGGAATGTGGCTTATCGCCTATGATGGTGTGAACCAGAAATCGAAGGAGCTATGGCAGAGGCTGACGAGGAGGTTGACCCGATATATGAGTGTTTTCTAGTGGATCAACGGGAATAATATATGATGGTAGACAATTTTAAAGTACAAGAGTTTGTGGACGATGTCGCCGAAGAACCAAACTACATGACGGACCAATCGAAGCCACAAGCACGAGAATTGGAGCGGCTAAACTTGGAAAAAGAAGAGGAGGACCCAAGGCCCATCTTCCTCTCGAAGGATCTTTGTACGAAAAAATGGGAGGCTTTGATTGAGCTAATCCGGGAGTTTATAGATGTTTTTTCATGTAAGTATACGGAGATGGAGGGGTTAGATGAAGAAATAAGATGCCACAAATTAAACGTGATGCCTTCGTCTATTCCGGTTAAACAGGCAATGAGGACTTACAAGCCTGAGCTAGACAGAAAAATAAAGAAGAAGTTCAATGCCTATTGGGAGTAGGGTTCATCAAACCGATACAACACCCATTCGGGTTGTCTAGCATTATCTCAGTGGGTAAGAAACATAAGAATCAGATAAGGATGTGCGTAGATTTCAGAGACTTGAATAGGGCTTATCCCAAAAATGAGTTCCCTCTGCCCTCCATCGATAGCTGATAGGTGCAACGACTAGACACAAGATGTATAGCTTCATGGACTGGTATGTAGGGTATAACTAGATCAAGATGGACCCCGCAGATGTAGAGAAGACAACATTTAGAACCCCATTAGGTAAGCTCATGTACAAGGTAATGCTATTTGGACTCAAAAATGCTGGGGCTACTTATCAAAGAACAATGATGACCATTTTTCATGTTTTTTTTCACAAATTTGTGGATTTTTATGTGGATGATTTGGTCATCAAATCGAAGAAGGAAGGGTCACAACTGAGCGATTTGAGGAAAGTAATTGCCAGATGTAGGAAGTATAAACAAAAGATAAACCCGTCGAAATGCGTCTTCGGGGTAACCAATGGAAATTTCCTGGGATTTGTGGTGGATTTGCAAGGAGTGAAGATGGACCAAGACAAACAGGGAGCGATCTTGGAAATGCTAAGTCCAAGAACGGCGAAGGAGCTTAAGAGTTTCCTCGGTAAAGTTTCCCACCTTAGAAGATTCATGCCAGGATTGTCCGAGATAACACACCCGTTGATGCAGATTATACGAATGAACACAAAGTTTAAGTGGGAGGAAGTTCACCAGGAGTCTCTCCCTAGGCTAAAGAAGTTGCTCGTTTCATCACAGACTATGATTCCTCCAAAGGCAGGAATATCGTTGCAGCTATACCTCACATCCACCATGAGGTCTATTGGAGCTCTGTTGGCACAGGAGATTAATGGGAAGGAACGACCAATATACTATCTTAGTAGAATCATACATGGGATAGAGGTCATGTATAGTAGCTTGGAAAGGCATTATTTAGCCTGAGTATTTATAGCACAAAAACTTAGACATTATATGTTGTCTTTTACAATTCATATTGTAACAAGATGTGATCATATTAAGTTTTTGTTAGAAAGAACTATATTGATTGGTAAGGCAGCTAGGTGGTTCCTCATTCTCTCAGAATATGACTTGAAGTGCGTGGTCCCTCGCGCTATTAAAACCCAGGCGTATGTAGACCTCTTGGCAATCTTCCCATCTGGGATGTAAGAGCCACCACGAGAGAGCATGCCAGGAGATGATCTGCAGGCCAATCACCTAAATGCAAGTGAAGAGGAATGGATGATGCAGTTCGATGGATCTTCAGTAGAGAATAAAGGAGGAGCAGTTATTCTTTCAAGAGGAATGAAAGAAATTTGCCTTTCCTACAAGCTAGACTTTCCTTTTTCCAACAATAAAGCAGAGTATGAGGCGTTGGTACTGGGGTTATTGGAGGCCCTTTGAAGGGGAATTCGTTCACTCTGCATCAAGGGTGATTCGATCTTAGTAATTCAGCAAGTAAATGGAGAATATGCATTGAAACACCTCCATCTGGCACTTTACAGAACAATCATTTAGAGGCTTCTCAACCAGTTTCATCAGACCAAGATCAAGAGGCATCCCCAAACAATGAACCGCCATCTAGACGCCTATGCCACCATCGCTCAGAATATGATCATGAGAGACGATACAACTATAGTCATGATTCAATGAAGAATATCTCCGTCAGTGGTATAGTCAATTCTGTCGATAGAGGATGACTCTGACTGGAGGGGAGAGATTAAAAAATAATTGGAGTGTGGGGAAGGAGCGATGGAGCTGAGAGAGTTATCCCAATAATTTACAAATCAGGGAAACCTTTACTTCAGAAATACAAAAGGGTGGCTATCAAGATGAATAGGCCCAGGTGAAGCAGAGCGGAGATTAAAGAAAACACATGAAGACCACTGTGAAACAACTGAGATACCTCTTTATAGGAGAATTTAAAGGGAGGGATATTCTGGCCTAGAATGAAGCAGGGCGCAACAGAGCTACAATGAAAGTGTGATAAGTGCCAACTATTCTTCGAGGCGGCTGAATTCCATTTTATTGAGGCTCAATCAGATTGGAGTCAACCCTATATTGACTTCATCAAAGATGGAGTTGTCCCAATAGAGAAGATTGATGCGATGGGACTCAAAAAGAAAGGCCCCAAGGTTCTATGTTCAGGAGGGGAAGCTTTATCGAAGAGGATACTTCAATAGGCCATTGTGTTGCGTCACAAAGGAGGAAGCAGTCGAAGTCCTCAAATAACCTCACAATCCAGCTCACATAGGAGGAGCAAAGTTGTATGACCAGCTGATGACGTTGGGGTATTATTGGCCAACGATAGAGAAAGACTCTAGTGAGTTCATTTGAAAATATAAATCTTGCCAACTGCATGGAAATACGATTCATACTCCATTGGTGGATCTGCACTATCTGGCAACCCCTTACCCTTTTCACACTTGGGCATTTAACTTGGTAAGGGAAATACATCCTTCTTCGAGGGGGAAGATCTGGATACTGGTGGCAATGGAATTCTTTACAAAGTGGGCTAAAGCGATACCACTAAGGATCGTAATAGCAGTGGTGGTGAGCAACTTCATCAGAGAATACATCATTTACCGTTTTGGGATTCCAAAGGTTATTCTCTTCGATAACGGAACCCCATTCATCAATTCAGAGGTAATAATGCTCACAGATAAGTACTCCATTGTTCATCATACTTTAACGGTGGCATACCTAAAGGGAAACACCCAGGCTGAAGCAACTAGTAAGGCATACCCTCTCTCCCTTTATATTCCTTATTGTTACGGAGGCCCTGTCATGTACTATTGATAAGCACATTAGTAGGGCTGCCTTTACTTTCCACCCCAAATGCAAAGAAACCAACACTAATCACCTTTGTTTTGCTGATGACCTAGTGGTGTTTTACAGTGGTGATCTCACTTCTGTTGAGTGTATCAATGAGGCTCTTGAGGTATTTACTGATTTCAGTGGTCTGTATCCCAATCTCTCCAAGAGTAATTTCTACTGCTCTGGAGTCAATGCTGATACTATCAATACTATGTCCTCTGCCTAGGAATCACCAATAAAAAACCTCCTTTTAAGTACTTGGGAGTTCCCCTCATTTCTACCAGACTGGAGGACCAGGATTGCATTGATATTATTGACAAAATCACTAACAAGGTCAAGAGATGAACTTCCAGATTCCTTAGCTATGCAGATAGATTACAACTTGCTATCTCTGTCCTGTTCATCACCCAAATCTATTGGGCATCCATCTTTATTTTTCTTAAGAGTGTGGTGAAGGCTATTGAACAATGAATTATAGATTTCATTTGGACTGGGCATGAGCTCAAACACAGTGGTGCTAAAGAGGCATGGGAAGAGTTGTGTAAGCCTTAAAAGGATGGGGGCTTGGGCTTTAAAAGTCTGACTCGTTGGAATAAAGCTGCCATTATGAAAAACCTATGGAATCTATTCAATAAAAAGGATAATCTGTGGGTCAAATGGTTCCATATTTACAAGATTAAAGGGAGAAGTATTTAGGCCATCAGCATTCCTCAAGACTCTTCTTGGAGCTGGAGCAAAATTCTTAATGCTAGAGAGGATTGTAGGCCTATGATAAAAGCCTCTATTGGTAATGGGAGGAACACCTTCATGTGACATGACGATTGGAACCAATTGGTCCCTCTTCAACCTTTATATGAGTATAGAACCATCTATGATGCAACAAGCAACTCTAAAGCTAAGGTCTCTGATTTCATTGATGGGCTCAATTGGAAATGGCCAGCAACCACCATATGGGAGCTGAATGATATCAAGAACTTTCCCCTTCCTAATATAAACCCCCTCTTGATTGATAATGTTAAATGGATTCCTCATAATTTAGGGAATTTAACTATTGTATCTGCTTATGATGTCATCTACCCTAGGGGGATTGGTACTCAATGGCCTGGTCTGGTCTGGAATAAGGTCATCATTCCTAGATGTTCTTTGATCATGTGGCTTACTCTCATAAATGCCTTAGTGACCCTAGATAAACACTATGATTGGGGTATTTTTGACAATAATAATTGTACTCTCTGCAACTTGGGGACTGAGACTATCAAGCACATCATGAATGAGTGTCCTTTTTCTAAACTTGTGTGGGAGGAGGGTTTTTTTCGGAATCAATCTTATAGAACATTGGATAGTTGGGATGCTGAGATCAGTAGGGCTATTACTGATGCTAAGGGGATGAATCTCAATTGCAAGATTAAGACCACTTACTTCTCTGCTACCACTTACTGCCTATGGGAAGAGAGGAACAACAGAATTCATAACAGGGGATCTTCCACTGTTAACAAGGTGATTAGGAATATTGAGGAGATGGTGCAAGGCAAGACAAGTAGACGAAAAAAAGATAGAAGATCCTACACCAATTGGATGACTTGTAATTTACGGGGTTTATCCAACACCCTTTTGTACGATTAATTGTTTTGGTTATTTGGCCTCTAGATGCTTGTATCTAGAGACTCCCTAGCCTTGGGGCTGTTGTATATGTGTTTCCTTTTGGTTCTAATTCAAATTTTAATTACCAAAAAAAAACTAACAAAACAATGGTTAATATTTTGGCCAAGATGATGGAGGATTTCCCAGGATCATGGGATGAAAAAATACCAGCTGTATTGTGGGCTTATCGAACAACTAAAAGGAAGCCCACAAGATATACCCCATTCTCCTTTGTGTATGGAGCTGAAGTGATTCTCCTGGTGGAGTTGAAAGTTCCCTCTGCCCGATATGCCTTGTGAAGTAGCAAGCTCCCTCAGAACAGACATGTGCAGTTGGAAGTGTTGGATGAACACAGAGATAATGCGATGCAACACTTTCAAATGTACACGAAGTAGCTCTCAAGGGCATATGACAACTTGGTGAGACCAAGGAAGTTTATTGAAGGAGACCTTATCTTGAAGACATCAATGAAACACATCAAAGGGCTTCCTCTTCCTAAGTTTACGATGAATTTGGATGTACCTTTCATTGTAGAGGAGGCTCACGATTCAGGTTATTGCTTAATTTCTAAGATGGAAGAAGATAAAACATTTAAGATTAACAACAAATGGTTGAAGGTCTATCATGTGTAAAGTAAGTAACCTTAGAACATTGATGTATCTAGCCTTTTTATGAATATATACAAGTCATTGTTTTTCTCGAAAGATGTCTTTTGGTATAACTAGAGTGAAATGGAAGATGGCAAAGTTACTTTATGCAAGAAGTTATAACACAAAGAAGTGGCTTAAAAATAAGATATAACTTCTCTTTCATTCATAAATTAGGAGGTTTTACAAAAATGGGAACTATTTCCTAGGAGTTACATAAGAAGGAAAACTAAAAATATATACAAGTATGTGGGAGGTCACCAGCCTAGGAGTAACCACAAGTCTGGATCAGAGAAATAATCTCCAGGCAGACCCGAAGAAGTTGTTAGGCATGCTTGCTGAGCATTGATGGAACCTTCCAGCCTTATCTGATCTTGATCATGCTCAATGAGGAGATTATCCCTCCTCAGCTTCGCTAGATGCAAAGTTTCTTTGATATCCTCCACCTCTTTGTTAGCAGCTTCAAGTCGAGATGTTAGTTCGGTCAGCCTAGCTTCCTCAGCTCGTTGAGTATCTTGATGCTTCTGCAGCAGTTCCCTCTGAATTTCCAGTTGCTGACTCTTCAAGGTCTTCAAATGTACAATCAGCCATCTAAATTAGAATCCATCTCGGCCTAACTCCTTTAGATAGCCTAAGAATTGGTTAAGGAGGGGCCTGGTAACGTTTGTAGTAGGGGTGCTGATGATATCAGCAACAACGATCGCCATACCTTGAAGCCTGTGGCTCATCACGGGAATGTTTGAACGCAGGCGGTCGACAGTAAAAGTCTCGGGGTGATGAGTTGCAATCTGTTCAATCACCAATCGATGGCTGGAAGGTAGTTGGGGAGAGCGATGAAGGACTATGAGACAAAACTCGTGAGGAGATAGAGTTGGCATAGGAAGATCACAACCAGATTCACTGTCGACCTGAGCACCTGTCGTGGAACCTTGGTCGTTAGGACTCGTTTCCTCAGATACAACTGGTTCCCGATTTAGTGAGGCGACAGGCGAAGGAATTGCTGAAGATTACTCTGCAATGCGAGGGGACTCCCCAGCAGCTTGGGGACAGATCTAGCAAATAATGAGTTAAGTGAAAAAAAAATCTTAACAAGTATTTATCATTGTTAAGTCACCATTACTGGTGGAGTTTGACGAAAAATCTTAACAAGTGTTTATCATTGTTAAGTCGCCATTACTGGTGGAGTTTAACAAAAAAATCTTAACAAGTGTTTATCATTGTTAAGTCACCGTTACTGGTGGAGTTTGACGAAAAATCTTAACAAGTGGTTGTCATTATTAAGTCATCGTTATGGGTGTCACCGTTATTGGTGGAATTTTAAAACAAAAAAATCTTAACAAGTGGTTTTCATTGTTAAGTCACCGTTACCGGTGGAGTTTGGGTGTTTGAAAATTAGAGTCTTCTAGATTGTACATTATCAAGATAAAGGACAAACAATAAGAAACGAAGAGAAAATAGAGAAATACCTCAACAATGGATGGAGCAAGAACGGGAGTCACTAAAAAGCCTATAGCGATGGGAATTATTAAAGGCAGGTTCATCTCCTCAGAAGCCTCCACGACACCCTCAACTAGAGGAACCTTAGCCAGAGGGACCTCAATATTGGGTAAAGATCCTGCGTCTACAAAAGGAACTAAGGCCAATATTAGGTAGAGCCTGAAGATGTCGTTTGACCTTCCACAGATGCACCAACGCTGATGGGGGAAGAAGAAGCACAAGGATGGGCAAAAGAGACAACGGTGGCCATAGAAACTGGTAGAATCCTGAAGGATAATGGCGGGACAAGACTGGGAGAAAGCTATAAAAACAAAGATAAGTGTTAGAGGAGGGGGATAATAAAGAAAGAAAATACGCACTTTACATCTAACTCACCTCAGTAATATGATTGAAAGGGGGAACGACAGTGATGGGTCTTGGCAATGGAGGCAGAAGAAGGATATTGGCCAACGATGAAGCTAAAAGGGAGGCTACTTCAACCTGAAATACACCAAAATATTTAGAAGATGCAGTGAAGGGAGAAGGATAGAAAAGAAAGACCTAAAAAGGGTCTAGAACTTATTGCCTCAGGAGAACTTTTCACAATGGGAATGATGTCTTGAGGAACCACATGCAAAGAAAGTGAACCAGATAAAGCTAAGGGAGTCTCTTCTGGCCGAGAGGAAACTCCCACATGGTAAACAGGGGCAATAACCTCCTTATCAGCCTCCACTATGCATTGGGAGACCAAACGGTGAGAATAAGTGAGCCCGATCATGGGAGAATTGGGGGGTGTTGCACCAATGGACCCACTCCCAAAGTGTCCCCCCGCGAAAGGACTTATAGGGAGGCTGGCCCTTTCTTCTTCAGCTTCCTGCACCAAAGTTACTAAGAGTTAAAACAGATGCAATTTGTTATAGAAAAATGAGAAAAAACACATGTATACCTCTGATCCAGAGGGAGAATGGGATGATATCACCATTGGCGAGGAAAGAGGGGAAGAAGCAGAAGGAGTTGGGGTGAGATGTACATCAGGAGCCCGTTTCTTCTGGGACTTAATACCCAGAGTCTTTTTCCTCGCACCAGCATCACCAACACTTGGAGAAACCTTTGAGATCTTCTTTCGCTTTGACCCTCCTTCAAATGGATCTACTAGGATAGTGGGGAAGGCAGCAGCAGGGGGAACGGTGGGAGCGTGTCGTTGAAACTCATAATTTATTTGCTCCACCTCAGCTTGAATTTTCTTCCTCAATTCCTTACTCACTTCGTCAGACATAGGAGGAGGAACGGAGGCAATGGGAAATGCCTCTAAAGGAGCTTAAGACTGAGGTTGGTACTTAAACTTTGAAGAAGTCCCACTCTTGGACCTCCTAGTTTTTTTTGGCTAGTGTCTTGGAGGGTCCTTCGACAGAAGTTGCTTCGGTGGGAACACTCTCACCAGAAACATCTTCAGTAGGGGCAGGTTATTTGGGGGTCGTAATGTTCTTAGATTAGGGCGTGGCATTTAGGATCATGAGAAAATAAGGGGGTAGGTCCTTGGGAGAATCTTTAGCCATCTTGCTTAGAGGGAACCCAACCCCAAGAATAGAGTTTCCCTTGAGGCCCAATTCCAAGGCAAAGAAAGAAAGAACTGGGGGATACTGGGGGACTTTGTATGAACTCACGAATCCTAGCCAGTTGTATCAACCGAAATTTGATGGAAAAAGAGGTAGACGTATCCCCTTTTCTAGTAGCACAGGGGATGGTAACTCGACCATCCATAGTAGAAGTCACACCAAGTACCGCTACAAAAAGGAAAAAAGTGTAGGCCTCAGTAAAAGTAGCCCTCTTATTCGTTAACTAAAACACAGGTCGAGGAGCCCCTTGATCAAAATCGAATTGCCTGCTGCACCTATTGGGGTTGTAAGGTTCAGAAGTATATCCCTATTCAGTGAACGAAGGAAGGAACCCGGGGGTGAACAGAAGAACCATGGCTTGTGAAGGATCTTCTATAACCGGAACAAAAGTGACCATTCTAGCTGTAGAAGAGAAAAAAATCCAAGTATGGGCGAAGGTAGATTCTGCGTAGGGTCTCATGATAAAGGAATCTGAATGGTAAAAACGCCCATTATTTCCTTTCGACTCTATTTTTTATGGAAGTATAGGAGGCGAGGGAGTTTAATGCCTTGGCTCACGGGATAAGAGATTGATTTGGCAGCAATGGCAGGAAAACAGGTATAGAGGAAACCCGTTAAGATAACGATATTGGCGAAATTGGCCAGGATGTAACGGCCAAAGGACCGTTCCATATCGAGGTGAGTTCGATCCAGCCAAGTATAGAGGGACCCCAAAGTAATGGCAGCTAGAGGAAGATTGATACCTCTATCCAAACAGATGAAAATATTTATAAGGTCCCTCCTAGGCTGGTCGTTGGGTTTCCTAGTCAAGAAAAAATGGGAAAGAAACATAAGAATATAGGATGGTAATTCTAAAGATGTACCTTTACCATGACATGTAACAGAAGTGACGTCCTTCACAGTAGGAGATTCAAAAAAATAGCTAATAAGGGGAGTAAAGGTAGCCATGTTCGAAGACCCAGTGCAACTGTGGCAAATCCTATCCATCTCAACTCTGTCAGTAATTTTTTCGGCATCCAATGACTCATCAAGATAAGTAAACTCACCCATAGGTTCAAGCCCAAGTAGCTCACAAACATCTTCCAAAGAAATAGTGAACTCCCCCCCCCCCCCAGGCAGCGAAGAATGTGTGAGTTATGACGTTCCATCTGGAAACCAACACTTGGAGTGTAGCATTATGCTTATAAAGAGTGAACTCCCTAAACTAGTTGGCTCGGTGAAGACTAACCTTGGTAAGCGCTACAGCGTGGGAGCTCTGCATGTGTGCATGCCAGGCAGTAAAATGAGCTGTAGACCCCCTCGGTGCTTCAAAATCGATCTGGGAGTAAGGGAAGTCACCACGATCCAACTTGAAACGCAGAGTCCCCTCTGGAGGAAGAAAAAACCACTTGGATGATTCCTCGTCTTCATCACCCTGCAGCAAAGGGTCGTACTTAGCTGAAAAATGGCGGGTCATGCATCAGAGAACTCATCATCTTTGCTAAAGATGGGAGACCGACAATAAAAGCATAGTTTCTCTCGGCGAGAAACATCCAAGGCAGTGGCACTAACAGTGGCAGCGGTAGGAAAAGTGGTAGTGGTGGAGCTTGGTTGAGCAGCGACAGTGGTAGCCTTGGGGACGCTTAAAGAAGCCATAGTGAGTGATGATGAAAGACAGAGCTTAGGGAGGAAGGGTTATGGATGAAAATGGAGGAGTACAACCACAAGTGGTGGTGTAATAGACGATGGAAGAAAGGAAATCAGGGAAAAGCTTAGCAACAATGGCGCTCTGAGAATTTTTCTCTCTCTAAGAATACTGGGAGTTGAAGACGACGAATGCAAAGTAAGGAAAAAATGGCTAAGTGTTTGAATAATAGTCGTTTGAAATTTATGGGTTTGTCTTTTGAGTTTCCCACCACCACACGTGCAAAGTCGTCGGTATTTATTTCTAATGGACGTGTGGCTCTTCAGGAAGTGTCTTGACAGTTGAAAAGACGTCATTACATCATTAATGAAGTGACGCATGGGGATAGAAAGCGTTTGTTCCAAGACAAGTTTTGGGGTTTGGCGCCAAAATTCTTCTTTTGTCAAACATATCCAAAAGCTCCCAACACAGAAGCTATCCCAATGGTTCAAAAAGCTACGATATCCCCTCGTTACAAGTCCAAACATTGTTTAATTGTAACTCAGATACATCGGGGATAATTTTTTTGCTTTTTCGAACATGAAGAAATGATGAAACAGCACAGCCCAAACGAAGTAGCACCTTCAAATTGAGAGAATTGCCTAGGGCAAAGTTTACAAGGGAGAATTCCACAAGTCTCAATGCTAGGAACGCCCAAGGGGGAGATTTTATACCACTAGGGGCAGCCCAAATGCAAACACTCACAGCTTACAACTATGCTCCACAAATAGCGCAGACAGGAGAATTCCAAATAGCTAAGGAAGCAAATATAGAACGGATAAGGCTCAGCGACAGGAAAAGTTGCGATGTCCCTTCGCCAATCACTGACAGGCCGCAGTGCTTTAGTTCAGGTACATCGGGAAGAATTTTACCTTTTCCTGGAATTGATAACGACAGAAGTTGTAATGAAGACAGAAATGCCAGATTTTCTTTTTTAGAAGGTTCATCGGATTGAGAAGTTTTTGTACAGACATTTCTTATTCCCACAACAAATCTCTCAACGAAGGGGAAAATGTAGGGGGCTTAAAGATAATCTCGAGATTAGGGATAATCTCCCCGGCTAATACAACAGACTCAAGGGACTAAGACGGTGAGGCAGCTCAAGCGATGCAGCGCAGTAAGGCAGCGATGCAGCTCAGCTCAACCGATGCAGCTGTAATACCCATACTTTTATAGATTTTATTTAATGGAATTAATTAAATTAAATGGGAATTAATTATAAATTAATCCGAATTTAAATACTAGCGAGACGTGAGTTGGTATTTAATTATGATGATAATGTTGAATATTACAGGATATATGTGGTAACATATTATTATTGAATTTATTAAAATTATCGCGAGTCATAAATACGACAATTCTGGAAATTTAGTTGGGGCATGCGTGTCAGTCGCGCCAAGAATCAATTTAATTAGATTGAAAAGTAAATTATAATTTTATCATCCGTATGGTCATTTTGAGTGCGTCAACGTGTCTTAAGAGGTCGACGTAGTAAAAAAACACTAGTCGGGGGTTTAGTTTGGGTCCCGGGGCATTTTTAGGCTAAATCGACAACCCTGGAGGGTATTTTAGTCTTTTTAATTTTTAAAGGATTTAGACCCTCAAATTTTAGGGTTTATTTAGCAGCCAATATCAGGGCCATTAGGTCCAATATCATCCAAAAAGCAAGAGTGGGCAACGTGAGATAGAGGAGAAGTTACAAAAAGGGCTTTCAAAGCAATAACCACCATCCACCACCAGAATTCACCGAATTTGTCACGAGAGAGAGAGAGAGGGATAACCATCCATTAACATCACCAGCAAATCAGAACACCAATTATAAGGCAATTGATTTGATTTCATTAAGTTTCAGAAAATATATTATCCATATAGATTAGAATTGAAGGCTAGACTTGAAAGATTGATAATTTCATGAATTGGGAGAAGTGAACCTTGAATATGGGTAGGATTTGCATGTAGTTATATTCTGGAACTAATAAAGATTTAAATCAGAACCTTAGTAATAGAAATCCCAAATTAAAATTTAGTTTTGGGTTGTCTTGAATTGGAAGAAACTAAACTAGGGTTGAATATGAAAAATTTGATGAATATATCGATATATATGTAGTTCTTGAGATGGTTTGATTGTTCTGAAACGTTAGAAAGGTGGTAATTAGGATGGTATAACATGTACTATGTTTACTTTGGAGAATGGATTCATGTAATGGAGATTATAGATGAAACTAGGGCTAAAAATGCGGAAAAACGTGGACTGTAACTGTTCGATTAATCGATCGACATTCATAGTCGATCGATCGAATGTATCGATCGATCGACATTCATGATCGATCGATAGACCTCCCCAGAAATTATGATATTTTTCCCTTTTTTTTAATTTAAGCAATTTCGATCCTTGAAAGTTATCGGTGGGGACCTTGTGAACACGTGTAGATTTAATGAAGACCAGTAAGAGTATATGGGACCCGAATTATATTAATTAAATTGGGGCTTTATGTTAGACTTACTAGTGTCCGACGAGTGAGGTTCTATTAGAGACTGTGAGTAAATGAACTAAATCTATATAGTTAATAATTTAAGTTTAGAGACAGAGATATGGACCTTAAGAGTATCGAATTAACATGTGGGAATAATAGGAGACTTAGTAACTTTTTTGGTTAGGTTTTAAGTACTTGAAAATATACGACGTGAGACATATTGGTGGAATATATTATATATCACCTGGAAGTATGAGAGTGTACAAATTGGATTAATGATATAGGGTTGAGAATATACCTTTAATAATATTATGAGTTATCTAAGTTGTGTGAATGCTTAATATATGGATTATTATATCTATGACATATCTACCATACTTGCTATCATGGGAGGTCAACTTTTGGAATAGGACCATCTAATCTTTGTGCACCTACGGGGGGATTTGGATTGGTACCTCAAGGAAATAGGGTTGTGAATGACTTATTTGTGAGTTAATAAGTCAGCTGACCATGGGAGCGTAGGTATGTACGTGACCCATGGGTATGTGAACTATGTTCGCCTCCAATATGTGTGATTTTGCTTATTGAAATGGTTTCTGAGAGATTCAGAATACGTAGTCCTTATGTACACGATGTACCGGGATTCGATAGCAAAGTATGTGTGCACCGCAGCTTAGCCTAGGGGTGCTATATTTGTATATTTGTGCTGAGAAGAATATACTAGTGATTATAATGGACTCCGTGTTAAAGTGTGAATATAAATTATTGGGATATTTTGGATGAGATTTAAAAATGAGAATTTCCTATCGTAACTGTTATACATAATTTGATTAATGAAAAGGCGAGATACACGCAGGTTATATTAGAATATTATAAATAAACCCCTATATTATTATGTAAGAATATGAAGGGATACAGACTAGTTAGTAACGGCATAACTAGGATGGGTTAAGGATATACGTTAGGCGTGCACATTAGTTGAGGGGTGAGGAACTCATGTGAGAGCACGTAACTAACATGTATATAATATTCACTGTTTAAGGCAATTAAACACTTGATATTTTTAATCTTCTTTCACCTCGGGATCTGACCCGTTTTCTTTCAAATCTATTTTTCTTGTAAAACCTTTTAGGTGCCCAGCCACAGGGACGCCAAGCATAGTAGTTCCATTCCATTGACGTGATGTAGGTGCTGTGGAAGTTACAGGATCTCGATAGTATACACCTCCACGTTTTAAATTGATTCTATTTCAGAGTCATTCATCTATTAGGGCATGTCGCCCTTTTCCATTTAGAGACATCTTTCTCATATTTTCATTTTCATTTCCGTTTTGGAGTTATTTAACTATTCAGACTTTGTATTTGGTTTTTATTCAGTATTTGGATTATTCAGAGGGGTGTTACTCCAGACTCATTTATTATCCCATTATTATTTTGTTGTGAGTGTGATGTGATTATGGTATTGTTAGCTAATAATTTAATTGGTTGCATGTTTATTGAATTTAGTAAAATTTGACAACTCACTTTTTAAATATTAGGTGGCTAGTAATTACTTAAAAATGTTTTCGACAGTGATGCTATAAACTGAACCAACTTGACATTTTGTATTAAATTGAATAAAGGAGTAGCTACCCGGTATTTAATTAGTTGGGGTGTCACAGGGGGTATTAGAGCATCAGGTCCTACTGTCCTTAGGATATGTACGGCTTGTTATGTTTCTGCGTAGCGTCCTTTGATATAGAGCCCTATATTTTAGGATTGTTGTACTCTTTTGTGTATCTTACGCTCTTCAACTATTTGAAGATATTAACTGTGGACTTATAAAACTTCTGTCTCATTTCAAATGCCTCCTCGACGTGCACAGCGAGTTCCCAGGGGTGCCCAGCTCGAGCTACAACCTGCACTAGTTCAGGGTTCTATGAATGGTGTGGAAGTTGCCGCCATTGTAGCCCAGGCGGTAAATGCTGCATTAGTAGTTGTGCAGCAGGCACCACCTCAGGCACCGGTGGTAGCCCCGGTTCAGGCTCATGCATTCCCGTCTGCTTGGGAATGTGTCTGTGATGCCTTTCAGAAGGCGCACCCTCCGGAGTTTGCACGTAGCTCCGACGTCCTTGTGTCTAGTCAGTGGAAGAAGGAAATTCAAAGTCACTTGAGG
This sequence comes from Sambucus nigra, assembly GCA_949130495.1. Classification (NCBI taxonomy): domain Eukaryota; kingdom Viridiplantae; phylum Streptophyta; class Magnoliopsida; order Dipsacales; family Adoxaceae; genus Sambucus; species Sambucus nigra. Next base: position 265,681,181 of record OX422223.1, read on the forward strand.
ATGTACGAGTGTATGGATGTGCAGAGGCAGAACTGGCTACTTTTAAACTGATAGGAACAGCATTGCAGTGGTGGGAGTCTATTACCACCGCAGGGGAGAGAGATGTTCTTTCGATGCAGGAGTTCTGGGTGAGGTTCGATCACAAATACTTTCCCTCGGTAGTTCACACCGAGATGAGGAGGAAATTAATGAACCTCAAACAGTAGGGGAGGACTATGGCGGAATATGAGGTCGAGTTCACTAATCTTCTGAACATCGTTCCCAATGAGATCCTTACATAAGAGAAGAAGATCCAGAAGCTCATGGATGTGTTGACGTGGAGGATTCATCAACACTTGCTAGGTAATCTCTCATTCGCCATTATTCTGGTGTGATTAACGCAGCATCGCTTCACTGCCAGGACCACCCACTTGTCAGAGGGTAAGCGATCAGTAGAGTCCAGCCATCAGGGCAGGACAGGAGGGAATTGTGCCAGCGGGGCACAATCAGCTCAGGGTCAGCACAGGCAGGGTGATTAGGGTCCCTAGTAGGGGGATTCTAAGAGATTTAGATCTGGAGGTTTTAGAAATGATCAGGGAGGTTTTTGACATGGCTAGCAGGGTCAGCACGGCCATCATGGCCAACAGGGTCAACAGGGCCAGCACGGCCAACACCAGTTTCAGCAGGGCCAGAATGGCCAGGTAGGGGTGGTAACGGCCATCAGGGTCGTGGACAGCAGAGTGAGAGAGGGGGAAACTTTATGGGGAAATGTTTCATATGTGGCAAGATTGGCCATAAATTCAAGGAGTGTCCTGAAGGGGGCAGGTCCCCCCACCAGCAGCAGTAGGGTGCTCGACATGAGCCCTAGAGACCTATGTTTCCCGCTGTCCTCCCAGCACCACCGCAGATGCCAGCATTACCGCCTATCCCAGCAGTCCCGATCCAACAGGGACAACTTCAGTATGGATGAGTTTACGAGCTCTAGAAGGCCGCAGTCCCACAGGCTCCACCCACTATTGAGGGTATGTTTTCTATTCAGGGAACTCTGGGCGTATTTTATTTGACACGGGAGCCACACACTATTTTATTGCCACGATATTTGCACGCACTATGGGGTTATTAGATACCGCAGAGAGCACTATTATGTGTGTAGACTCACAATTGAGTAGGGGTTCTGTGATTTCTCTTATATGTAGAGATATGAGAGTATAAATTGGGAGGTTTACTTTACCTGCCAATATGTTAGTGTTATACATGTCTGAGTACGATGCGATCATTGGTATGGATTGACTGGTTACGTATCGATCCATGATTGATTATTTCAATAGGAGTATTATTTTTTCCATACCCGGACATGAGATGTTCCTAGTGGTGATGCCTTATCCTGAGGGAGGATCGTCCACTCACTTGTATTATATAGAGGAGGAGACCTCTAGGGAGGTGGTGATACCACTTGATTCGATTCTAGTTGTTAGGGAGTTCGCTGACATGTTCTAGGACATTCCGGGATTACCTCCTAGTAGAGATATAGACTTTGTTATCAATTTGACATCGGGCACTCGGCTGATAGCCCGTGCACCCTACCGTATGGCTCCATCAGAGATGAGAGAGCTATATGATCAGATAGGGCAACCATTGGGTCAGGGGTTTATCCGTAGGAGTACTTCACCATGGGGTACTCCTGTGCTGTTCGTTAAAAAAAGGGATGGATCTTTGAGGTTGTGTGTAGATTACAGGGAGTTGAATAAAGTCACGATACAAAATTAGTACCCATTGCCCCGAATCGATGACCTATTCGACCAATTGAGAGGAGCTGCCTTCTTCTCAAAGATTGACTTGAGATCGGGATACCATCAATTGCGTATCATGGAGCATGACGTCTTGAAGACAGCCTTCTTGACGAGATATGGTTCCTACGAGTTTAGGGTTATGCCTTTTGTCCTAACCAACGCCCCAGTCGTGTTCATGGACTTGATGAATAGGGTGTTCAGAGAGTTCCTGGACCAGTTCATCATTGTCTTTATTTATGACATTTTGGTTTACTCCCAAATAGAGGACGAACGTGCCGAACACTTGAGACAGGTTTTGCAGAAACTACGTCAGAATGAGTTATGTGCAAAATATGAGAAGTGTGGATTTTGGCTGAAGGAGGTTCAGTTTTGGGGGCATATCATTTCGGACAGGGGGATATCGGTTGATCCGAGGAAGTTATCAGCGGTGAGAGAATGGGGACAACCCACGACACCGACTGAGATACGTAGTTTCTTGGGACTAGCAGGATACTACAGGAGGTTTATTCGGGGGTTTTCGACGGGTCCTTTGACACATCTGACTCGTAAAGGTGTGCCATTTATCTGGAGCGATGAATGCCAGTTGGCCTTTGACGATTTGAAGGACAAGTTAACTTTAGTACCAGTGTTAGCATTTCCTAGGCTAGGACTGGAGTATTTAGTCTACACTGATGCATCCTTATAAGGACTTGGTGGTGTACTGCAACAGGAGAGTCAGGATATAACTTATGCTTCCCGTAAGCTTAAACCTCATGAGAAGAATTACCCCACCCATGACTTGGAGTTAGCTGCAGTCTTGTTTTCTCTTCGAATTTGGAGACATTATCTCCTGGGGGAGAAATTCCATTTATTCACAGACCATAAGTCCCTATAGCACCTATTCACACACAAGGAGCTGAACATGTTTCAACCTAGGTGGCTTGAGTTCATAAAGGATTATCAGTTTGATATCCAATACCATCCAGGAAAGGCTAACGTGGTAGCAGATGCGTTAAGTCGCAGGCCAGTAGGTGAGGTGGCCGAAGTGTGGAAAGCAAGGTGGAAGGAGTTGGGACACCAGGACGCAGTAGCCTAATCATTTATGTATGTGATTACAGTTACGCCCCAGATCATAATGAGAGTACTACAGGCCTAGGCATCAGACCTGTTATGTCAAGAGCAGATAATATAGTTATTAGCAGAGGGGGCCGAGTCTTATACCATTAGTTCAAACGGGGGCTTACGCTTTAATGGGAGGTTAGTTATTCCTAAGGGGAAGACTTGCGACCCGAGGTAATGACAGAGTCACATGGTTTGCGATTCATAGTACATCCTGGTGGGGATAAGATGTACAAGGATATGAGGCGACAGTACTGGTGGAGCGGAATGAAGAGAGATATTGGCGAATTCGTTTCGAAATGTGCTATATGCCAGCTAGTAAAAGTGGACCATCGGAGGCCGGCAGGACTTTTACAACCATTAGAGATTCGTATGTGGAAGTGGGAGAGCTCCATGGACTTTATCACGGGATTACGTACATCACCGAGAGGTTATGACTCCATATGGGTAATCGTGGATCGATTGACAAATGTTTCTCACTTTCTGCCAGCTCGGATTGACTACACTACGGGACAATATGCCCAGATCTTCATAGCTTAGATAGTGAGACTCCACGGGGTGCCTCTCGATATCGTGTCCAACAAGGACAAGATATTTGTGTCACGGTTTTGGGAGAGTTTTTAGGAAGCCATGGGAATGGAGTTGCGATTGAGTACAGCTTATCACCCGCAGACAGATGGGCATACCGAGCGAATGAATCAGATGTTGGAAGACATGTTACGTATGTGCATCCTAGACTTTGGAGGTGGTTGGGAGCAGTATCTTCCACTGGTGGAGTTTTTCTATAATAACTCCTACCAGTTCACTATTGACATGGCTCCATTTGAGGCGTTGTACGGTAGACCTTGTCATTTCCAACATGTTGGCTAGAGGTGGGAGATAACAAACTTCTTGGCCGGAGGTGATTCAGGTTACCTTGACGAGGATAGAGATAATACGGAGCCGAATTCGGGTAGCTCAGGACCGACAGAAGAGTTATGACGATGCCAAGAGGTTCTTTAGAGAGTTCAATGTAGGGGGACTAGGTGCTGCTCAGAGTATCTCCTATAAAGAGGATTATGCATTTCGGAAAGAAAGGGAAGTTAGCACCTACATACGTGGGGCCATTCCCTATTATAGAGAGAATTGGACCAGTTGCGTATAGACTTGGGTTACCAGAACACTTGCATAGGGTCCATGACGTGTTCCACATTTCCTCACTGAGGAGATATCTTCGAGACGATTTGTCCCATACTCACATTGCGTTAGAAGATATAAATCTGTAGCCAGATGGTTCCTATGAGGAGGGGTCGGTTGTTATTCTATACCATAGCGAGAGGAAACTGAGGTCGAAGATAATACCGTTAGTGCGTGTTCAGTGGCGGCATCATAATGCCAAGGAGTCTACCTGGGAGCGCGAGGATGAGATGCGCGAGCATTATCCAGAGTTATTTTTGCCAGGTATATTTTATTTCTGAATTTCGGGGCAAAATCCTGTTATTAGGGGGAAGTATGTAATACCCCGTAATTTTATTGATTTTATTTAATGGGATTAATTAAATTAAATGGGAATTAATTAAAAATTAATCCGGATTTAAATACTAGCAAGACGTGAGTTGGTATTTGATTATTATGATAATGTTGAATATTACTGGATATATGTGGTAACATATGATTATTGAATTTATTAAAATTGTCGCGAGTCATAAATACGACGATTCGGGAAATTTAGTTGGGACGCGCGTGCCAGTCGTGTTAGGAATCCATTTAATTGGATTTAAAAGTAAATTATAATTTTATCATCCGTATGGTCATTTTGAGTGCGCCAACGTGTCCGAAGGGGTCGAAATAGTTAGAAAACACTAGTCGGGGGTTTAGTTTACGTCCCGGGGCATTTTAAGGCCAAACCGACAACCCGGGAGGGTATTTTAGTCATTTTAATTTTTAAGGGATTTGGACCCACGAATTTTAGGGTTTATTTAGCAGTCAATATTAGGGCCATTATCAGCCAAAAAGCAATAGTGGACAACGTGAGATAGAGGAGAAGTTACAAAAAGGGCTTTCAAAGCAATAACCACCATCCACCACCATAATTCACTGGATTTGTCACCGGAGAGAGAGGGAGAACCATCCATTAACATCACCAGCAATCAGAACACCAATTATAAGACAAGTGATTTGATTTCATTAAGTTTCAGCAAATATATTATCCATGTAGATTAGAATTGAAGTCTAGACTTGAAAGATTGATAAAATATATGAATTGGGAAAAGTAAACCTTGAATATGGGTAGGATTTGCATGTAGTGAAATTCTGGAACTAATAAAGATTTGAATCAGAACCTTAGTAATAGAAATCCCGGATTAAAATTTAGTTTGGGGTTATCTTGAATTGGAAGAAACTAAACTAGGGTTGAACATGAAAAGTTTGATGAACATATCGATATATATGTAGTCCTTGAGATGATTTGATTGTTCTGAAATGTTAAAAAGGTGGTAATTAGGATGGTATAACATGTAGTATGTTTACTTTGGAGAATGGATTCATGTAATGGATATTGGAGATGAAACTAGGGCTAAAAACGCAGAAAAACGTGGGATGTAACTGTTCGATCGATCGATCAACATTCATAGTCGATCGATTGACTGTATCGATCGATCGACATTCATGATCGATCGATCGACCTCCTCAAAAATCGTGATATTTTTCCCTTTTTTTGAATTTAAGCAATTCCGACCCTTAAAATTTATCGGTGGGACCTTGTGAACACGTGCAGATTTAATGAAGGCCAGTAGGAGTATATGGGGCCCGAATTATATTAATTAAATTGGGACTTTGTGTTACACTTACTAGGGTTCGACGAGTGAGGTGCTATTCGAGACTACGAGTAAATGAACTAAATCTATATAGTTGATAATTTAAGGTTAGAGATAGAGATATGGACCTTAAGAGTATCGAATTAACATGTGGGAATAATAGGAGACTTAGTAACCTTTTTGGTTAGGTTTTAAGTACTTAAAACTATACGACGTGAGACGTATTGGCGGAATATATTATATATCACCTGGAAGTATGAGAGTGTACAAATTGGATTAATGATATAGGGTTGAGAGTATACCTTTAATAATATTATAAGTTATCTAAGTTGTATGAATGCTTAGTATATGGATTATTATGTGTATGACATACCTACCATACTTGCTATCATGGGAGGTCGGCTTACGTAACAGGGCCATCTAATCTTTGTGTGCCTACGGGGGGATTTAGATTGGTACCTCAAGGACATAGGGTTGTGAATGACTTATTTGTGAGTTAATGAGTCAGCTTACCATGGGAGCGTAGGTATGTGCGTGACCCATGGGTATGTGAACTATGTTCGCCTCCAATATATGTGATTTTGCTTATTGAAATAGTTTTTGAGAGATTCGGAATACGTAGTCCTTATGTACATGATGTACTAGGATTCGATAGCAGAGTATGTGTGCACCGCAGCTTAGCCTAGGGGTGCCCTATTTGTATCTTTGTGTTGAGAAGAATATACGAGTGATTATAATGGACTCCGTGTTAAAGTGTAAATATAAATTATTGGGATATTTTGGATGAGATTTAAAAATGAGAATTTCCTATTGTAACTGTTATACATTGATTTGATTAATGAAAAGGTGAGATACACGCAGGTTATATTAGAATGTTATAAATAAACCCCTATATTATTATGTAAGAACAGGAAGAGATACAGACTAGTTAGTAACGGCATAACTAGGACGGGTTAAGGATATACGTTAGGCGTGCACATTAGTTGAGGGGTGAGGAACTCATGTGAGAGCACGTAACTAACATGTATATAATATTCACAGTTTAATGCAATTAAACACTTGATATTTTTAAACTGCTTTCACCTCGGGCTCCTACCCGTTTTCTTTCAAATACATTTTTCTTGTAAAACCTTTTAGGTGCCCAGCCACAAGGACGCCAAGCATAGGAGTTCGATTCCATTGACGTGCTGTAGCTGGAGTGTAAGTTACAGGATCTCGATAGTAGACGCCTACACATTTTACATTGATTCTATTTCGGAGTCATTCATCTATTAGGGCATGTTGCCCCTTTTCATTTAGAGACAGCTTTCTCATATTTCAGTTTCATTTCAGTTTTGGAGTTATTTAACTATTCAGACTTTGTATTTGGTTTTTATTCAGTATTTGGATTATTCAGAGGGGTGTTACTCCAGACTCCTTTATTATCCCATTATTATTCTGTTGTGACTGTGATATGATTGTGGTATCGTTAGCTAATAATTTAATTGGTTTCATGTTTATTTAATTTAGTAAAATTTGACAACTCACTTTTTAAATATTAGGTGGCTAGTAATTACTTAAAAATATTTTCGACAGTGATGTTATGAACTGAACCAACTTGACATTTTGTATTAAATTGAATAAAGGAGTAGCTACCCGATATTTAATTAGTCGGTGTGTCACAGCAGCTCAGTGAGGCAGCTCAATCGATGCATCTCAATAAGGTAGCGATGTAGCTCAAGGCGGCCCAGGGGGATCTTCCAGCAAAGAAGCTGGCCGAGAGAGATCATCCTTTAGTCTTGTTGTTTTATTTAGTCTTGTTGTATCTTTTGTTTACGTTGGTTATGAGCTATAACAACTGTAATGATGTAACGATTGTAATGTCATTAGGCGTGAGGTCAAACGGTACTCGCGAGAGATCAGGCCTGGCAGGGCCTGGGAGAGCATTCATGATCTATCGAATGAGCTCACCATGGAACTTCAGAGGGACTTGGTTTGGAGGATTAAGAAGTGAGGCACCATTGGAGCTTGTCCTAACCATCTTAGATACACCGGGTAAAACACCAAAAGACCTTGATCGGGGAACCTTGGGCGAAGCAGCCTTGAGTTCCATCGGGCATTGAGCTGTGAACTAAACAACCCTCTACTTAATGTCACAGCTACTTTATGTGATGTCAATAGACAGTTAGGCAATGTCAATTCTGCACTTGAGTAAACCACCGTGGTATTTGGGGTTGTCACACAGTTAGTGAGCCACCTCTGTGGTGACAGCCCCTTGACACATAGTGGCTAGGCAAAAGGCATGCCTTGGCATATAATATTTATGACGTGGAGGTGACTAGTTCATCAGTCATTTAATATTTGTGACATAAAGTATGAGGGATGTCTTTCATAGTTATTAATGACTAGGCCATCTCGGGAGTGGTGTAGGGGGGGTTATTTATTGGCCTCAACCACTTCTGAGAGGGGAGAGGTCTTTTATAGAGATTTTTTTATAGAGAGAGAGATTATCATCAAGAAAGAAAGAAAGAAGTTATTGCAAAACCAGAGCTTTTACTCAAACACGATGGTTATTTATTATGAAGCTTTTAATATCTAACTAGAGATCTTTTGAGAGTTGGCGTGTTTGGATGCCTGCTAAGGTGTATCTAGGGTGCTTACTTCTCACTCCCTCCAAATGAGTTACTTTCGAGTTCATTATTATCTTTTGAGTTATACACGAGAGATTTGTGAGTTCAAACTGAGTTTATCTTCGCTAGGTTGTGATTTCATGTCTTCTACTTAATCTATAGTGTCACTGGTTAACTCATCATTACTATACTTTAAAGGGGTACGCCTCCATCTAATCTAAACCACCCTCTTACAGCTCTATACAAACTCAGTACTTGATTCACTACCAATTAATAATAACTATACGCCATAACTTGCTCGGCATTCAGCGATTGAGCCAAACTTAGGCCCACGATGAGAGCTTCATACTCTGCTTTATTAGTTGAGGCCTGAAATTGGAATCGTAGAGCATATTCAATATCTATCCCATCAGGAGTGTTGAGTATTATACCTGCTCCACTTTCGGTTGCGCAAGAGGATCCATCAACATACAAGTTCCATACGGGGAGATTGTTATCAACCGCTTGGTCTTTCAAAATCCCATGACGGAATGTTTTTCTCCTCGCTTTCTTATACTTCTTGGACATCTCATGTGCTCTGGTGGAAGATTTTGGTAGGTCGACAATGACTTCTCCTGATCCTCCCACTATGTGGGATGCTCAGGACTTTGGTCGACAATATTTCTAGGTCTTGCTCTGCCTGAATTCCCTGTTGCTCGGGAACCTTTGGATAAGTGAATTCGGTAATGAAATCTGCCACATCCTAGCATTTTATGGAATACCTTGGTTCATACATAATATTATACTCCCCCAACTATACTGCCCAATACCTCAATCTCCAAGACTTCTCCGGTTTATGCAAGGCTTGCCTAAGAGGCCTATCAGTGTATACCGCAATTGTATGGGCTTGAAAATAGGTATTTATTCATCTAGATTCCTCAATCAATGCCAACGCTAACTTCTCCAGGCCTGGATATCTGATTTTTGCTCCTCGAAAGGCCTCGCTCGTGTAATAGACTGGCTTTTGAACTCCATTTTCTTCTCGGATCAAGGCAAAACTTACAGCTAATTCAAAGATAGCTAAGTACAAATACAACCTTTCTCCCAAAATTAGTTGGGAGAGTAATGGGGGTGATCCCAAGTACTTTTTTAACACCCAAAAATCCTTTTCACATTAGTCGTTCCATTCAAAGCTGTTTCTAAGCACTTTAAAGAATGGTAGGCACCTGTTAGTAGCTCGGGACACAAATCTATTCAAGGCTGCTACTCAGCCTGTTAGCCTTTATACCTCCTTTTTGGAAGTAGGGGACTTCATTTCATTCAACGCCTTGATTTTTTTTGGATTTGCTATAATTCCCCTCTGGTTTACTATGTACCCAAGGAACATTTCTTCCTGTACACCAAATATGCACTTGGTCGGATTCAGTTTCATCTGATGCTTTTCGAATTGGTCAAAAGTCTGGCTGAGGTCAGCAATGTGGTCGAATGCCTTTTTTCTCTTTGTCAATATTTCATCTACTTATACTTCCATATTCTTTCTTATTTGCTCCTTAAAGACTTTATTCACCAATCTCTGGTGAGTAGCACCTGTATTTTTCAAACCAAATGGCATAACAGTATAGTAATAAGTTCCTCGGAGAGTAATAAAATAAGTGCTTTCCCTGTATTCAGGCTTCATTTTAATCAGTTATAACCAGAGTAATCATCCATGAAACTTAGCATCTCGTGTTCCGATGTAGCATCAACGAGTTGATCAATTCATGGCAAAGGAAAATGGTCATTTGGGCATGCCTTGTTTAAGTCCATGAAACCCACACTCATTCTCCACTTGTTATTTTTCTTCTTGATCATAATGACGTTGGCCAACCAGTCTGGGTATTTCACATCATTAATGAAGTAAGCTTTTTGAAGCTTCTCAACTTCCTCCAGAATAGCTTGGTTCTTCTCGAGACTGAACACCATACGCCTTTGATTCACAGGCTTGGCGTCTTTGCTAACATTGAGCTCATAGCAGAGAAAGTTAGGATCAATCACAGGCATATCTTCGTGACTCCATGTAAACACCTCCTTTCTTTACCTTAGGAAAGTCTCTAACTCCTGTTTAAGAACAGGATCCAGTGTTGTTCCTATTTGAGTAGTCCGCCCTGGCTTATCGTCATCTAAAAGAATGTTCTCCGTTGCTTCCACTATTTAGCCTTTTACCAGTTCTATTTCTTCTCTTGGATCTAAGGTTTCAACCTCATATTCTCTATTAGGCTCAGAGGTGTCCACTTGGTAAGTGGTGGTCTTTCTCTTTATTTCTTCGAAATTTTCTTACTCGACAGATGAGAGTAGTCTCGAGCTGCTTTCTAGTCATCTTTTACCACACCTACCCCAAATTTGGTCGGGAACTTCAAACATTGATGGACTATAGATGGTACAACTTCGAATCTCTTCAATCCTACTCTTCCCATGATCATATTATAGGAAAAATGAACATTTTTATCCATTACAAAAAAAACGTATCTTCTCTTTTTGACTTTCTGGCCATGTACCGATCAACACCTCCAATCTGATTATCCCCGGAGAAAATACCTTTTCTCTAGAAAAACCTATTAGAGGCCTGTGATAAGGTTCCAATTGGCCGAGCTTCAAAACTAGACTGTCAAAGCAAGGATAAAACATGATATCCGTCGAGCTGCCATTATCAACCAACACTCTGGAGACGATTATATCCTCCCTTCTGACTTTGATTACTAAAGGATCATCATGGGGGTGGAGCACCCCTAAAAGGTCATTTTTAGAGAAACCAATCACCAGCTTGTCTTTGTTAGCCGTCCATGGTCGATCTTTTTTGGATAGGTTAATCCTCTGGATATAGGAACAAGCTTGAGCCTCATTAAGGTAAGCTTTCCTTTCAGCAGTATGATCCCCTCCTCCTGCATCTCCACCTTTAATCATTTAATAATCAAAAGATCCAAAATTGACCATGAATACCTCGTGTTCTGGTTTTCTAGGCTTCTTGGGGAGGTCAAGATCATCCTCTTGATCATCTTTATGAGTTCTCTTTTTGGGCTTGCATGGGGACTTCGACCTTTGTCAATCTTTACTATTTTCTACGAATCAATAAACCTGCCTAACTTTCCTCTTCGGATGAGTGCTTCAATCTCATTTTGAAGAGCAAAACAGTGATCTGTCATATGTCCATGATCTCTGTGAAATTTACAGTATTTGGACCTGTCCCTCTTGGCACAAGGTGTTCTTAGGTTTTCAGGCCAACGTACCGTGACACCCCGACTAATTAAATACCGGGTAGCTACTCCTTTATTAAATTAATACAAAATGCCAAGTTGGTTCAGTTCATAGCATCACTGTCGAAAATATTTTAATATTACTAACCACCTAGTATTTAAAAAGTAGGTTGTCCATTTTAATTAAAATCGATTAACATGCAATAAATGAATTATGAAAAGTTAACATAACTAACAATATAGTCACAATAGAATAACCATCCATTAAATAATGAGTCTGGAGGAAAACTCCTCACAACATACCGAATTCCGAAATAAATAAATACAAAGTCCGCATCACTAAAATTAATTACAACCCCAAAGTTTGAAATAACTGAATAAGTAAGATGTCTCTAAAAGGAATGGGCAACATGCCCAACAAATGATAAAAACTGATAATGGAGTCAAGATCGAAGATGGAGGCGTCTACTGTCAAGGTCCTGTAACTTCCACAGCTACAGCACGTCACCTGAATAGAACTCCTATGCATGGTGTCCTTGTGGCTAGGCACCTAAAAAGGTTTTTACAAACAAATAGATTTCGAAGCAAACGGGTCAGAGCCCGAATGTGAAAATAATTTAAAAAAAATGCAAGTGTTTAATATCATTAAACAGTGAATATAAAGTACATGATAGTGTGTGCACTCACATGAGTTCCTCACCTCTCAACTAATTGTGCACTCCTATCGTACCCGTACCCATTCTAACTCCCATCTCTAACTAGTCCAATGCTAAATCTGACATTCCTATATGATATCCAATTCAAATCCCAACATTTTCTATTTAATTGAGTATTGTACCTTATTACACAGTGTCCCCACTTTAGTAATTCAATATTATAAATCTTACATTTTCAATTTACAAACCGTTGCTATTACTTATACCCACAATTATTCACGACTATCCATTTCAATCAACAATATATTATTCTCACCGTAAATATACAATACTAGCACCCCGAGGCTAAGCTGCGGTGCTCACATACTCTGCTATCAAATCCCGGTACATCACGTACATGAGGACCACGTATTCTGAATCTCTCAGGAAACGTTTCATTAACAACAATCACAAATAGTGGAGGCGAACGTAGTTCACATCACATGGGGCACGCACATACCTACGCTCCCATGATCAGCAGACTTATTAACTTCTCAATAATCCCTTCTCTGACCTATGTCCTCGAGGTACCAATCTAAATCCCCCCGTAGGCACACAAAGATTAGATGGCCCTAAACGAACGCCAACCTCCCACGATAGCAAGTATGGTAGGTATGTCATACACATATAACTACATATACTAAGCATTCTCACATCTTAGATATTAAAATATTTTCTTAGTGTATACTTCTCGTTCTTATACCAACACTTAGTGTTATACAAATCACTTGTCCCCGGTTTATATGTATTTAATTTATCAATTAATCTCACTTCGTGATTAATTACTCGCTTCCCAATCCACAAATGACATCCGGTTTAAGACTTTATTCTAAGTTTTACTCCTCAATGTACCCCAATCTCCCAACTATACCCACTAGTTAATAAGGAAAGGTTATCTCACCATTTAAATAAGTCTACGGGATACTAGAAATCAATTCAGGCCAAAAAGGCCAATCTGTCAACTCGTTAGAAATCTCGTTCGAACGAGGTCGTTCGAACGAGTTTGTTCGAATGAAGGGCTTCAAACGAAATACCAACTCGTTAGAAGTCATACTGTCATCTCGTTAGAAGTTCGTTCGAACGAGGTCGTTCGAACGACCTGGGCAGGTCTTCTAACGAGATGGCAGTTTCAGCCCAGAAAATCCCAATTCCGTTTTTCTCAATTCTTCTCCCCTCCAAATCCACCCTAAGACCATCCAAATTATGTTTTAACGTATATGTTTCTAATCACCCTAGATCGTTCCTTAACAAATTTAAGGTGTTAAATCTTTACAAAAATTATGGAATTACTATGAATCTTCAAATATATCTCCAAACCCTATGAACATGAACTCCTAATTTTCTTATGTCTAATTACTCATAATAAATCCGTTTTTCAATCATCATATGTAACTACTCAAGCATTAGATCATTCCATTATCATACTACATGCAAATCCTAACCCAAATTCAAAGTTTCTCCAACAATTTTTATGGGTTTTATTCCAAAAATTTTAATAAAAGATGTAAGGACACAAATTTCCAATTGAGTCCATAATATAGTTTTGGCTCAATTCCGGACAAAAATATTTATTCATAGGATAGTATTTAATTGTAATATTCTCAAGCCTATGAAGTGTTTGTTGAAGACATAGCGGCAAAGAGTATAAAGCTTCATCAATATGCCGGTTTGCGTGCCTCGTTTCTATGTCATCAACTATGGTTCCATGCTCCCAAGGTATGAATGCAATTCTATATATATAGGAGCTTGGAACATGTTTTATTGGGTGTTAGGTTTAATAAAAACTGTGTTTTATTTTCAGAAAGAATTAATTAGAACTTTAAAATAAGTTTATAAAGTTTTTCTGGGCTAAAATCGAATTTTCCAAAATTCTGGAAGTTTGTTCGATATGTCGTTCGAACGAGATTGTCGTTCGAACGAGATTGTCGTTCGAACCAGATGTCGTTCGAACGAGTTTGCCAACGAGGTTCTAGTACAGGCCTGTGAAATGTCATTCGATATGTCGTTCAATCGAACCTTCTGTTAGAACGAGATATCCAACGAGATTCTAACGAGTTCAATCTGGAACTACGTTAGAAGTCTCGTTCGAACGAGATTTCGTTCGAACGAAATGTCGTTCGAACGAGATGCCAGGCGGGAACAGTTTTTGGCAGTTTTTTCACCCATTTTCCCACTTAGTTTTTAACCAACTTTTTCAGACTTTAATATGTGCGGGAAGAACATTTTCCAATCTAACTTTTCCTAACTTTTCCATTCCATTCCATCTCTTAGAGAGAGTTTGAGAGCTAAAATTGTTTAAGGAAAATGTTCATGTTTTGAGTGCTATTTTTCAAGAGAAAATATTTTATCACTCTAGTTTTAAACCCATATTGTTTATCCAAGTTCACATATATACATATCAATTGCTTGGAGTTTGGCACCGGTTTATCTCTTCCGTTTCAAAGAGAAGTTTTGGTTTGCTTCTACATCCATCAAAGAAGAAGACGTTTTGTTTGCGATTCTACCCACTTGGAGAAAGGCTCCATGTACGGGTGACGGTGACCATATAAAGTCCTATCGGTGGATTCCGAGACCGCGTTGGTGTTCCAAGGTTATCCGCTAGGAAGAGGTGTCTACAAGAAGAAGCGTCAAGGCTTGAGAGGGATCGAGTCGTGTGTTGTAAGTCATTCTGTCTTGTTCTTGTAATTCCGTATCTAGTAGACTTGTGGCTAGGGCCGTCCGAGGTTGTTTCCCGTCTTGGGTTTTTCCTCGTACATCGCGGCGTAGTGTGATTGATTTATTTTATCTTGCAAAATAACGTAGAACGCATGTTTAGAATAATTCAAGATAAAATTTGGTTTAAATTATCACACTCATTTAATCTGGTGCTAAATTAAATATTGGGTAAAGTTTATTTAATTCAAGTCATTTGCTAAAATTTGGTTTCGCCTAATTTGCTAATATTGATAAATATGACTTAGGCAAATTCTAGGACTTGAATTAATTAATTGGTTTAAGTGAATATATTAATTGTTTAATTTTACTTCACTTGGTTTAATTTTAATTTGTTTAAGAAATTAAAATCTGTTGTGTTAAAGTTGAACCACCACACCGCTTCCGCATCGATTTACATAAAAAGGAAATAATATATTAGAATTGGGGGCCTCGCGCTCCAACAAGTGGTATCAGAGCATTGATCTAGAAAAGCTCTCGCTTTTAGAGTGGTATCAGAGCCGGAGCGCTAAGTTATCGCGTTAAAGATCCATTTTTCGGCTTTTGTGTTTCCTTACCTTTTTAGGTGGTTCAAAGTTGACTCACTCTCAATTTTTGTTTTATATATCTCGATGGGACGTCTTAATGAAAATTTGTCCAATTTTAATGAAAATGAAATTTTTAATTTTTGAGAGGAATTAAATGGGCTTAATAAATGTAACGAAAATTTAAAGGAATTAAATTTGAGATTTGTAAAAAGAATTAAATTTCTTGAAAATGAAAATTCTTGTTTTAAAGATCACATTGAGTCTTTGCAAATATCTCTATCTCAAAAAGATATTTTTCGTGAAAAGCTCATGGACTCATATTCAAATTTTGATATTTTAGAAAAGTCCAAGCAAGAGAGTGAAAGTCGTGAAAAGACTCTTAGGGACAAGTTTGCTCATATTGAGGGAGAGCGTGTTAACCTTCTAGAAATTATTGAAAATTTAAAGAAGGAGTCCCATAATTTTGAGGAGTCTAATTTATTACTTGAGTCCGATATTTTAAAAATGAAAAATGATTTTCAAGACTCTAGTAGTAGTTCTAATGGTTCTAGCACATCATGCTCAAATTCTTCCATTGCTAAAGCTAAAACCATTGTTTGTTTTAGAGGGTCAACTTTGTCCAAGGTCTTTAAAAAGGGTCACACCTTAGGTAACATTCCTCGTGTTTACACATGCTTGCATTATGGTAGGAAATGCCCCCTTAGGTCATTTTGTTTTGATCTTAAAAGAAGTCCAAGGAAATCTTTATCTAGCATTTCATTATTTCCTAATCCCCATCATGTTAAATATAAATCTATATGGGTTAGGAAATCATTATTAAATGCGCTAGATACAAGACTTGTTGATTCTCATTTACTATCACATGAAACCTCCCTTGCTAAATTTAAAGGTTGAATGTGTTAGTGTTTTATGCATACTCTAGCTTTTTGTGCTTCATATTATATATCATTGCTATATGTATGCATGTTTAGTCATTTTCTAGTCATTGCCTTATTTCATATCACATGCTAGAAATTATGACTTGTTTATCTTTTTGTATTATATTTTGTGTTTGAATTAATTGAAAAATATAAAAAGATTTTTGTTTATCATTTGTGTTTTATTTATTTCATTTAAGCTTAATGAAAAATACAAATGATTTTTGTTTATTCTTTTGAGTATATATCTTTATTTTTGGTTAAAAATATCAAAAACTCAAAAAGATTTTATTTTGTGTGTATTTTAGTTTGACACACTTTATGTGGCATATATTTGTGTTTGAATCCCATCTTTTACGCTCCCACATGGCTAGAACTTTTGGTTTAGATTTTCAATCCTTAAAATACTCTTTACCATGTTTTATATGGAGCAGTTGGATTTTGTATTGTTTAAATGGATTCTATTTTTATATGCCTCTTTTCACACATGCACGAGCTCTTTTGAAATCTTAATGTCACGTGTTATATTTGAGCTTTTTGAGGTGTTCTCCTACTAATCTAGTCATCTACATATCTATGACCTAGGAGGACTAGTGCATGTCACAATCCGTTGCACGTGAGCTTTATGAAATAAAAAATTATATATCTAAATGTGCACGGGGAAGGGCTCCGAAAGGATGAATTAAATCCTTTGCGATAGTAAGCCACCGTTTATTGGATCTAAAAGAAATACGTGATCCAAAGGCCTAAAAACAGAATATTTGGCATTAAAAAGAAAACAATTGCTAAGGCCTATGTTTGTTTGATATATTCATTCAAAAGCAAAAGAATATATATGCTTATTGAGGGAGAATTGGATGGTATATCAACGGTTTGCACAATGTCCGTTTATCCTAGTTGTCTTTAATGTCATGACTCTATTTGGTTTGTAGAATCATCATCATGCTAGGCTTGTATGCATTGTGTATGTTTATTCATTGAGTTCAATTTATATTGTCACATGAGGTTATATTCAAATGTGATGAAGTTTGCAATCAATTGAGAACTCCGTGAACATGTTTTAAGTGATTGGGTCTACATTTAATCGTTACTAGTTCACACCCCAACACTTCCGTTTCCATATGACACATTTTTGCCATACGAGTGTGCAAACTTATTGTATTTTGTGTCATGTGTGTGTTTATATCTATATATATATATGCAAGTACTCTATTGGTATATTTCTAGTATATATATATATATGATATTTGTTTGTCTTTGCCTTGCTTTCTAGTCCATCCAAGCTTAAACTTCATTATTGGTATCTATCTTGGATTAGTTATGCTTTTGTTGCTCATGTGCTTTAATGTCTTAACACTTTAAGCTTCAACGTGTTTATTAGTTCTTTATCCTTTGCCTATTCCTGAACAAAAAGGGGGAGAAAATGATAGGGGGAGAAATGGTATCTAATCCTATTATTATCGTATCTTAGTTTGGGGGAGATTTATCTTAGGGGGAGACGTCTTTCTAAATAGGTCATGTGTTTGTTAAAGGGGAAGAATTAATTTAGGGGGAGTAATTTAATTAATTGCATTTACTATTTTGATATTCCCTATGTGTTTGATAGTTTGCTTAAGTGTGCAGGTATTCTTCTAAAGTGGCATCTTTAAATGGCAAAGCGTTAATCCTTGGGTTGAGTCAAGTTTGGGTGGGTTATGTTTTGAGTCTAGTAGAGCTTGACGGCCCTTTAGGATTTTTGTTTGGTTTTTGTCCCAGAATAGCCAAAGGGGGAGATTTGTAAGGACACAAATTTCCAATTGAGTCCATAATATAGTTTTGGCTCAATTCCGGACAAAAACATTTATTCATAGGATATTATTTAATTGTAATATTCTCAAGCCTATGAAGTGTTTGTTGAAGACATAGCGGCAAAGAGTATAAAGCTTCATCAATATGCCGGTTTGCGTGCCTCGTTTCTATGTCATCAACTATGGTTCCATGCTCCCAAGGTATGAATGCAATTCTATCTATATAGGAGCTTGGAACATGTTTTATTGGGTGTTAGGTTTAATAAAAACTGTGTTTTATTTTCAGAAAGAATTAATTAGAACTTTAAAATAAGTTTATAAAGTTTTTCTGGGCTAAAATCGAATTTTCCAAAATTCTGGAAGTTCGTTCCATATGTCGTTCGAACAAGATTTTCGTTCGAACCAGATGTCGTTCGAACGAGTTTGCCAACGAGGTTCCAGTACAGGCCTGTGAAATGTCGTTCGATATGTCGTTCGAACGAACCTTCTGTTCGGACGAGATATCCAACGAGATTCTAACGAGTTCAATCTAGAACTACGTTAAAAGTCTCGTTCGAACGAGATTTCGTTCGAACGAAACGTCGTTCGAACGAGATGCCAGGCGGGAACAGTTTTTGGCAATTTTTTCACCCACTTTCCCACTTAGTTTTTAACCAACTTTTTCAGACTTTAATATGTGCGGGAAGAACATTTTCCAATCTAACTTTTCCTAACTT
The DNA here is from genome assembly GCA_949130495.1 of Sambucus nigra. Taxonomy (NCBI): domain Eukaryota; kingdom Viridiplantae; phylum Streptophyta; class Magnoliopsida; order Dipsacales; family Adoxaceae; genus Sambucus; species Sambucus nigra. The sequence goes on from OX422223.1 coordinate 265,700,015, forward strand.
TTCCATTCCATTCCATCTCTTAGAGAGAGTTTGAGAGCTAAAATTGTTTAAGGAAAATGTTCATGTTTTGAGTGCTATTTTTCAAGAGAAAATATTTTATCACTCTAGTTTTACGCCCATATTGTTTATCCAAGTTCACATATATACATATCAATTGCTTGGAGTTTGGCACCGGTTTATCTCTTCCGTTTCAAAGAGAAGTTTTGGTTTGCTTCTACATCCATCAAAGAAGAAGACGTTTTGTTGCGATTCTACCCACTTGGAGAAAGGCTCCATGTACGGGTGACGGTGACCATATAAAGTCCTATCGGTGGATTCCGAGACCGCAGTGGTGTTCCAAGGTTATTCGCTAGGAAGAGGTGTCTACAAGAAGAAGCGTCAAGGCTTGAGAGGGATCGAGTCGTATGTTGTAAGTCTTTCTGTCTTGTACTTGTAATTTCGTATCTAGTAGATTTGTGGCTAGGGCCGTTCGAGGTTGTTTCTAGTCTTGGGTTTTTCCTCGTACATCGCGGCGTAGTGTGATTGATTTATTTTATCTTGCAAAATAACGTAGAACGCATGTTTAGAATAATTCAAGATAAAATTTGGTTTAAATTATCACACTCATTTAATCTGGTGCTAAATTAAATATTGGGTAAAGTTTATTTAATTCAAGTCATTTGCTAAAATTTGGTTTCGCCTAATTTGCTAATATTGATAAATATGACTTAGGCAAATTCTAGAACTTGAATTAATTAATTGGTTTAAGTGAATATATTAATTGTTTAATTTTACTTCACTTGGTTTAATTTTAATTCGTTTAAGAAATTAAAATTTGTTGTGTTAAAGTTGAACCACCACACCGCTTCCGCATCGATTTATATAAAAAGGAAATAATATATTAGAATTGGGGGCCTCGCGCTCCAACAACTGGTATCAGAGCATTGATCTAGAAAAGCTCTCGCTTTCAAAAGATAATTCCTACACTAAGCATGGAAGACATATTCAATGCATTAAAAATACCAAATCACTTGCCTTAGATTGTTCTTCAGAATTTGATGTTGAAGGTTGAAGGTTGATCTCTCCCCTTTCTCTACAGATTTTCTCCCAAGGTTGAAGATGGTGGTTATGGGTTTTCTCTTGGGAACCTCTTCCAACTCTTCCTATAACTCCCGTAGCCCTCTAACTTGTCAAATGCTGGTAATGGGCTTAGTGGGTTACTAATAATGTATAATTAATTCTTAAAATTCGTAGGCTTTAATTACCAAAATTTCAAAATTACCAAAATACCCTTTTAAGTTGTCGGTATGGCCCAAAAATGCCCTAGGACCCAAACTAAACCCCCGGCTAGTGTTTTCTGACTATTTCGACCCTTTCGGACTCGTTGGCGCACTCAGAATGACCATTCGGTTGATAAAAATAAATTTTAATTTTTCTTAATTCAAATAAATTACATTTTTGACGCGACTGACACGCGCGTCCCAACTAAATTTTCCAAATTGTCGTATTTCAGTCTCGCGACAATTTTTATATTTCCAATATTCATATATTGCCATATATACACAACATAATCAAATACCAACTCACATCTCGTTAGTATTTATATCCGGATTAATTCTCAATTAATTCACATTTAATTTAATTAATCCCTTTAATAAATACCAATAAAAATACGGGGTATTACATACTTCCCCCCTAATAACAGAATTTCAACCCGAAATTCGGAACTAATAGGTACCTGGTAAAAACAACTCTGGATAACGTTCGCGCATCTCATCCTCGCGCTCCCATGTGGACTCCTCAGCATTATGATGCCACTACTGAACACGTACTAACGGTACTATCTTTGACCGCAGTTTCCGCTCGCTTCGGTCCAAAATAGCAATCGGCCCCTCCTCGTAGGAACTATCGAGCTGGAGATCGATGTCCTCCAAAGCAATGTGAGTATGGGCCAAATCATCCCTAAGATATTTCCTTAGCGAGGAAATATGGAACACATCATGAATCCTATGCAAGTGCTCCGGTAACCCAAGTTTATACGCAACTGGCCCAATCCGCTCGATTATAGGAAAAGGTCCCACATATTTCGGTGTCAGTTTCCCCTTCTTCCCAAAACGCATAATCCCCTTCATAGGGGATACTCTGAGTAAAACCTGGTCTCCCACTTTGAATTCTCTGAAGAATCTCTTGGCATCAGCATAGCTCTTCTGTCGGTCCTGAGCTACCCGAATGCAACTCCGTATCAATTATATCCTTTCCGACGTGTCCTGAATCACTTTCGGCCCAAGGAGTTTGTTATCCCCCACCTCTAACCAACATGCTGGGGAACGACAAGGTCTACCGTACAACGCCTCAAATGGATCCATGCCAATGGTGAAATGGTAGGAGTTATTAAAAGCAAACTCCACCAGTGGAAGGTACTGCTCCCATCCACCTCCAAAGTCTATGATGCACATACGCAGCATGTCCTCCAACATCTGATTTGTACGCTCGGTCTGCCCATCGGTCTGCGGGTGATAAGTCGTACTCAACCGCAATTCAGTGCCCATGGCCTCCTGGAAACTCTCCCAAAACCGTGAAACAAATATCTTATCTCGGTCAGACACGATATTTAGGGTCACACCATGGAGTCTCACTATTTCCGTAATAAAAATCTGGGCATACTGTCCCGTAGTGTATTTGTCCTTACGGGTAGAAAATGAGCCACTTTGGTCAAACGGTCAACAATTACCCAAATGGAGTCGTGACCCCTCTGTGACGTAGGTAACCCCGTGATAAAGTCCATGGATATGCTCTCCCATATCCATGTCGGAACCTCTAATGGCTATAGAAGTCCTGCCGGTCTCTGATGATCCACTTTCACCAACTGACAAGTGGAGCATTTAGAAACAAACACGACAATATCTCTCTTCATCCCGCTCCACCAATACTGACGTCTCATGTCTTGGTACATTTTGTCCCCACCAGGGTGTACCACGAACCGTGAGCCGTGCGATTCTGCCATTACCTCGTGTCCTAAGTCTTCCCCTTCCGAAACGACTAGTCTCCCATTGAAGCGTAATCCCCCGTCTGAGCTAACGTATAGGACTCGGCTCCCTATGCTAGTAATCGAACTATCTGCTCCAGACAGAATGAGTCATTTGGATATGCCTTTACCACTTTCGTAACAATCTGCGGTGTAACAGTCATCACAGACATGAACGATCGGGCTACTGCATCCTGGTGTCCCAACTCCCTCCATTTTGCTTTCCACACCACGGCCACCTCATTTACTGGCCTATGGCTCAACGCGTCTGCTACCACGTTAGCCTTCCTCAGGTGATATTGGATATCAAACTGATAATCCTTTACAAACTCAAGCCACCGTCGTTGTCGCATATTCAACTCCTTCTGCGTGAAGAGGTACTGTAGAGACTTGTGATCCGTGAACAATCGAAATTTCTCCCCCAGGAGGTAATGTCTCCAAATTCGAAGGGCAAATACAACTTCCGCTAACTCCAAGTCATGGGTGGGGTAATTCTTCTCGTGAGTCTTAAGCTTACGGGAAGCATAAGCTATGGCCTTACTCTCCTGCTGCAGCACACCTCCGAGTCCTTGTAAGGACGCATCGGTGTAGACTAGATACTCAACTCCCGGTCTGGGCAATGCTAACACAGGTGTTGAGGTCAACTTATCCTTCAACTCATCGAATGCCAACTGACAGCCATCGCTCCAAATAAATGGCACACCTTTGTGAGCCAGATGTGTCAAAGGACCCACTATCTTTGAGAAACCCTGAATAAACCTCCTGTAGTATCCTGCTAGGCCCAAGAAACTACGGATCTCAGTCGGCATCGTGGGATGTCCCCACTCCCTCACCGCGGATACCTTCCCCGGATCAACAGATATCCCCCGGTCTGAAATGATATGTCCCAAAAACTGAACCTCCTTCAGCCAAAACCCACACTTCTCATACTTTGCGTACAACTCGTTCTGACGTAGCGCCTGCAGAACCTGTCTCAAATGCTCGGCGTGCTCCTCTTCTGTATGGGAGTAAACCAGAATGTCATCAATAAAGATAATGACGAACTGATCTAGGAACTCTCTGAACACCCTATTCATCAAGTCCATAAACATGGCTGGAGCGTTGGTCATGCCAAAAGTCATAACCCGAAACTCGTAGGAACCATATCTTGTCAAGAAAGCAGTCTTCGAGATGTCCTATTCCCTGATACGCAACTGGTGGTATCCTGATCGCAAATCAATCTTTGAGAAGAAAGAAGCTCCTCTCAGTTGGTGAATAAGTCATCGATTCGGGGCAACGGATACTTATTCCGTATCGTGACCTTATTAAACTCTCGGTAATCTACACATAACTTCAATGATCCATACCTCTTCTTTACGAACAACACAGGGGCACCCCACGGCGAAGCAGTCCTCCGGATAAACCCCTAACCCAACAAATGCTCAATCTGATCCCGTAACTCTCTCATCTCTGCTGGAGCCATACGGTAAGGTGCGCGGGCAATAGGGCGAGTGACCGGCGTCAAGTCGATCACAAAATCTATCTCTCTACTCGAAGGTAGTCCAGGTATATCCGGAAATACATCGGCAAACTTCCTAACAACTGGAATCGCATCAAGTGGTATCACCACTTCCTTAGAGGTCTCCTCCTCTATATAGTACAAGTGAGTGGACGATCCTCCCTCAGGGCGAGGCATCGCCACTAAAAACATCTCCTGCCCGGGAATGGCAAAGATAATACTCCTAATGAAACAGTCAATCATGGCTCGGTACGCAACTAGCCAATCCATACCAATAATGGCATCATACTCAGTCATCTCTAACACTAACATATCGGCGGGTAAAGTAAACCTCCCGATCTCTATACCCACACCTCTACAAATAAGGGAAATCACGGAACCCCTACTCAACGTCGAATCTACACAAGTAACCGTGCTCTCGGCGGTGTCTAATAACCAAAGAGAGCATGCGAATATCATGGCAATGAAACAATGTGTGGCCCCCGTATCAAATAAAATACGTCCCATAGTCCCCTGAATAGAGAACATACCCTCAATGGCCGGTGGATCCTGTGGGGCTGCGGCATGCTGAAGTTGATACACTCTCCCATACAGAAGTTATCCCTGCTAAACTGGGACTACTGGAATGGGTGGTAATGCTGCCATTTGTGGTGGTGCTGGGAGGGCGGCGGGAAACATAGGCCTCTGTGGCTCGTGTCGAGCACCCTCCTGCTACTGCGGTGGGGCCATGCCCCTGTCAGGACAATCCTAGCATTTGTGGCCCGTCTTGCCACAAATAAAACACTTCCCCGGGAAGTTTCCCCCTCTCTGTCCCTACTGCCCCCGGCCCTGATGGCCGTTACCATTCCTACCTTGGCCTTGCTGGCCCTGCTGAAACTGTTGCTGTTGACCATTCTGACCTTGTTGGCCCTGATGGCCCTGTCTGAAACCTCCTTATCCACTTCTGAAACCCCTAGATCTGAATCTCTTAGAATCCCCCTATTGGGAACCCTGGTCACCCTGCCTGTGCTGTCCCTGAGCAGATTATGCCCCGCTGGCACCATTTCCCCCGGTCCTGCCCTGATGGCTGGACTCTCCTGATCTCTTACTCTCAGTCATGTGAAAGAGGTGATCCTGGCAGTGAAGTAATGCAGCGTTAACCATATCAGAATAAGTGGCCAACGAGAGATTACACAACAAGTGTTGACGGATCCTCCAAGTCAATCCATCCGTGAACTTCTGAATCTTCTTCTCCTCAGTCGGTATCTCATCCGGAACAATGTTTAAGAGATTGGTAAATTCATCCTCATACTCGGCTACAGTCTTTCCCTCCTGCTTGAGGTTCATCAATTTCCACCTCATTTCCGTGTGAACAGCTGACGGAAAATATTTGCGGTCGAACCGCACCCAGAACTCCTGTATAGTGAGGGTGTCCCTCTCCTCTGTGGTGGAAATGGACTCCCACCACTGCAGTGCAGATCCTACTAGCTTGAAAGTAGCCAGTATCTGCTTATAAACATCTGTGCACTCGTACATCCTTAAGTGCCTCTAAATATCCTTCCTCCACTGACTGGATACCACAACATCGGAGCTACCTACAAACTTCGGAGGGTGTGCTTTCTGGAAAGTATTACGGACGCGTTCCCAAGCAGACGGGAATTCATGAGCCTGAACTGGCGCAACTACCGGCGCCTGGGGTGGTGCCTGCTGTACAATGGCTAGGGCGGCATTTACCTCTTGGCTACAATAACTGCAACTTCTGCGGCATTCATAGTGCCCTGAACTGGTGCAGGCTATGGCTGTGGCTGTGCATCCCTAGGAACTCGCTGCGCACGTCGTGGAGGCATCTGAAATGAGAGTAAAGTCTTATAATTTTGCAGTTATTAACTCAAAATAGCTGGAGAGCGAAGCATACTCAAAAGAATACAACAGTCCTAAAATAAAGGGCTCTACATCAAAGAAAGCTCAGCGGAAACATAACAATCCGTACAGATCTTAAGGACACTAGAACCTGGCTCTGATACCACCTGTCACACCTCGACTAATTAAATACCGGGTAGCTACTCCTTTATTAAATTAATACAAAATGCCAAGTTGGTTCAGTTCATAGCATCACTGTCAAAAATATTTTAATATTACTAACCACCTAGTATTTAAAAAGTTGGTTGTCCATTTTAATTAAAACCGATTAACATGCAATAAATGAATTATTAAAGGTTAACATTACCAACAATATAGTCACAATAGAATAACCATCCATTAAATAATGAGTCTGGAGGAAAACTCCTCACAATATACCGAATTCCGAAATAAATAAATACAAAGTCCGCATCACTAAAATTAATTACAACCCCAAAGTCTGAAATAACTGAATAAGTAAGATGTCTCTAAAAGGAATGGGCAACATGCCCAACAAATGATAAAAACTGATAATGGAGTCAAGATCGAAGATGGAGGCGTCTACTGTCAAGGCCCTGTAACTTCCACAGCTACAGCACGTCACCTGAATAGAACTCCTATGCATGGTGTCCTTGTGGCTGGGCACCTAAAAAGGTTTTTACAAAAAAATAGATTTGGAAGCAAACGGGTCAGAGCCCGAATGTGAAAATAATTTTAAAAAAAATGCAGGTGTTAAATATCATTGAACAGTGAATATAAAGTACATGATAGTGTGTGCACTCACATGAGTTCCTCACCTCTCAACTAATTGTGCACTCCTATCGTACCCGTACCCATTCTAACTCCCATCTCTAACTAGTCCAATGCTAAATCTGACATTCCTATATGATATCCAATTCAAATCCCAACATTTTCTATTTAATTGAGTATTGTACCTTATTACACAGTGTCCCCACTTTAGTAATTCAATATTATAAATCTTACATTTTCAATTTACAAACCGTTGCTATTACTTATACCCACAAATATTCACGACTATCCATTTCAATCAACAGTATATTATTCTCACCATAAATATACAATACTAGCACCCCGAGGCTAAGCTGCGGTGCTCACATACTCTGCTATCAAATCCCGGTACATCACGTACATGAGGACCACGTATTCCGAATCTCTCAGGAAACGTTTCATTAACAACAATCACAAATAGTGGAGGCGAACCTAGTTCACATCACATGGGGCACGCACATACCTACGCACCCATGATTAGCAGACTTATTAACTTCTCAATAAGCCCTTCTCTGACCTATGTCCTCGAGGTACCAATCTAAATCCCCCCCGTAGGCACACAAAGATTAGATGGCCCTAAACGAACGCCAACCTCCCACGATAGCAAGTATGGTAGGTATGTCATACACATATAACTACATATACTAAGCATTCTCACATCTTAGATATTAAAATATTTTATTAGTGTATACTTCTCGTTCTTATACCAACAATTAGTGTTATACAAATCACATGTCCCCAGTTTATATGTATTTAATTTATCGATTAATCTCACTTCATGATTAATTACTCGCTTCCCAATCCACAAATGACATTCGGTTTAAGACTTTATTCTAAGTTTTACTCCTCAATGTACCCCAATCTCCCAACTATACCCACTAGTTAATAAGGAAAGGTTATCTCACCATTTAAATAAGTCTACGGGATACTAGAAATCAATTCAGGCCAAAAAGGCCAATCTGTCAACTCGTTAGAAATCTCGTTCGAACGAGGTCGTTCGAACGAAGGGCTTCAAACGAAATACCAACTCGTTAGAAGTCATACTTTCATCTCGTTAGAAGTTCGTTCGAACAAGGTCATTCGAACGACCTGGGCAGGTCTTCTAACGAGATGGCAGTTTCAGCCCAGAAAATCCCAATTCCGTTTTTCTCAATTCTTCTCCCCTCCAAATCCACCCTAAGACCATCCAAATTATGTTTTAACGTATATAAACCATTTCTAATCACCCTAGATCGTTCCTTAACATATTTAAGGTGTTAAATCTTTACAAAAATCATGGAATTACTATGAATCTTCAAATATATCTCCAAACCCTATGAACATGAACTCCTAATTTTCTTATGTCTAATTACTCATCATAAATCCGTTTTTAAATCATCATATGTTACTACTCAAGCATTAGATCATTCTATTATCATACTACATGCAAATCCTAACCCAAATTCAAAGTTTCTCCAACAATTTTCATGGGTTTTCTTCCAAAAATTTCAATAAAAGATAATTCCTACACTAAGCATGGAAGACATATTCAATGCGTTAAAAATACTAAATCACTTGCCTTAGATTGTTCTTCAGAATTTGATGTTGAAGGTTGAAGTTTGATCTCTCCCCTTTCTCTACAGATTTTCTCCCAAGGTTGAAGATGGTGGTTATGGGTTTTCTCTTGGGAACCTCTTCCAACTCTTCCTATAACTCCTGTAGCCCTCTAACTTGTCAAATGCTGGTAATGGGCTTAGTGGGATACTAATAATGTATAATTAATTCTTAAAATTCGTAGGCTTTAATTCCCAAAATTTCAAAATTACCAAAATACCCTTTTAAGTTGCCGGTATGGCCCAAAAATGCCCCGGGACCCAAACTAAACCCCCGGCTAGTGTTTTCTGACTATTTTGACCCTTTCGGACTCGTTGGCGCACTCAGAATGACCATTCGGTTGATAAAAATAAAATTTACTTTTTTTAAATTCAAATAAATTACATTTCTGACGCGACTGACACGCGCGTCCCAACTAAATTTTCCAAATTGTCGTATTTCAGTCTCCCAACAATTTTAATATTTCCAATATTCATATATTGCCATATATACACAAGGTAATCAAATACCAACTCATATTTCATTAGTATTTATATCCAGATTAATTCTCAATTAATTCACATTTAATTTAATTAATCCCTTTAATAAATACCAATAAAAATACGAGGTATTACATACTTCCCCCCTAATAACAGAATTTCATCCCGAAATTCGGAACTAAAAGGTACCTGGTAAAAACAACTCTGGATAACGTTCGCGCATCTCATCCTCGCACTCCCATGTGGACTCCTCAGCATTATGATGCCGCCACTGAACACGTACTAACGGTACTATCTTTGATCGCAGTTTCCGCTCGCTTCAGTCCAAAATAACAATCGACCCCTCCTCATAGGAACTATCGGGCTGGAGATCGATGTCCTCCAAAGAAATGTGAGTATGGGTCAAATCATCCCTAAGATATTTCCTTAGCGAGGAAATATGGAACACATCATGAATCCTATGCAAGTGCTCCGGTAACCCAAGTCTATACGCAACTGGCCCAATCCGCTCGATTATAGGAAAAGGTCCCACATATCTCGGTGCCAGTTTCCCCTTCTTCCCAAAACGCATAATCCCCTTCATAGGAGATACTCTGAGTAAAACCTGGTCCCCCACTTTGAATTTTCTGAAGAATCTCTTGGCATCAGCATAGCTCTTCTGCCGGTCCTGAGCTACCCGAATACGACTCCGTATCAATATTATCCTTGCCGATGTGTCCTGAATCACTTTCGGCCCAAGGAGTTTGTTATCCCCCACCTCTAACCAACATGCTGGGGAACGACAAGGTCTACCGTACAACGCCTCAAATGGAGCCATGCCAATGGTGAACTGGTAGGAGTTATTATAAGCAAACTCCACCAGTGGAGGGTACTGCTCCCATCCACCCCCAAAGTCTATGATGCACATACGCAACATGTCCTCCAACATCCGATTTGTACGCTAGGTCTGCCCATCGGTCTGCGGGTGATAAGCCGTACTCAACCGCAATTCAGTGACCATGGCCTCCTGGAAACTCTCCCAAAATCGTGAAACAAATATCTTATCTCGGTCAGACACGATATTTAGGGGCACACCATGGAGTCTCACTATTTCCGCAATAAAAATCTGGGCATACTGTCACGTAGTGTAGTCTGTCCTTACGGGTAGAAAATGAGCCACTTTGGTCAAACGGTCCACAATTACCCAAATGGAGTCGTGACCCCTCTATGACGTAGGTAAGCCCGTGATAAAGTCCATGGATATGCTCTCCCATATCCATGTCGGAACCTCTAATGGTTGTAGAAGTCCTGCCGGTCTCTGATGATCCACTTTCACCAACTGACAAGTGGCTCATTTAGAAACAAACACGGCAATATCTCTCTTCATCCCGCTCCACCAATACTGACGTCTCATGTCTTGGTACATTTTGTCCCCACCAGGGTGTACCGCGAACCGTGAGCCGTGCGATTCTGCCATTACCTCGTGTCCTAAGTCTTCCCCTTCCGAAACGACTAGGCTCCCATTGAAGCGTAATCCCCCGTCTGAGCTAACGGTATAGGACTCGTCTCCCTCTGCTAGTAATCGAACTATCTGCTCCTGACAGAATGAGTCATTTGCATGTGCCTTTACCACTTTCGTAACAATCTGCGGTGTAACAGTCATCACAGACATGAACGATCGGGCTACTGCATCCTGGTGTCCCAACTCCCTCCATTTTGCTTTCCACACCGCGGCCACCTCATTTACTGGCCTACGGCTCAACGCGTCTTCTACCACGTTAGCCTTCCCCGGGTGATAATAGATATCAAACTGATAATCCTTCACAAACTCAAGCCACCATCGTTGTCGCATATTCAACTCCATCTGCGTGAAGAGGTACTGTAGAGACTTGTGATCCATGAACAATCGAAATTTCTCCCCCAGGAGGTAATGTCTCCAAATCCGAAGGGAAAATACAACTGCCGTTAACTTCAAGTCATGGGTGGGGTAATTCTTCTCGTGAGGCTTAAGCTTACGGGAAGCATAAGCTATGGCCTGACTCTCCTACTGCAGCACACCTTCGAGTCCTTGTAAGGACGCATCGGTGTAGACTAGATACTCAACTCCCGGTCTGGGCAGTGCTAACACAGGTGTTGAGGTCAACTTATCCTTTAACTCATCGAATGCCAACTGACAGGCATCGCTCCAAATAAATGGCACACCTTTGCGAGCCAGATGTGTCAAAGGACCCGCTATCTTTGAGAATCCCTGAATAAACCTCCTGTAGTATCCTGCTAGGCCCAAGAAATTACGGATCTCAGTCGGCATCGTGGGATGTCCCCACTCCCTCACCGCGAATACCTTCCCCGGATCAACAGATATCCCCCGGTCTGAAATGATATGTCCCAAAAACTGAACCTCCTTCAGCCAAAACCCACACTTCTCATACTTTGCGTACAACTCGTTCTGACGTAGCGCCTGCAGAACCTGTCTCAAATGCTCGGCGTGCTCCTCTTCTGTATGGGAGTAAACCAGAATGTCATCAATAAAGATAATGACGAACTGATCTAGGAACTCTCTGAACACCCTATTCATCAAGTCCATAAACATGGCTGGAGCGTTGGTCATGCCAAAAGGCATAACCCGAAACTCGTAGGAACCATATCTCGTCAAGAAAGCAGTCTTCGAGACGTCCTGTTCCCTGATACGCAACTGGTGGTATCCTGATCGCAAATCAATCTTTGAGAAGGAAGAAGCTCCTCTCAGCTGGTCGAATAAGTCATCGATTCGGGGCAACGGATACTTATTCCGTATCGTGACCTTATTAAACTCTTGATAATCTACACATAACTTCAATGATCCATCCCTCTTCTTTACGAACAACACAGGGGCACCCCACGACGAAGTAGTCCTCCGAATAAACCCCTGACCCAACCACTGCTCAATCTGATCCCGTAACTCTCTCATCTCTGCTGGAGCCATACGGTAAGGTGCGCGGGCAATAGGGCGAGTGCCCGGCGTCAAGTCGATCACAAAATCTATCTCTCTACTCGGAGGCGTGACACCCCGCCTAATTATATACCGGGCGATCACTCCTTTATTAAATTAAAATCAAGGTGAACAGTTGGTTCATTCTTAGCATCACTGTCGTAAAAACACTTTTCCAATTTAAGCACCCTAAATAATTAAGCTAAGTGTCAAAACCATTTTCATACATACTTTTCAAATTTTATTTAAAGAAAAATCATTTGTTTTATTAACAACATTCAATAAGTAAGAAGTCACTCCACATTAAATTCTGCAACATAATCCAATTAATTTAATACATTCGTCAATCGAATGTCAACATACGAAATCTAAAGTCACACATCCAAACTGAATAAATCCCATAGTAACAATACTGGAAATAACTGAAATACAAATGTCCAATAACAACGGAATAATGGAAAGAGCTACACATGCCCAACTAGATGAAAGTACTAAGAGTGGATCCGAATGAACGAAGTCGTCTAATCAAGAGACCTGCAACTCCCACTTAAGCTGCAGCGTGTTCCTTCCAAGAGATCCTAAGCAAGACGCCCCTGTGGCTGGGCACCTGTGATACATACATATATATACAAGAGAGAGAGAGAGAGAGAAACACAGGTCAGAGCCCGAAAGTGTGTTTGATTTAAAATACGTTTAGCAATTATTTAAATTGATACAGGCCAATGCAACAACATATTAGTGCGACACTCTCTTGAGAAATTCTCACCTCTCTTCTAATATGCACACCTATCGCACTAACCTTCCCAACGGTTTGTCTTATCATTTATCTCACTAATCTTTCCAATGATTTAACTTATCTTAGATCACTCGTAAGATTCAAATTTAACGATTCAATTGTTTGAAAAGAATATTTCAATTAGTAACCGAAGTTCTCATTTTGACTTTATTAATCAATAAAGCTTTCCAATTTCATATTATACTTTCTCAAAACAAGTATTTACAATTTGAGTCATCAACCATGTCCTATATATCAAATCACAGTAGGCAGTTCCAGATTTCATAATTTCATATATATATATATTAACTACTCAAAAATATATATATATCAAAACAGCACCCCACATAATAACTATGGTGCGGGCATACTCTACTATCCAAACCTCATATCACTCACATTAAGGGGAATACAAATTCGGAATCACTCTCGAATTGTATTAACACATACTCAAACAATATTGAGACGAAGTACAGATTCCAAGTCCCTTAGGACCGTCTGAACTATCACTGCGATAGCCTGTACCAAGGATACCTATACACAAAAAAAATGAGGCGAAGCATAGATTCCAAGTCTCTAAGAGGAAAGCACATACCCGCATCTCTTAGGACCGTCTGAACTATCATTCCGATAGCCTGTACCAAGGATATCTATTTTCTAGGGTACAAGTCAATATCCCTCATAAAGGTCCCATCGAGATAAGACTGTCCCAGCGCGGAAACCTCAGGGATAGCAAGTAGCGTGGGCATGATTTTCACACATAGATTGTATATGCATACACAATCATATAACTATACTAATATTTCCATATCAATAATGGGTAAATTCTCAATTCCCATAATTATGACATTCGCATTTATTTCACATTATATAGTTATCACGTATAGCCATTCACATCTTACTTTAATTTGAGGAACTTTTCCACTTAATATATAACGCTTCATGGATTCTATCCTCCCAATTATAAAATTCAGTAGGTATACACATTTGTCCCAAAGTAACTCTCTTACGTGTCTCTCTCTTTAAGTCATAAATTTACCGACCCTTATGTAATTCTCCCAAAATACAATTTTTGCCCGACATCAAGGGTCCAAAGATCTATTCACATGTCCTACTGGTCTTCCCTATCTCCCAAAACCTTTTATTAAGGATGCCCAAGAATTATCTCACAATAAATTGAATTTAACTCATTTAAAAAGGGAAATAGGAGTCTTCCAGGAGGGGTCGATCGATCGAGGTTTGGGGCTCGATCGATCGAACCTCCGATCGATCGAAGCTCTGGGCTCGATCGATCGATCAAACAGGTCTGCGAAAACTGCAGAATTGCAGTTACGGGTTTCCTCTACTAACATCAACAAATTCCATCTTTTCTAATCCCAATCGACCCAGAATTGATACTACTAACCCTATATCATCATAATAGGTATTTTCAACGTAAAGCATGTGGATTTCTGTCATTTAATCATGGATTAACAGCCCCAATTTCATACAAAATCTCAAGAACCCTAAAATTCTCTTAAACATGGTTCAAACAATTATTTCCAGAATTCTCTTCTTATACACATCATAATTTCGTGGTTTAAATTCCTCTACATGGCAAGGGTCTCCAGAATTATCAATTAGACCAATACTACATGGATTTTCCAATCATAAATCGAGTTTTCTTCCATTAAAACTCATCTTAATTACTCCTAAACTAATATGAAAGATGCATCAATGAAATAAGCAAGATAAACACTTGCCTGGGATTTTCAGAGGTCTGGTTTGGTGCCGAATTCGGTATGGTTGTATTCCCCGTCTCGCGATCTACGCGTTGGTGGTGGCGGCGGTGCAAACCGTTGAGTTTTGGGCCTTGAATTTGCCTTGAGAGCTCTCTCCTTCCTCTCCTATGGCCGTCACTTGTGTTTAGAGTTTCTAACCCTAGAAGGTAACCTAGGTATCTGATATAACTCCTCTATTTTTCGTGGGTTTAATTACCCAAAAATGTAAAATGACCAAAATGCCCTCCCGGGTTACTAATTAGGCCTAAAAACGCCCCGAGACCCAAACTAAACTCCCGGGTACACTTTTCTGACTATCTCGACCCTTCCGGACGTGTTGGCGCACTCAAAATGACCATCCGAACAACTTATAAAATATTCACTTTTATTAATTCACATTTAGTCCCGACACGACACAGGCGCGTCCCGACTTAAATTTCCAAAATTGCCATTTTATTCACACGTGACAATATTATAAAAATAAATCTTATATATTACTATACTCATCCAGTAATATGCAACAAATAACAAATTTCCAATAATTACTAACTCTCGTCACGCTAGTAAATATTTAAAGCAACATTCCGGATTAAAATTAAATTAATTTATCTCAATTAAATTTAATAAATCCCATAATTTAAAGGTTATAAAAATATGGGGTATTACATGAGGTAGTCCAGGTATATCCTGAAATACAACGGCAAACTCCCTAACAACTGGAATCGCATCAAGTGGTATCACCACTTCCTTAGAGGTCTCCTTCTCTATATAGTTTAAGTGAGTGGACGATCCTCCCTCAGGGTGAGGCATCGCCACTAAAAACATCTCCTGCCCGGGAATGACAAAGATAATACTCCTACTGAAACAGTCAATCATGGCTCGGTACGCAACTAGCCAATCCATACCAATAATGGCATCATACTCAGTCATCTCTAACACTAACATATCCGCGGGTAAAGTAAACCTCCCGATCTCTATACCCACACCTCTACAAATAAGGGAAATCACGGAACCCCTACTCAACGTCGAATCTACACAAGTAACCGTGCTCTCGGCGGTGTCTAATAACCCAAGAGTGCGTGCGAATCTCATGGCAATGAAACAATGTGTGGCCCCCATATCAAATAAAATACGCCCCATAGTCCCCTGAATAGAGAACATACCCTCAATGACCGGTGGATCCTGTGGGGCTGCGGCATGCTGAAGTTGATACACTTTCCCATACTGAAGTTGTCCCTGCTGAACTGGGACTGCTGGAATGGGTGGTAATGCTGCCATCTGTGGCGGTGCTGGGAGGGCGGCGGGAAACATAGGCCTTTGTGGCTCGTGTCGAGCACCCTGCTGCTACTGCGGTGGGGCCCTACCCCTGTCAGGACAATCCTGGCATTTGTGGCCCGTCTTGCCACAAACAAAACACTTCCCCGGGAAGTTTCCCCCTCTCTGTCCCTGCTGCCCCCGGTCCTGAAGGCCGTTACCATTCCTACCTTGGCCTTGCTGGCCCTACTGAAACTGTTGTTGTTGACCATTTTGACCCTGCTGGCCCTAATGGCCCTGTCTGAAACCTCCTTGTCCACTTCTGAAACCCCCAGATCTAAATCTCTTAGAATCCCCCTGTTGGGAACCCTGGTCACCCTACCTGTTCTGTCCCTGAGCAGATTATGCCCCGCTGGCACCATTTTCCCCGGTCCTTCCCTGATGACTGGACTCTCCTGATCTCTTACTCTCAGTCATGTGAAAGCAGTGATCCTGACAGTGAAGTAATGAAGCGTTAACCACACCAGAATAAGTGGCCAACGAGATATTACCCAACAAGTGTTGACGAATCCTCTAAGTCAATCCATCCGTGAACTTCTGAATCTTCTTCTCCTCAGTCGGTATCTCATCCGGAACAATGTTCAAGAGATTGGTAAATTCAGCCTCATACTCGGCTACAGTCTTTCCCTCCTACTTGAGGTTCATCAATTTCCTCCTCATTTCCATGTGAACAGTTGACGGAAAATATTTGCGGTCGAACCGCACCCATAACTCCTGTATAGTGAGGGTGTCCCTCTCCTTTGCGGTGGAAATGGACTCCCACCACTGCAGTGCAGATCCTGCTAGCTTGAAAGTATCCAGTATCTGCTTCGGAACATCTGTGCACTCGTACAACTTTAAGTGCCTCTAAATATCCTTCCTCCACTGACTGGATACCACAACATCGGAGCTACCTGCAAACTCCGGAGGGTGTGCTTTCTGGAAAGCATTACGGACGCGTTCCCAAGCAGATGGGAATTCATGAGCCTGAACTGGCGCAACTACCGGCGCCTGGGGTGGTGCCTGCTGTACAACGGCTAGGGCGACATTTACCTCTTGGCTACAATAGTTGCAACCTCTGCGGCATTCATAGTGCCCTGAACTGGTGCAGGCTGTGGCTCTGGCTGTGCATCCCTAGGAACTCGCTGCGCACGTCGTAGAGGCATCTGAAATGAGAGTAAAGTCTTAAAAGTTCACAGTTATTAACTCAAAATAGCTGGAGAGCGAAGCATACTCACAATAATACAACAGTCCTAAAATATAGGGCTCTACATCAAAGAAAGCTCAGCGGAAACATAACAAGCCGTACAGATCCTAAGGACACTAGAACCTGGCTCTGATACCACCTGTGACACCCCAACTAATTAAATACCGGGTAGCTACTCCTTTATTAAATTAATACAAAATGCCAAGTTGGTTCAGTTCATAGCATCACTGTCAAAAATATTTTAATATTACTAACCACCTAGTATTTAAAAAGTAGGTTGTCCATTTTAATTAAAACCGATTAACATGCAATAAATGAATTATGAAAAGTTAACATAACCAACAAAATAGTCACAATAGAATAACCATCCATTAAATAATGAGTCTGGAGGAAAACTCCTCACAACATACCGAATTCCGAAATAAATAAATACAAAGTCCGCATCACTAAAATTAATTACAACCCCAAAGTCTGAAATAACTGAATAAGTAAGATGTCTCTAAAAGGAATGGGCAACATGCCCAACAAATGATAAAAACTGATAATGGAGTCAAGATCGAAGATGGAGGCGTCTACTGTCAAGGCCCTGTAACTTCCACAGCTACAACACGTCACCTGAATAGAACTCCTATGCATGGTGTCCTTGTGGATGGGCACTTAAAAAGGTTTTTACAAAAAAATAGATTTGGAAGCAAACGGGTCAGAGCCCGAATGTGAAAATAATTTTAAAAAAAATGCAAGTGTTTAATATCATTAAATATTGAATATAAAGTACATGATAGTGTGTGCACTCACATGAGTTCCTCACCTCTTAACTAATTGTGCACTCATATCGTACCCGTACCCATTCTAACTCCCATCTCTAACTAGTCCAATGCTAAATCTGACATTCCTATATGATATCCAATTCAAATCCCAACATTTTCTATTTAATTGAGTATTGTACCTTATTACACAGTGTCCCCACTTTAGTAATTCAATATTATAAATCTTACATTTTCACTTTACAAACCGTTGCTATTACTTATACCCACAATTATTCACGACTATCCATTTCAATCAACAGTATATTATTCTCACCATAAATATGAAATACTAGCACCCCGAGGCTAAGCTGCGGTGCTCACATACTCTGCTATCAAATCCCGGTACATCACGTACATGAGGACCACGTATTCCGAATCTCTCAGGAAACGTTTCATTAACAACAATCACAAATAGTGGAGGCGAACATAGTTCACATCACATGGGGCACGCACATACCTACGCTCCCATGATCATCAGACTTATTAACTTCTCAATAAGCCCTTCTCTGACCTATGCCCTCGAGGTACCAATCTAAATCCCCCCCGTAGGCACACAAAGATTAGATGGCCTTAAACGAACGCCAACCTCCCACGATAGCAAGTATGGTAGGTATGTCATACACATATAACTACATATACTAAGCTTTCTCACATCTTAGATATTAAAATATTTTGTTAGTGTATACTTCTCGTTCTTATACCAACACTTGGTGTTATACAAATCACATGTCCCCGGTTTATATGTATTTAATTTATCGATTAATCTCACTTCGTGATTAATTATTCGCTTCCCAATCCACAAATGACATCCGGTTTAAGACTTTATTCTAAGTTTTACTCCTCAATGTACCCCAATCTCCCAACTATACCCACTAGTTAATAAGGAAAGGTTATCTCACCATTTAAATAAGTCTACGGGATACTAGAAATCAATTCAGGCCAAAAAGGCCATTCTGTCAACTCGTTAGAAATCTCGTTCGAAGGAGGTCGTTCGAATGAGGTCGTTCGAACGAAGGGCTTCAAATGAAATACCAACTCGTTAGAAGTCATACTGTCATCTCGTTAGAAGTTCGTTCGAACGAGGTCGTTCGAACGACCTGGGCAGGTCTTCTAACGAGATGGAAGTTTCAGCCCAGAAAATCCCAATTCCGTTTTTCTCAATTCTTCTCCCCTACAAATCCACCCTAAGACCATCCAAATTATGTTTTAACGTATATAAACCATTTCTAATCACCCTAGATCGTTCCTTAACATATTTAAGGTGTTAAATCTTTACAAAAATCATGGAATTACTATGAATCTTCAAATATATCTCCAAACCCTATGAACATGAACTCCTAATTTTCTTATGTCTAATTACTCATCATAAATCCGTTTTTAAATCATCATATGTAACTACTCAAGCATTATATCATTCCATTATCATACTACATGCAAATCCTAACCCAAATTCAAAGTTTCTCCAACAATTTTCTTGGGTTTTCTTCCAAAAATTTCAATAAAAGATAATTCCTACACTAAGCATGGAAGACATATTCAATGCATTAAAAATACTAAATCACTTGCCTTAGATTGTTCTTCAGAATTTAATATTGAAGGTTGAAGGTTGATCTCTCCCCTTTCTCTACAGATTTTCTCCCAAGGTTGAAGATGGTGGCTATGGGTTTTCTCTTGGGAACCTCTTCCAACTCTTCCTATAACTCTCGTAGCCCTCTAACTTGTCAAATGTTGGTAATGAGCTTAGTGGGTTACTAATAATGTATAATTAATTCTTAAAATTCGTAGGCTTTAATTCCCAAAATTTCAAAATTACCAAAATACCCTTTTAAGTTGTCGGTATGGCCCAAAAATGCCCCGGGACCCAAACTAAACCCCCGGCTAGTGTTTTCTGACTATTTTGACCCTTTCGGACTCGTTGACGCACTCAGAATGACCATTCGGTTGATAAAAATAAAATTTACTTTTTTTTAATTCAAATAAATTACATTTCTAACGCGACTGACACGCGCGTCCCAACTAAATTTCCCAAATTGTCGTATTTCAGTCTCGCGACAATTTTAATATTTCCAATATTCATATATTGCCATATATACACAACATAATCAAATACCAACTCACATCTCATTAGTATTTATATCCGGATTAATTCTCAATTAATTCACATTTAATTTAATTAATCCCTTTAATAAATACCAATAAAAATACGAGGTATTACACGTACATCCTTGTTGTGCTTTACCTCCTCCAAAACATGGTGGATGCCCATTATTAAGGGAGTATAATTGTTGTACCTTTTGAGGCGGTCCATATTCCCTTTTTGCTTTGATTCCCTGTGCTCCTTAGGATCTTTTTGTTGTTTTTATCGGTTTTACTTTCTGTCTTTACCTTTGAGTTTTGCTTGGCTGATATTGCCTCTTCAGCATTCATGATTTTGGCTGCCTTTGCCATCAACTCTGTCATCATCTTCGGAGGATCTTTAGCAAGTGTTTAGTAGAGCTTCTCGGGGAGCAACCCACTCATGAGGGCTACAATGGCTATTTTTCCTTTGTAATCAACGACTTCTAACTTCTCATTGTTGAAACGAGTGATGTAATCTCGGGTACTCTCTCCACCTTTTGCCTTACACTGAGCAAATGAGCTACTTGTTTCACTGGTTTAGCTTCAAAGCAGAAGTTACCAATGAATATCTCGGTAAGCTGATTGAAGCTAGAAAATTGCCCCTGAGGAAGACTGTTATACCAGATCTGAGCAGGTCCTGTCATTGTCCCTGAGAATGTCCTGCATCTCATTTCGTCGGGGACAATATAGATGTCGGTTGTTGCCTGATACTGCTCTATATAAATGATTAGGCATAAATTCTTCCCATTTATCCCCTTAATTTAGAGGCTTATATCGCTCCGCAAAGTGTAATTCGAGTGGATTTATGTTGTTAACGAAAATGTATTTTATCCCTAATTAATTAAATTAGTTTAATTAATGTACATTTTAGTTTAACTTAATATATTGATTTTGATGATTCCAAACATATTTTTATTAAGTTATTCAATAGATATTCCTTATTGTATAATATTTGTTCATATACCATTATATACATATATTTATTTTGTTATATAATATTTGCATTTATGTCAAGTTTTATTTTCACGACTCAACATACCTTGACTTTACACATCGACATATCCGAGTAAAGGTATTCACATATGTTGCACATTTGCAC
Organism: Sambucus nigra; assembly: GCA_949130495.1. Taxonomy (NCBI): domain Eukaryota; kingdom Viridiplantae; phylum Streptophyta; class Magnoliopsida; order Dipsacales; family Adoxaceae; genus Sambucus; species Sambucus nigra. The sequence continues at coordinate 265,721,261 of OX422223.1, forward strand.
TTGACACATTAGGCACACATGCATATTTCTTGATCTATGATTTTTAATTGTGTGACTAATTAATTATGAGCCGAAACATTTTTTAATGAAATTATATTTTTCTTGGAACTAAGTTTTGACACTAAATATTTTTTATATAATAGTTGCAGAATTTTTTTTAAGTTAAAAATATTTTTGATATGATAATTTACATATGCGAGTATAATTTTTTTTGTGGCTTCAAGTTACTTTCTTCATGTAAGCCTTTGTGTATATATTATTTTAGTAACCTTTGCTAGCATTTTGGCAAATGCCAAATGCTGTTAAGTTGACGGTTCTTTGTCTTGAATGGTTATATATATGTGTATGCATGTATGTCCTTTAGTATAGATATATATGTTTACATGTATGATTTTGCTTTTAAAGCTTTTGCATAAGATATCTAACGGAGCTGACACCCCTTTTTTTTACATCTGTGCTGTCAGATTTATAACAGTCAGTAAGGTCACAAGTCAGTTTCATAATTATGGCAGTCCATATCAGTTCAAAATGTTTTATCCGTCAGAAATCCTATTTACATATATATGTTCGTCAAATTGTTTTTTTTTATATATCAGTTCGAGATATATTTATTTGATGTCGCATAGTCACATTTTCCAACGATAATCTCACAGCATTGGGCGAAAAATAAGTTCGGATTTTTTTTTTATATATGAATTCGAGAAAGTTTATTATATATCTGTCAGTCAAAAATTATTAATTTTTTTTATATATACGTATATATCTGTTTGAATTTATTTTGTTTGTCCGAAATATTTTTTACAAAATCTGTTCGAATTTTTTTTATTCAGATTCTTTTTAATCTGATATTTTTTTATATCTGTCCGAAAAATTGTCTTTAAATCTGTCCAAAATCGAATTTTTTTTATATACACTTTAGTTCAAAACGAGTTAATCATGACCAACCAGAAGGCCTTGGGCCCCGCGCTGCTTCCATGCCTTTGTCAGATTATTTCTGCCTACTACTCCACAGGCCTGCAAATGGTTTAACCACACACACTTTGTGTCTAGCCTTAAGGCTACTATTCTTAGGGCTGCAGAATGGTGTTGACTCATTTATGAGCTTTGAAGTTTTTTTTAATTATTGTTTTTGTTGTTTTGTCCGAAGTTCTCTTATATACAAAATCAGTTATATTTTTCATGCGAAAATCTGTTATAAATTTTTATTCGAAATTTTTATATCCGAAATTGTTTTAATGAAAATCTGTTATAAATATTTATCCGAATTCTTTTATATATTCGAAATCTGTTATTTTTTTGACTGAATATTCGAAATTTATTTTTACAATATATTTATGTTCACCTTTCATATATATTTACCTACACATTAGATATTTCTATTTTTGGGTATGTACTAACACTTTTGCAGATCCATATCTACTCATATAAGGATACCAAGAAGATAATAGTGAACATCTCAGATATCAGTCTTGGAAGTCATTTAACGCTGTCACTTCCTCAGCAAAACAGGTGCATTTATTGCACCTCACCATCTCAGCACTTCAGGTGCAATTAATGCTGAAGCTGATGGTGTCTAACAGCTAGTTTTCTCTCAAGAGATACTTAAAGCTTTGAAGCATTTCAGAAAAGTTAAGAAAGAAAATACACATACGAAATATCAAAAAGAGAGCATCCAGAATTTTTTATTCAGCTCCATATACACACAGAAAAGAGAGCAACTCAAACTTGCAATCAGCTCTACAAAGCAATAATTTCAGCATTCTTCCATTCGTTGAAGATCAAGAGAAACAGAGCTCAACAATTCCATTTTGCTATAATCTCAAGAGAAGTTTAAGAGACCAAAAATTAGATTTATTTTTGGTATCTCAACCAAGAAGAAACTCGGACTCATTTTGTATCTTTGGAGAGTTTCAGAAACTGTACATCATTTCTACTCCATTTGTGTAAAATTTGAAGCTTGGGTTTTTAGCTTCGGTGGTTGTACTAGTAGCGGGTTTTTGCTGCTCGGTCGTACAAGAGGTGGTTTGATCCTACCTTCAAGTGGATCAGGACTAGTGAAGCGCGGGAGACGGAAGCTTGCTCTTGGCGCGTGGACGTAGGCCGGGTTTTGGCCGAACCACGTTAAAATACGGTGTCATTTATTTTCAGCATTTTATTTATTTATTTGCTTGTGTGTGAGTGGTTATCTTTATTTTAAGCACTTACACATGCAATTGAATTAATTCTGAAAATTTGATAATTTTATTTTAAGAAAGAAATAATTATTTTCGTAATAATTAATTAAGTCCAGAATATTAATTTTTATTAAATACGAAAATTGTTTATAAATCTATTGGGTCTTATAATCCTGAAATATAACAACTTGTTTAATTTATTGAGAGTATTTATTTGTTATTCTTGATTTGAATCATTTAAGATTTATTCATGATATTAATATAAATTAAAATACGAAAATTGATTATTTATTTATTGTATGTTATAATCTCTGTTTTAAATTGTTTAAATTTAATCGGTAACATTTATTTAATCATTATCGGTTTAATCATTTAAGATTTATTTAATCAGAAATTTGTATTAAGTGTTTTAAATTAAATATTTTCTGAAATTTTAATTTAACCCGAAAAGTTTGTAAAATCTCAATTCACCCCCCCTCTTGAGTATTTTTCTGGGCAACATATGTCATATCATTGTTATTGACAAGTTTCTAATGAGTACACCGAGTTTCGTGTATTTTCCATCTATTTCGTAGGTGTTCGGTGCTTAGGAAGGATCGACAACCTAATACGAGTTCCGTACCAAAAGCTTCAAAGAAATACAAGGAGGAAAAGTTCCTAAAAATATGGGATCGAAATGAAAGGAAAAAAAAAGAACCGATCCCATCCTGGGAAAGCTCCTGTAAAGCACTGCAAAGATGGAACCGAACAGAAGGAGAGGAAAAACGAACCGCTCCTATGCTCGAAGAACTTCCTGTGAAAAGTTAACAAGATGGAACCGAACCAAAGAAGAGAAAAAAGAACTGATCCTATGCTCGAAGAACTTACTATAAAGGCTGTCAAAGATGGAACCGAACCGAACCCTCTTAGTAGGATCGGTTTTGGTTTCAGAAATTCGAACTTATCCACTTGTAAAATTAGAGTCCTCCATGGTTGAAACTCTTAGTGTTCGTAGATTATAAAATGTAAACTCCTCCCAGACATGAGGAGGCTTCTGATTCGTTAGGGAAGCTTTGTAATCAGTTTAGAGAAGATGAACAACAAGAAACCCTAGTTTGCTTCCAGTTTTGCAATTCAAGTAATATTATTTCAATACTTATTTTCATATTTGCAGTAGTTATTTCTATAGTGAGAAATTTCATTCTTCATCACCTTCAAGTGTTCGTAAAAATGTTTTCTTTCATTCAAAAAACGTTTTCTTCTAGTTTTCATATGTCTGGCTAAATTTTCAAGGGTTAGGGTGCATGAACCCCACCCGAAGTAATTCACAATAGTAGAAATAGAAGTTGGAATCAAAACATTAGATGAATTGTATCGTAATTCATACGATACTACTTTATTTCAGCCTTTGCTTGCATACTGTGCGGGCTATGATCCCTCATATGTGTAATACTTAGGAGAAATAAAGATCGAATTTTAATTCAACCTTTGCTTACGTACTGTGCGGGCTACGATCTCTCATATATGTAATACTTAGGAGTATTAAAATATCGAATTTATTTAAAGTTTTAATTCTAAATCTAGTATCTTACGAAGTCAATTACTAGGGTGTGGGAGATTGTAACCCGGCCTATTTTTCTCCATTCGTAGTTATAGTTTTAGTCAAGTCATTCGAAATTCTGCAGTAGAAAAATTGCACTCATAATTTCATTAGTTAATCATTTTCAAAAGTGCATATAGTTGTAGATGTTTCACAAATCAAATCACCTTTTCCTTTTCTTTAGATTCAAAGTCAGGTTTTCTTCGTCTGTCCAACGTCATCACGACCTCGTTCGTCCTATTTCCCTGAGGATCGATACCCGACTTATCGAATTATTACTTGAGCGACCGCTTGCACTTGAGCCTACATAGCACGCACACTAGACACATTTGTGGTCATGTCAATAAAGGACGGGATCAGTTTCCCATCACATTTAGGAGTAACTACGGGAACTTTAAACTTTGAAGGTCTGGAAAAATCCACAATAACTTGTACGAAAGGAGATCCCTTCACAAAGCTTCTCTGCAAAGGGTTCTTGGCCTTAGCCATTTCTCCCAATCTATCTTCTAATCGCTGGATAGAAAGCCTTCCATCCATTATTACTAGTGTCAGATTTGTATATTGCAGCTCTTTCATTCTGACTAACTGTTTGTGCTGAACTCTCCTCCTATGAATGCTGCTCGGTACGAGAAGTTCGTCGGGCATCTGATCTAGATTGGGTTGAACCCTCATGTTGATCGGTTGGTCGTCGAGTATTTCTCGACAATGCCCTATGAACATTTATATTCCCCTGGGTCCCAAACGATCAAAGGGAGATATCCGACTTACCTTTTATAAGGCACTCAATCTTTCAAGAGTAAAAAACTGATCGTCATAGGGCTCTAATGTTCTGAGCGAAGAACTTACTTTTGGGCGATAGGAAGTATCTCTAGTATTTCTGGATTGGCTATGTCTATTGCTTCTTGGAGGTGGTGGTGGCATATTTCCACGAGCAGATAAGGAAGGTGACCTGGCTTGCAGGGTTTGCGTTAACTGCTTCATGGTATCTTACATAGCCTCTTGTCCTCTGGCGAGACTAGCTAAGATTTCAGTCAAATCATTGTTAGTTGGTGGAGCAGAGGGAACAGGTAGGATGCCATCATTCTTGGTACTTGACTCAGGAATATCAGTCATGCTTGATAAATGAATTAGTAAAAACATTTAGAAACACGTTCCCACAAACGACGTTAATATGTTGATGCAAAAACTAGAATAAATCTAATTATTTAAGCACAGATAAATAAGTAAATAAAAGAGACAAGTAAGATTCTTAAAGTGATTTGACTGAAAGGAAAAGCCTATGTCCACTATCTTGTATTGCCTATTAGATTGTATTCCGGTCCCTTTTTCTATAGAGATTATAATATATTTATAGCCCTTTAGGGGGATCAAGAGTCGGATTGTTAAAGGATGGAATGCCTTTATAAATTAGGCATTTACATCAGTACATATTGTTCATAATGTATATGACTGTTGGCACTTTGCTAACCATGTTGGTCGACCTTCCTGCTGTTGGTCGGCATTCCTGGACTTGGTCGGGGATTTATGCTTTGCTGACTATGACTGGTGCCATATTAGATAACACATGCTTATTTCTGATTGGTCCACGTAAGAGGGTGATTTGTGGTATCAACAACCACTATTTTGGAGACTTTGTTTGAATTATAGACTTTCTTTTTATTATAAATTTTATATGAACATTGCCACTGTTTCTTTTCTTAAAACAGGTCTTTCGTTTAAATATGTTATAGACTTTGTATATAGACTTTGAACAGTAGACCTGTCAATGGGTCGTGTCGAGTCGTGTTCGTGTCGGTTTTTATCATGTTCGGGTGTTATCGGGTTCGTGTCTAAATATGTGACTTTTTTATCGTGTGAAAAAACTATATTCAAACTCGACCCATTATCTTAACGTGTCGTGTCGTGTCGTGTTCACTCATTAATACCCATTAAGATAATGAATTATTTTGAATTGTATACAAGTTGACATATTATCTCATTTTTAAACCCAGGTAGACCCATTAATTCATTTACATTACCAAATCTCTCATTTAGTAAACTTCGTTATGATTAAATTAACATTATGCTACATAAATTATTTATAATTCTCAACAATATATCTTATTTACTTAAAATTAATGGGTCATGACGGGTCTTATCAGGTATAAACGAGTGAAATGAGTCAACATTAACTCGACCCATTAACTATCGTGATTTATTGGGTAGACACTGATATGACCCGAACGCAATAATAAGGGTTCACCCATTTACTTATAACTTCATGTCGATCCGTATCGTGTTATCATGTCGTCCCTCATTTTGCCAGATCTATTGAACGACTCTTTGATTATAGACTTTGTATATAGACTTTAAAACATGTTTTTGTTTTGAATACTGTCACTGCTAATGTTGGATATTTTTAACATTTTCATTAGATATTTTAAAATAGGTCACAAATTTGATAAACAATCAAATTAAGGTAGTTAAAAAAATTATATCCGAATCTGGGCAACGGGCGTGGATAAAAAAGTTTCACATTTGACGAGCTTGGAATTATATAATGTGGACCGATTCAGGTCTAGCAGATTTGAAATAACTCAAAATTAGGGGTGGTAAACGGACGGATACGGATCGGATACCATGTTTTTCATATCCGTATCCGCTATCTGGATGCACTATCCATATCCGTATCCGTATCCGCCCGGATAGTTAAAACAACTATCCATATCCATATCCATATCCCCTCGGATACCTCGAATTCGGATAATATCCGTATCCGTTTACATTGTTTAGTCATCGCAAAAAATAACTATTAAATATCCAATCAAATGAAATTCAATCCAAATAAATATATAACAAAATTGGTACCTCCTAACATAAAAAAGTATGGCTTCTATAATAATAATAGCATTCCATAATGATAATATGGATTAAAGTCATCCATACTTTACAACCATGTAAACTTAAAGCCATCCAAAAAAAATTATTGTAGCATTTTATAATAGTAAATATAAATATGCACCTTTTAGATTAAATCAAATTTATTGAGAATAATAATCTCATGGACCTTTTAGTCTTCAAAACATACTGATATTTTTATTCTAATAAGTATACATTTTTATTTTGTATATAATATACATGTTGTTAACTTCAATTCTCATCACAATCAAAACCATCTCTTTATTTTTTTGTTTCTCTCGTACATAAAGAAACTAATGAACAACCACAAGAACAATATATAAATACAGTTATATATTTTTATTTTTAATTTGTATGTACCTGTCGTTGCGAACTTTCTGTTGCAGGAGGATGGGATGCGGGGTGGCAGAGTTGATGCGTAGCGGAGGGTTTGATGAGTAGTGGTGGCGGGGTTGATGAGCAGTGACGGGCTGATGCGGTAGAGGGAGAGGTGGCAAAATGAGGGTTTTTTGTGGAGTGAAATGAGGGTTTCTTTTCTCTTATTCTGTACGAAAGAGAAATGAAATGAAATTATGATTTTTTTTATTTTGAGTGGAGTATATGTTCTTTAGTGGGTGTATGTTGTGTGTGATAGGGTGTGTTGTAACTTTAAGGTAACTCCATGATAATATACCCAATAAAATAATAATACATGGCATTTTATAATATACACAATAAAATAATAACTTTATGATGTTTTTGTTTTGAGTGGAGTATGTGTTTGTTTTGTTTTAGGAAATAAAAAATTAAGTTTTTTTAATATTATTTTATTTGTAATACCAATACTAATATTATTAGTAATATTTTAAACATATGTTTGACGGATACGAATATCCGGTAAAACGAATATCCGTTAAAATAGATACTCCGCATCGGATACGGATTATCCGTGTCGAATACTAGTACTATCCATATCCGTATCCGTTTTGTCGGATATTTTTACAGAGTATCCATATTCGTATCCATTTCCATTTTTTTGGATAAATATCCGCAAATTCGGATTCCGATATCGGACGAACGCGAATTTTCGAATATCCGTTTACAGCGCTAGTTTAATAAAACCGACCCGAGATCCGGTCCAATTCGGCCCATGGTAGGCCAACCCGTAATTTAACAAAGTGGGAATGGGGACAATGTGTGCTTTGGATCGGAAACAAGAAAACATGGCAATTCAGGGGCGGCAGTTGAAGAAGACAATCCTCCGATCAATGAGCAGCTCTGCCGCGGGGCACGAGCACCTCTCCGGCGTTGAATCGAAAGAAGAGCTCCTGAGATCCTACAGAGTGAGTCCCCCAATCAAACCCTGGCCTCAAAAACTGTACCCTAAACGTCTGGTGTCCATGATCAACCGCCAACAGAACCTGGACCTGGCCCTCCAAATCTTCGAGCACGCGGGCAAATTCCACCCAGGCTTCGACCACAATTACGAGACTTACAACGCCATGGTTCACAAACTCGCTCGAGGTCGCGCCTTCGAACCCATGGAAACCCTTCTGACTAACCTCCACCAATCGGCCATCAAATGCGGCGAGAACCTCTTCATCACCGTCATCCGAAACTACGGGTTAGCCAGCCGCCCCAAACACGCCCTCCGCACCTTCCTGCGTATCAACCACTTCCCCGGCGTTCAACGCTCCGTCAGATCACTCAACACCTTACTCAACGCTCTCGTTCAAAACAAACGCTACGACGTCGTCCACGTGTTGTTCAAGAATTGCCGAACCAAGTTCAACGTCCTACCAAATGTCTTCACCTCCAACATTCTACTCAAAGCTTTCTGCAAAAATAACGACATCGAGGGCGCCATTAAGCTTCTTGACCAAATGCCTTCCATGGGAATGGTACCTAATGTGGTCAGCTACACCACTCTATTGGGCGCTTATGTGTCACAAAACGATTTGATTGGTGCTAAGAAGGTGTTCCATGAAATTCTCGACAGAGGGTGGGTTCCCGATGCCACCACGTATACTATATTGATGGATGGATTCTGTAGGCAAGGGAAACTGATTGACGCAATTAAGGTGATGGATGATATGGAGGAGTATAAGGTTGAACCAAATGATGTTACTTATGGGGTCATGATAGAAGCATTTTGTAAACACAACAAATCTGGCCAAGCCCTCAATTTGCTGGAAGATATGTTAGGCAACAAGTACGTACCAAGCTCTGTGCTTTGCTGTAAAGTTATTGATATTTTGTGTGAACAAGGAAAGGTTGCGGATGCTTGTGATTTGTGGAAGAAGCTTTTGAGGAAGAATGTTACCCCTGACAATACCATATCCAGCACACTTATACACTGGTTATGCAAGCAGGATAAAATTTTGGAAGCTAGAAAGCTATTCGATGAGTTTGAAAAGAGTTCAATACCCAGTTTGCTCACGTATAACGCCCTCATTGCAGGAATGTGCCAGAGGGGAGACTTGTGCGAGGCAGGGAGGTTGTGGGATGACATGGTGGACAAGGGGTGTGTTCCTAATGCTTTTACGTATAACATGTTAATAAAGGGATTTTGTAAAGTTAATAATCCAATGGAAGGGATTAGAGTTCTGGAAGAGATGTTGGAGAAAGGCTGTATGCCCAATAGGTTTACTTACTCTATATTGATTCTGGGGCTTTTTAACTCGGGATGTGAAGAACAAGTATTGAGGCTACTTTCCATGGCTGCATCAAGTGGAGTAGGATTTGGTATAGATTCTTTGGGAATTTTCGTACCCAAGTTATGTGCAAATCTTGATAGTGAGGGAGCTATTGCTATTCTTGATAGAATATTGCTGCAAAATGTAACTTAGATAGTTATGGTCTGGATATACAAACCATGGTTGTTAATTTTATGAGATGAGGTTCAAATGTGGATTTCTTTGGTATATTACAAATCATCAAATTGTAAAAGCGACAACTGCAAAAAGCCTAGGAGGGATTTTTGAAAGAAAATTTGGACTTACCGCAGCTTGGTTTTGCTTAGAGGAATCTCGTTTGTTTGAGGTTTCCATATGTGAAGCTTCACCTTTAAGTTCAAATGACACTTGAGGAAGTTGTTGCTTGCCCAATCACAGACCATTTTCGTTTGTTGACTGCTGGAAAGAGTCTGCTCTCCCTCCGTCGTCCACCACTCCATAAATCAAGAATTTTTTGGTTATGTTATTTTATATATTTTACATCTACTACTTGGGAGCTCTATTCTGGCTGGCAGCAGGTGTTTCGGACTTTATTGCATGTATATATGAGCTTCTTAAGTGTATAGCTTAGACATTTCAGAAGTTTTATACGAAGCAAAACCTTTAGGCATTCTCCATTGCTCTTGGCTGAAAGAACATGTGGATGACTCTTGTACAATTTAGTTGCAAATCTAGCATATTTCCCCTGAATTAATGTTTCCAAATAAGACCAACAATGTGGATTCACTGCAGTCACATTGCGCTGTTTGATGCCTCACCCAAGCTATCTTCATTTATGAAGTCCGTCATTTTAAATTCCCTACTTTTTCTTTTCTGCATTTTATTCAGGATTCCTAGCTATTTGTTTGGATATGGATTGAAATTTTATAAGTTATTGGTAATACAATTATGTGTTTGATTAATAAATGGATTTGTAGTAATCCCATCAGCTTAAGAATCTGATCCGAAACAATGAATTATATAAAGGAAAACTATATATGTACCGGACTGTTTTACCTGAATATTACCAGATTATCCTTTTTCTTTCTTTTTCCTTTTTTATAAAGTTTCTATTATTTTATTTTTAACAATAGAAATAAAAACATTTTTCCTATTGATATAAAAAAAAGTTTTTTTTTATATTAACTAAACGGTTTTTTATTAAAATTAAATTAAAAAATATTTCTTTCATAAATAAAAAAAGAGGGATATGTTCGTAGATCTCACACGCGCATTAAGAGGTGCATTAAGTCCCACACGCGTTAAAACATGTCGCATAGTCCTGTGCGTGCAAGAAACTAATCCCGTTCTTTTATTTGCCCAAAATTACCCTCAAGAATACATAAAATCACAAATACACGAAATCTCCACGCCGATTCGTTTCTCTGCAATTTGATTCCCAAATCCGTTCACGATTATCAAATTTCATCACTTTAATCACTGTATCCACATTGAAAAGCTCAAACAGTGCGTACATTTGGGAAAATTTTCACCAACCGTTCATCCACTTTTCAAATTACATAGGTGCGTTGATCATTTTCATGTGATTCAATAGCTGCATTACAGTTCGTAACAGAAAATATATTGAAATGAGGGTTTCATCGTGAACGGGTTTCTTATGGTTTTATATTGTTAGGGTTTAAATTAGTGTTTATAACCGTTCATTACTCCATTTGGGACAAATTTGAGAAATCATTCATCTTTTGGATTTACATTTGGAACTTCATCATTTCTCAAGTGATTCAATATCTATTACACTTCCTATTACACATACAATAGTATGTTAGGTTTTAATTCAAACTAAGTTCTTACTTAGATTATGCTTTGTAGATGTTTAATTTTTGTTAGTGTTTGCTAGGGGTGTGCAAAAAAAACCGACCGAACCAAAAACCAAATCGAATCGGCCCGAACCGAACCGAAACCGACGGTTTTTTTTTAGCTCGGTTCGATTTGTGGTTTAAGGATTTAAAAAATCGACAATATCGGTTTGGTTGTCGGTTTAGACACAGAAAAAACTGATTCGAACCGAACCGAACCAACATCAATATTATATATTAAAAAAATCCTTAAATATCTTTTATTTTTATATCCAAAAACCATTAACCAACCTCCAAAACTGACCAAAATCGAAAACCGACCTACAAAAAATCGACCAAAACTGAAAATCGATTAAAACCGAACCGAAACCGATGTGAACCAAAATCGGCGATTTTTTTCATCGTCAGTTTGGTTTCGGTCTGATTTTTTCCAAAACCGAACCGATCGGTTCGGTCTGAATTGCGGTCCAAAACCGAACTGAACCGACCCGTGCACACCCCTAGTGTTTACAGCTCTAGTTTTTGTTAGTGTTTAGAACTTTCGTATTCTCTTAGTTTGTTGGCATTTAAAAATGCACTGATCAAGCAAATTTATCTAAGTTCATAACTGTATATTTATCTATATTCATAATTGAAAATTTTGAAGAGCTTTGAGAGTTGGTAAACTTTTTAGAAAATATATCTATGTTGAGTGTTATATAAATTTCTGCAATATAAAGAAATTTATCAACAAAAAACATGGATAGTCAATCTACCAAAAAATCGATACCAAATGAGAATTTGAATGACGTGGAAAAACAAATATTTCAGAGAACATGGAGTGAGAAAGATAACATTGCGCTTTTAAATGATATGATTGAGTATACCGCAATAAACGAGTTTGACCCGTTTGCCAATATGCTGCATTTTCATAATTTTATCAAGAAGTCGATGCATGTTAATGTTAACAAGAACAAGGTGTTGTCGAAGCCAATGAGGCTGAAAAATAAGTATGTGAACAAGGCAACATTTTGGGAAACAATTTATTTATTTTCACGTTATGCATTTAAGTGATTACCATTATAAAGGATTTGCACATAAAACTTGGTAAAGTTTTTAGTAAATTTATCTGTACTCTTCATTGAATGTGCAAAACCTTTATAATTTTTGTATAATCAATTGAATGCATATGATATTTTGGTTAACGAACCAATATGTAACTATACATGATATGTAGAAATATAATGACTAAATAGAACAATGTTAGGTTTTGTTGCTTATACATAACCTAATCTATCTATCTTCATCACTGAATGTGCATACAAATTTTATTTTAAACATCATAAAAAGTTGTGAAATTTTTATTAATTTATCTGTGTTTTGTCAATCATTGTTGCATATACTAATGTCTCTCTTATTAGCAAAATTATATATATCTTCACTATATGCATTTAACTTATTAGCAAATGTATATATAAACTTAAATATATTTACACTTAATAAAAAGGTTTCTTATTGTTTTGCAAGGTTTAAAAAAATGGTGAGTACAAGAAGTTCTATGAATCATGAGGATAAGCATATAACAACAGGGAACAAGTTGGAAGTTCCAATAATTTCATCAACTTCAAGGTACAATTCTTCTCTTTATTAGTTAACATTAGATCTATTCCTATATTATTGAAATGGTTGGCTTATATCTAAAAACAGCGTACTCTTATTTATTTTTTATTTGAAAAAAATTCTTTCAACTCATTTAGTACTAATGTAAAAAAAATTTAAGGAGGCTAAAGAAGAAGTATGAGAACAATGAAATATTTTGGGAAACAATTTATTTAATTTCACCTTATGCATTTGAGTTATTACCATTTTAAAGGATTTGCACATGACTCTTGATAAAGATTTTAGTAAATTTATCTATGTTCTTCCTTGAATGTTTAAAGGTTTTATTTTGAACATAAATAAAAATTTTGAAAGTTTTTATTAAATTTATCTGTCTTTTCTCACAGTTTGTTGCATATACTAATGTTCCCCATTATTGGTTACAATTCATGCCAACGAGATACCACATGTTTAGAACACAACAAAAAAAGTAGTTTAGGCGTGGACCACAAGTTATTGTATTCACGATATACATTTAAGTTATTAGCATTATATAGTAGTCTCCATTATATAGTAGTCTTGATCATTAAAAGTTGTGAAAGGCTTGCACGCAATAATTGATAAAGATTTTAGAAAATTATCTATTTTGTTCCTTTAATGTGGAAAAACTTTTAAAATGATTGAATGTATAAATATACATACCCTAATAAGTTGAATGCCAACTAAAGCAATATGTAACTATCCATGATATGTACAAAAATTATGACAAAATAGAATAATATTGAAGTTTATTGCTTATACATTAGGTAATCTTCATTATTGAATGTGCATAAAAAATTATTTTGGACATCATTAAAAGTTGTGAAATTTTTTATGAAATTTAATTTTCTTTGTTATTGGTTGCAATTCATGCCATCGAGATACCCCTGGCGCGGACCACAACAAATAAAAGTGTTGAATAGATTTTGGGGATTAATTTATCTATTTTCACCATATGCATTTAAGTTATTAGCATTGTAAAGACTTTCCACATAACACTTGATAAAGATTTTAGTAAATTTATCTATGTTCTGCCTTCAATATACACAACGTTTTATAATGTTCGAATGTTTATATATACTTAGCCTAACAAGTTCAATGCCTATGGTGTTTTGCTTAACAAAGCAATATGTACCTATTCATAATATGAACAAATATTTTGACGAAATAGAATAAAGTTGAAGTTTGTTCCTTATACATTTGCTAATCTTGCTATCTTTATCAATGAATGTGTATTAAAATATATTTTGAACATCATTAAAATTTGTGGAATTTTTATTAAATTTAATGTTTCTAGTTATTGGTTGCAAATCGTGCCAATTAAAGCAGATCATAACAACTAAAAGAGTTGAATAGATTTTGGGAAACAATTTATCTATTTTAGCATATGCATTTAAATTATTAGCATTGTAAAGACTTTCCAGATAACGCTTGATAAACATTTTAGTAAATTTATCTATATTCTTCCTTGAATGTGCAAAATGTTTTATAATGTTTGAATGTATAAATATATTTAGGTTAATAAGTTGAATTCCTATGATATTTTGGTTAACAAACGAATATGTAACTATCCATGTGTTGATACCAAAATTAATATGCTGATGTGGACGAATAATACGAAGACACGTGGCACAATAACAACGAGGAAGTTCATTTCCCCAACCAACTCATGTTCTCTCCGAGCAACGAGGATACACCGAGGAACTTTAGCACTCCGAGGTATTCCAGCGATCCAAGGAACTCCAGAGCATCGAGCAACTAAGGCGGTCCGAACTGCATCTCGGTCGTATCATTAATTTCCAGATAATCAACAGTTCAACCATTCATTGAATGATTATCACCTTAACGCACACGCTACATTAAATGTATTACCCTTTCATATGTATATCATTTAATGTATCAGCCCTTTCATATGGTAGTTCGGCAGACATCATGTACTATTCATGCTTTGATAGCTTGAATTTGAAATTATCTCAATTGGAACCTTATCACAGACCCCTTCTGGGTTTTGCTGGCGAGAAAGTTTTTCCACTTGGGACGATCAAGTTGGATATATTCGTTGGAACTTGGCCTGCTTGTCGAACAGAAAAAATACGCTTCTTTGTGATGGACAAGAATGTGCAGTCAGCCTACAATATCATCATGGGAAGAGTAGGTTTGAAGAAGTTCGAAGCAGTTCCATCTACAGTGCATCAATGCTTAAAATTCCCAACAAACTTCGGAGTAGGAGTTGTGAAAGGTGATCAAAAAATAGCTCGGGAATGCTATTATTCATCTGCCGAGCAAGAGGAGCTTGAGGAATCAAGGAAAAAGACTACTACCTACCAGGTGGAGGAAGGTACAGAAATTGAAACTCTTGATCCCAGGGATGAATCCCAAATTGTAAAAGGACAGGTGGTAGAATCTACAGAAAATGTTATTCTGGACGAGGAGCACCCTGAACGAGTAACCCAGATAGGTTCGTCGTTGGATGCTTCAATAAAACAAGAATTGATAACTTTTTTGAGAAACAGGAAGAATACTTTTGCATGGAGTCACGAAGACATGCCAGGAATAGATCCAAACTTCTTATGTCATGAACTCAATGTGAATAAGGAGATCAAGCCTGTGAAGCAGAGAAGAAGAGTGTTTAGTCCCGAGAAGAATCAGGCCATACAAGAGGAGGTCGAGAAGCTCCAGAAAGCCCAATTCATTGAAGATGTGAAATATCCAGACTGGTTAGCAAATGTGGTGATGGTAAAAAAGAAGCATAATAAATGGAGAATGTGTGTTGATTTCACTGATCTCAACAAAGCATGCCCGAAAGATCATTTTCCATTGCCCAGAATAGACCAGCTAGTGGATGCTACATCGGGACATGAGCTGCTCAGCTTCATGGATGCATATTCTGGCTACAACCAGATCAAAATGAAACCTGAAGACAGGGAAAGTACTTCTTTTATTACCCCAAGGGGAACTTATTGTTATAATGTCATCCCTTTTGGTTTAAAAAATGCAGGCGCAACATATCAGCGACTGATGAACAAGGTTTTTGCCGAACAAATCAGTTGCAACATGGAAGTCTATGTCGACGATATGCTAACAAAGAGCAAGAAAGCTGCTGATCATCTAGTTGACTTAGGTCAGGCCTTTGATCAACTAGATAAATACCAAATGAAGCTCAACCCGACGAAGTGCACCTTTGGCGTACGAGAAGGAATGTTCCTCGGATACATCGTCAACCAACGAGGAATTGAGGCAAATCCAGAAAAGATCAAAGCTCTTTTAGGGCTGCGATCCCCAACGACGAAGAAAGAAGTGCAGAGTCTTACAGGACGAGTTGCAGCGCTCAACAGATTTGTGTCCCGAGCAACTGATAAATGCCTCCCATTCTTCAAAACACTTCGAAAAACTTTTGAGTGGACTGATGAATGTGAGAAGGCCTTTCAAGACTTGAAAAAGTATTTGGGAGCACCTCCATTATTGTCCAGGCCAATAACAGGAGAGAAGTTGTACTTGTATCTGGCAGTATCAGAGAATGCAGTTCGTTCAGCATTGATCAGATTGGAGAATGGAGTCCAGAAACCAATCTATTACACAAGTAAAGCTTTTCGAGGTGCGGAAATCAGGTACCCAAAGCTGGAGAAATTGGCATTGGCATTAATTGAAGCAAGTAGAAGAATGAGGCCATATTTCCAGGCCCATACCATCGTCGTTTATACCGACATGCCATTGAGGCAAGCCCTTCATAAGCCAGAAAAGTCAGGAAGACTGATGTACTGGGCAATAGAGCTCGGTGAATATGATATTGTGTATGAACCCAGATCATCATTGAAAGGGCAGGCTGTAGCAGATTTTATAGCAGAGTTTACATATCCTGATACCTCCGAGGAACAAAAGTTGCTCGCTGACCAACCTGTGGATGTTACAGGATCAACAGACATAAATCCAGACCAACTCCGGTTGGTAAAAGGGCTTATGGATGAAGAAAGATCATCAACTTCGAGCTCAGACCAGCTCCAGTTGGTAAAAGAGCGAAAAGAGATGGTCGACGAGGAGAGAAAATTGTCGGGGGAGGATGAAAAGAAGCAACAAATATTTCACCGAGGAACCCTGTCAGATAAGGAATTTGAAGACGGGTTGCCCATATGGAGATTATATGTAGATGGCTCATCTTGCACAGCAGGTTGTGGGGCAGGAATTATTTTGAACACCCCAGACGAGATTGACATGGAATATGCTTTACGATTCCAATTCAAAGCCTCTAATAATGAGGCTGAGTATGAGGCCATGATAGCAGGTTTAAACTTAGCCAAAGTTATGGAAGCACGACAAGTAATTGTATTCAGTGATTCTCAATTAATTGTAAATCAGATGATAGGAACATATGCAGTTAAAGGAG
Source organism: Sambucus nigra (assembly GCA_949130495.1). Classification (NCBI taxonomy): domain Eukaryota; kingdom Viridiplantae; phylum Streptophyta; class Magnoliopsida; order Dipsacales; family Adoxaceae; genus Sambucus; species Sambucus nigra. The sequence continues at coordinate 265,738,420 of OX422223.1, forward strand.
ACTTAATGGCGAAGTATCATGCAAAGGTGATGGAGTTACTGACAGAATTTGATGCCATTCAATTGGTGAGAATACCGAGGATGGAGAATGTACAAGCAGACGCACTGGCCCGACTAGCATCAGCTACTCGTACCGAGCTGCGAAGAACGATACCAATTGAAGTACTGGAAAGTCGGAGCATAGATAAAAATCTGACGATGAATGTTATTACCCTTGATTTAGGACCATCTTGGATGGATCCCATCAGGGTATATATTGAAGAGGGAGAATTGCCAGAGGATAAGCTCGCTGCCAAAAAATTGAAGTATAAAGCTGCTCGGTATGTATTAACTAATGGTATTTTATATAGACGAGGAATTATGGTAGGTTTGCAGAGATGTGTACATCCCTCCGAGGTGAAGGAATTGATTGAATAAATCCATGAAGGGTCTTGTGGAGCTCATGTAGCAGGTCGAACACTTTTACAAAGGGTAATGACTCAAGGATACTATTGGCCGACGATGAGGGCTGACTGTATAGCCTATGCTAAGAAATGTGACAAGTGCCAACGTTTTTCCTCTATCCGACGAACTCCACAAGCATTGTTGACACCCATAACTTCCCCTTGGCCATTCGCCATGTGGGGAATTGATTTGGTGGGACCATTGCCGACCACCCGAGGAAGGTTCAAGTACCTCGTCGTCGCAGTAGACTATTTTACTAAGTGGGTAGAAGCTGAACCCCTTATCGACATGACGTACGAGAAGGTATACCAATTTGTCTGGAAGAATATCATCTGTCGATACGGTCTCCCTCATGCCTTCATCACAGATCATGGAACACAATTTGACAACGAGGAGTTTGCTGCCTATTGTCAACAATCAAACATCCTGAAGACCCATTCAGCACCAGGTCATCCTCAAAGCAATGGGCAGACCGAGGTGACAAACAGAACACTACTAAATGGTTTGAAGAAGAGGCTAAGTGAAGCTAAAGCTAATTGGATTAATGAGCTACAATCAGTATTGTGGGCGTACCGAACAACTCCCCGAGCAGCGACTGGAGAATCACCATATATGCTGGCGTTTGGAAGTGAAGCTGTAATACCTGCCGAGTTGGGTCTCCCAACACATAGAGTGCTAAATTTCAATTCCCCAGTCAGTGACTTGATGAGAAGATTAGATTTAGACATGCTCGAGGAGGTCAGAGAGGAGGCAGCCATTAGGAATGCTGCTTATCAACAACGAACAGCTCTTTTCTACAACAAAAGGGTGAGGAAATGCGATTTAAAGGAAGGAGATTATGTGCTAAAGAAGGTAATTCAGAAACACAATAAATTGGAGGCAAACTGGCATGGGCCTTACCGAGTTACAGAAGTTGTTCGACCAGGAACTTACCGAATAGCAACTCTAGAAGGAGAAGAATTCAAGAATGCTTGGAATGCTGAACACCTTCGCAAGTATTATCAATTATGTAAAATGTACAACGGTTCCATCGATATGAATAAAACGATGATGTTTTCACCATTTTCCTCTCCTTTGTTTGAAAGTTTTTCGGGGAATACTAGTGTTGTACACTACGCTGCTCGACAGCAAAAAGAAGACGATAGTTCAAACCCACGACCAACTCCGGTTGGTAAAAGGGCGAGACCAAAAAATATACTCCTTTGGTTAGGAGGCGTACACTAGCGTGACCAACCAAGGTTGGTAAGATAACTAGTGGACAGATAGTTCGAAAGAACCAAAAAATATACTCCTTTGGTTAGGAGGTGTACATTAGCGTGACCAACTAAGGTTGGTAAGATAACTAGTGGACAGATAGTTCGAAAGAACCAAAAAATATACTCCTTTGGTTAGGAGGCATACACTAGCGTGACCAACTAAGGTTGGTAAGATAACTAGTGGACAGATAGTTCGAAAGAACCAAAAAATATACTCCTTTGGTTAGGAGGCATACACTAGCGTGACCAACTAAGGTTGGTAAGATAACTAGTGGACAGATAGTTCGAAAGAACCAAAAAATATACTCCTTTGGTTAGGAGGCGTACACTAGCGTGACCAACTAAGGTTGGTAAGATAACTAGTGGACAGATAGTTCGAAAGAACCTGATAGTTCGAACCCATGACCAACTCTGGTTGGTAAAAGGGCAAGAACAACATTCTTAAAAAAGCCAATCTCGGTTGGTTTGAAAACAAAATATGCCAACAAGTTGGTCGGAAGGTAAAATCATTCCAGAAAATACAAAGAATTCCAAACTGAACCAAGTATAGTTGGTCGGTGATCAACTATACTTGGTCGACGAGGATAAATTATCGACCATGGTTGGTCGGACACATTTTATGAAAAAGTTTACCAAGTATGGTTGGTCGGGGATAAAAACCCATCAACTGTAGTTGGTCGACAAACACAATTTAACAACCTTGGTTGGTTGGAAACATTTTAAACATTTTATACTCATTACTTTATTATTAAGTAATTGAGCAACATTGATACTTGTAATTTTGATTACTAAGTTGGTTGATGAACAACACAATATTGTTATCTTTTTAACAGATGCATATGTACAAATATAAAAATGTCTGATAAATACAAGACAATAGCAATACAGAAAATGAAAGTCTTTCATTGAATTTCAAAACAAATTATAAATTACATGTGTGCTAATCATTACATTGAGATTCCTATTCTATTGGTTTCTTGCCCTTTGCTTTTGAGACAGGCTCTTCGCCAGCAGGAGGATCTTCCAAGCAAAGAGGAGAATTAATAAAATTCAAGTCCTTCAGCATTCTGACATTCATTATTGAAGGTGTGTCCATTAGATGCTCGGGACGAGATACTTCGACCTGAGAATGAATGTTGTAGTCACCAAGGTATTTTGAAATTAAGCTCCGAGGAATGGAACGAGCAGGAATCCATTTCATATCCAATTTATAAGGCGGCACGGGAAAGTCTAGTAAACCAGGAGCATGATAATCCCATAAATAATGCCCTTGCTCTAATTTTAATACACCCAGGGCGTTCAACCATCCCTGCTTATAACCTTCATTATTGGCACTTTCAATGCGAGCATCCAAATGATAAAGGGCCTCATTGTAGCCTGCCATCCAAAACTCCCGAGGCTGTTTATGGAATTGGAAAGTTAATTTATCTACTTGCTCATGAAAGTTCTTGACAAGAGCATCCTTATTATCCAGAGCAGACTTCATCGCAGTAAGTTGATCCTCCAAGGATAGGTTTTTCTTGGACATTTCAGACAAAGCCCGGTCTTTTGCATTCAATTGGAATGCTTGAGTTTCTAACGTCGACTGAGTACGAGCCTCTTCAACATTACGGCTAAGAACTCTTGATCGACTCCGAGCAGCGACTGGAGAACTTTGCTCCTCGACTACATTTTGAACAGCTCTTCCTCGCCCACGAGAACTTCTTCCTCGTCCCCGAGCAGTAGTGGAAGTACCAGATCTTCTCAGAGCATCCAACTCTTGCCTTAATTTGGCATTCTCAACCTCTAAGAACGAGAAACCTTCATCGGTAACTGGTACTAAAGCAGTGGAAGATGACGCTGCAGATTCATACTGTGCCAGCTTTTTCTGCAAATTATTGTTCTCTTGTTCCAGCAACTCAGCAATCTGCCTGCAGGCCTCAACTTCACCTTTTAGAGTTCTTTCCCTAACATCGTATCCAGCAAGGATCTTTTTATGGCCTGTTTCAGAAGAAAGATGTTGATATCTATTTTCGTATTCCTTGTGTAGCAAAGCAGTTGATTCATTGTGCTGATGTTGTAGATCTTCTAAGGTACAATGAAGTTCCTCGATCAATTCATAGTATGCCACACTGTTGGCCATAGCTCGGTCGAGTAAATCCTTCAAGTACCGATAAGCCTCAATTGCTTGTTCTGAGGCATCATGGCCAAGGATATCAGCAATTTCTGATACACTCAAATTTGTATGACCAGCTTTATAATACTCATGACATTGCTGCATCAGCTTTGTATCATGCGCAGATATTAGTTCCATTCTAGCCACAAACTAAGGATGAGAAGAAGACAACAATCAACAAAAACAAATCATCAACAACAGAGATGAACAAAGATGTATTTTATTAGATCATCAAAAGATTACATTATTTGATTACAAATAATGAAAGATAGAAATGATACCAAACAACTTCACACCTTTTCCTTGTCTCCCAAGACTTTCTCGGGAGGCTGGGACGAGGAGCTTGGTTGCTCGGTGGTGACAGCAGCTTGAACAACAGGAGTTGAACTTTTCTCAGAAGGAGGAGGCATGGAAGAAATTTCCTCGTTGGCAGAAGGTAGAGAGGCAGGGACTTGATCACCTATGGCCATGGAAGATTCATCAGAGATAGGATCATCTTCTTCTTCTTCCACAATTGGTGGGGGAGGACTAGGGAGGTGTAGCTGGAATAGCCCAGAGTCGTCTTCGATCTTCAATTCCTGCAGGGCAGCTACCCAGCCATCTCGGAAGTATTTTAACTTCCCATATTGAACTTGGGATGTCATCGCAGCAATCCCCTTGTCCCATCCTTTATCCCAGCCAGCGCTGAAGGATTTTTTAACTGCGAGCTTTCTTTTTAGTTTCTCCAAGGAGAGCTTCGCATCCAATTCTTCTTTTTGGCCCTTGATATCTCGCAGGGCGGACAATTCTTCCTCTGCCTTCCTCAGCTTATCCTCAAGCTCTCCAAAATTCTTGAGCTTGTCGTCATATTTCTTATGCTCGACCTCTAAACTTTTCACTTTATTCTCCAAACTCTTGGAGATCTCAGCCATCTTTACCTTCTCGGCCTCAACTGTAGATAACTTTTTCTCCCATTCGGCTTTGTCCTCGTCATACTGCTGACGAGAATCCTTCAAAGATTGGGTTAAACCCAGCAGAGCATCCTCTACACCAGACGAGGAGCTGGAAGCTTTAATTGCCTCGTCCTTCTTCACGATGTTATTGAAACAGTTCACCAGCTGAAAGATGAGAAAAACAGTAAAGTCAATACAAAAATGCAAGCATTCAGAGAAAGAAAGAAAACTCAGAGTGTGAGAAATTTACTGAAGCAAGATGACGAGTAGCTAGGGATGTCAGCATATCCCTAGAAATTTTTTCATCAATTCCTTGGACCTCGGGTATGATCCAAGTTTTTACCGAGCTCATTGCAGAGCTCGGAGGAATGATGGTTGGAACACCAACATCACCAGCTGGTAGAGAGGAGACAGTTTCAGCCAAATTGACTGAGGATGATTTCCTCAATCTTCTCAAAGGGACTTCAGCAGCTTCAACCAAGGAAGAACTCTTGGTCGGAGAGATAGTAATCACTTCCACAGGAGCAACTTTCTTGCTCGGAGCCACTGGGGGCTTCTCGGTAGTTTTTGAAGGCGCAACATCCACCTTCTTAGTCCCCTCTGGGACATCAATTTTACTTTTCTTGGCCTCAGCAGCAGATGAAATGTCATCAAATAGAGCAGGAGGAGCTCTTTTCTTGCCCATTCTCTGACTTAAAAGGATGTGAGAATCTGAAGAAGAATCCTCTGGAGTTGAAGCTGGCTCAACAGGACGAGCAGTATAAGAGGTTGTATAGCTCTTATACTGTAGCAAATATGATGCAGACCTGATGTGCTCGTCTGCAACGTTCTTATGCAAACCCCAGATAAGTTTCAGATGCTTAATATTAACCTCTGACTCTTTTGGAGTTTTTCTTTTACTCTCAACTGCAAACAAACACATAATAAAATATCAGTCATACATTTTGTCAAACATAATGAATTCGTAAATTCAGAAAAGCAATAAAATGAAAAATAAACCTATCCCATTGCCATATGGGGGACATCTGGGACCGTTGTATACTCCATCTCCAACTAAAGGGGCATATTGCCAATTTTTAATAACCACCCCATGTTCAAAATAATCTCTATTTGCATCAGGGAGGTTAATTACAAGAGCCCTATTCAAAAACCTAGTTTTTAAGTAATAAATATTATCTAGAACGGCCCATCTATAGCAGTACATAATTTCAGGGATCCCTATACGAGTCCCATGAGTTAGATTTAATTTATACACCCCATTAATTATTCTCCATGAATTGGGGGCTATTTTTGCAGGGACAAGATCGAAATACTGACAAAACTCGAGACACAATGGATTTGGTGGAAAGGAAAAACCATATTCAGCAATAAAAAGACTGGGGAACCAATGTCCCTCAGCCAAACGAAAGTAATTTTGAGGTTCAGAAAGCTCCTCCAAAATTACCCAAGATGGGATGGAAAAGTCAGAACGGAATTTTTCAAGAGATTCAATAATGTAAACCATGATGAATAAAAGAAGAAGGAAGAAAATCTTACAGGAAGGAAGGAGATCTGCCGACAACTAGCGAAGGAAAAGATGAACGCACAAGAGAGAAAGAGAGAATAGAAAGCTTGAATGCAGAAAGTTGGAAAAAGAAGAAGACGGTATGGTTACCTAAGAAGTTTAAATACTTTGCCTTGGGAAGCGGCGAAGGAAATGATTACACGAAAGAAACTATTGAACTTCCGACGGCTAAAAGGACAAAAAGGGCACAAAGATCGAAGCGCTCTTAAAAATTCGAAAAAAGGCGGATTCTGTGAATTTGGAAATAAATTCAAATACGATGCTCCTAAAACCCAGGAAGATCATTCAATATTGCCATATACCGAGAAAGAATGTTCCATATTCCTCAAAGTTCGAAATACAAAACATTGGGGGCTTCTGTTGATACCAAAATTAATATGCTGATGTGGATGAATAATACGAAGACACGTGGCACAATAACAACGAGGAAGTTCATTTCCCCAACCAACTCATATTCTCTCCGAGCAACGAGGATACACCGAGGAACTTTAGCACTTCGAGGTATTCCAGCAATCCGAGGAACTCCAGAGCAATGAGCAACTAAGGCGGTCCGAACTGCATCTCGTTCGTATCATTAATTTCCAGATAATCAACAGTTCAACCATTCATTGAATGATTATCACCTTGACGCACACGCTACATTAAATGTATTACCCTTTCATATGTATATCATTTAATGTATCAGCCCTTTCATATACAGCCTAAAGGCTATAAATACCTTGTATCATCCTCATTCAAGGGGACCGAAATTTCTTGATAGAACTTGTAATCGATAATTCCCAAACATTCAACAATAACATAACAGTGGACGTAGGCCATTCTTATAAGGCTGAACCACTTTAAAAATCTTTGTCTCATTTTATTTATCTGTGATTGAATAATTAGAGCGATCTAATTTTTTGCATCAACACCATGATATATACGAAACTGATGAATACATACAATAATGTTGAAGTTTGTTCCTTAGACGTTACGTAATATATCTATCTTCATCACTCAACGGGCATACAATTTTAATTTAAACATCTTAGACACTTGTTAATGTTTTTACTAGATATTTCATCGTTTTCTCACACTTCGTTGCATATACTAATATACTTTGTTATTGGTTGTGATTCGTTCCTATGGTATAACCCTAGTGAAAACCATGACAAATAAAAAAGGTAGTACATTGTGTGAAACAAATTATCTATATTTATCGTATCCATTTTAGTTATTTGAATTATAAAGGCTTCACACCTTTTAGTAAATTTATCATTAATACTAGTTAAACTTTTTACTACATTTTCCTAAGTTCTTAGTCAAATGTGCAACACAATTATAATGTGCCTATTTGTACATACGCTAATATCTTTAGTGCATAACATGGGGTTAACAAACCCGCATGTAGCACACTGTAATATGTAGAAATATAATGAAAATGCATTTATTGTTGAAGTTTCTTACTTATGCTAATGAATTTTGGTATCAAATGTGAAGTTTGTTACTTATCGTAATGAATTCTGGAATTGAAACTGATTCACGCATACAACAACAAATAAGAGACTTGAATACATTGTTTAAGTCATTATGTAGGCAATATCACATCCGTTTTGAACTCCATCAACACTTGTGACACTTTGTTGCATATACTAATCTACTCAGTTATTGTTTATGATTCGTCCCAACGGGATGCCGCTGGCGCGGAGTACAATAAATAAAAGAGTTGAAATGGTTATGTGAAACAGTTTGTTTATCTTCACTGTATGCATTTAACTTATTACCGAAAGTATATATATGCATACAACCATTTTAAAGGTTTTCACAGTTCTTAAAGTTTTTACTAAATTTATCTATGTTCTTCCTTGAATGTGTATAATACTCGTAAGGCATCACATACGAGATAAACTTTGCTTGCATATTCATAATGTTATTAGTTTTTCTTACACACTTGTGTACATATTTCTTTTCACATACTAAAAATTATTCAAACTTAGATATATTTCTTACTTATATCATCTTTTTAATTGTTGTGCAAGATCTACAAGATCAACAAGTAGAAGAAGTAAACATCATCAACTCCAAAAGAAAAAAAAAGGGAAAGAAAAAGTTGAAAATTCAGCTGATCAACAACCTTTTAGACTTTTGAGTGACACGGACTTCGACGATACTCAGTTTGCAAAAAACCCCGCTAAGAAGCCAATAGAGAAGGAGAAGAAGATAAATGAACTTGCAACAACCTCAAAGGCCTGCGCGAAAAAAATATCTTCAATTTTGATCTAATTTGTTAGGAATTGCTCGCTTGTTGCAAGACCTTAAACTCAAGCCTTGCCATAAGAAGGAACTGAAAAAAACTTCTTTTTGGGGATTTTTAATGCTTTTTTGACCAAAGCTGTTACAAAAGAAGACTGTAGAAAATATGACCATAGTGTCATATCATTGATAAAGTCTTATGATATCCAAAATAAGGGATTTAGAATTGGAAAACAGTTGGTTCGAATGACAATCAATGATGTGTCTCTCATATTTGGAATACCAATAGGAACAGAAGAAGTAAATATGGGATATGGGTTCAAGTCTGACACACCATTTGTAAGAAGAAGGTTTAGAGATGTTACTATCATCAATGCCACACCTATCCAAAAAGAGTTGAACACTGCAGTTAAAGGAAACAAAGTAGAATATTGTAGAGATGTAGCAACGTTGCTATGTCTATATTTGTTTGCAACTCTTTTCTTCACATCAACAGGGAATACTGTGAAGTGGTCAGCAGTGAAGTACACGGAAAATCTCGAGGAGATAAGAAACTTAAATTGGTCAAGTTTGATACTAGATACATTGATGTCTTCTGACTCCAGAAATTTTGACAAATAGCCAAAGAAGGTTTCTGGTTGTGTGCCCTTACTACTTGTAAGTGATAATATACAATAATATATATTTTCTATTTCATATCCTTGTTCATTATAAAATTTGTATATCATAAATGATTTAAATTGTTATATTTTCAACTTTTTTAGTACTGGTATTGCGAGTATACAACACTGTTGAAATCTCAAAAGTCAATTCAATATCCTTGGTTTGTCAAGTGGAACCTCCCTGAATTAAACAAGGCGATGAAAGAAAAACCTGTTGAAACACTTCTTCAATCAGAGGTACTAATATATTCTTTAAAGAAACTGTTATATCATATACATATATGATAATTTAACTTATAAATAAAAGTATTTTTTTTATCTAGGTCATAAAAGCAGACTTGATTCGATCAGAAGAAGATGTGAAATTGATAGGGAAAGCACCAACATCACCGATGGACGATTCTGCAGAAAAAGATGATGCATCACCAGTTGAAGCAAATGTTGAAAACGATGAAGAACAACTTATTGATACTGATACGAGAGATGCTAGACATTTAGATGATTTAACCGAAGAGTTTACTGCAGATTACTTGTCTGATCATCATCTAATAGCTGCTGAAATTCAATCTCTCATTAAATTTTGTGATGATGCTTAACAAAATATGGAGGAATTGAAGAATGTGAAAGAAAAAAACAAAAAAATGAGGGTAGAGAAAAGAGATATCAAGGCAAAATAAAAAGTGATGAAAAAAGATTTCAAAATTCGAGTGAAGAAAGAAAAATGAAGAGAAAAAAAGATTCAGAAAAAGAAAATTGAAATTCAATTTTTAAAGAACAACTTCAACAGCAGAAGGAGGAGAATGCAACATTGGAGAAACAGATAAATTTGTTGTATGAGAAAAGAGAGGAAGAACAAAGAATCAAACAGCTTGCGATACAGAAAACCCCAGCTGACAAAGCGAGTCCAGTTGCAATTAATTTTGAAAGTGATGATCAAAGCCAAAAATTGGAGAATACAAAAAGAAAGCATGAAGAGATTGACGATCTCGATATGATGAAAGTGGATTCAACAAAGAAAGCAAACTCAATGGTGGTGAAAATAAAAAACAAGAAAGACAGAAAAAAGAAGTAGGTGCAAGACTACGAATATCAACAAATTGGAAGAGTTACAAGGGCATCCAAAGGCCAACATATTCAAACAAGTCAAACATCCCCAATCAATATTGACTTTTGAACTCACCATCACCAGTGAAATCAACAATCAAGAACATCACCTTTTCGTCTAATAATCCAGTTGTTGAATGGTTACCACCAACAGTTATTTTCACTCTTCAATTATTGTATAAGAAGAGTGGACCAAGGTAAATTCATGTTAATGAAATGTTATTTTTATTATTTGTCATGGAGTATTAAATGGCCATGTACATTACTAATCCTAATAATATTTTAATTTAATATTCAGGGAAATCATTTATGAGGAGTCAAGGTTGGGTGGGGTTACCTTTTCTGACATACAACAACTCATAGACTTGGGGCCTTTACGGGACAATGTAAGGAAAAGATAAATTTAGCAATGTCTATTTACTACACTTGATATCTACTGTATTTGTAAATAATTGATCAATTAATTTCATACATGATGGTTTTGGAACATGATCAAATAATCATGGAAGCTACAGCTCAATTGTCACCTTCACAAAAGCCATTCGGGGAACGAGACCATTTTTTTAGTTCAATGGCTTGGGTATATATTTATTTTCATTGCTTAACAATTTATGTTGATCTATTAGACAAACTTCTTATAGTTTTACCAAACTCATATTAACAGCCTTTGATACGAGATAAAATGCCTTCGACAAAATATGTGGTTGACGATATATTGAATGAAGTGACAAATTGCAAGTATGTACCTTAATTTTCTAGTTATATGTGTTTCTAAATACTTTTATTTACTTGTTGCTAATGATATATGGCATAATATCATTTCAGGTACTTATTCTTTCCCATAAACTCGAGAAAGAATAAAAATGACAAAACTCCATTCCATTGGACGTTGCTTGTATTGGACACAGAGGAAGGTCAATGGATGCACTTCAATTCAATGCTTCCAAGAAATTCAAAGCAAGACCATTACATGGATGATGCATTTGCAGTGGTAAGTACATACAATTAAATAATTTGTTTATAATTAACATTAGAAATTTTGGTTTATCTTTAACATTACATGTTGACACTATTTTCATAATTTTTGCTTCCTTCAGGACTATGTAATCGACTGTTACAATAATTCTTCAGTCTCTTTAACTGTTAACATAAATTATTGTCTCTTTTGACAGAATTGATTCTTTTATTCTTCACAATGAACTCAATAATGTGGCATGAAGATAAATTTTCTATTGCAAGATTTAGATAATTGTATCAGAATATTAAATGCCAATTTTAGGTCGCAGTTAAAATGATCCACTCCAACACTTAGAGATGAAATTTGGAAGTAAGATGGGTGTAGAAAATTGCAGTTTCAGTGGGCAGTTGGTTCCGAGAAATCATCACTTTTATATTTTTTTGTGATATGAACTTTGGGCCGAATTTGTTTTATCATAGTTCATTAGCGTGCCTTTGAGTGTCCAAAACATCATACATAATCGATTTATTTTTGTCTTTGACCTACATTTCTTTTGCTGTTCTTCATTTCAACTACCAAAAATTTCATTGTTTACTCTTTGCTGTTTATTTCACTTTTTGGCTCACTTGTTAACATATTATCCAACTATTTTAGTACTTTATAATTATGCTACAATAATTACAAAATTTAATAATTTGTTTTTCGTTGTTTAGATAGACTATGTTGAGAAACATTGGAGAAAGACCCTGCTTAGCGATGAAGGCAAATTTAACAAGCTGAAGGAAAATGGTTTGATTAGAAAAAGATTCAAATGCGACATGAACACAATCGAAAATTGCCCGCAACAAGACCCCAATACGTAAACATATGTCCAATATATTTTATTTACGTATCATTAAATTGACATTATATTACTAATTAATGAACTGTTTTCTTTTTATAGGCTTGACTGTGGAGTAATTGTATCCTACATCATGAAGAAGTTGTCCGAGAGAAAATAAATTTTAATGGACATAAAAAGGAATCACATGTGCTTTGTACGATCATTGATGATAAAGAAACTTCTGGTGCAGGGTCAAAAAATTGATGACTTGTAAATGAATGAAGTCCTTTTGAAAGTTTGATGAAAACAGATTTTTGGCTTTGTTACTTGTACTTAATGAATGTATTAGCTTTAGTATAAACAATACTACAACTGTTTTGGATTGAAGATGGAATGCTGCATTGTAAGTTTGTTAGCAACAACAAATTTTGTCATATTTCCACAAGCTATGTTAAATGAATATTATCATTTTGAATGTGTTTGAAGATTAATATTGAATAGTTATTCTCAATGTTAGTACAACTTATTTGAGTAAAATAATATTTTGTACTCCAAAGGTACTACACAAACAAATGAAAATGAAATATTGCCATTATTTGATATTTATATTTTGCCAATTTCACAAAATTGCAACACGTTCATAATTGGGGTTCACTATAAAAATGAACATTGTTACAATTCAACGATTGTTTCATTTCCATATGATGATCACTTATTCCTAATCTAGTTGACATAAATTCACTCTATTAAACTCATACCGATAAATTTACTGTATTAAAGTCACACTGATAAATTTCACTTATTCCTGTTGTTTCTGCCTCCCATGTTTCTTAAAAGTTCTCTACAAAAGTGCTTTAAACATCTTTAGAATTATATGATATAGCAATTCATATAATTAATCTATGAATTGCTACAGCAGCCTGATTGGCCTTGACAGCAGGCTGAAATGCATTATAATTTTGATCTCCTTGTTTAAGCAATTTAATGTTGGACATCTGCTGCCATTGAATTTACTCTTGAGCCAAGTCAGTGTTGAACTTATATCTACTTTCCTGTATGTCTTTTCTATGCTGAGGAGAAGGATCCATCTCAAAAATATTTTTCCTTATCAGCACTTCATTTTAAGGTTCAAATAAATGTCCAGTAGAAGTGAAAAGTTATTCAACCTATTTTGTGAATGTAAAGACATCACCAAGTACTATTACTACCCAAAATCTTCTTTTCAAATTTTTACTTTTCAAAATTTTAATTTTCAATGTCAAATTCATTTAAATAATTGAAATAAGCTAAATGAATTTGACATTGAAAATTAAAAATTTGAAAAGAAGATTTTAGGTAGTAATAGTAATTGTACTTGGTTATGTCTAGCAAAAATAGTAATAGTACTTGATGATGTCTACCAAAAATCTGCAAAAATAAACCTCAAATCAAATTTCAAAACCAAAAAAAAAAACCTCCAAAAAATTCAAATTTTAACACCAAATCAACCTAAATTCATTCATAATAAAATTAGCCAAGATAATTCAATTCAGCTACCATCATCCTCTCTCAATCATCATTATCATTTCCACATGTCGCAATGACTAAAGGACCTATGCTCCATGTCAAGCACCTTCACTGCCATGAATATCCACCACCTCCTACTGTCAACAGCCACAACCTAAACCACCACGTGAACAAACCCATCAGAAACCTTCAAAAATGAAGAACTATATTGTAACACTTTAGCCTTGAATCCGAACTGACTAATATGATCAGCATCAACAAATGAACATGCCAAAGTTGCAAAGCAAGGACAGACACGCGAGGAAGCTGGAACGTGAGGTACAAGAAAAAACAAAGTTGTTCATATCTAGGAAGCCTAATAATTTAAGGATTTTCTTTTGCAAACTATATTATTTTTTCGCATTTGAAAACTTTTTTATTTGTTATAGTAAACAACCAGGCTTATATTGAAGAGAAAATTTCAATTTGATGCCAACAAACACAACACACTAACTAAAAGACAGAAAACAATTTACTTGCAAAAATATGTAAAATAACAATTTATATAACAGCAAAATGTGTTTCTGTAATCTACATACTCAGCTAATAAATCTACATATTAAAATTTTGAAATTTAATATACAGTTAAACAAACCAAACAAGCATATAAAATCAATATAAGAAAACAGTAACATCTTGTTATTCACATTTCAAAATATGAAAACATATATAATCCAATCAACTACACAAAATTTAATAAAGGTAATATAAAACTCTCCCTATCTACAAATTTCCCGGACAACTTTTTCTGTTATGTCCTACTTTTCGACAAGTGCCACACTTGAATTCTCTCTTTTCTTCACCACGAGAAGCAATCCTTTTCTTTCTTGGCCTCCCAGCCATCCGCTTCGCACTAGGTGGACTAATGATTATTTTTGTATAAGATTCGTCATCCCTTTCAAATGTAGGAACAAGATAAATCACTTCCCTATAAGATTGAACAAAATATTCCTTGCTGAAAAACTTATCAATGAACCTATTCAAATACATCCCTCACTTTTGAATAGCACCAGCAGCATGAGCACACAAAAATCCATTCATTTGGTATTCACAACAGGAACAAGTTCTTTTCAATAGATCAACCATAACACTATTCTTCGAATGAACCTCAAAGATAAATTCAGATGCATTAGTAACTCTCCAACTCCTACCTTCTTTTAACGAATTAGCAATTCGATTGTCAATTTTAGGACATAAACATCCATTCCATCGATTAGCGATCTCCTTACGGTCAACCATCTTCATAATCTTCCCTCTAATATAATCAACCAACTCCATTATCGGCAAATGACGACCTTCACGGATCCATGAATCAAACGACTCCGCAACATTCGAATACATGTCACCATATTTATGACCTTCAAAATACGAACTCGTCCAATTTTGGCTCTTCAGAGTCTGTAAGAACTTTCGAATTGGACCGGATCCTTTTTTAAGCAACAAATATAGTTTTTGGTGAAATTTGAATTAATTTGATTCATATGCACAATTCCGAAACATGTTCACAACATTTTCCCTCACAGGCTTTGAAAACGAACTGGATAAATGGTCTCTAAGGTTGTTCTTCAAGTGTTGCAAATAATTAAAGTGGAAACAATTCGAAAAAACTTTCGAAATCGATTTCAGAGTTCCTTTATTCCTATCTGATATAAAACTAATAACACGTGAAGATGTAACATGTGATAACTTCTCCAAAAACCATTCCCACTTTTCTTCTGTTTCAGAATCAACAATAGCAAATGCTAATGGAAACATTCCTGAATCAAAAAAATTACGAAATTTATATTAAACAAGAATAAATTGAAACAGATAAATTTACTATGAATAAAACAAAATAGTGTATACCTTGATTTTCGTTCTTTCCTGTAGCCGCAAGAAAAATTCCTTTATATCCGGATTTCAGAAATGTGCCATCAAGAAACAATATAGGATAACAAAACTTAAATCCTTCAATGCATGCATGGAATGACACAAATAACTATATAAACCGTCCCGAATTATTATCATAATCAATCTCAAAAATGCTACCTGGATTAGAACTTAATAACGCTTCCCTATACCATCGAAGCCTATCAAATGATGCTGATTGAT
Organism: Sambucus nigra; assembly: GCA_949130495.1. Classification (NCBI taxonomy): domain Eukaryota; kingdom Viridiplantae; phylum Streptophyta; class Magnoliopsida; order Dipsacales; family Adoxaceae; genus Sambucus; species Sambucus nigra. Next base: position 265,754,185 of record OX422223.1, read on the forward strand.
CACCATATATTTGTTGCTTAGCTCTCTCAACAGCCCACCATACAAGATGATAATTGATAATCAATCCATAATTGTTTTGCACGTGGGAAATGATATCCATGGCCGCGTAAGGGGACGTTCTTTAATCTCTTCAACAATAAGAGATGCTACAAGTTCCGAACTAATCCTTGGATGTTTCATTGTCTTGTATGCAGAGCCATACATATGTTCATTTAGAAGATCCCTTACATAAAAAAATGAATTGCCCTTCTCTACATGACCGTGAACATACCATCCACACCCAGTACTAGCCTTGTAAAAACATTCATCAGTTATCCTAACATTGTCATTCTTTACATAACGAAACTCAAACCCAATCTTAATTGAAAACATACACAAAACTCTCTAAAATTCAATAACACCTCCTTCAAACCTTTGACCAACATGACACAAACCTTTCGACCAACCAGCATACATTAAAACCGTATCTCCATGTTTGGAAAAATAATGGACCCAACTGACTTCATAATCTGTCTCACTCTCAACATACGATTGAACATCACTACCACTACCACTCGACAATTGATCATGCCCTTCAACCATTATCTTACTTAACACAGAAACATCAATACTTCAAACTGAATGAGACTCACAATGAAACATCAAAATTTCAAAATCCAACTCACCATCCAATGCACAAAACAAGTGTCCGGGCATATTATAACTCAAACCAACAATTTCAGCAGATAACTCTTTCCATTTTGTGCATATATGATAAATCAAATCATCAAATCGTGTATTCCTCCCACATTTCATCAAAGAAATTTTCTCTCCAAATTTGAACATCAACAACATGAGAAAATCCATAACACCTAAAAAATAATAAAAAGACTATATTATCACATATGAACTACAAAATGAATCTGATTTAATTCATATTTAAAAATTTCAGCATCTAAACTACAAAAACTGTAAATAAAAACCTCCCCATATGTGGACTTTCAAACAGATAAATTCACATTGTTATGTGATAATGGTTTCATATGGCAAATAGATCAAATCAGATAAATTCATTACATTACACAAATCTTATTAACAAATAAATATGAACAGAGAAGCTCAAATTTATCTGTCTCCTACAAATTCAATCACAAAATGATATTGCAATTTACTAAAAGGTTTCGATACACAATTCACAAAAATAATAGAACCAAAAAATGAAGACAAATGCATCATATCAATAACGCAATTGCAAATAAAAAAAATGAAAAACATAATCCTTTGAAATAAAAAAACATCAATTATGTCTTATTAACCTAAATATACAATCAAAATGAATAAAACCATAAAATTGACATAAACTTGCGTAACATTGAGTCAATTATCACAAATCGACACACGATCTGCCTCCAATTTCTAAAAAATGACTTTGAATTGCAGTAATTACTAAAGCAGATACAAAATGTGGATTCAAATTAAATAAAACAGATTTTAATAAGCTTCAATTATCTTCGATTTCGAACATAACAAGTTGATCATGGAAACACTCCATACCTTGAATCGATTTTAACAAACCGACAACGAATATAGCTTCAATTTGAAAAAAGGACTTCCAATTCCTTCAATAATCTTCGATTTCTAAGAAAAAACATTGATCACACAAAAACTACCAAAACCGCTCTGAATCGAAGTTTGAAAGGGGTAAAACAGTAAACAAATTTCAAATTTCGGGCCCCGTAATGATAAAAAGAACTTCCCGTAACAATAAAACCAAAAAAATGTGACTTAGGGTTAAATCCACGCACGTGATGGAGTTTAAGTCACTCACGTGACTTAATTAGGACGCACGTTTAATTATCCGTAAAAAAATTATGTTTATTGACATGATATCGCGATTGATTAGTATTGCTGGCGCGGACCCACATTTGCACACCAACATCATTTGTTGGATGTGGATCCGCGCTAGCAACACTAATCAAACTGTGTGTTGAATATTGCACGGTATGTTTTTTTATATTATTTTTAACTCATTTAGTCCCTCAAACACCCATTACCTAATATTCTCTTATTTTTAAAGGTCCGCGCCAACATCACCCCTTATTTTTTAACTTAATTTTTTTTTAATTTTACAACATTTAAAATAATTTTTTAACTTAATTCAAAAAAATTGTTATATCGCGATTGATTAGTGCCACTGACGTGGACCCATATTTTCAGACCCACATCATTTGTTGAATGTGGGTCCGCGCCAGCGACACTAATCAATCGGCAGTCTAACACATTAAATTAAATAATTTTTTTATTAAAATTATTTGTTGAATATGGGTTTGAAAATGTGGGTCTGCGCCAGCGACACTATTTTTTTGTATGTCTTAAAACTGTTGAAAATGTAACTCAATATTCTCGTATTTTTAAAGGTCCGCGCCAGCGGTACCTCTTATTTTTGAACTTTTTATTTTATTTTACAGCATTTAAAACAATTTTTGTATTTCTTAAAACTGTTTAAAAATGAATTTTTTTTTATTTATATTAAACTAACTTTTATTTTTTGAAACTCTTTTTTCAGAAAATTATTTTTAATTCATTTAGTTCCTCAAACACCCATTTACCCAATATTTTCTTATTTTTAAAGGTCCGCGCTAGTGTCACCCCTTATTTTTAGACTTTTTTTTTTTTAATTTTACAACATTTAAAATAATTTTTATTTATATTAAACTAATTTTTTTTCTGAAATAGTTTTTTTCAAAAAAAAATTAATTAATAAAGTTCACAAGGCTTTAACAAACACAAAGAAAAGGAAAAAAAGGGGCATCCGATAACTTTTCGGTAAAATCCTCGTGTACGTATATCACTACTCTTATATAAATAATATGATATATACAATACTTATAATTTTTACCCTATACGCTAACTCACTAAATTATTACACTTATAAATATAATTTTAATATTTTTTTCTTTAATTAAACTTTAATTCTTTTATATTTTTTTCTTTAGTAATCCTAACCCCAAATCTATCTCCAAGTAATTAACTCATTATCAAAGTACCCTCTATCTTAAACCATAGTTTCTTTTGTACCAATCATTCCATTTACTTTCTATAATTACAATTAAAGATCATACTTTGATTTATTTATAATTAAGCTCTAACACTTTATTAATTCACCAAATAAATTTTATTATTCTTAATTAATTATGTAATTCATCAAATAAAATTTTATAATTACATCAATTTTCATAACTTCAATTGAAATTATATTTCACTCTCCACTAATTATATATAACTTCGTTATATCAAATTCAATTTTTATTTAAATAATTAATTAGAAATTTTCCAAATTTAATATTTAACTATTAATAAATATCACTAAATTATGGAATACTACGATCATCCCCCTAAAAAAAAGAATTATGTGATCGGAATTTACAAATAACACCTCATATACATGACTAAAAATAATACCACCTCATATACTCGAGTCAAAATAGATGTGGGTATTGTTGCCTCATCAAATCTTCACGTTCCTAGATACACTCATGATCATTATGATGATTCCATTGCACATGTAATAACGATATCTCCTTGAACACAACTTTTAAATCTGCCTATCCAAAATGCTCACTAGTTGCTCACTATATGGTGCATTCGAGACTAACTCGATCTCACCCGAATCAATATGCTAATATGCAGCCTTAGAATGTAAAAACTTTCGAAGTATGAATCCGTGAAACATGTTATGCACCCGATCTAGGTGGTCTGAAAGTGGTAGACGATACGCAACCTTCCCCACCTTCTTCGTAATCATATATGGTCCAATGTAACGAGGGGTAAATTTCCCTCTTTTGTCGAACCTCATCACCCTTTTCATAGGGGAAACTCCCACTAAAACTTGTCTGAAATTTCATTGGCTTCTTATTCTTATGGTCATAGCACTTTTGTCTATCCTAGGAGACTTTTATCTTCTCCCTAATCAACTTAATATTCTCGGTTGTCTTTTGAATGAACTCTGTTCCCAAATGTTTACCCTCACCTAGGTCCAACCAATACACTGGTGATCGGCACGGTCCCTCGTAAAGTGCCTCATAAGAGGCCATGGAAATGGACTTCTGATAACTGTTATTATACACGCACTCCACAAATGGAAAATGTGTCTCCTAGCTGCTCTTGAAGTCCATTACACATGCCCATAACATATCCTCTAATGCTTGATTGATGCTCTCGGTCTGGCCATTTGTCTGCGGATGGTATGTCATACAAAGATGCAGCTTAGACCCCATGGCCTGATGGAAACTCTCTCAAAAGTGTGCCATAAAAGTAGGGCCCCGATCTTAAATGATCAACAATGGAACCCCATGTAAATAAATAATATCGGCCACATACAAATGTGCAAGCCGCGCTGTCGAATAGTCGGTATAAACGGTCAAAAAGTGTTCCACATTTGTTAGGGGATCAACCATTACCCAAATAAAATCATGCTGGCGAGGCGTCAAAGATAGCCCCGTGATGAAATCCATCGAGATGCTATCCCACTTTCACTCAGAAATGAGTAGAATCTGAAGCATATCAAACGGCTTCTGATGGTCCACCTTCACCATCTAACAAGTAGTACATCCCGATACAAACTCTTCAACATCATTCTTCATATCAGTCCACTAATATTGTTGCTTCATATCTTGATAGATTTTATCCTCTCCTAGGTGTACCGCAAAATGTGAACCAAGCGTATCATCCACAATGGATCGTCTCAACTTCTCATCCAAAGGTATCGCCAACCTACCATTATATCACAATCCCCCATCGAACCTCACTGAAAAGAAAGGTACACTGGTAGAGAGAAGTTTCGCCTCCTTCCCTTTACATATCTCATCCCGTGTTTGCCCTCAGATCACATGTATCACAATACATAGAGTCAATGTAAGAATACTCATGAAGGCTATAGTCAACTCGCCAATCATCTCAATCGAATCCCACTCGATCGCCTAAAAATTTGATAGGCTAACATTAGTTCCTCTCAACACATTTTCCACCGCGTTAGCTTTCCCGGGTAGTACTAGATAGTGAACTAGTAATCCTTGATGAACTCAAACCATCTCTGCCGCCTTATATTGAGATCTTTTTGTGTAAACAGATACTGTAGACTCTTGTGATCATTGAAGGGTATAAATTTCTCGCCCCAATTATAATGCCTCCAGGCATGCAATACAAACACAATGGTCGCCAACTCTAAGTAATGATTCAAGTAACGAACTTCGTGAGGCTTTAACTTTTAAGAGGCATAAGAAATTGACCTATCCTCATACATCAATACCCCACCCAATCCTTGTAGAGAAGCATCATGCCAAAAACTTGACTCCACTCCTAGACAAGTTAAGCACTAGCGTAAAAGTCAGTTTTTTCTTGAGAGTGCCAAATGCCTGTTGACACTTCTCACTACAAAAGAATACCACCCCCTTTTTCATTAACTCGGTCATTTTCCCCACTATATTTGAGAAACCATGGATGAATCTCCTATAATTAACCAACCAGACCCAGAAAACTGTGGACCTTGGTAGGTGTCGTGGGTTATCCCCAATCCAACACGGTTGACACCTTAATTGGGTCTAAAAAATTCATTTCCCTCTTCTAAAACTTGCACTCAGAAAACTATCCATAAAGATTATTCTCCCGCAATGTCTGTAATGCGATCCGCAAATGTCAGTCGTGCTCCTCCTCTATCTGTGAAAAAATCAAATTGTTAGCAAAAAAACTATGATGAACTGGTCCAGATACGATCGGAACACCCAATTCATTAAGTCCATTAATACAACTGGGGCATTCGTTAACCCAAAAGGCAAACCTTCTCATCAATAGGCATGCTAAAGTCTATTGAGATTATATTAAAACGTTAAGATTGCTTTCTTAAATGGTTTCCCTGACAGACTCAAAGTAAAAAGTCAAGAAATCAAAGGGGGCTTATGAAATCGATCTATTGATTTAAGCTAATATCAAAGTCTTGGAACATTCAGCTTCATCAAGCAATCAATCTTTTGATTTTGATCAAAGTCCGAATAATACTTGTTTTTATAATAGGTATGACAGAAACGTGGTGGTATCTCTAGTACAATATGTGGATGATATTCTCATAACTGAGAACGAGGTAGGTGTATTGTCTTACATAAGAGTGTGGTTGTCTAAATAGTTCGATATAAATAACTTTGGACAATCCAGATACATCCGTATGATCAAGATAATCATATAAAAAGGATGGTGGGCTTATCCCAAATCAATTATATCGCTCTTTTACTCACAAGATTAACGTACAAGATTCTAAGAGAGATTTTTTCATTCAAATATGGAATCAATCATTGTCTTAAAACATTTGATCTGATAAAAGGAATGAGGTGTAATGCCTTAACCCGGGTTCAGGTCACTGTTGGGTCAACTTGTATCGAACCAAGGAGTTAAAGGGGGAGGGGGAAATTTCAATTTTATTATTTAAGAAAAATCTTTTAATTGCACCATTTATTAGAGACCAAATTACCACTTTTAATTTGAGATTAGAAGTGACCACTTTAAGTAGTTAAGTTAATCTACAAGCTTTACTTATGAAATTTCGATTTTATCCATAATACTAATTAAATAAGGAATAAACTATAATAATTCTTGTATTATTACAACACATGAATAAAGGCCCGAATAAAATGTTTAAGTTTCCCAAGTTACCAATGTTTCAAAAGAAAATTTAAATAAAATTACATAGCCACTAACGACGTTGATTGCCCTTTGGGGCCTTACCCGCATCCTTCCCGACGTCCCCACTCAATGTACTTCGGTGGGGGTGGGGGTTTTTAAAAAAGAAAATAAGGGCGAGCGAACACTCAACATGGTGGGTAATACTAAGATATACGTTTTCTATAAAGATACTATATATATATATATATATATATATATACATATATAAAATAGGTATTTTAACAATTTTTGCAAATGTTTAACAATTTAGCTAGTATTAAGAAAATACCATGCAATGCACCTGAGCGATGTGCTCATACTCACACTTAAACATTGCTTTACCGGGTCTAGAGGCTGACTAACCATATTTTATTAGGTTGTCTTATTTACATTTTCGAGCACAACCATAATCATTTCCTTTATCATTATCTTTTCTCGAAATCTTCCCATATCCGCATACATTAATGGGCACCAAACCATTAGCTAGGCTACCATATGCTCTGGCCAGTGATTTTGGGTCTTTCACTCCAGGGCTCCCGACACGTAATAATTATTTCCAGTGTCATCCGAGTCTTTATTAATGTGTTTTAACATTTTTATTGATGTCCACATTACTCCTTAATTTACCGTCTACATCGTTACTACGATTTATATCACTATTTCATCTTGTCAATATGCCATTTTGTCTACTTTATGTATTTTTCACAAAAACCGACCGATTAGGTACAACGAGGAAGTCCAACATCATCAATTTTATCAAAATTAGCATTTTACCCACCATTCATCATAACCTTGTGAAAACCATATTATCAACATTTCCATTTAAAATCATTCTTTTATGATTTTATGTTCAAAAATCATGCTTCAACATTTTATGTTCCACTTCATAAAATATATTTAATCATTTAAGACCATTTTAACAAAATGTCTACTATTTTGTCCTATTATTACATGTAGCCTCAAATATTATTTTTCTTCATTCTTAACAATATTTATATCACATTTTAGGGTTGTTTCTCCAAACTTAATTATTTTCTCATAAAACCCATTTTAAACATCATTTATCAACTCTAAATGTCTTCTACCAATATAATACATATTTTTACATATGATTGGGAGGATTTCAAGCTAAGAAATCCTAAAATATGAAACTAAACAAGATACATGGGTTTTTATTTGTCATTCTTTCTCTCCATAATTTAAGGTTAATATGCTATTTATTCATCAAAAATCCATTTTGGCCTTGTCTTCTTGAAAACTCCATTTTTGCAAGACTTGAACATATTAGAAAAATATCTTCATTTTTAACATTATATCATATCTAGCATTCATCCTACATAATTTTCATAGCTTGAAACCTTGAAAACTCAGAGAGAGAAAAACCTTACCTTAAGGTTAGAAGAGGAGAACAAAGAAGAAGATGATGATGGAAGCTTTAAACTCCAAAATACTCCAAAAGCCAAAATACCCTATAGTTATCTTAAGTGCTCATACTAGTTCCACTCAACCCAAATTCTACCTTAGCAAGGCTTGTAGAGGAAGAACAAAGATTGGAGATGAGGTAAAAATTGTGTACTATTATGGAGGTATGGTGTAACTATGGTGGTAAATGTTTGGGTAGGAAAAAATGCTCTCGAAAATAGAAAGAGAGGACTTATGGCTAATATGAAAATGGTGGGGAATAACCCATCACTTCTGTCTCTTTAATAACCCCCCAAAACTATAAAAATGATTTGAAACAAATGTCAAACATGTCAAACACATTTTTGTTGATTTGATGCACCAAAGTTTGATACCTCATAGATCCAATGGTCAAAACATTTACAACACAAAAGGAAAATCCCGAATTTTAAATATCTGAAATGGTCGTTCGAATGACATACTAATGAGGTGGAAAATCCTATATAGAGGCGTTCAAATGAGTGAGGCTTCTCGTTCGAGCCAGAGTACCTTCATTCAAACGAGTTGAGGATCTCGTTCGAACGACTTTCAAATCATTTGAATGACATAAATAATTTCCTATTCCAAACTTGGTCGTTGAATTCCTAATACATTTTACAAAAAACACAAGAATATTCAATTATAAATAACAATACATTAATTATTGGTCTGAGGACCAAGAGTTCAATGTGATTACAAATTACACGAAAAAAGGAATAAAATATCGGGCACGGGTATCACATTCTCCCCTCTTTAGGAGATTTTATCCCCGAAATTAGAACAACTAACTAGGGAAAGAGTTTCGAGTGCTTATCTCGCATCTCAGACTTGCGCTCCCAAGTTGCACCTTCAATACCTTGAAACTCCCAAAGAACCTTAACTAAAGGAATGACCTTATTGTGCAGGACCTTTTCCTCATGGTTTAAAATGGATACAAGTCGCATTGGAAACGTAACATATTCCTCTAACTCAATGCAGTTCCAATCGATGACGTGTCGTGGATCGTGGAGATACTTCTTCAATATAGAGACATGGAACACATTATGAACTTGGGATAAATGTAGTGCCAAATGGTACGATACATCCCCAGTCCTCTCTAGGATCATAAAGGGACTGACATACCATGGGGCGAGCTTCCTCTTCTTCTCGAGTAATTGATTAGTGGTTCTCGCTCTTACTTTCAACATTACATGGTCACCCATTCTAAAGGTGTTAGGCGATTATCGGCATAATTCATATGTGGACTATGTGCCATCATGATCCTCTATCAAATTAGCCGAACCTTATCAGCCATTTTTATAATCAAATTTGAGTTGGTGAGATGCTTCTCACCCACATCTGCCAACAAAGCGGAAAGCGACATGGCCTCCCATAAAGGGCCTCATAAGGAGTCATTTTGATTGCTTTTCTAGTAATTATTATTATAGGAAAACTCTGCCAGCTGCAGATTCTCTGCCAAACTACCATAAAAATTGAGTGCACAAGCTCTCAACATATCCCCCAATCTGAATGGTTCATTTTAACTGCCCCTATGTCTCATACACCGTACTCATATTCAACTTGGTAACCAACTATTATTGAATCTTCTTCTAGAACTGGATACAAATTGGGGATCCCTATACGAGACGATAGATAATGAAACACCATGAAGTGTAACTATCTCCCGAACATCCAACCTCGCCAGCTTATCCACATTGTCCATGACGTTAATTGGCAAAAAGTGTGTGAATTTCATGAGTCGGTCCACTATAAACCACACTGCATCATGACAACACTCCGACCATGGTAAGGTTGTGACAAAATCCATCGTGATATGATCCCACTTCCATTCAACCATGGGTAGTAGTTGTAATAGCCCTGCAGGCTTCTTACGGTCATCCTTCACCTGTTGGCATTACCTTTTTATAATGGACCACCAGAAATCTCTAAACAGGTCCTTACATATCTTTGTGGCATAGGGATATATGTTGAAGCACGAGTGATGGGATACCACCATCACCTCATCCCGAAGCTTGCCAATTAACATAACCATCAATCAATCGACCCTTGTGTCGCACCCTGTCGCCCTTGACCAAGGTAATAGTGTCGAAGACTTCAGCATCTTGAATCGGTCATGGTATGGAGCAAACTCAAGATCACATAATTGGGTGTCTAGAACTTTCTACTGAATGAGTGGCCTAGCCACCACACCTTAAAGTTACGCCCTATTGTAACCCTATTAAACATGCATTTAAAATTATGCAACTCGCTCAACGTATTTGCCCCGTGACACTTCATCGGTTTCAAGGTAAGGCTAGACTTTTATCTAAGAGCATCGGTTAACACATTGGCCTTGTCGGGATGATACTCTAATGAGAAGTTGTAGTCCTCCATCAATTCCATCCATCTCCTCAGACGAATATTAAGATCACGTTGTGTGAAAATGTATTGGAGGCTCTTATGATGAGAAAACACTTCAAACCGTCCCCTGTACAAATAATAACTCCAACTCTTAAAGTGAAAATACCACATCAAACAACTCCGAATCATGGGTGAGATAGTTCCTCTCATGCACCTTCAGCTGATGGGATGCATAAGTGACTACCTAACCATTTTGTATCAGTACTGTATCGATCCCTGCCATGCTTTGGGAGGAATATAATAGACACAGAAGTTAACCTAACCATTAGCTCTTAAAAGGCATACTCACAATCCTCGGACCGCTCAAAGTTCACATCCTTTTGAGTCAATATGGTGAGGGGCAATGCAACCCTCGAGAAGTCTTACACAAATCAGCGGTAGTAATCGACCAAAAATAAGAAACTATGCACTTTATCCATTGTACTTGGCCTATACCATCCTAAAACGGCCTCTATCCGGTAAGGATCAATAAAAATACCCTTGCCAAAAACCACATGGCCAAGGAACTTGACCTCCTCCATCTGAAATTTGTACTTACTGAATGTTGCATACAACTGATTCTCCCTGAGCGCTTGCAACGTCGTGCAAAGGTGCTCCTCGTGGTCTACATCCGATGTTGAATAAACCAATATGTCATCCATAAAGATCATTAAAAATCGATCTAAATAGGGGTGATAAATGTGGTTCATCAAATCCATAAACATGGCTAGGGCATTGGTCAAACCGAAGGGCATCACTAAAAACTCATAATGCCAATAATGTATTCAAAATGCCATCTTAGTAATATCCTCCTCCTTGACGTACAACTAATAGTATTCAGACTGAAGGTCAATCTTCAGAAGCCTACTTGCCTTATGAAATTGGTTGAACAAATTGTCAATACAAGGCATAGGATATTTATTCTTCACTGTCACCGAGTTCAACTTCATGTAATCAATGCAAAGTCGCAGAGTGTTATCCTTTTTCTTAGAAAAAAGTACTGGAGCTCCCCAAGGGGATACACTAGGGAGAATGAAGCCCTTGCGAGTCAATTCTTCCAATTGAACCCTTAGCTCCTAAAATTCTGATGAAGCCATCGTATGAGGTGGTATAGAGATATGCGATATGCTCGGATGCACCTTTATAGAAAAATCCACCTCTCTACGTGGAGGTAAGCCAGGAAGATCATTCGAGAATACGTTGGGAAACTCCCTCACTATACCATCCGGCTCATCTTAAGCCACCATACTGCTTAATAAGCCAAAGTACCATTTCTTCTCATGCATGGTAGAGAACTTACAAGGATAATCAATGTTCTTCTTGCTGCTAAAACGATGGCGAGACCCGTTCTAAAGTGATACTGAGACACTATGTTGATGGAACTCGATGGTATCGTCGAAACATGACAACCGATAAATACCGAGGATCACCTTAAACCCATCCATGTCTATGAGAATCAAGTCATACTACAGAACATAGTCTCCATCCATAACCATGGAACTAAGACAAAACCTATTGAGAGCTATATCACCACCAATCGAAAGTCCTATTATGGCCATCCCTACCCAGCTTTCGGGTTTTCCCCTTTTCTCCTCCTCCTCCTCCTCCATCTCGAGGATCGATGTTCATGCATGCAGTGTGGAGAGAGAGAGAGAGAGAGAGAGAGAGAGAAAGAGAGGTCTCTCTCCTTTTCTAGGACTGCTTCAGCCATCATCGATGTGGGGTGGTGTAAAGAGATAGAGTTGTAGTCTATTTTGCATAAAACAGGAAAAATAAAATGTTTTTTCCTCGAGAAAATGGCACCAACGACAAACTGATGCTTCCGAACCAATTAAATCAAAGGTTCGGGCTAAGTTGTGGAATGGGAAGGTGTTAGGCACCCATCCCTCCTTTTTGATCTCTCGTGATCTTATATTAATATTTTTCTTAATTTCTCTGTGAAGTGTGTGTGCATGTATATATAAGTGGAGATCGGAATTTCTCAACTCACATCATGCAAAAGATGGAGTGAGGTCAGCCATAGGAATGTTCCCAAAAATAGTAATTAAAAATATAATATGTGCGCTTATCGATATAATGATCATTATGATGAAATGATAATATGTGTTGGATAAGACACAAATATGAATCACAAATATGATATAAGCAAATAGTATATGAATAAAATAAGAAAAAGAAGAAAATAGGGAAATAGGACTCGATTCTCGGGTTTTGGCCTAAGACGCCTACGTAGCCTATAGAGGGATCAAAGTTCATGTAGTTCACATACGACACGAGGGTGGGTTTATCCCATAAATTCAAACGGGGATTTTATAATTCTGTGCAAGAAAAAGGTGTTTTTAGTTTTGAGAGAATGCGATGACAAATCCCATTGGAATGTATAGGTGTAACCCTTTTTTTCTTGTTTATTATGTGCAATATTACTTATAACAGATTAAAAATTAATATGTGTATGATCTAAAGTAAAACCTAAATTTAGAACTTATATAACTAATGCGAAAATAAAGAAATTTAAAGAGAGAGAAGTATTTGGATCTTCTTTGGAGACTTGGAGATTGATCTTGATTGATGATGAGCTTCCTTGAAAGTAGGTGAGGAATGTATGGGGATTTCGCTAAATTGGGTATGAAAGTGATGGAAATGAAAGGTGGAGGGAGGTTTTAAACAAGAAAATTCGTTGACTTTAGAAGAATGTTGCTGAGATCACTGAAGTTGATGTTTTTTAGGAGCCTCTATGGTGAGCTCATTATCTCCTTATATAGGTTCAAGGTACTGGAGATTGGAATTATCCTTGCCCATACCTGTCAGAAGGTAACCTTATACACTTTGTCGATAGGCAGGGAAATGGACCTGCCAATTGGCAGTCTTGTGCAGATTTTTTGGAAAAATGGCCGTAGAACGCAATTCATAATTCCAAATCTCACATGGGGTATAACGTTGGAAAGGTTATTCAAAAACCTTTAAGAATCCTTTGGGCTTCTCTTGTGTCCGGGAGTTAATTTTCGAACAAATGAGAGGTCCGAAGCACCCGTCAATCCTTTGGACGGGAGATTATTAGACGGCGATCGTTCGTCCAAACCGTAGGTTTGAATTGCCCACAGGGTAGACCATTGGAAAGGTTATGTGAGGCACTTTTATGTTACAAAGAGCTTCACTCATTTTGGAGAGTTGACTTTGGTCAAACGGGTCCGAGAAAAGCCTAATGATCTTTCAGATAAAATAGGTCATTCATTCATACCATAAGGATGATTTGTGCACATAATAGACCATTTGAAAAGGTATTCTATATGTTTCGAATATTCATTCAATCTCATTCAAGCTAAAGAGTTGACTTTAATCAAACGAAGCTTGGGGGCGCCTAGTGGACTCTGAATCGATTTTTGGTGTAAAATGAATCATTCGTCTAAACGGATATGCCATTTCGTGTAGAGGGAGGACCATTAGAAATGGGTTTAAGTTACCTTCTAAGATTCATTTGAGATTTTTCTTTGACGATGAAGTTGATTGGGATCAAATCAGGGCCTAGGAGCGCCAGCGGACCTCTAAATCAATTTTCGATTGTAAAATGGTCCGTTTGTTCGAATCGTTATGTCGATTCATGCATGGGGTGGACCATTGGAAAGGGAATTTAGATCCCTCCAAAGATTCATTGAGATTTTTCTCTAACGATGAAGTTAATTGGGGTCAAATCGAGGCTCGGGAGCATCCGTTGGCCTCTAGATCGGTATTCAGAGTATGACCTAGAGTTTGTGGTGAATGGGAAGGTGCTAGGGACCTAAGGAAGGACTTAGGGGTGTCCTAGAATGTGATGTCTATAGAGCCCCTCGATGGGTGAACTTGGAACAAGTGAAAGTCATCGAATAAACACCACATGATGATTTGGGAAAGAGGTTAATTCTGCAGAACAAAGGGACAAGGATGACCATTTCAGAGGGTCGAGGTCGATTCTTAGGAGCTAAGGTAATGTTCAGGATGGCCGAATCTACAGAGCAAGGTAAATTCTAAGGACCTAAAGTTGAGGCGACCAATTCTGTAGGCCAAGGTCAATTTTAAGGACCTCAAGCTATGGCGACCAATTTTGCGAGCCAAGGTCCATTCTGTGGAGCTAAAGTTGAGGTGACCAATTTTGCGAATCGAGGTCACTTCTGAGGACCTAAAGTAGGGAACACTAATTCTGCGAGTCGAGGTCAATTCTGAGGACCTAAAGTAGAGAAGACTAATTCTGTGGGCCAAGGTCAATTTTGAGGACCTAAAGTTAAGGCGACCAATATTATGGGTTAAGGTCAATTCTGAGGACATAAAGTTAGGGCAACCAATTCAACGAGTTGAGGTCAATTCTAAGGGCCTAAATATGGGGAAACCAATTTCACGGGTCAAGGTTAATTCTACGACTCGAGGTCAATTCTGCGAACCTAAAGCTAGGATGACTAATTTTGCGAGTCAATGTCAATTTATCGGACCTAAAGTAGAGGTGACCAATTATGCAGGTCGAGTTTAATTCTGAGGACTTAAAGTAGAGGCGACCAATTCTGTGGGTTGAGGTCAATTCCGAGAACCTAAAGATGGGGCTTTCTAGGAAGTCTTTAATTTACTTTTTTTAAGACTTTATCGGGGAAGATACATATGGCTGGGGATTATATCCTTTTGAGAGGAGATAGCTTTGCTGGTGGAGCTGAAACTCTTATTTGGGAAAAAGTTTAGTTTAAAAATTTCGCTGGGGAAACAATTGATGACTTGAGGTTTTGGGATATTGCTGGGGAATGTGTTTCTCTAAGATGCTACCAGGAAGAGATATCCAACTGGCTTATAGCTCCACTGGGGAAGTTGGATTCAGAAGTTTTGCTGGGAAAATAGTTGATGACTCTTTTGGATTTTGCTTGGGAATTATAGTGGACTCTGAGGATGCGGGCGCCCTTTTAGGGTTTAAATTATGGATAAGAATGTAGTTTTAATCTGATGAGGGATTTTTAGAGCTTGAAAAATGGTTTTCGTGTGGAATAAAGGTTCCAATATTTATTTGGCAATTTTAAGAATTTTTTGGAGAATCTTTGGAATTTTTTGTATGAAACTTTTGGGGGGTTACCGATCGGCATATTATAAGGGTTGATGTTCGTCAATGGCACGGTCTTCTAGGCTTCTGTAACAACCCGAGGTCTTGAAGACAACGAGTTATTTATTTTGGGAGAAATAAATAATATTTTATTGGAGAAATAATTAAATTGGCAATTGAGGTCAAAATTTGAAGTTGTTAGAAAGAGTGTCGAATATCAATTCTGAGGGTACCATAGTGCCTGGAAAGGTCAAGAAAATCGAAATGACTGTACTTGGGGTCTATTTAGGTTCTGAAATGAATTAGGACCGTTTGACTCAAATTAAAGTTACTGGGTCATTTAAAGTGTGTATTATCATTTAAAGAAGTGTATCTTGGGATTTAGGGCTTATTAAACCTACGGGAGATATTTCTCCAAAGAGAGAAAGGAGAAAGAAAGAAAGAAAGTGAGAAGAAGAAAGAATAAGAAAAGGAAGGAGAAAAGAGAGACAAAGTGGAGATTTCCGGTCAATACGCGATCTCAAGGCGGATTCAGACCCTACGAACCCGAGGCAAGTGATTAAACTTTCTAAATAATTATTGTGTACCAATTATTGCATGATTTGTGAATTGATATTTTGGGTTTTAGGTTTAGTTTAACAAAACCTAACTTTTGGGTATAATCTTAGATTTGATGTGTAGATCTTTGATTTGAGGATAGAAATTAGTTTATATGTATTCTAGGATGAATATTGATGATATATATGTGATTGGGTTGAAGAGATATGGAGAGAAAATGATTAAAATGGATTTTGGCCTACTTAAAAAGTAGCCATTTTCGAGATTTCTGAAGGGCCGAATCGATTCGGCCTCCTACCGAATCGATTCAGAAATTTGCAGGTCCCTAGGTCTGAGTGACCGAATCGATTCGGACCCTAGCCGAATCGATTCGGCCTGAGACAGAATCCCAGGTCTGATGACCCGAATCGATTCGCCTTCCTGGCCGAATCGATTCGAAAACAGGGCTTTTTCAAGGGATGTTTTCTAAGGAGAATTTCATCCCGTTTTGTTTGAGGTTATCGATTGGGGAACTCTATAGGAGATATTTGGAGTATTTTTTGGAGACTTTTAGCAAGTTTCCCTTATAAGAAATTTTGGAGACATATTGACTAAATTTGAGGAATACCGATTAGAGATTTTGGTATTTTTCTAAGTGGGGAAGCCCACTTTTATTTGGGAGTTTTATTTGGTGATAATAACGATTTCACGATTTGAGAATGAGAATAACTTAGAGATAATGGATCTTAGGATCCAATCCCAAATGGGATAACTTTAAAGGTTCGTAAAACGAATTGAACCCTATTATGGATGGAGAATTATGAATGCTATTTGAGGTGCATACGGATATAGAAATATCCTTATTGATGTTTGATTTGGGAGATGTCTCACACAATGAGAAATGCTAATTGAAGAGCATTAGGATAAAAGAACATCCTTAACTTAAATAGAATTGAGAGATAATTCATAATTAGAAGCGACATGTGAGCTTCAAGCGAGAAATAGTATAGCGTATACTAAGTGGGGAAGATGTGTGAGAATTGGCGATTAGTATATCTTGAGGGAAATATGCTAAACATTGATGTTAATGATATTGTGTCTATGGGCGTATAATAAATATGAAAATGATGTTGCAGGTATACCTTATATGATGGTATATCTTTATTATGTGGGATGTATGTATACCTTATATGATGGTGTATATACATGTTAAGCATACCCCCTCCTTGCTATCATTGGGAAGTTACGTGCGTAGAGGGTGAGCATTCGGGCTAGATGAGTCGGGTGTGGATATTCCCAGGTCATAGTCGTCCATGGTGGTCAACAAATGACATATATATATATATATACATTTATTTATTTTGGGGGTGAGAGGTCGTGGGTATGTGTCGCTCTCACTTGCCGATTAGGATCTATGACCGCTTCCCGGGACGTCGTGTGCGTGAGTTGATCACGAGGTGGGTGTCGTGGAACCCCACCAGGTGACCCCAGTTTGCTATGTATATTGGCTGCTGGAAGATGATAGCATGTGAGCCTGCGTCCTTCGAGTTATAGCTCGGTTGGATGGTTATTATTTCTTGTGCTTGTACTTGGGTATCGAGGGCATAATGGACCTCAAGGACTGACATTGCCAGGATTAGTGTATCGGGGAGGTTCCTTATTTGGATTTCGCTTCGGCGAGACGTCCCACGCACGAACTGCAGTGTAATGTTGGAAATTGAGGATAAGATAGTCCTTAATGCTCATATATATATATATATATATATATATATATATATATATATATATATATATATATATATCACCTATCCCGACTATCGACAGTGCCAGGAGTAGTGTAACGGGGGGGGGGGGGGGGGAGGGGTTCCTTGTTTGGATTTCGCTTCAGCGAGACGTCCCACGCATGAAACGCCGTGTACTGTTGAGAATTGGGAATATTAATTAATTAAAATTTGGATAATAAATTGGGTTACATGCATCTTGCATTGAGGGCATAATGAGCCTCGAGGATTGATACGGTCAGGAGTAGTGTAACGGGGAGTTCCTTGTTTGGATTTTGCCTCGGCGAGACGTCCCACGCACGAAACGCAGTGCCGTGTTGAGAATCGGGAGGAGTTTAGTCCTTAACTCTTGATGCTAATAACTCATATATAATAATTACATATATATATTGTTTACATGCCAAATAAAGGCATCACTAGAATATAATATTCTAGTAAATGAGAATGTTAATGGATTGTAATGATGTTGTTATGAGATGGATCATGTAACTTTATATGTTCAACAAATGAACATTATAAAGATAACTATAACTATTACATTAAAGTTAATATATATAATTTATAGATTATAGGAATAAAAGGTAGATTGGGAGATAGGTTAGACGGTTTCACTTAAATACTTCAATTGGGTTTAAGTTAGAATCCTCTTACCTAAATTAGAATCGGGCATCCATTTGGAGATCACGTGCATACGCTTAGTGCGCACTTTAGATGAGAGGTGAGTTGAATTATTATGGATAGTTCGATTCCACCTTAATCATGTAATAATGCATTTATAATTATTATGCATTTTAATACACTTGCTATAAAATGTTTTTTAACTCGGGCTCTGACCCGTTTATATTTTCTCCTCCTTGTATATATTGTACTACTTCAGGTGTTCCTCCGCAAGGACGCCTTTGATGTTCATCCATTCAGGATTTGTGGAGCTGTGGCATTGCGGGCTGTCTTAGCACTTTGTTTTAGTCGATTCCTATCTTTGTATATCTAGATTAGGATTCAGTTTGTATATTGAGTTAGTATTCAAGTGTTGTAGATTAACACTTTCATATTTCATTTCTCAGATTATTGTATTGTCTGTTACCCGACAGCATATTCAGGTATTTCATGTTGAGATTTTGTTGTACATTGGATTGCACTCTTGTATAGATTATAGGTTGCACTTATCACTCATCATAGTTAGATGTATATTGTTGGTCATGTTGCATTATCGGTTTTGCTGTTGTTGTTGTTAAATAAAAGTTTTAAATTTTTGACAATCCACTTTTAATAGTTTCGGGTAGTTAGCCTTATATTATTAGTATTGACAGTTGATGTTGAGACTATGCCATCTGGGATACCTAATTTAATGTAGTATAGGGCTGGCCACCTATTATTATTTTGAGCGGGTTGTTACAGCTTCCTTAGTAAGGGGAAAAGGAAGGTGATGATCAGTGGGTGTTAGGGGACTGTGTATCAACATGCCCCTTAGCCTCCTATAAAAAGGGGCGAGTTCTCCTCTTTTTCAAAGCTTTTAGCATTCAGATCTTCTGCCCTTTCTTGCTAAGATTTGTTCCCCCAACCTTTTTCTTTCTTTGAGTCTTAGAAATGATCAATTTTTTGGGTAGCAAAACCGACGTGGCGCGACAGTTCGATGATTGGACGAACCTAGAGTGGTAGGATAGGGTTCCCCTGGCATTGGGAAATGAAAATGCCTTTGAGTGGTTCGAGACAGTTCTGATGATCATTTCCTACTGTGTGAGCCTTCACATCACCGGTCGCTTAGGGTGAGGAGCCTAGTGGCTACATAAGTATTAATGAACTTTGGCATTCTTTGTCTTCATATCTTTGTTTCTTTCCTTGAATTGCCAAAAGGTTTCTTTATTTTAGCAGACTGACATAACTTCGACGATCTTTCATTTTCGGGGGAGGACAGGGTTTAAGAATGTGTGGGAGCACCTTTCGACGATGGTGCACGAGGTAGTTTCCTATGTGAGTTTTGTTCGCTTAGTGTCTTCTTTGGACGAGACACCGCGCTCTACGATTGTTCGATGCGCGCTACGGGAGAGGTGGTGAGACACTACCCACACCATTCATTTGGGAATTGGGGAGATTACGGTGACTCCCATTGATGTTCATCAACTACTGAGGATTGATTTTGAGGGTTTTCAAATTGAGGTGAACCGATCTTCGAGGGTGACACCTGTGGCGATTGAGGTTGCGTTGGGAGACTTGGGGAGGATAGTCTCCGATGATTCAATCCGCATCTTCGTTCTACAGGATATGCTCTTGAGTTGGAGGATTGGTGAGATAGATGGGTTTTAGGTACGATGGATGTCCCATTTATTCATTCTTCTTCTTTTGGGAGGGTTCTTGGTGGCATCCAGAAGCGACGTCATCCACTTATGATTTTTATAATTTTTGAGGGTATTTTCAAATATCCCTCTTTATGACTGGGGTAGCCTTACCTTGGTGACCCTTTATTCTTCCTTTTATGCTTTCAACTGATGCTACCATTAGACTTTTACTGGGGCCATGTATCTTCTAGGGGTAATTTTCGCATTTCTCTTTACGTATTTTTCTTGCATTTTTCCTTTTGATTTTTTCAGATTATTGATTCTTTTCCTTTCTGAAAACGGGGTTTTATAAGGTGATTGGGATCAATGCCCATTTTATTGGTTTGCATGATGTGGAGGTGGGGGACTTCTGTCGAATGTACTGATGGTGGAAGTCCAACCAGCGATCTAAACAGTCTCCTTCTTTATCGGCAGTGTGTCACGCTATTCCTTTTTCACTTGAATAATTTTTTGACATTTTCTCTATTTGTGAAGATATTGACCTTTATTGGGAATTTTAGGTGACTTTCTATCCCCGAGGGATGGTTTTCGAATATACGGGAGGGACTGGGGTGCATACGCAGATGCGCCGATTGCTGGCACACGAGTTCGACAACTCTTGGTATTTGGGAGAGAGAGTGGTTTGACAAATCATGGCGGATGAGGTGGTGGTCCTACCGGCGGTGACCCTTATGTACATGAGGCACGTCCAGGAGATGTCGGAGGAGGCTAGGGTGGGACTATGGATGGCGAGCCATATTCATCATATATAGATACGGTGGTGACCTATGACTAACTTGACTTTGTGACGAGATGGATGATGCCTTCTTGTATCTATGATGTAGTGCACATGCCTCCGCATCCTACGACTTTATGCAGGGGTACAAGTTTTCCGGTGCATCTTCATCAATAGCATCAACGGAGGTTCCATTCATTCGGCTTGCCCCACCTTCATATAATTTCGGATTGGCTCGAGGGGGATCATTGGCCTCATCGCCCTAATATAGTGGATCCGGGGGTATTGGGGCTGACAGAGGATGTCTTTGTGACATCCCGACTAATTAAATACCGGGTAGCTACTCCTTTATTCAAATTAATACAAAATGTCAAGTTGGTTCAGTTCATAACATCACTGTCAAAAATGTTAATTTAAATAATTACTAGCCACCTAATATTTTAAAAAGTGAGATGTCAATTTTTAATTTACTTAGATTAACATGCAACCAATTAAATTATGAGCTAAAGGTAACACAATCACATCACAGTCATAATAGAATAATAATGGAATAAAAAATGAGTCTGGAGGAATACTCCTTTGAATAATCCAAATACTGAATAAAATCAAATACAAGTCTGAATAATTAATTAATTAACTCTAATACTGAAATAAACTGAGTATGATAAAACTTTCTCTAAAAGATGTGGGGCGACATGCCATAACAACTGAAGAAATCTGAAACGGAGTTAATATAGAAAGTAGAGGCGTCTACTATCGAGGTCCTGTAACTTCCACAGCAGCTACAGCACGTCACTGGAATGGAACTCCTAAGTTGGCATCCCAGTGGCTGGGCATCTAAAAGGGTTTTAGAAGAAAAATAGATTTGAAAGCAAGCGGGCCCGAGGTGAAAACAGTTTAAAATATAGCAAGTGTTTAATAACATTAAGAAGTGAATATAAAATACATGTTAGTTACGTGCACTCACATGAGTTCCTCACCTCTTAACTAATTGTGCACTCCTAACGTATCGGTAACCCATCCTAGTTATGTCACTAACTATTAGTCTATTTCACCACCTGACTTTACGATATAAAAAAGGGTCGATACCAGACATTTAAATACAAACTGTGAGTCTTCCTTTTTATTTCTCAGATTTACCTAATATAATTATTATATGAATTTCCCATTTTTAACTCTACTACAAATGTCCCAAGTATTCACATTTACTCTTCAATAAAAAGTCTATTTCAATTACCAGTATATTAATCTCATCATAAATATACAATAAGGGCACCCCTAGACTAAGCTGCGGTGCACACATACTCTACTATCAAATCCCGGTACATCACGTACATAAGGACCACGTGTTCCGAATCTCTCAGGAACCATCTCAATAAGCAAAAATCACACATAATGGAGGCGAACATAGTTTACATATCCATGGGTCACGCACATACCTACGCTCCCATGGTCAGCTGACTTATTAACTCACAAATAAGTGATTCACAACCCTATGTCCTTAAGGTACCAATCTAAATCCCCCTGTAGGCACACAAGGATTGGATGGCCCAATTCGAAAGCCGACCTCCTGTGATAGCAAGTATGGTAGGTATGTTATACACATAAGTCCATGTACTAAGCAATCACACCACTTAGATATCTTAAAATATTAAATAAGGTATATTCTACATTCCTATACTGTTATTCCAATTTGTACATCTTTAAGTTTCCAAATAATATATAATATAGATCGTCGACACTTCTCACGTCGTAGTTTCAAGTACCTAAAGCCTAACTCACAAAGGTTACCAAGTCTCCTATTATTCCCACATTTAAATCCACTATTCTTAAGGTCCTCATTTCTGTCATTAACCTTATATTATCCAACTATCTAAAACTTACTCATCAATTCTCACTCTCAAATAGCATCACACTCGTCGAGCCTCATTAAGTTTAATATAATTCCTAATTTGACTTCTAATTATAATTCGAGTCCCACAAATATGCCTACTGGTCTTTCTTTAAACTAAGAGTATTCACAAAGTCCCCACCAATAATTTTCTAGGGTCGAAATTGTTAAATTCTAACAAAAGAAAAATATAACTGATTCTGGGAAGGTCGATCGATCGACTTGGGAGTATCGATCGATCGAACGCACCAGATAGGTTACGGCCTGCTTCATTTTTCAATCAAAAACTTGTCCCAAAACTTCATTACAGGGTATGAAAATCTAATCTAACGTTATAGGTTCATCATACAACCAAAATACATCATTGTTAACGTTCCAAAACCTTTTAATCATCAATCCTTGGCTTTTTATGGATCAAAACTTCAATAAAACCCTAGTTTTCTATTTTCTTCAAGAACATTGATAAATCTCCTCTTTAATCCATTTTTAAATCATCAAAAGTTATATTTAGGGTACTGAATTCGTCCAGAACAGATCTATATATAATTCCTAACTAAAGTTGACAGTTTTATATCAAATTCATTGGGTTTTTCATCAAATCTTTCAAGGCAATCATAAATTTCTACACTAAGCATGGAGGAAATATTCATTGAACTAATGAAACCAAATCACTTGCCTTAAGTTTGATGTTCTGATTCGTTGCTGGCTCTCTCTTCTTTCCGATCATAATTCCGTCCAAAATGGTGGTGGTGGGTGGCGGTTTTGGTTTGAAACCCTTTTGGAACTTCTCTCTAACTTCTCTCTAACTCCCGTATTCCACTCTATTGTTTTTGGATGATAATGGCCTTAATGGATTTTCTAATAATATATAATTAAACTCTAAAATTCGTGGGTCTTAATTCCTTAATTTTTAAAATAACTAAAATACCCTTCCGGGTTGCCGGTTTGGCCTAAAAATGCTCCAGAACCCAAACTAAACCCCCGACTAGTGTTTTCTGACTATCTCGTCCCTTCCGGACACGTTGGCGCACTCAAAATGACCATACAGTTAATAAAAATATAATTTATTTTCTTAAACCAAATTAAATTAATCTCTGAAGCGACTGACAGGCGCGTCCCAACTTAATTTCCCATATTATCGTATTTATATCTCTAGACAATTTTAATACTTTCAATACTCATATATTACCATATATACTCAGTAATATTTAACATTATCATCATAATTAAATACCAACTCACGTCTTGCTAGTATTTAAATCCGGATTAATTTCCAATTAATTCTCATTTAATTTAATTAATCCATTATATAAAAATTAACAAAATTACGGGGTATTACATAGTCCCCCCTAATAACAGAATTTCATCCCGAAATTCAGAACTAAAGTATACCTGGTAAAAATAGCTCTGGATAACGCTCGGGCATCTCATCCTCGACCTCCTATGTGGACTCCTCGGCATTATGATGCCGCCACTGAACACGTACTAACGGTACTATCTTCGACCTCAGTTTCCTCTCGCTGTGTTCCAGAATAGCAATTGGACCCTCCTCATAGGAACTATCAAGCTGAAGATCGATGTCCTCTAAAGCAATATGGGTATGGGCCAAATCATCCCTAAGATATCTCCTTAGCAAGGAAATATGGAGCACGTCATGAATCCTATGCAAGTGGTCCGGTAACCCAAGTCTATATGCTACTGGCCCAATCCGCTCGATGTTAGGAAATGGGCCCACGTATCTAGGTGCCAATTTCCCTTTCTTCCCGAAATGCATAATCCCCTTCATCGGAGATACTCTGAGTAGCACCTGGTCCCCCACCTTGAACTCTTTAAAGAATCTTTTGACATCGGCATAACTTTTCTGTCAGTCTTGAGCCACCCGAATACGGCTCCATATCATCTTTATCCTCATCAAGGTATCCTGAATCACCTCCGACCCAAGAAGTTTGTTATCCCCCACCTCTAACCAACATGCTGGGGAACGACAAGGTCGATCGTACAACGCCTCATATGGAGCCATGCCAATAGTGAACTGGTAGGAGTTACTATAGGCAAACTCCACCAGTGGAAGGTACTGCTCCCAACCACCTCCAAAGTCTAGGATGCACATACGCAACATGTCCTCCAACATCAGATTTGTCCGCTCTATTTTCCCATCTGTCTGCGGGTGATATGCCATACTCAGTCGCAACTCCGTACCCATAGTTTCTTGGAAACTCTCCCAAAATTATGAAACAAAAATCTTATCTCTGTTAGACACGATATTGAGAGGCACCCCGTGGAGTCTCACTATATTCGCTATGAAAATGTGGGCATACTGTCCCGTAGTGTAGTCGATCCGGGCTGGTAGAAAATGAGCAACTTTGGTCAAGCTATCCACGATTACTCATATTGAGTCGTGACCCCTCTGCGAAGTAGGTAACCCCATGATAAAGTCCATGGAAATTATCTTCCATTTCCACATAGGAACCTCTAACGGCTGTAAAAGTCCTGCATGTCTATGTTGGTCCACCTTTACTAGCTGACAAGTGGCACATTGTGAAACGAACTCGATAATATCTTTCTTTATCCCTCTCCACCAGTACTGTCACCTCATATCCTGGTACATCTTATCCCCACCCGGATGTACCACGAACCACGAACCGTGCGACTCTGTCATAACCTCGTGTCGAAAGTCTTCCGCTTCAGGGACAACCGGTCTCCCATTGAAGTGTAAGCGCCCGTTTGAACCAACGGTATAGGACTCATCTCCCTCGGATAGTAAACGAACTATCTGTTGTTGACAAAACGAATCATTTGCCTGGGCTTGTATCACTCTCGTAACAATCTGGGGCGTAACAATCATTACCGACATGAATGATTAATCCACTGCATCCTGGTGTCCCAACTCTTTCCACTTTGCTCTCCACACTTAGGCCACCTCACCTACTAGCCTACGGCTCAACGCGTCTGCTACTACGTTAGCCTTCCCTAGGTGATATTGGATATCGAACTTATAATCCTTCATGAATTCAAGCCACCTACGTTGACGCATATTTAGTTCCTTCTGCATGAAGAGGTATTGTAGGGACTTGTGGTCTATGAATAAATGGAATTTCTCCCCAAGGAGATAGTGTCTCCAAATCCAAAGAACAAATACTACTGTCGCTAACTCCAAGTCGTGGGTGGGGTAATTCTTCTCGTGAGGCTTAAGCTTACGGGAAGCATAAGCTATGGCCTGACTCTCCTATTGCAGTACACCTCCAAGTCCTTATAAGGACGCATCGGTGTAGACTAGATACTCTACTCCCGGCCTGGGCAATGCTAGCACTGGAGCTGAGGTCAACTTGTCCTTCAACTCATCGAATGCCAACTGATAGGCATCGCTCCAGATAAATGGCACGCCTTTGCGAGTCAGATGTGTCAAAGGACCCGCTATCTTTGAGAAACCCCGAATAAACCTCATGTAGTATCATGCTAGTCCCAATAAACTACGTATCTCAATCGGTGTCGTGGGATGTCCCCACTCCCTCACCAATGATACCTTCCCCGGATCAACATATATCCCTCTGTCTGAAATGATATGCCCCAAAAACTGAACCTCCTTCAGCGAAAGCCCACACTTCTCATACTTTGCATATAACTCATTCTGACGTAGCGTCTGTAAAACCTGCCTCAAGTGCTCGGTGTGTTCCTCTTCTATCTGGGAGTAAACCAGAATGTCATCAATGAATACGATGACGGACTGATCTAGGAAATCTCTGAATACTCTATTCATCAAATCCATAAACACAGCTGGGGCATTAGTTAGACCAAAAGGCATAACCCGGAACTCATAGGAACCATATCTCGTCAAGAAAGTAGTCTTCAAGACATCTTGTTCCCTGATACGCAACTGATGGTAACCCGATCTTAAGTCGATCTTTGAGAAGAAAGCCTCTCCTCTCAATTGGTCGAATAAGTCATCGATTCGGGGAAATGAATACTTGTTCCGTATCGTGACTTTATTTAACTCCCGGTAATCTACACACAATCTCAAAGATCCATCCATCTTCTTCACGAACAACACATGTGCACCCTATGGCGAAGTACTCCTACGAATAAACCCTTGACCCAACAGCTGCTCTATCTGATCCCGTAGCTCTCTCATCTCCGCTGGAGCCATACGGTAAGGTGCGCGAGCTATAGACCGAGTGCCCAGTGTTAAATCGATGACAAAGTCTCTCTCTCTACTAGGAGGTAATCCTGGAATATCCCAAAATACATCAACAAACTCCCTAATAACTGGAATCGAATCGAGTGGTATCACCACTTCCTTAGAGGTCTCCTCCTCTATATAGTACAAGTGAGTGGACGATCCTACCTCAGGACGAGGCATCGCCACTAAGAACATCTCTTGCCTGGGTATGGAAAAAATAATACTCCTGCTGAAACAATCAATCATGGCTCGATACGCAACTAGCCAGTCCATGCCAACGATAGCATCGTACTCAGTCATATCTAACACTAACATATCAGCAGGTAAAGTAAACCTCCCGATCTCGATACCCACACCTCTACATATAAAGGAAATCATATAACCCCTACTCAATGGTGAATCTACGCAAGTAACTGTGCTCTCTGCAGTGTCTAACAACCCTATAGTGTGCGCAAATCTCGTGGTAATGAAATAGTGTGTGGCCCCCGTATCAAATAAAATGCGCCCCATAGTCCCCTGAATAGAGAACATACCCTCAATAGTGGGTGGATCATGTGGGACTGTGGCCTTTTGGAGCTGATAAACTTGTCCGTACTGAAGCTGTCCCTGCTGGACTAGGACTGCTGGGATGGGTGGTAAAGCTGGCATCTGTGGTGGTGCTGGGAGGGCGGCGGGAAACATAGGTCTCTGAGGCTCGTGTCGAGCACTCTGCTGCGGGGCCCTGCCCCTTTCAGGACACTCCTAGCATTTGTGGCCAATCTTGCCACAAATAAAACATTTCCCCGCAAAGTTTCCCCCTCTCTGACCCTGCTGCCCACGGCCCTGATGACCGTTGCCATTCCTCCCCTGACCATGATGGCCCTGCTGAAACTGCTGCTGTTGGCCCTGCTGGCCCTGCTGACCCTGCTGGCCGTGTTGACCCTGATAGCCATGACAAAAACCTCCCTGACTATTTCTGAAACCTCCAAATTGAAATCTCTTAGAATCCCCCTGCTGGGAACTCTGATCACTCTGCCTGTGCTGACCCTGAGCTGACTGTGCCCCACTGGCACCATTCCCCCTGTCCTGCCCTGATGGCTGGACTCTCTTGATCGCTTACCCTCTGACAAGTGAAAGCGGTGGTCCTGGCAGTGAAGTAGTGCTACATTAACCACATCAGAATAAGTGGCCAACGAGAGATTTCCTAGCAAGTGCTGACGGATCCTCCAAGTCAATCGATCCATGAATTTCTGTATCTTCTTTTCTTCAGTCGGGATCTTATCGGGAATGATGTTCAGAACATTGGTGAACTCGGCCTCATACTCTACCACTGTCTTCCCCTCTTGCTTGAGGTTCATTAACTTCCTCCTCATCTCGGTGTGAACTGCTGATGGAAAGTACTTGCAGTCAAACTGCACCCAGAACTCCTGAATGGTAAGAACATCTCTCTCCTTCGCGGTGGTAATGGACTCCCACCACTGCAATGCTGACCCTACCATCTTAAAAGTAGCCAATATCTGTCTCTGTACACCCGCACAATTGTACATCCTCAAGTGTCTTTGGATATCCTTCTTCCACTGACTGCACATAACGACGTCGGAGCTACCTGAAAACTCCGGAGGGTGTGCCTTATGAAAGGCATCACGAACATGTTCCCAAGCAGACAGGAATGCATGAGCCTAGACTGGGGCGACCATCGGTGCCTGAGGTGGTGCTTGCTACACAACTATTAAAGAGGCGTTTATCGCCTGGGCTACTATGGCTGCAACCTCTGCGGCGTTCATGGAACCCTAAACTGGTGCAGGCTGTGGCTCGGGCTGAGCATCCCTGGGAACTCTCTATGCACGTCATGGAGGCATCTAAAATTAGAGAGAAGTCTTACAAGTTCACAGTTATTATCTCAAAATAGCTGAAGAGCGTAAAATACATAAAAGAGTACAACAATCCTAGAATATAGGGCTCTATATCAAGGACGCTATGCGGAAACATAACAAGTCGTACAGATCCTAAGGACACTAAAACCTGATGCTCTGATACCACATGGACACCCCGAATAATTAAATACCGGGTAGCTACTCCTTTATTCAAATTAAAACAAAATGTCAAGTTGGTTCAGTTCATAGCATCACTCTCGAAAACGTTTGTTTAAACAATTACTAGCCACCTAATATTTTAAAAAGTGAGATGTCAATTTTTAATTTACTTAGATTAACATGCAACCAATTAAATTATGAGCTAAAGGTAACACAATCACATCACAGTCACAATAATATAATAATGGAATAAAAAATGAGTCTGGAGGAATACTCCTTTGAATAATACAAATACTGAATAAAACCAAATACAAGTATGAATAATTAATTAATTAACTCTAATACTGAAATAAACTGAGTATGATTAAACTATCTCTAAAATATGTGGGGTGACATGCCCTAACAACTGAAGAAATCTTAAATGGAGTAAATATAGAAAGTGGAGGCATCTACTATCGAGGTCCTGTAACTTCCACAGCAGCTACAGCACATCACTGGAATGGAACTCCTAAGCTTGGCGTCCCTGTGGCTGGGCACCTAAAAGGTTTTTAGAAGAAAAATAGATTTGAAAGAAAACGGGTCAGAGCCCGAGGTGAAAACAGTTTAAAATATAGCAAGTGTTTAATAACATTAAATAGTGAATATAAAATACATGTTAGTTATGTGCACTCACATTAGTTCCTCACCTCTTAACTAATTGTGCACTCCCAACGTATCGGTAACCCGTCCTAGTTATGTCACTAACTATTAGTCTATTTCACCACCTAACTTTACGATATAATATAAGGGTCAATACCAGACATTTAAATATAAATTGCGAGTCTTCCTTTTTATTTCTCAGATTTACCTAATATAATTATTATATGAATTTCCCATTTTTAACTCTACTACAAATGTCCCAAGTATTCACATTTACTCTTTAATAAAAAGTCTATTTCAATTACCAGTATATTAATCTCATCATAAATATACAATAAGGGCACCCCTAGGCTAAGCTGCGGTGCACACATACTCTGCTATCAAATCCCGGTACATCACGTACATAAGGACCACGTGTTACGAATCTCTCAGGAACCGTCTCAGTAAGCAAAAATCACACATAATGGAGGCGAACATAGTTCACATACCCATGGGTCACGCATATACTATGCTCTCATGGTCAGCTGACTTATTAACTCACAAATAAGTCATTCACATCCCTATGTCCTTAAGGTACCAATCTAAATCCCCCCGTAGGGACACAAGGATTAGATGGCCCAATTCGAAAGCCGACCTCCTGTGATAACAAGTATGGTAGGTATGTTATACACATAAGTCCATATACTAAGCAATCACACCACTTAGATATCTTAAAATATTAAATAAGGTATATTCTACATTCCTATACCGTTATTCCAATTTTTGCATCTTTAAGTTTCCAAATAATATATAATATAGATCGCTGACACTTCTCACGTCGTAGTTTCAAGTACATAAAGCTCAACTCACAAAGGTTACCAAGTCTCTAATTATTCCCACATTTAAATCCACTATTCTTAAGGACCTCATTTCTGTTATTAACCTTATGTTATCCAACTATCTAAAACTTACTCATCAATTCTCACTCTCAAATAGCATCACACTCGTCGACCCTTATTAAGTTTAATATAATTCCCAATTTGACTTCTAATTATAATTCGAGTCTCACAAATATGCCTACTGGTCTTTCTTGAAACTAAGAGTATTAACAAAGTCCCCACCAATAATTTTCTAGGGTCGAAATTGTTAAATTCTAACAAAAGAAAAATATAACTGATTCTGGGAAGGTCGATCGATCGACCTGGGAGTATCGATCGATCGAACGCACCAGATAGGTTACGGCCTTCTTCGTTTTTCAATCCAAAACTTGTCCCAAAACTTCATTACAGGGTATGAAAATCTAATCTAACATTATAGGTTCATCATACAACCAAAATACATCATTGTTAACATTCCAAAACCTTTTAATCATCAATCCTTAGCTTTTTATGGATCAAAACTTCAGTAAAAACCCTAGTTTTCTATTTTCTTCAAGAACATTGATAAATCTCCTCTTTAATACGTTTTTAAATAATCAAAAGTTATATTTGGGGTACTGAATTCGTCCAGAATAGATCTACATATAATTCCTAACCAAAGTTTAGAGTTTTACATCAAATTTATTGGGTTTTTCATCAAATCTTTCAAGGCAATCATAAATTTCTACACTAAGCATGGAGGAAATATTCATTGAACTAATGAAACCAAATCATTTGCCTCAAGTTTGATGTTCTGACTCGTTGCTGGTGTTCAAAGGCTGGCTCTCTCTTCTTTCCGATCACAATTTCGTCCAAAATGGTGGTGGTGGGTGGCAGTTTTGGTTTGAAACCCTTTTGGAACTTCTCTCTAACTCCCGTAGCCCACTCTCTTGTTTTTGGCTGATAATGGCCTTAATGGATTTTCTAATAATATATAATTAAACTCTAAAATTCGTGGGTCTTAATTCCTTAATTTTTAAATTACCAAAATACCCTTCCGGGTTGCCAGTTTGGCCTAAAAATGCGCCGGAACCCAAACTAAACCCCCGGCTAGTGTTTTCTGACTATCTCGACCCTTTCAGACACGTTGGCGCACTCAAAATCACTATACGATTGATAAAAATATAATTTACCTTTTTAAACCAAATTGAATTAATCTCTGAAGCGATTGACACGTGCGTCCCAACTTAATTTCCCAAAATGTCGTATTTATATCTCTAGACAATTTTAATACTTTCAATACTCATATATTACCATATATACTCAGTAATATTTAACATTATCATCATAATTAAATAACAACTCACGTCTTGCTAGTATTTAAATTCGGATTAATTTCCAATTAATTCTCATTTAATTTAATTAATCCATTATATAAAAATTAACAAAATTACGGGGTATTACAGTCTTTTAGGCAGAAGTATATATTTTTCTATTTTTTTGTCCTTATCTGGATTTTTCTTTGCTTTAGACTGCCTAATTTGCCTTTTGTTTTGGTTGTTTTGTTTGCAGCATGTTCGGGTGTCGACTACTTAACTTAGCTCACGGACATTCGAGACTGGGTGGCCTCAATGACTTCCTGTATCAGGGACTCAGTCCCGATTATTTCTTGTATTATGTCTTCTACTGCCTCGGAGGAAGGATCTGGATTGACGAGTGGAGGCTCCATAACTCATCGCCGGGGTAAGCGTGATCGCCGTAGGGATGGGGGGTCCTAAAGAAAGATGAGAGATAGGGTTTTCGGGCTGAGTTTCATTATCTTTTTTGCTTTTCCTATTTTTCTTCTTTTCCTGAAAAATGTAATGAAGTTGGTGGCAATATATATAAAATGAATGAGATTTTTTTATTTATCTTTGCTTTAAATGACTTAATCTACATGCAATTTTTACTTTGTTGCTGAGGTCGTGAAAAGGATGGGATATTAAAATAACTCAAGAGAAAATTTCTTTTGAGAAAGGATGAGAAAAAATGGATAATATAGTTAGAAACAACCCAGATTTTTTAAATAAGTATTTATTTTTTAAATTCTTGATTTAAAAAAAAAAAAGGAAAGATAGAATTTTTCTAAAATAAGGGGCGTACCGATCGGCATGCCCCTTGTCCTACCCATCGACAAATGAGTCCAGTCAAATCACCCTAAAGCTTTGATTGCTCATTCTACATCTTCAAAGTACTTGCTGGGGCAGTCATTTATTCGAGTTTCTCAGATTTCTTATTGTTAAGCCAAGATTTCCATGTATAAAAGCGGGTAAGGTGGTGAGTTTTTTTTTCACCCATTCACATTTTCTCTTATTTCTTGCCTCTCGCCATATTATTTCCCAAAATTGAACTTCCCATGAGTGCAAAATTTGCTTCATATCTCAAGAACTTGGAAGCTATGTGTCTGTACAATATAGATTATGACGCTTTTAACTTGCATCGAGTTTCTTTGTGGCGCAATCGGCCCATCGACTGAAACATGCTGGCAGTGGTAGCACAATTTTGGTATCTCGAGGATAATGTTTTTTGCTTTGGCTTGGATGAGGTCCGTCTGACCTATGAGGAGTTTTTAGCTATGTTGGGGGTTAATCCCGGCGTGGCGGTGGCTATGCCTTAATTCTCTCACTCTCCTCCGGAGCTGTTAGTAGGGCTTCTCCACATGTCTCCTTTGGTGGCTTGGCCATTGGTCACTGGGCGTTTGATATATCACCTAATTGTCCTATATTCTATGACTTTAATGATGCGGGCCATGCCGAAGCTGTTGCCATGGGCTTAATTTTGAAGCTACTGCTGGTGATTATGGACCTGATGGTATACCCTTTACTGGCTACCTTTACAGGGTAGATGTCATATCGTCACAATCTTGTAGTAGTGATACTGGAAGAGATCGTAAATGGTCTAAATGCTTGGTGAGAAGGCCATTCTGATTTTTTGAGAGAAAGCCCAGTTATGGTGTTCATGTGGCTAGCTGAGCGATTCCGTTTAGCAGTCCCCCTGAATATCCCTTGGCAACTGTGTTGAATTTCTTCACTCGTTATTTCATCAGCTTTGGACCATCCATAGAGAACCGAGTAAACTAGTTCGTGGAGCATGAAACTCAATGTTTACGCTAGTCGGTGCTGTGGTGAGGGGAGTTAAAACCCATTATATAACTGGGGGAATACCAGTACGTTCGATTAGTTAGCCTCCGACACACCTCAATTTATTCCCCTTACAGCATTTGCGTCAAGTCGGATGGAAGAAAATTGTGCCTTCATATACCCTGGATTTCTTTCCTATAGAGGATTTGACTGAAGGCTTGCACATACGGTTGGGTTCTATGTGGAGAATCTTCATCCATCAACCCGTCCGTCTCAATCTATTGGTAGGACTTGGCATGTTTCTAGGGATTATATGAAATGACCATGGAAGAGGTTAGTGCCTAAGATCTTGATAGAAGAGACAAGCAAGAGATAGTTTGTCATGTTCAACACTATGGAGGAAGTGTAGTGGTTTTCTTTAGGATAGTCCGGTCTTATCGCTCCATGGAGCACCTTCGTCATACCAACTAAGCAAGGGAAGTTTAGGGGGCCTCAAGGAGCAGAAGATGATGAGGTTGGTTCTTCTGGTAGCTGTGGATATGATCTTTTTGAAGTTGGTGATTATATGTGAATCTTTTGTGATGGAGGTGTTTTTGGTTATTTTTAGTTTTGGGGAATAAATTTGGAAAGGTTTGGTTTAGGGTAGTTTGGTTGGGGAGGGGTAGTTGTTTAACTCCCTACGCTGATATTTCATGTAATTGTACCGAATTCTCCCATTATGGAATAAAAAGAATTTTAATTAATTTTTTGTGCCTTTTTATGAGTTTTACATTTGAATTATCTATACCAATTGCTAAGGCATACATAATCCTTTTATTCATGTAAATGATAAAAAGAACTGTCATTTTTGGAGGCAAGAAAAGAATCACATTTGTGAAAAAGAAAGGGATCGTGCCTATGTAAAATGTATGAGCTGCCTACGCACCTCTAGGGGTTTGAAAATTTTTTGAGTTTCATTTTGAAAGAATTTTTTTTAGAGGATGAGGCCCCACGTAGTTCTAAGTAGAGAGAAATGAAGATTTATTTTTTATTTTTTATTTTTTAATAGAAGAGTGATGAGAGGAGTCGTAGCGCGCCAAGATTTCGAACTAAGGGTAGAATTTCTTGAGATGACCCAGGTTTACTAGACGTACCATTTATTTTTCGTCAAGGTAAGTGAGCATAGTGGCACCACTAGACAAGTTCTTCTTCATGATGTAGGGGCCACTCCAGTTTGGCTTGAATTTCCCTCTGGGCTCCCAGATGGGTTCTATGATTTCTTTGAGATTTAAGTCCCCTTCTCGGATACCACGATCCTTGACTCTTTGGTTGAACGATCACACTATCTGGCGATGGTACTCCTATATATGATATAGAGCCTTTAGCCTCTTTTAGTCTAAAAGCGATAACTCGTCAAAAAGACTCTAATGCCAGTCTTCCCTGCTAACTTTGCTCTCAAGCGTAATGCATAATGAAGGTATTTATAGATCAATGGGTAGGACTTCTTCCATGCCATATACTATAGAGTAAGGGGGTAGCCCTAGTAGATGCCTAGACTAAAGTGCGGTAGCATTAGAGGGAATAAGGGATCTGATTGGCCCAGTCTCGATAACTTTCAGTCATCTTGCTGATGATTGCTTTGAGGTTTTTATCGGTGGCTTCAACTACACCATTGGTTTATGGCGAGGAAAAATATTTGTGTCTTTGAATACCATACTCCTTCAACCAATTCTATGACTGAAGCCTCGAAATGTAACCCGTAATCTGACATTAGGTCATGGGGAACCCCGTATCGGTAGATGATGTTCTTCTAAATGAACTTTTCTACCTTTTTGGCATTCAGCACAGCGTATGATTCGGCTTCGACCCATTTGGTTAAGTAATTAATGGAAACTAGGATGAACTCATGACTATTGGAACCTTTGGGTGTGACTTTCCCTATGATATTGATACCCCAGGTGGAGAATGACCAGGGAGAAGTCATATTATATAATTCCTGCAAAGGTAAGTGCTGGATATTGGACAACTATTGGAAGTTAAGGCATCTCTAGATATAGGTAGTGAAATTCTGAACCCTGTCGAATAATCTTCTTAGTGAGCATATAGCCATTTATATGGGGTTCGCATTCCCCACTGTGGATTTTTTACATCAGTTCTTCAATCTCTGTCCCTGTGATACAGTGCAAATGAGTCCCATTAAAGTTTTTTTTGAATAGTGCTTTATCGCAGACAATGTATTGGGCAACCAATTTGTGGAGGGTCGCTCGGTCTTTCTTGTTGTCATCTTGGGGGTACCTACCGTGCTTGAGGAGGTGCCAAATGTCATAATACCAGCACTCGACCATATTAGAATCCTCTTCTGTGAGGAGCTCAATGTTATAGAAGTGGGTCGGCTTAGCTTATTTTTGGACTATGAAGGGGGCCATCATTATTCCATCGGGTATGTCGACTATGGAGGAGATAGTAGCAAGAACATCTTCCATATTGTTCCTTACTCAGGGCAAGTAGTGGAAAGTGATATCTCAAAACTAGGAGGCCAGCTCTTCAAGGTTTGCGTGGAAGGGTAAGAGTTTTTCATCTTTTATTTTCCATCTACTAAGCACCTTACCAATGATGAGGGCAGAGTCCCTGTAAACAACTAGGAATTGATACCTTTCTTGAGAGAGACTTTGATGCCTACGGTGCACACCTCGTACTCAGTCATATTGTTGGTGCAAGGAAAATCCATCTTTATGGTAATAGGAGTGTGAGAGTCTTCAAGGGCGATCAGGAGTATCTCAATGTCATATCCTTTTTTTATTGGCAGCGTTGTCAAAGAACATTTGTCACTGAAGGTCTTCCTGAGAAGTGCAAAAGATGTCTTCCTTCAGGAATTCAGAGTCCCAAATATCATCTTCTTCTATAGGGTAGTCAGTAAGGTAGTCAGAGATGGATCTTCCTTTTATGGATTTTTGCATGACATATGCAATATCGAACTTGACTAGCAGCATCAACCATCGAGCCATTCAGCTAGAGAAGGAGGGTTTATCGAGAAGGTATTTAATAGGATCAGATAGGAACATAAGTCTAATGGGAAAAGAGAGCATATAGTGTCGTAATTTATGAGCGAGCTAGACAAGGGTGACACATGCCTTCTTTAAGGCAGTTTAGTTGACTTTATACCCGGCTAATTTAGGGTTGGCATAGTAGATGGACCTTTTTTTACTGGATTCTTCAAGGTATTGGGATAGCAAAGTCGAAGTTACTATGTCTGTTATGGTCAAGTATATAAGTGGAGGGAGACTAGGGTATGGTGGCATGAGTACTAAAAATCTGGTAAGGTACAACTTTATTCGATCAAAGGCTTCCTTATAGGCCTCATTACAAACTTTTGTGGAATCCTTTCGTAGGAGTTTAAAGATGGTTCCACAAATAGAAGTCAACTGGATGATGAACCGGCTGATATACTATAATTTTCCCAAAAATCCCTAGACTTCCTTCTTCATTCGACGTGGTGGCATTTCATGTATGGCTTTAAGTTTGGCAGGGTCTGCTTCAATTCCTTTTTCACTAACCATAAATCCAAGAAGTTGTCCTTTGGTGACTCCGAATATGCATTTTTGTGGGTTCGCATCTAGCATCGCCGTAGTAATTCGAAGAAAAACCGGAGGATAGGAACATGACCTTCCTGAGTCTTAGACTTAATGATCATATCATCCATGTAGAACTCAACCTTTTTGTGTATCCAATCATACAAGATGGTTGTGGAAACCGTTTGGTAGGTAGCCCCTGTGTTTTTGAGACTAAATGGCATAATTGTGTAACAAAATGTTCCTCAAGGGATGATGAATGCGGTTTTTTCTTGATGATCAAGGGGGCATCTTGATCTGATTATATTTGAAAAACCTGTTGATGAATGACTTGAGAGCACGAATGGTCATGTTATCCATAATCATGTCGATATTGGGCAGTGGGTAATCATCTTTCAGAGATTATTTGTTCAAATACCGATAATCAATGCACATGAAACTTTTCCTACTGATTTTGGCATTGGTAAAATGTTGGCAAGCCTTGTGGGATAATCGATCACCCATATGAAGGCTATGTTAAACTATTTGACCACCTATTCTTTAACCTTGAGCGACCAATTGGAGTAGATCTTTTGCAGTTTTTGTTGAACGATTTACATTTCTAGAGAGTTAGAATCTCATGCTGAGCAATCTCGGGATCGATGTCGAGCATGTCGTCATAAGATCATTCGAAGACATCCAAAAATTCCTTCATCACTTCTTCAAGTTGTGCATACTCATTCTCATCATGGGTGGACCTTATCCTAATCTCACGCAGTTGGCTATGAGAAGCAAGATTGATAATAATAGTTTCATCTGCATTAATTTGAATGTTGTTATGTTGTTTATTATTAACCCTATTAAGATCAGTTAAAAATTGTTCATTTGTAAAATCATCATCATTAAGAGTTTGATTATAATCAATACAATTAATGTAAGGCACAACAAGATACTCAAAATCTTTGTTTATTTCATTTTTGAAAAAAATAGTGCTGAGAACCTCATCAAAGGAGGCCTCGATTACATTATTATCAGAAAAAGAAGGAATAACAAAAGAGGAAGAGATAGTATAAACATCTGGTTAGGGTTTTATTTCAGCAGGTGGAACTGGTATTGTGTTCCAGTTGAGGAGGGGTTCATCAGCGGCCTGATCAAGAGGGACGGATATGACAATATAGCGCCTGAGTGGATCATATAGAGTGTTATCCCTAATATTTGCAGATTGAACGAGTCCTCGAAGTCAATTACCTTTAAAACCTCGATAAGAACTATAGTTTTCTCAACGAGTGGTTATACATGATGTTGGGAGTCCTCGACCCAGGAGAAACTGTCTTGAAAAAACATCTCCTTCCATGTATTCATTTTCTTATCCACGTGATCATACCATAGTATAGGAAATCCATAGAAAGGAAAATCTTCACCCTCTTTAACGAATCTTCCGTTTAAGGAATCCTCTGATACAGTCCTTGTGCTTTCTAAACTTCTCTTTAACTGGGGTTAGTAGAGCATTATGAGTTCTTCTGACGATGATTGATAACCCAAGACGCATGGAGAAAAGGACTTCTTTAATACTATGGGTTCAAGGATGACCTATTGTCATCCTCCCAGCCCCAGTTCGATCATAAAGTGGATATTCTTAAACAAGTGTATCATGTTGACATTACCGTGAAGGTTGTGCTCTGGACAGACTCGGTCTTTGAAATCATCCCCTGCTGGGAGTGGAAGTGGTTAGACTCTAAATCCATAAAGATGCATGTCATTTGCCCCATGCTATATTTCTAGTACCTAATTATTAGTGCTTGCATTCTCAGTATTATCATCTTCTCCCAAGATGGTGATGACGTGCCCCTTGGCGAAGAACTTCAATTTTTG
The DNA here is from genome assembly GCA_949130495.1 of Sambucus nigra. Taxonomy (NCBI): domain Eukaryota; kingdom Viridiplantae; phylum Streptophyta; class Magnoliopsida; order Dipsacales; family Adoxaceae; genus Sambucus; species Sambucus nigra. The sequence goes on from OX422223.1 coordinate 265,793,186, forward strand.
CTAGAGAGAGGAAGATACCCCTTAATGCTGTGAAGCCACGATTGACCAAGCAATAGGTTGAAACTAGAAGGTATGTCGATAACTTGGAACTAAGTAATGGGGTTTATTGCACCAGTCCCTATTATAAGTGTTATGGATCCTATTACCTCTCGGCGAGTGTTGTCATAGGCGCGCATTGCGGCAAAAGTTGGAGTAAGTTTGCTTATTTTCAAACACAAGCAATTGAAGGTTCTTTTGTTTTGGGAAAATTATGTATATTAGAACCAAGAAACACTAATTACAACAAGAAACAAAGATCAACCAAAATCTAATGGGGCATACCCCAAAGGACACCATAACTAAACACAAAACAAAGCCAAATTAAGATAACACATCTTCTGGGATGTCCCAGTTCATGCATGTCATCCAGTTGATATAACTCCTCCTATTATTCTTCCATTTCGTAGCCCTAGCATTGACCATAACCATAATATCTCTAATAATCATATCAATACTCTTATCCCTACCATTGAAGAATCTTGCATTCCTCTCAATCCACAGCCAGTATATGGTAGTGGAGAAAGATAGTCACCTGAGTCTATTATAGAAGCTCTTACCCAAATATTCAGCATTGAGTGCTGATCCATTATCGACGAGTGAGAGCAGGACAGTCTTCCCTATCACCTTAATGGAGATGTTGAGAGCATAGTTATGATTAGGACCAAACTTTGGGATTTTTTCTTCAAATAAGGAAAGAAATCTGGTAGAGGTTAAGGGATGGACCAGGTTTATAACTTCTTCTAGAGTGGTGGAAAGAGGGACTATGGGCCCGATAAGCAATTTTATCAAAGAGTTTCAGTGTAATTGGGAAGACATAAAGAGTCCCCATAAGGTGATGTTGGCCTGAGTTTTCTTGAGCTAGTCGAGGATCTTGCTTTCCTCAATGGTTATTTTTGGCATGGGGATCTTCAAGATAAGTCACTTTCCTTTATGTATCCTTGCTGAATGAGTATTCTAACTCTAGTCTTGTCATATGGTTCACGTAGGAGGGGAAGAATAGAAACCCCATTTATCATCTATTTTGAGATTTTCGACCACATTATTGATTTCCCCTAACATATCTTCAAAAGATAAGATCCCATACACACTGAGTACCAGACTAACATTTTCTTGGCTTGGTTATTCGTCTGAGCTATAAAACTCACCCCCCATCCAATGGCAACGATGTCGTCTTTCCATGAGAAGTCAATTCATTCCTCAACCTCAATGGCTTCTTCATATAGATCCTCCCACTCAATGAGGATGTGCAAAAGTGAAGGAACCAACCACACTTGTATCTTTAAGGCATTGATTAACTCGGTTAAAATGAAAATCTCATTGGTTTATTGGAACAAGCTTGCTATAATTTGTACTTCATCATCTACCACCCAACTATCGGACCCTCGATCCCACTTTCGATCTTCCATGAACGAGATGTTGAACTTCTGATAGTTAATGGTTATTTCAGAGGGAAACTTCAGCCCAAACTCTAGGAGCAATTTCAGTACTGCTGGCAATTCCATATCTTTCCCTTCGTATCGGGTACAAACGATAATACATGATCTTGTAAGAAGCTATAGAGCTCGGTCTGTAAAAAAAGTAGGGTGCAGGAGAAAATATGGGCAGACTTTAAGGGGTTTGGGTGAAAATATGGGTATGATGGGTACTTTATTGGATACAATCTGGATAGATGGATCGAATCCGGGTCTCTCTCTAAGAAGATGATATTTTTATGGTTTGGAAGTGGATTATGATTGGTGTTAGGTTTGGGATTAGCTGGTGGGGTGATGACACCCCTATCAATTAAACCTTCGATTACATTCTAGATATGGAGGCACTGATAAGTGTTATGGTTAGTACTTTCGTAAAAATCATAATGGGAGTCGGGTTTAAAATTTTTAGGATGTGGGTTTGGTAGTGGATGAGATTTTAAAGGTTTGATGAGATTTTGGCTCAACAAGGCTTGGTAGACTTTAGAGAGGTGAGCATGGATCTCAGTATATTATTTTCTGGCCGAACTGACACGGTTTTCTAGCACTCAAGAGGTAACGGGTTTAGAGATGTTGTTGATGGTCGAGACAGTAGTAGGCTTCTCAAATTTTCTTGGAGTGAACCGTTTGGATACTTTCTTTGGATCAACTTCTATGTTGGAAATATGTTCTTCAATCTCCACTCTTGCTTCCTAGAGGGCTCAAAATGTGGGTAATACTTTCCTCCCATCGTTGCTCGGACATTGGGTGAGAATTTTTTCTTCACAATACGTCTTGTTCCTCTTCGAAAGTTTGGTTGGTCATAGTGGCCGCTTTCTCTATCCACCTTGCTATGAAATTGCTGACGGTTTCTCCAAGGTTTTGCTTGAGAAGTTCTAAATCACGATGTGTAACCTTTATCTCCTCCTTGTATTTGTATTGCACATGCATTCACGGGAAATATCCTCCCATCTGCAAGTTTTGGATTCCTCGAAGGATAGAAACCAACGAAGAGTGTTGTCCCTTAAAGTCAGTTGGAACATCTGGGCCATTATTTTTGTAGAGTCACCTAGGAGAGTCATTTCTCAGTGGTAGCTTTGGATATGGACTATTGGGGGCCTCTATGTAATGAACCCACTTTTATGTGCTCATATGTATATAGTTTGTTTTTACACTCATGTGTTACTTACTATCTTATAAATGTTGTATTATCAGATATGTGGTGTTATTGGCTATCAATATAACAAACCCCATTTTTAAATATGAAGAATCAATCGTAAATAGGATCAAATCGAAGTCTTATGACATATCTTAAGGTATATAATAAGTTTTGGGGAAGAAAATATAATTTTATGAAACTTTAGGGACTAAAATAAAAATATAGAAAGGGCCATTTTGTAAATAAAATATTTTCAAGGACCTCTAAGAAACATTGAAAATATATGGTGTGAAATTACCAAAATACCTTCATGTGTGAAATCACCTTTATACCCTTATCACCTTTCCACTAGGTGCTGGTCACCTTCACCTTACACATGTCGTCTTCAGAGAGAAGGCTAAACCACTTGTCATCATTTGGTGATGTTAAGATTGCAAGACCACCCCGGAACGTGACACCCAAACGATGACTTGCCACCATAAATGCTTGATCACCTAGACATATGTCAACACCATAATACTTTTGGAAACCTATAAATAGGGCCTTAGGGTTCATTTGAAACTCACACCAATTCCTTGAGAATTATAGTAAGAAAGAGTCGTAGAAAGCTTGGGAAATATCTTAAGAAGGAGTTCTATAATTTCGAAGAAACAATTCATTTCGTAGGTATGATTTTATTTAAATGTTATAATCCATTTTTGTAGTTTTAATTTTGTATCTTATAGCTTTACTTAGTAATGCTCGTAAAATACACTAAAGACTTTACTAATCAAAACTTAAAATTTGGGAACAATCTGAATTGATTTTAGTTTCAAAATATGTCAACTTGTTTGAAAAATATATATACGCTTTTTAAAATGATTTTTGTAAACAAATTGCTCGTTATTATGGAATCTCATTTAAGTAATTCCAAAGTCAGTCCCGATGAAATTCTGTCTAGTTGAGATGGTATTTAAGTGGTGCCCCTGTGACCCTCCATCTCTACTGGGAATAAATCCGAAACTGTTTTGTCTAGATGAGATGGTATTTAAGTGGTTCCCCTGTGACCCTCCATCTCTACTGGGAACCGACTGATTAGGAAGAACTATGAATTGAATTTTTTAAATACGATGAATGAATATTAAAAATTGAGAAATTGGTTTTAGTAACCTTTTTCAGCAAGTTGTTTTAGGATTAAAACACAATATTTAGAATTCGGCTTTATTTAGAATACGTAATTAAACCTTTATTGTATTTATTAGATTAACGTGTGATCCAAGACTCAATATCTATATTTTTCGAGCCTCTATTTTAGGTGAGTACTCTATGTCATTTCTTGCACATTTAAATTATATGATATTATGCAAACTATGTATTTTGTGAAATGCTTTTATTCTCAAAATCCATCTGATGCCGATGATTGATTCATTTGTGATATGTTTATATCCCTCCATATAGACATACTGATTGAAATGAGTATTGAAAATGAGATTGAATATTGATTCGGCCTAAGGGACCTCTTTACTGACTGACCTTCCCAGCTGGGTAATCGCTGGTGTGCCCTAAATAAGGAGTTGTGACGAACTAGTTCGATTGACCCTCAACTACTGGGGTATAATACGGTAGAAGAACACGGTATTAGAGTGTACTTGGCCATTAAAATGATATCGTTGAAAGAAAAATATATCACATTTGATTTGTTGCATTCTTCTTATTCTGAGCTATCCAATTGTGATATATATACTATCATTTCAAAATATATATCTATTTACTGCAAGTTCCTATCCACATATGTATATACTTTCTCTTTTGACTTGAATAGGTATCTATTTTCTAAAAACCTTTGAATGTCGGGAGATTAAATCTTATTTAGCTTTTAGCCGATGTTGTATAAATAAAGATTTTTCAGGAAATAATTAGACTGGAGGATGGAGTGTAGAAGGACTATGTTGAAGATCTAGCTTAAGGAGCTCTTTTGTTATACTTTTAAATATAACGGTTGTTTTTAGGAGATAGAGCATGTTTGGCTCTTTAGTAATAAGTTTTTAATTTTGGCATAAGTTGTAATCCGTTCATACTTTAATATATACGAAGTTCCCTTTTAGAAAGCTCTGATGACGTAATTCCATTTTTTTCAATAGTTTACGATTCATGACTATGTGAATGTATTTTCGTTGCATTTATCTTAAGAAATATTTTAAGTCCATAACATTAAATGCCTTGGTGGCATATCAAGACACTCATTCCCTACTACTATTAGGTTGGGGTCGTGACAGAGGTGGAATCAGAGCATAGGTTATGAACCCGTAGACTACTGAACATAGGTTTCGAACGTTATAGATTTCGTGTTTAAATCCTTAGGAGATAGTATTAAATATCTGATTTATGTGATAACCCTCCCTATGTGTTATATTATTTATAACTAGTATTTTAGTTTTCAATCTTGATATAGTATAGTAGATCTTACGTTTTGTCATGACTGTAGAAAATGACCAAGAGAAGATCATCTATGGGAACTAGTGATTCGAGTATTGAAGGACTGGAAGGTGCATACAAGGCGATCGAAAGTCTAGTAAAGATTGTGGAGCATCAGGTAAATAATGGAGTACCAAGGAATCCTGAACTAAGTAAATGTACTATTGAACAGTTCAAGAAGTTTATTCCTCCATCTTTTAAAGGTACTCCAAACCCCACTGAAGCAGAAGTTGGGTGATGCAAATAGAAAAGATACTTGTAAAAGCTTGAATTTCCTTTTTAGATAATTGCGGAAGTGTAAGGATGATGGTTCAATAAAATTAAACAAGTAATGTATTCACTTAAACCGATTCATTAATCAATGCAAGTCCTAGAATTTGCCTAAGTCATGATTATCAATATTTCAACAAAGTTAGGCGAAACCAAATTTTAACAATTGACTTGAATTAAACAAACTTTACCCAATATTTAATTTAGTCCCAAATTAAATGAGTGTGATAAATTAAACCGAATTTTATCTTGAATTATGCTACGCATGCGTTCTAAATAAATTATGCAAGATAAAATAAACCAATCACACTACGCCGCGATGTACGAGGAAAAACCCAAGACGAGAAAAAAACCTCGGACGGCCCTAGCCACAAATCCACTAGATATGGAATTACAATTACAAGACAGATAGACTTACAACGACTGACTCGATCCCTCTCAAGCCTCTACGCTTCTTCTTGTAGACACCTCTTCCTAGCGGATAACCTCGGAACACCACCGCGATCTCGGAATCCACCGATGGGGCTTTCTATGGTCACCGTCACCCGTACATGGAGCCTTTCTCCAAGTGGGTAGAATCGCAACAAAACGTCTTCTTCTTTGATGGATGTAGAAGCAAACCAAAACTTCTCTTCTTGAATTCGGTAGAGATAAACCGGTGCCAAACTCCAAGCAATTTGATATGTATATATGAACTTGGATAAACTCAATTGGGTGTAAACACTAGAGTGATGAAAATATTTTTCTCTAAAAATCTCACTCAAAACATGAACATTTTCCTAAACCATTTTTGCTCTCAAACTCTCTCTAAGAGATAAACTAAGTTGGAAACGTTATGGAATTATTCTCGTTGAAAATGTCATTCCCGCACATATTAAAATCTGTAAAAGTTGGTTAAAAACCAAGTGGGGAAGTGGGTGCAAAACTGCCAAAAAACTGCCAAAAACTTTTCCCGCCTGGCCTCTCGTTCGAACGACATTTCGTTCGAACGAGATCTCGTTCGAACGAGACTTCTAACGACACACCAGTATGGACTTCGTTAGAATCACGTTGGAAACCTCGTTAGAACGAACAATCTCGTTCGAACGACATTTCGAACGACATACCAGTATAGGTTAGTGAGAACTCGTTGGCAAACTCGTTTGAACGAAACCTGGTTCGAATGAAAAACTCGTTCGAACGACATTTCGAACGACTTCCAGAAATTTTTATAAAATTCGATTTTGGCCCATAAACTTTATATACTTTAATTTAAAGTTCTAATTAATTTTTTCTGAAAATATAAAAACGCAGTTTATATTAAACCTAACACCCAATAAACTTTGTTCCAAGCTCCTATATATATATAATTGCATTCATACCTTGGGAGCATGGAACTATGATTGATGACGTAGAAACGAGGCACGCAAACCGGCACATTTGATGAAGCTTTATACTCTTTGCCGCTACGTCTTCAACAAACACTTCATAGGCTTGAGAGTATTAAAATTACATACTATCCTATGAATAAATGTTTTTGTCCGGAATTGAGCCAAAACTATATATGGACTCAATTGAAAATTTATGTCCTTACAAATCTCCCCCTTTGGCTATTGCGGGACAAAAACCAAACAAAAAACCTAAAGGGCCGTCAAGCTCACTAGACTTAAAACATAACCCACCCAAACTTGACTCAACCCAAGGATCAAACGCTTTGCCTTTAAACAATGCTGCTTTAGAAGAAATCCTGCACACTTAAGCAAACTCATCAAATGCATAGGGAAAAACATTAAATGCAATTTTAATTAATTACTCCCCCTAAATTAATTCTCCCCTTTATCAAACACATGACCTACTTAGAAAGACGTCTCCCCCTAAGATAAATCTTCCCCAAACTAAGATATGATAATAATAGGATTAGATACCATTTCTCCCCCTATCATTCTCCCCCTTTTTGTTCAGGAATAGGCAAAGGATAAAGAACTAATAAACATAAAAGCATGTTGAAGCTTAAAGTGATAAGACATGAAAGCATATGGGCAATAAAAGCATAGGCAAGGACAAAACAAATATCATATATATATAAACTAGAAATATACCAATGAAGCACTTGCAGATATATATAGATATAAACACACACATGACACAAAAATACAATAAGTTTGCACACTCGTATGGCAAAAATGTGTCATATGGAAACGGAAGTGTAGGGGTGTGAACTAGCAACAATTAAATTTAGACCCAAACACTTAATAAACATTCACGGAGTTCTCATTTGATTGAAAACTTTATCACATTTAAATATAACCTCATGTGACAATATGAAGATTGAACTCAATGAACAAACATACACAATGCATACAAGCCTAGCATGATGATGATTCTACAAACCAAATAGAGTCATGACATTAAAGACAACTAGGATAAACGGACATTGTGCAAACCGTTGATATACCATCCAATTCTCCCTTAATAAGCATATATATTCTTTTGCTTTTGAATGAATATATCAAACAAACATAGGCCTTGGCAATTGTTTTCTTTTTAATGCCAAATATTCTATTTTTAGGCCTTTGGATCACGTATTTCTTTTAGATCCAATAAACGGTGGCTTACTATCGCAAAGGATTTAATTCATCCTTTCGGAGCCCTTCCCCGTGCACATTTTTATTTATCATGTTTTCATTTTTCACACAAATCTCACATGCAACGGATTTTGACATGCACTAGTCCTCCTAGGTCATAGATATGTAGATGACTAGATTGGTAGGAGAACACCTCAAAAAGCTCAAATATAACATGTGACATTAAGATTTCAAAAGAGCTCGTGCATGTGTGAATAGAGGCATATAAAATTAGAATCCATTTAAACAATACAAAATCCAACTACTCCAAATAAAACATGGTAAAGAACATTTTAAGGATTGAAAATCTAAACCAAAAGTTCTAGCCACATGGAAGCGTAAAAGTTGGGATTCAAACACAAATATATGCCACATAAAGTGTGTCAAACAAAAATACAAAAAAAAAATCTTTTTGAGTTTTTAACATTTTTAATCAAAAATAAATATTTACTCAAAAGGACAAACAAAAATCATTTGTACTTTTCATTAAGCTTAAATGAAATAAATAAAACACAAATGATAAACAAAAATCTTTTTATATTATGCATTCAATTCAAACACAAAATATAATACAAAAATATAAACAAGTCATAATTTCTAGCATAGGATATGAAATGAGGCAATGACTAGAAAATGACTAAACAGGAATACATTTAGCATGTGAATATAGCATGAAGTACAAACGCTAAAGTATGCAAATACTAACACATTCATCCTTTAGATTTAGCAAGGGAGGAAGCATGTGAAAGTAAATGAGAATCAAAAACCCTATTTTGCAAAGCAACCAAGTCGGATTTCCTAACCCAAATTAATGAAGAATGACTATCTTGGGGTGTAGGAACTTTAACTACCGTGGTTACTTTACTATGGGATTTTCTAGGAATTAGTTTAAGATCAAAACAAAATTTCCTAAGATGACCTTGTCGACCACAATGTGTACAAGTGAGAACATGTCGAAAAGATTTACTTAAGGAGTGATCTTTAAAGGTATTCCTAGTAGATTCTCCTAAAACATCGGTTTGGGCATTATGAGTAAATTCATTACAAGTATTGAAGCCTAAACCACAAGTGTCATTTTTAATTTGGACCGTTCCTAACATTTTATCTAGTTTTTCCGAACGACACTCCAAATCAAATTTGACATTACTAGAATCTTTTAATTTATTTTCCAATTCTACAATGTTAGATTCTAGTAAAATATTTCGCTCTTCAAAAGCAAGAAGCTCCTTTTTCAAGGATTGCATTAAACCCCTAAGGCTATCTCTTTCGCCTTCTACATATTCAAGCTTCTCTTGAAGAGTCCTCACATGTGTCCTCAGGTCTTCTATTAAAACATTTTCATCAATGACCTTGACACTTTCTCTTACACTAGCTTCTAACTTCAAATTATCTCTTTTCAATTTAATAGATTCTTTATAAAGTTCTTGAAAAGCATTTTGAAGTTCACTCACATTAACCTCTTCTTCATTTTCACTCTCTCTTTCTTCTTCACTCTCACTATCATCAAAAACAAGAGAATCATGTACAATGACCTTGGAAGTGGCATGTGCTATCGTTTCATCAATCGATGAGTTCTCACTATCACTCACATGACTAGCCATAAAAGCCACAAAATTTTTCTTAGTGGGGGAATCGGGCTTCTCTTCCTTATCACCATCACTAAGGGTTGCATTATATGAAATGGGTCACTTACCATCTTTCCTTAGTTTAGTGGGGCACTCATAAGCCCTATGGCCATAACCTTCACAACCAAAACACTTATTAGACTCGTCCCTATCTAAATTTTCATTACTAGGTTTAGGGATTTTCTCGGCTTTAGAAATCTTCTCGCTTTTATCATGTTTAGAAGTATCAAATTTCTTAAAATCATTTTTAAATTTATCTTTGTTAATTTTAAGAAATTTTCTAAATTTACGAGCAAACAAAGCCATGTCTTCCGAGTCACTATCACTCTTGCTCTCTACTACTTGTTTTACCTCTCTCCGGGCTTTTAAAGCAACGCCCTTCTCGATTTTCTTTTCAGTTTTAGAGGGAAACATATCTAGTTCATAGGTTTGTAAATCACCTACAAGCTCTTCTAATTTCGTAGAGGCTAAAGTGGGTAAAGAATTTAAAACGGTCACCTTTGGAATAAATCTATCGGGTAGGGACCTTAAAATTTTCTTTACAACACGGTCGTTAGGTATTTTCTCTCCCAAGTTAAAAGATGAATTAACAATATCAGAAAGTCTAGCATAGAATTCATCAAAAGTTTCTTTTTCATTCATTTTGATAGTTTCAAATTGAGTGGTGAGGTTTTGGAGTTTTGAAGCATTAACGACATTAGTTCCTTCATGAGTTAATTGTAAAATATCCCAAGCTTCTTTAGCGGTTTCACACGTCATAATACGACGGAATTCATCCTGTGTGACAGCGCTAAATAAAGCATTTAAACCACAGGAATTGAAATTAGCAAGTTTAAACTCATTTTCAGTCCATCTATCGGTGGGTTTGATAACACGTTCATTTTCAACTAAATAAGTTGGTGGGGACCACCCGTTAACAACAGACATCCAAACACGTTCGTCGATAGATTTTAGTGCCGATCTCATACGCGCTTTCCAATACGCGTAGTTTGAACCATCGAAAATAGGAAATTTTGAAAATGGGGAAAAATCCATTTTAGCCAAAAATTATTTAATAGATCGTTTAACGAAATAATTTATCGTTTTTGGCTCTTATACCAATTTGTGAAAGCTTGAATTTCCTTTTTAGATAAATGCGGAAGCGTAAGGATGATGGTTCAATAAAATTAAACAAGTAATGTATTCACTCAAACCGATTCATTAATCAATGCAAGTCCTAGAATTTGCCTAAGTCATGATTATCAATATTTCAACAAAGTTAGGCGAAACCAAATTTTAACAATTGACTTGAATTAAACAAACTTTACCCAATATTTAATTTAGTCCCAAATTAAATGAGTGTGATAAATTAAACCGAATTTTATCTTGAATTATGCTACGCATGCGTTCTAAGTAAATTATGCAAGATAAAATAAACCAATCACACTACGCCGCGATGTACGAGGAAAAACCCAAGACGGGAAAAAAACCTCGGACGACCCTAGCCACAAATCCACTAGATATGGAATTACAATTACAAGACAGATAGACTTACAACGACTGACTCGATCCCTCTCAAGCCTCGACGCTTCTTCTTGTAGACACCTCTTCCTAGCGGATAACCTCGGAACACCACCGCGATCTCGGAATCCACCGATGGGGCTTTCTATGGTCACCGTCACTCGTACATGGAGCCTTTCTCCAAGTGGGTAGAATCGCAACAAAAAGTCTTCTTCTTTGATGGATGTAGAAGCAAACCAAAACTTCTCTTCTTGAATTCGGTAGAGATAAACCGGTGCCAAACTCTAAGCAATTTGATATGTATATATGAACTTGGATAAACTCAATTGGGTGTAAACACTAGAGTGATGAAAATATTTTTCTCTAAAAATCTCACTCAAAACATGAACATTTTTCTAAACCATTTTTTCTCTCAAACTCTCTCTAAGAAATAAACTAAGTTGGAAAAGTTATGGAATTGTTCTCTTTGAAAATGCCATTCCCGCACATATTAAAATCTGTAAAATTTGGTTAAAAACCAAGTGGGGAAGTGGGTGCAAAACTGCCAAAAAACTGCCAAAAACTTTTCCCGCCTGGCCTCTCGTTCGAACGACATTTCGTTTGAACGAGATCTCGTTCGAACGAGACTTCTAACGACACACCAGTATGGACTTCGTTAGAATCTCATTGGAAACCTCGTTAGAATGAACAATCTCGTTCGAACGACATTTCGAACGATAGACCAGTATAGGTTAGTGAGAACTCGTTGGCAAACTCGTTCGAACGAAACCTAGTTCGAACGAAAAACTCGTTCGAACGACATTTCGAACGACTTCCAGAAATTTTTATAAAATTCGATTTTGGCCTAGAAACTTTATATACTTTAATTTAAAGTTCTAATTAAATTTTTCTGAAAATATAAAAACGCAGTTTATATGAAACCTAACACCCAATAAACTTTGTTCCAAGCTCCTATATATATATATATATATATATATAATTGCATTCATACCTTGGGAGCATGGAACTATGATTGATGACGTAGAAATGAGGCACGCAAACCGGCACATTTGATGAAGCTTTATACTCTTTGTCGCTACGTCTTCAACAAACACTTCATAGGCTTGAGAGTATTACAATTACATACTATCCTATGAATAAATGTTTTTGTCCGGAATTGAGCCAAAACTATATATGGACTCAATTGGAAATTTGTGTCCTTACAAATACTCGATGTTCTTAAGTGTACTGATGAACAAAGAGTATCATTTGGAACGTTTATGTTAGAAGGTGAAGCCGAACATTGGTGGAGAATGACTAACAGAATATACGAGGAAAGGAATAATCCCATAGGTTGGAATGATTTCCTAGTGATATTCTACGAGAAATACTTTCCTGAAACGTTACACGACCAAAAAGCAGCAGGAGACTTCATGAGTTTAGTTCAAGGAAATATGACGGATAGTCAATACGAGGCGAAGTTTATCGAGTTATCCCATTTTGCACCTCATGTTGTGATAACCGATACTTTAAAGGCCAAGAAGTTTGAACGTGGGTTAACGTTGAACATTCGTAGTCGAATTTCCATCCTGAAGTTAACATCATATACTGACGTGGTGACTAGAGCAACGATAGCTGAGAAGGACAGTGAAGAATATAATCAGATTAGAGAAGGGAAGACAAAGTTTGGGGAACAAAGAGGAAGGAACCCCAATAATAAACCCTTTAGGACTATACCCAATACAGGGCGAACTTTTATGAATAAACCCTTTAATGTTGAGAGATGCCAACGATGTGGTAATATTCATAGAGGGCAACCATGTTACCTGGAAATAAGAAATTGCTTTGGGTGTGGCCAAAAGGGGCATAAAATGAGAGATTGCCCTAACAAAGGGAAGGTGCCAACGAAGACTTTTAATGATAATAAAGATCATGGCAGAAAAGGTAGAATTTCTAATCTTTATGATGCAAAGGCTTCTAATGCAGTAGTGTCAGGTTTACTTTCTATATGTGCACAGCCTTTTCAAGTTTTAATAGATCCTGGTTCTACCCATTCATTTGTGTCTTTACGTTTCGTTATTATCTTTCCTAATATTCTCGAACCCTTGAATCATAACATACACGTTTCTACTCCTTCTGGTGATTTATTGATGGGTACATTAGTATACAAATCTTGCCCTATAGATGTCACTAGTCATAAACTATTTGTCGATTTGATAGTTTTAGACATAAGAGATTGTGAAGTCATTTTGGGGATGGATTGGTTAGCCTCATAACATGCTAATATTGATTGTTTTGAGAAGAGAGTTACTTTCTAAATTCCTAACTAACCAAAATTCAGTTTTGAAAGAACTGGCGTCCTATCTCCCATGTGTATTGTCTCTACAATGGAAGCCTATAGTTTTCTTAAGAAAGGATGTTAAGAATTTCTTGCAAGTATTATTGATTTGCAAATGAAGGATCCTATTTTAGAAGAGATACCTATAGCTAAACATTTTCCAGATGTTTTTTTGGATGATTTACCGAGTCTACCTCCTAGTAGAGAAATAGAGTTTACGACTGACCTTCTTCCTAGAGCTATACCAATCTCAAAATCACCTTATCGCATGGCACCTTTAGAATTAAGGGAATTAAAAGTTCAATTACAAGATCTGTTAGACAAGGGTTTTATTAGACCAAGTATATCCTCTTGGGGTGCTCCAGTGTTATTTGTTAAAAAGAAGGATGGGACGATGAGGTTATGTATAGATTATCGTGAACTGAACAAGGTAACCATTAAGAATAAATATCCCCTGCCTCATATAGATGATTTATTTGACCAACGACAAAGTGCGCAAGTATTTTCTAAGATTGACCTTAGGTCAGGATATCACCAATTGAATATTAAGGAAGATGATATTTCGAAATAAACTTTTCATACTAGATATGGTCACTATGAATTTCTTGTGATGCCATTTGGACTTACTAATGCACCAACCATTTTTATGGATATGATGAATAGAGTGTTTAGGAAATATTTGGATCAATGTGTGGTTGTTTTCATTGATGACATCCTTATTTATTCCAAGAGTATTGAAGAACACGAGAAGCATTTAGAGATAGTATTACAAATTCTCAGGAAGGAGAAATTATATGCAAAATTAAAGAAGTGTGAGTTTTGGTTGCCTAGTGTTTCTTTTCTAGGACATGTCATTTCCAAAGAGGGAGTGTCAGTTGACCCTCAAAAGATCGAGGCTATACTAGATTGGCCTAGACCAACTAATGTAACAGAGATTCGTAGTTTCCTTGGATCAGCAGGTTATTATCGAAGATTTGTTGAAGGAATTTATAGCATTGCCAAACCTCTCTCTAGGTTAACATAAAAGAAGGTAAAATATGAATGGTTTGAGGAAGTTGAGAATAGTTTTCAAGAACTTAAGAATCGATTAGTAACTGCCCTAATTTTGACTATTCCTTCAGGGACAAGAGGATTGGTGATTTATAGTGATGCTTCAAAAAATGGTTTGGGATGTGTGCTAATGAAAAATGGGAAAGTAGTAGCTTATGCCTCGAGACAATTAAAACCACATGAACAGAATTATCTAACCCATGACTTAGAATTAGCTGCTGTAATTTTTGCTCTTAAGAATTGGAGACACTATTTATATGGTGAGACTTGTGAGATTTATACCGATCATATGAGTTTGAAATATATATTTACTCATAAAAAATTGAACATGAGATAAAGGAGGTGGTTAGAATTGATGAAGGATTATGATTTAAATATTCATTATCACCTAGGGAAAGCAAATGTAGTAGCTGATGCTTTAAGTTGGAAGTCTACAATAAATTTAACATGTCTTATTACAAATCAGGAGCCTTTGTTAGCGGATTTGAGAAGTATGTAAATAGATGTACGTATTTATAGCAAATGAGGAATAGTCGCAACCTTACAAGTACAACCCACGTTGATGGAAAGGATCAAAATTGCACAAGTAAATGACCCACAATTGAAGAAGATCAGAGAAGAGGTTATTGAAGGGAAGAGAATTGAATTTGCGATAAAGGATGATATATTAAGGTTTGGAAAAAGAGTGTGTGTTCCACGTGATGCCCAACTAAAGAAGAAAATTTTGGAGGAAACTCATTGCTCGAGATTTACGTTTCATCCTGGAAATACCAAGATGTATAGAGATCTTCAAGAAGTGTTTTGGTGGAATAAAATGAAAAGGGAGATAGCAGAATTTGTATCTCACTATTTGGTTTGTCAACAAGTAAAAGCTGAACATCAGAAACCATCAGGATTATTACAACCTCTACCTATCCCTGAATGGAAATGGGAACATATTACCATGGATTTTGTGATAGGTTTACCAAGGAGTTCAAATGGTAATGATTCTATTTGGGTAATTATTGATAGGTTAACTAAATCTGCTCATTTTCTTGCCATTAAAATTGCCCATTCATATGAAAAGTTAGCCAAGTTGTATGTGCAGGAAATTATTAGGCTTCATGGAACCCCAATTTCAATTATTTCTGATCGTGACCCTAGATTCGTTTCTCGCTTTTGGAAAAGCCTACAAGCAGCCATGGGAACAAAATTGAATTTTAGCACTGCTTTTCATCCTCAAACAGATGGACAATCTGAGAGAACCATTCAAACCTTAGAGGATATGCTTAGGGCCTTTGTACTTGATTTGAAGGGGAATTGGGATGATCATTTACCAGTAGTGGAGTTTGCCTATAATAATAGTCATCAAGCAAGTATTCAAATGGCTCCATATGAAGCACTATATGGTAGAAGGTGTTGTTCTCCTGCATGTTGGGTAGAAGTTGGAGAAAGAAAATTGTTGGGACCAGAATTGATTCAGATCACAACAGAGAAAGTGAAATTGATACAATACTGAATTTGAATCGCTCAAAGCCGTCAAAAGAGTTATTTTGACAATCGACACCGACAGTTAGAATTTTAAAAAGGAGATTATGTCTTCTTGTGAGTATCGCCTTCAAAGGGAGTAATACGATTCGGGAAGAAAGGGAAGTTGAGCCTAAGATACATAGGACCTTTGGAAATCCTTGAAAAGATAGGAGCTGTTGCGTATAAAATAGCCTTACCACCTGAACTCTCTAGTGTACATAATGTGTTTCACGTATAAATGGTAAAGAAATATGTCCCAGATCCAACACATATCTTAAGTCACGAACCTCTTCAAGTTAGAGAAGACTTGTCATAAATTGAGCATCCGATAAAAATTTTGGACCATAAAGATCAAATATTACGGACCAAGATAATTCCACTGGTCAAAGTATTATGGCGAAATCATTCAGTTAAAGAAGCAACGTGGGAGCGTGAAGATGAAATAAATGAGAAATATCCATACTTGTTTGTAAATTAATATGAGTCAAGTTTGGGGACCAAACTTTTTATAAGGAGGGTAGGATGTAATGAACCCACTTGTATATAGTTTGTTTTTACACGCATGTGTTACTTACTATCTTATAAATGTTGTATTATTAGATATGTGGTGTTATTGGCTATCAATATAACAAACCCCATTTTTAAATGTGAAGAATCAATCGTAAATAGGATTAAATCGAAGTCTTATGACATATCTTAAGGTATATAATAAGTCTTGGGGCAGAAAATATAATTTTATGAAACTTTAGGGACTAAAATAAAAATATAGAAAGGGCCATTTTGTAAATAAAATATTTTCAAGGACCTCTAAGAAACATTGAAAATATATAGTGTGAAATTACCAAAATACCCTTCATGTGTGAAATGACCCTTATACCCTTATCACCTTTCCACCACGTGCTGGCCACCTCCACCTTACACATGTCGTCTTCAGAGAGAAGGCTAAACCACTTGTCATCATTTGGTGATGTTAAGACTGCAAGACCACCCTGGAATGCGACACCCAAACGATGACTTGCCACCATAAATGCTTGATCACCTAGACACATGTCAACACCATAATACTTTTGGAAACCTATAAATAGGGCCTTAGGGTTCATTTTAAACTCACACCAATTCCTTGAGAATTATAGTAAGAAAGAGTGGTAGAAAGCTTGGGAAATATCTTAAGAAGGAGTTCTATAATTTCGAAGAAAGAATTCATTTCGTAGGTATGATTTTATTTAAATTTTATAATCCATTTTTGTAGTTTTAATTTTGTATCTTATAGCTTTACTTAGTAGTTATGCTTGTAAAATACACTAAAGACTTTACTAACCAAAACTTAAAATTTGGAAACAATCTGAATTGATTTTAGTTTCAAAATATGTCAACTTGTTTGAAAAATATATACCCTTTTTAAAATGATTTTTGTAAACAAATTACTCGTTATTATGGAATCTCATTTAAGTAATTCCAAAGTCAGTCCCAATGAAATTCTGTCTAGTTGATATGGTATTTAAGTGGTGCCCCTGTGACCCTCCATCTCTACTGGGAATAAATTTGGAAATGTTCTGTCTAGATGAAGTGGTATTTAAGTGGTGCCCCTGTGACCCTCCATCTCTAGTGGGAACTGACTGATTAGGAAGAACTATGAATTGAATTCTTTAAATACGATGAATGAATATTAAAAATTGAGAAATTGGTTTTAGTAACCTTTTTCAGCAAGTTGTTTTAGGATTAAAACACAATATCTAGAATTCGACTTTATTTAGAATACGTAATTAAACCTTTATTGTATTTATTAGATTAACGTGTGATCCAAGACTAAATATCTATATTTTTCGAGCCTCTATTTTAGGTGAGTACTCTATGTCATTTCTTGCACATTTAAATTATATGATATTATGCAAACTATGTATTTTGTGAAATGCTTTTATTCTCAAAATCCATCTGATGCCGATGATTGATTCATATGTGATATGTTTATATCTCTCCATATAGACATACTGATTGAAATGAGTATTGAAAATGAGATTGAATATTGATTCGGCCTAAGGGACCTCTTTACCGACTGACCTTCCCAGCTGGGTTATCGCTGGTGTGCCCTAAATAAGGCGTTGTGACGAACTAGTTCGATTGACCCTCAACTACTGGGGTATAATACGGTAGAAGAACACGGTATTAGAGTGTACTTGGCCATTAAAATGATATCGTTGAAAGAAAAAGATATCACATTTGATTTGTTGCATTCTTCTTATTCTGAGCTATCCAATTGTGATATATATACTATCATTTCAAAATATATATCTATTTACTGCAAGTTCCTATCCACATATGTATATGCTTTCTCTTTTGACTTGAATAGGTATCTATTTTCTAAAAACCTTTGAATGTTGGGAGATTAAATCTTATTTAGCTTTTAGCCGATGTTGTATAAATAAAGATTTTTCAGGAAATAATTAGACTGGAGGATGGAGTGTAGAAGGACTATGTTGAAGATCTAGCTTAAGGAGCTCTTTTGTTATACTTTTAAATATAACGTTTGTTTTTAGGAGATAGAGCATGTTTGGCTGTTTAGTAATAAGTTTTTAATTTTGGCATAAGTTGTAATCCGTTCATACTTTAATATATACGAAGTTCCCTTTTAGAAAGCTCTGATGACGTAATTCCATTTTTTTCAATAGTTTACGATTCATGACCATGTGAATGTATTTCCGTTGCATTTATCTTAAGAAATATTTTAAGTCCACAACATTGAATGCCTTGGTGGCATTATAAGACACTGATTCCCTACTACTATTAGGTTGGGGTCATGACACTCTACCCCCGAACTTCTCTATGTTAGTAATCTTGAACTTTCTAGAAGTCTTGCTTTGGGGTAAGGAGACATATAGGTGTAATCCATGTAGTTCTCGAAGATTCAGACCTAGTCAAACTTCTTGGTTAACAACTTAAGGTCCTCCTTGACCTTGTTTAACTCTTTGTCCTACAGATCAGCAGGCACTAGCATGTCAGCCCCTTGCTGGGCAAGATTCGGCTTTTATACCCCGAATAGACGTACTTTATACCCCAAATAGACGTACTTTATACGTGATAAGCACCCAAAATTGTACAATTTATACCCCGAATAGACGTACTTTTGTTGCTAATTCTCGACAATATGGGTTTTATGTGCTTAAATGTTTATCTTGTAGGTCAAATTGTGCATTGTAGAGTTCAAACGATTAAATCAAGACAATTGTGCGCAATATGGAGCTAAATACCCTTATCCCGTGTCTTAGCCTATCCCAAACCTAGCCTATACCTACCCGAACCCTGTGTGTGTTTTGTTTGTGTCATTTTATTATTTTTTAGATTTTTAGTTTGTGTCAATTTAATTTAAGGTTTATTTTAGAATTTTTAGATTTTATTTTCTATTTTATTTTTATTACTATAATTTTATCTTATTTTGATTTTTATTAGCTTTTAGTTTAGTCTTCTTTTATTAGGATTAGTTTTAGTAGTTTATTTTTAGTTTATTAGATTTTATATTTTTTAGGACTTTATTAGATTTTTCATTTTTTTTATTTCTTTTGTTTTATTATTTTAGTTTTTAATAGCTTAGGATTTTATTTTTAGTTTTAATATTTTTTTTAATTTGTTAGTTAGATTTTATTTTTTAGTTTTAGATTTATTTTTAATTTGAGTCTTTATTTTATTATTAAAAGTAGGATTTTTATTTTAGATTTTTAGTTTTTTTTAGTGTTAGTTATTTTTAAGGTGTCCAAATTAAACACACACACACCCTAACACACACACCCAAATACACCCTCATCCTCACCATATTTCCCATACACCTCACACACACAATCACCCCCATCCATCTTCTTCCCTAACAACTCATTCTCTCTCTCTCTCCTCCATACCCAACATTCCCAAACCTCCCACCTCACAACACCATATCCACCACCAAAAACCGAATCTCTCTCTCCTTGACCCACATAACCCCATAACCCACGCCAACATCAAGACACCCAATTCCAGCCCCTGCCGTCGCCAACCCTTGTCCGGCGCTCCCTCCTACTGTCGCCGTCGATTTACTCCAGCCTGAACTCGCCGGAACCTGCCCAAAACCGTGAACCACCTGCTATGAACCCAAACCCGCGAGCTCTGGGCAGCCACGACCTTAGACCCGCCGACCCTTATACCTCCTAGACACGACCTCCGACCTGCTCGGATCTCCCTTGCCAAACCCGAACCCGTCGCCCTGTCTCCCCCTGATCCACCGTCGGCGGAGCCCTCGACTCCAACCCAATCCGACCTCCAACCCATATCCCTGAACCCGACCAGCGCACCTTCTAACCTACCCACCACCTCTTCCAAACCCATTTCCCAAATGAACCCAAAACCCATTTCTCTCTTACACGTTTTCTTCACCAACATAAACCAAAAAAAAGACAAGACCAAACAAATTCCCACATGTGCCTATTAAACCAACTTAACCCACTTATTCCCTTTAAACCCCTTTTTCCCAATATACCCTTAATAAATCCCAACTACCTCTTCTAACCCAATACCCAAAAATATCCCCATAACAATATCAGATTTTATTGCCTCTACTACCATTTATTCCCTCACCCATATATCCTCATACCTCACACCCCTCATGTGCACATCCTTATTTTACCAATTTAACCCCTTAGCTCCAACTGCATATAAAAGAAGACCTCAAGGCCATTTAAAGATCATCTAAGCTTTTAGACAGGAAAATTCTAGAGAGAGAATTGTAGAGAAAAAAATACCGTTTGTAAATAGTTTTGTTTTATTTTTTTTAGATATTTGTGAGGTTAAATATTGATTGAGATTTAATTGAGTGTTCATTTATTTTCAAGTTAATTGGATTCTGAATTGGAGGGTTGTATGCTTATCATTCAAGGAGTGAAGTTTATTGAATTCAAGAGATTGGTTTGATTATTCTTCTCTCTACTCTTTTATATTAAATGCCTATTGAATATTTGTTTATTATGTTTGATACCATGTTAAGCTAAAACCCATTTCAAGGGGTGGGGTGAAACCCTTATTTGATGTTATTTTAGTTTAATTAGTTTGATTACTTGAAATATCCCTTTGAATGTTAATTTTGATCCCTCACCTTTAAATTTATGCCTCGAGAGAGGGTAAATGATTTTCGAGAGAAAATCGAAATTCTAGATATAATACCCATTTTAGATTCGAACTAGAGATAGGGGCTTCTTAAGTGGGGTATTATAACTTGAATTTCAACTCTAAATTTGTTTTCTAAGATTTACATAAATTTTAATTCATCAATCCTAGGGGGTGATTAATTAAAAGGAGTGTAGATCGATTTTTCTAGAGTTGTGGGGTGTTAAACTTAATTTTTTAAAATATTACTATTATAATTACACTTGCAACGAGAGTTGGTTTGTAATTTTAATATTAATTTGGGAGTATTCAAATAATTAAATTAATTAATTAGAATAACTAAAATTTGTGGTATAATCCCATTCCTTGATTGTTCTCACCATTATTCACCTCAATTTATCTCTTATTTTAGTGTTAGATTTTGTTTTCATTTTAGTCACTTTCTAGTTAGTTATATGCATTTTAGTTTAGTTTAGTTCAAATCTCACCTCACCTTATTGTTTTAATATTGAAAAAGCTAAAAAAATTAGAAAAAGTGAAAAAGCAGAAAAAGAAAATAAAAGGTGAATTACAATTGAATTGTCTCCAGCTTACTCCCTAGAAATTGGATTTACATCCTTACTTACCACTCTACACTTGAGTTTATTATATTTTGTAGGTAATTGAGGATTTTTGACTAACTTGGCTTTCAACAACAACGATATACACAAAAAGCAAGTTATCAAATGGCGCCGTTGCCATTCTTGGGATTGTGAAGTTCGGAGCGGATTCAATTTTGTATTTCATTTATTTTTTGCACTTCGTTATTTTTAGTACCATTTTTGCATTTTATTAGAAGGCTTGTATTTAGGATTATTTTATTCTTGGCTCTTATTGCGGTGCATAGGACACCATTTCATTTTCATTTAAAATTTGTAATAATTGAAGACAAGGTAGAGAGAGGGCGTCCAAAGGCGAGGATTTAGAAGCCTCTCTATCTTGGGTCGGTAGGACTCCCGGGGATGACTGAGATAGGCGTAATCTCCCCCCGGTCGACTCAAATTTTTCGGCACCCCACGGCCTAAAAATCGTGGGAGGTACATTTTCTAAACCCTCGCGCCTCTCCTGTTAGCGAGTTAATTCTTTTGTGTGAAATTGTGTGCTCTTACTTGATTTTATTCTCGCATTTATTTTCGAATGGTGTGATGAATTAATTGACTAAGACCTACACCCAGTCACTCACGAGAAGGGATTTCATCACCCGACTCACTCGCTTACCATTTGTGTGCTACCCTAGCCATCATTAAAATTTAAAATCATTCACTAGGTAGCCCAATAGGAGAATATTTTGCAAAGGCGATCACTCATATAAATTCTGTGATTTTTTATCGCCCCCGGACTTAATTAAAATTTGACTACCCTTTCACTAAATTTTAAGATAAAAATTGGCTATGTGCTAGTTAGGATTTATCCTTGACTTGTGTGTGTGTCCAATTCATTTTTCGGTAGTCGGGTTTTAGTTGGTTCGTCCAATTCAAGAGTCCATATATTTTCCCCACCTTTTCTTCCAAAAAATTCAAAATATTTTCTTTCATTTTTTTATAAAAAAAAAAAAATCAAAAAAATCAAAAAATATTTTTTCTTCCTTTATTTTTACAAAAAATCCAAAAATATTTTCTTTCTTTCATTTTTATAGAAAAAAATCCAAAAATATTTTCTTTTCTTTTG
Organism: Sambucus nigra; assembly: GCA_949130495.1. NCBI lineage: Eukaryota > Viridiplantae > Streptophyta > Magnoliopsida > Dipsacales > Adoxaceae > Sambucus > Sambucus nigra. The sequence goes on from OX422223.1 coordinate 265,815,991, forward strand.
AAAAAATTTAAAAATAAAAAAATATTTTCTCTCCTCATGGTCTAAGAACGTCCTTTACGGGACCACTTTGGTCATTTTCCATTGACACGCGACACGTGTGAGAGTGATCCCGAGCCGTCTCTTTATGAAATTTTTCATGGTTTTGGCTATCTCACGAGTACCCTTGATACTCTTGACCCGTCCTTGCACGCACCTCCTAGTCCATCACCCTCGGTGTCATGTGTCGACGTGTCACATCCTTATGCACCCATTTCAAATCAGTCCCCTCACTACGAACCCCATGCATATCAACCATTTGTTCATCACGAAAGTGATCCTTTCGTGTATGATGTACTTGGCCCCACCCCACCCACTTCATTTGAGTATTCTCCGTATAGTCATGATCGTAGCGAGTTGTGTCCACCTCAACCGCCACCACCACCCGTCACTCTACCACCACCATCATCCACCTCCACTCTCGAAAGCCTCTTGCAAAAGTTCATACTCGAGCAAGAGCGATTCACTCAAATTCAAACTCAAGATCTCCAAAGGCTTGAACAAGGTTAAATGAATTGGAGTGTGAGTGAGAGTCGGATATTCCCATGACCCCACCCATCGTTGCCACCGAGTGTGATGATGATGTATCCTCTTATGACACGAATTTTGAGTGTGACCAATCCTACCACCCTGAGAATCTTGAAGTTGAGACCATTCCATGGTCCGGGTCCCAAGTCGACAATTGTGTTAACTTACCTTTCGATAGTGAGCCTGATCAAATCCCACCATGTCATCCTGAACCCATCATTGCGGTTCCCACTCCCGTCATATCCAAAACAATGCCCGAGTCTACACCTATCAAGCTTCACCCTTGTGTTCCCGAGGAACCAATTTATCCTAGGTTAGCTCCGGCTACGAGTTCTCATCATTTTCCCAAGATAAAATCCGTGATAGTTTCTAACTATCCGGATTTGGATCCTATTCCTCCATGCATGGCTCCCATTGAGCCCGATATTTTTAGTGATTCCTCTATCTCCGATTTTGGTGCCTCGTCTTACCCACCCACCCACCCACCCACCCACCACATTCACCAATGCTACTCTGGTGGAGAAGTTGACAACTCCATCTTTAGAAACCACACTCCCTTGTGAGTATTCCTTTACTCCTCCCATTGAGTGTGTGTCTCCCACTCTTGAGTTGGATCATCTTCCTCCACCATTTATCCCACCCGACCCACCCGACCCACCCATTATCCCTTCCACCTCACCACCTGGTTTGGATCTTGATTTTACACATTTCAAGTTTCCATCAACATTTTTAGATCCTAACCTGAAGCCATCCTCCATCTATGAGAGTGTTTATGGTGATACTCTCTACCCCCGTGACATCAAGCTTGTTCCTCCATGCACACCACTTCCTTTTGGTGTTGATTTCTCTAATCAACAGCTCCCTGGCGTGTCACGGCGCGACCATTATCATTGCCCATTCATAGAACGGTCGTGTGATTTCTATAAGGCCCACCCCATTCCTATTTCCCCACCATTTCGCCTCCCTCACCAATTAGAGCACTATGCTTATAGGGCCCTTGTTGCCCTCACCTTCCGGCTCAACAAAGCCCGTGATCGATACCTCTTCACCCTTTTCACCCTCACATTTACCATTTTTCCCACATGCCCTTGGTCCACCGATGCTTTGCATCGTGTGATGCTCTTTGCCATACAAGTGCATTGAACCTTTTTAGCCTGTTTCCAACAAGACTGACGCTTCAGTCTTGTTTGGGGGTGATTCTCATCACCCCAATTTTTCTGCCACCCCGCGCCATCATAGTTCTTATCTTTAGGGTGAGAATGTTTCGGTCTGGCTGAAGATATTAAACTTAGCGCTACTGGGAGGCAGCCCGCGTTTCTTGTACTTGTCTCATCCTGTTTGGGGGTGGTGTTTCACATCACCCAATGTTCTACCATGTTATAAACTTGTACACATTTTTCTCTCTTATCATTTATTCAGGTTTATTATTGGCTACATCTTTCCACTTCATTAGCGGTTGATTTCTGGTAATCTCCTTCCTACCTTATGCTCTCAATTTTAAAAATCATTTTACCTAAAATCGAGGACGATGTTCCTTTTTGTTTGGGGGTGGAGAATTTTATCAAAATCGTGCCTCTTTTGAAAATTTTAATTTTAAACTTGATTTTTAAAATTTCGCGCAGTTTCTTTCATCTCAATCATTGATGTGAATTTTCAATCATTCGTCTTTTAAAGTCTAGGAATCAAGCTAGAGAATATTTTTTCTAATAGCTTATGTAATACATAACAAGGCATTTTGCACTATGAATTTCTAGACTCAACAAAAATTTGCGCACTTATGACGTCATTACGTTTAGAGTTGAGGAGTATTACAATTCTAAAGAGAACCTTAAGGATCACTAGTGGAGACTCTAGCCCGTGAGATTCGTGCCTTTCACCCTTTCAGAGAGTTTTACGCAATCTTCGAGTCACAAGTTGATTCAACTTCTTTTGGGTCCGCACTTAAATTGTTGTATGATCTCATTATTCTTCAAATTTTGGCTTGATCACTGAGAATGACATCACTTTCAAGTTGTAAGAAACGCGTGTCTTGAGATTTGTCCCCATCACTTTGATTTTCATCCATACACTCACCCATTTTTCATACCATTTCTCATTTATTTCACCCATTACCTTACCATATTCCCATTTATTTCCCTCACCATCCATATACATACCGCACCTCATTTCATATATCTTCCATCATTTCAGATAAAAGAGTGTGATTTCAAATGTAAATGTCTTCATTGTTGGTTTGAAAAGAGAGAAAAACAAAAAGGAAAAAAAAAAGAAAAAGAGAAAAATAGCAAAAATAGAAAAAAAATAGAGAAAAAGAAAAGAAAAATCGAAAAAAAAGAGAGAGAAAAGAAAAGGAAAAGAAAAGAAAGAGAGTGTAGTTAGTTATTTTGAAATAAAGACATTTGTTCTTCATGTATATTACACTCTTCTCGCTCATCCATCATATATTCACCATCTATCCATCATATCACTATCCTACCTACCTCATCCCATCCATCCTACCTATCATATCCTTCTTATCCCATTTCATTCCCCCTCACCCATATACATCCATATTTCCCCTAGGTGTTCGGGCAAATGAAAGTCGACGTGGTGAATAACTCGACGTTCTCACTATTGTGATTAGCATTCCTTTCATGAGATCATTTTTCTTTCTAATTGTTCATTCTTTCTTATGTGTGCGTGAGATGTTTGAACTTGCTTACATTTACTCACCTCCTCACACACAAGAGCGATACACTTACTCTAATATCGTGAGTTCGTTTGAGAGAGATATATCCGTGAGATTTGAAGTTGAAACGTTGATTCTGAAAAGGCAATCTAGGAATTACTTTGATGATACTCGACCCATTTTGACTGATTCACACTACACACGTTGAGTTCTAGAAAGGATGTGCCTCGAGTATTTACTTAACTAAACTTTTTACACATTCTAGCTTGTATTTATGACAATATTTCTCATGTGATGGATTGTACGATTATTCTATGTCTAATAAGAGATTGACTGCCTTTTAATATATTTTTGTAAATAAGAATTTTGTGGGTATATTCCCTGCAAACCCACACGAGATACAACTCGTCCTATAGGGCAACCTATAGGTTTAAAGGCTTATTGCACGTGCTAAGTGCAATCGCAAGTGCCCGCGAAAGTGGTACACTTTTGGTTACTTATCTTTCTTTTTCTCTCTATCTTATTGCTTGAGGACTAACAACGCTTTGTTTGGGGGTGGTGTGATAAGCACCCAAAACTGTACAATTTATACTCTGAATAGACGTACTTTTGTTGCTAATTCTCTACAATATGGGTCTTATGTGCTTAAATGTTTATCTTGTAGGTCAAATTGTGCATTGCAGAGTTCAAATGATTAAATAAAGACAATTGTGCACAATATGGAGCTAAATACCCTTATCCCGTGTCTTAGCCTATCACAAACCTAGCCTAAACCTACCCCGAACCCCGTGTGTGTTTTGTTTGTGTCATTTTATTATTTTTTAGATTTTTAGTTTGTGTCATTTTCATTTTAGGTTTATTTTAGAATTTTTAGATTTTATTTTCTATTTTATTTTTATTAGTATAATTTTCTATTTTTCTATTTTGATTTTATCTTATTTTATTAGGATTAGTTTTAGTAGTTTATTTTTAGTTTATTAGATTTTATATTTTTTAGGACTTTAGTTTTTATTAGATTTTTCATTTTTTTTATTTCTTTTGTTTTATTATTTTAGTTTTTAATAGCTTAGGATTTTATTTTTAGTTTTAATATTTTTTTTAGTTTGTTAGTTAGATTTTATTTTTTAGTTTTTGTTTTATTTTTAATTTGAGTCTTTATTTTATTGTTAAAAGTAGGATTTTTATTTAAGATTTTTAGTTTTTTTTTAGTGTTAGTTATTTTTAAGGTGTCCAAATTAAACACACACACCCCCTAGCACACACCCCCAAATACACCCTCATCCTCACCATATTTCCCATACACCTCACACACACAATCACCCCCATCCATCTTCTTCCCCAACAACTCATTCTCTCTCATCTCTCCTCCATACCCAACATTCCCAAACCTCCCACCTCACAACACCATCTCCACCACCAAAAACTGAATCTCTCTCTCCTTGACCCACATAACCCCATAACCCAAGCCAACATCAAGACACCCGATTCCAGCCCCTGCCGTCGCCAACCCTTGTCCAGCGCTCCCTCCTACTGTCGCCGTCGATTTACTCCAGCCTGAACTCGCCGAAACCTGCCCAAAACCGCGAACCACCTGCTATGAACCCAAACCCGCGAGCTCCGGGCAGCCACGACCTTAGACCCGTCGACCCTTATACCTCGTAGACACGACCTCCGACCTGCTCGAATCTCCCTTGCCAAACCCGAACCCGTCGCGCCTGTCTCCCCCTGACCCACCGTCGGCGGCGCCCTCGACTCCAACCCAATCCGACCTCCAACCCATATCCCTGAACCCGACCAGCGCACCTTCTAACCTACCCACCACCTCTTCCAAACCCATTTCCCAAATGAACCCAAAACCCATTTCTCTCATACACGTTTTCTTCACCAACATAAACCAAAAAAAAGCCAAGACCAAACTAATTCCCACATGTGCCTATTAAACCAACTTAACCCACTTATTCCCTTTAAACCCCTTTTTCCCAATATACCCTTAATAAATCCCAACTACCTCTTCTAACCTAATACCCAAAAATATCCCCATAACAATATCAGATTTTATTCCCTCTACTACCATTTATTCCCTCACCCATATATCCTCATACCTCACACCCCTCATGTGCACATCCTTATTTTACCAATTTAACCCCTTAGCTCCAACTGCATATAAAAGAAGACCTCAAGGCCATTTAAAGATCATCTAAGCTTTTAGACAGGAAAATTCTAGAGAAAGAATTGTAGAGAAAAAAATACCATTTGTAAATAGTTTTGTTTTATTTTTTTTAGATATTTGTGAGGTTAAATATTGATTGAGATTTAATTGAGTGTTCATTTATTTTCAAATTAATTGGATTCTGAATTGGAGGGTTGTATGCTTATCATTCAAGGAGTGAAGTTTATTGAATTCAAGAGATTGGTTTGATTATTCTTCTCTCTACTCTTTTATATTAAATGCCTATTGAATATTTGTTTATTATGTTTGATACCATGTTAAGCTAAAACCCATTTCAAGGGGTGGGGTGAAACCCTTATTTGATGTTATTTTAGTTTAATTAGTTTGATTACTTGAAATATCCCTTTGAATGTTAATTTTGATCCCTCACCCTTAAATTTATGCCTCGAGAGAGGGTAAATGATTTTCGAGAGAAAATCGAAATTCTAGATATAATACCCATTTTAGATTCGAACTAGAGATAGGGGTTTCTTAAGTGGGGTATTATAACTTGAATTTCAACTCTAAATTTGTTTTCTAAGATTTACATAAATTTTAATTGATCGATCCTAGCGGGTGATTAATTAAAGGGAGTGTAGATCTATTTTTCTAGAGTTGTGGGGTGTTAAACTTAATTTTCTAAAATATTACTATTATAATTACACTTGCAACGAGAGTTGGTTTGAATTTTGATATTAATTTGGGAGTATTCAAATAATTAAATTAATTAATTAGAATAACTAAAATTTGTGGTATAATCCCATTCCTTGATTGTTCTCACCATTATTTACCTCACTTTATCTCTTATTTTAGTGTTAGACTTTGTTTTCATTTTAGTCACTTTCTATTTAGTTATTTTCATTAGCACAAAAATAAAATAAAAGGTGAATTACAATTGAATTTGTCTCTAGGTTACTCCCTAGAAAGTGGATTGACATCCTTACTTACCATTCTACACTTGAGTTTATTATATTTTGTAGGTAATTGAGGTTTTGATTAGAAGGAGCTTGTACAACAACGACAAAAATACACCGAAAAGTTTTTTCTATCATCTTGCTTTGGGGTAAGGAGACATATAGGTGTAATCCATGTAGTTCTCGAAGATTCAGACCTAGTCAAACTTCTTGGTTAACAACTTAAGGTCCTCCTTGACCTTGTTTAACTCTTTGTCCTTCAGCAGGCACTGGCATGTCAGCCCCTTGCTGGGCAAGATTCGACATTGGGAGTTGAGCTAGTGGTGGCCCATTGGTAGGAGGCGCACGTGGGACATGTTGACATTCTGCTGGGACCAAAAAAATCTCAGGAGCGGGTGGACCCATAATACGAGGGAATAGAACATCGGGCTCTTCGATAATAAGTATCCAATTTCACTATATCTCATAAACCTCGGCTTGAAGGTTGTTAATCTTGGCGGTAAGTTGGACTGGGAATGTCATCAAATCCGGTTGCACATTCGGCACTTGGTATGCGTTCTCTATAGGGCGAAAATGTTTTTGATACTTTTGGTAAAGAAGAAGGGAAAAATGAGAGAAGAGTCTCATAACGATTATTATTATGTTTATATTTTCACTTGTATTAGTTTTACCTAAATTGAAAAAGAAATGTCGGACGAGACTCGAGCCTGGGAAAAATTGGTTATGAAAAATACGTAAAACATGGTTTGACTTGCTGCCAGGCTCGTGGAGAGGGTCTCATTTTGGAAAAAAGACGAGATTGCACAAAAAATTGGGTGGCATGATGACTCGGCATTTCGACAGAGTTTTGTTTAGTAATCGACACACTAAATATGAGTGCCCTAGGTTTGATGCCTATATGAGGGTATTCAACAGTTGGGTTATTGGAAAGGTTCCCCCCTTCGGCATAACTTCTACGATATATGTCTTGTTTTAAGGGCAACAGACATGTGTAGACAAGCCATTTGATATACCCGAGTGTACATGAAATGCCTCACTATAAACCTCGTGAGGACAATATATGTGAGAGAGAATTTAATATACTCGACGTACGTTAATGATTTACCTGCTATATATCTCATGTCTTGAGTTTGGACAAGAAGTACAATGTGGGGGGAACTGCTCGATATACATCACAATTACTTGGACAATGGAAGGCGAGAGTCATATCGCTTAAGCTAAGTGCGACCTGCTGGACCAGTGCCCAGTTACGGGACAAAATTTGGTCAATAGCAATGCTCTTTGGTGACGTAGTGTTTAAAATTCATGATTCTTGATTAGAATATTATGGAGAGAGTATCATTATTTGGCATGGTGAACATAATATTAAGCAGGGGAGAATGTACAAGTATAAAAATAAATCTAGCAAGGATCATAAAGATTACACTAACTATGGATATGTGAGAGTGAGTGATGTGTGAATATCTACAAGTGAGTGTGCGGTAGTGAACCTAAGCATGGATCAACTAAAAGTGATGTGTGACATATAGGTAGGTGTATACCCACACGAGCAGAAAATGATAACACCCGTGCAAACAGATTCTAGCCCTATAAAGTAAATCCCCAGCAGATTCTTTACTGTGGCTGTCATAACCCAAACCCAATATCCATACTAATCATTTTTTATTAGAATAATTGGATCATAATCTTGAGCCCATTGGAAAATATACTTCATTTATCAATATCTTTCTGCATACTGTACATAATGAACATAATATTACTATTATTATACCATAATGAAATCATATCAGAGTCATAATTAACCATACATACAATACTATGATTAACAATGATAAAATTTCGCAATCATCAACTCAATCCATACTAACACAATATATACAATGTGTGAGTATATTAAAATATTCAGTGTGACAATAATAAAATCCCCATATTTAAACCCCAGCTCTTTCCAACGGTGCAACTCTCAAGTTACTGGTCATATGGTATACTAGTTGGCAGCATACAAACCTGAAATTGTTAAAATATAAATCGTAAGCATTAAGCTTAGTGAGGTACTCCTTCTCTACAATGAAATAACAATTCTATATAGAATATGTGGATATAAAATCCGAACAATCCTGCCCATTGGCAATAAAAAATCCTGGATCATAAGATCCAAATAATTCTGCCCATTGGCAATAACAAATCCTGGATCATAAGATCCAAATAATTCTGCCCATTGGCAATAACAAATCTTGGAACATGAGTTCCATCAAATCCTTGTCATAAGACAAATAAAATCATTGGATCTTTGTCCAATTCCAATCCTGGATCATAAGACCCAAACAAATCCTGGATATTTGAATACCCAAACAAATCCTGAATACTGAAGTATTCAAACTAATCCTGGATCATAGGACCCAAACAAATCCTTCTCTTAGAGCTATATTCATATATCTGCATATATGAGACAATCATAAGTACACTCACCTTGACAGTTTAACTGGCTTTTCCCCTGCCTTTATCTGGTACTTGTTCAATCAGCTCTTCTTCTTTTCCTATCGTTCTTACAATATTAGTATCATCATAAGATTATTAATAATCCAAAGAATAACTTCAATATAACTCAATTCATAAGCATCATATGATTCAATTCAAATCATTCATCATAAATGAAATGCCGTTTGGACTCAGGTTATGATATCTAACATATTAAAATTCCATCCCAAACCCACTTTAATTCTTCTTGGTAATCCAATACTTATCATATTAGGTTTCCAACACAAAAGATGACACATCATTCCAAGTTTCCTAGAGCAAGATATGCCCATTTCTTTACCACATAGCAAATCCGCCATATAGGCTCATCTATTGTTCAGTCATCTTCCAAGAATTTTCATAATTTTTATACATCAAAACTTTCTATGATATTTCACCCAATTTCATAAAACATATTGAATAACATAAGATTAAAATTTCATAATTTTCAAGGTTCATTTGCTATGTCAAGCAAAACATCAAACATATGGTATGCATATTTACTCTTTTGGGGAAGATTTCATATCCGAACTTCAAACCATCACCCAAGATTCATTTCTTGGTATTTTTACTTGATTTTTGTATATGATATACATATATGAGTCTATTTTAAGATACAATGGAAATCAATCAATTTCAGTTAGTGTACAAAAATATATGATAGTTTGAATACACAAGGTTTCTAAACAAAGTAATTTCAAGGGTTTACACATTCAAGTTTGCTTAAACATGCATCTATCCATGAGTACACATCAAGACATGGAATTTCAGTAAACAAATGATTATTTCTATCATTTAAATAATCAATACAAAAAAATCAAACAAGATTTATGGATGGAATTACCTTAGGGGCTTTTATGTAATTTTCTATGATTTTTTCTTCAATTTCTCCTCACACTTTCTTCTTCTTAACCTTCACAATTGTTTTTCCTCAACCTAAAACTCTCCCAAACTGAGTTTTCTGAAGAAAGGAGGATATCTCAAGGGTTTAAGTCAGCCAAACCAACCTCCGCTTCCAACCAATCAATTTAAGACACTTATTGGGCATAAAGGACAAATTACCACTTAAACGAATAGACAGATTTTCCCTTCATTAGTAATTTTGGTATAACTTCTTACTCGAACCTCCATTTCACACACCATTTGTGTGTTAAAACCATAAATCACCTTTCTATAACTATCTAGTTTTCACCTCAAGTCAATTGTTATGTCATAAAGATCAAAACTAGTCTTAAACATGAACATTCCTACCGAAAACTTCAAAATTTCACATTTGTAACTAATTCTATATTTCATTCTTTATGAAGGTAGGATTAGACTAAATATAATGACTTAAAATTATATATAATAATAACATATTATCCATATCACATAATCTAATCATGATTTAAGCATAATTTATCATCATTTTATTCGGGTTGTCACAGTGGCCATCCTTCCTCGTCTTTTGAATTTTTCCCTTTTTTCCTTCTCCATTTTGGGGGTCTATGCTCGCACGCGCAATGGTGAGAGAGAGAGGTCTCACGCCCTCTTGAGGAATGCTTCGGCTGTCATCGATATGGGGTGATGTAAATAGATAGAGTCCCCAACCTATTTTGCACAAAATAGGCAAAAGAACATGTTGTCGCTTTGAGAGAATGGCATCAAAGACAAAGTGATGCTTGAGAAACCAATTAAATCAGAGGTTCGGGGGATAAGTTACGGAATAGGAAGGTATTAGAAACCCATCCCGCCCTTTTGGTCTCTCATGGTCTTATGTTACTATTTTCCTTAATTTCTTTGTGAAGTGTGTGTGCGTGTATATATAAATGGAGATCATAATCCCCCAATTTGCATCATGAAAAAGATGGAGTGAGGTCATCCATAGGAATGTTCTAGAAAATAATAATTAAAAATATGATATGTGCACTGATCGAGATATTGATCATTATGATGAAATGATAATATGTGTTGAATAAGACACAAATATGAATCACAAATATGATATATGTATATAATATATGCATAAAATAGGAAAAAGAGGAAAATAGGAAAATAAGACTCGAGTCTCGAGTTTTAGCCAAAGATGCCTACGTAGCCTATAAAGGCATCAATGTCCACGTAGTTCGCATGCAGTATGAGAGTGGGGTTTATCCCATAAATTCAAATGGGTATTTTATATGTGTGTGCAAGAAAAATGTGTTTTTAGTTTTGAGAGAATGTGATGACAAATCTCGTTAGAATTTATAGGTGTAACCCTCTTTTTCTTGTTTTGGATTTTTTATAGAAAATATATTATGTGCAATATTACTAATAAAGGATTAAAGATCAATATGTGTATGATCTAAAATAAAATTTAAATTATGAACTTATATAACTAATGAAAAAATAAAGAAATTTAAAGAGAGAGAAGAATGTTTGGAACTTTTTTGGAGACTTGGAGATTGATTTTAATTGATGATGATCTTCCTTGAAATTGGGTGAGGAATGTAGGGGGGGTTTGCTAAATTGGGTGTGAAAGTGATGGAAATGAAAGGTGGAGAGAGGTTTCAAACAAGGAAACTTCACTGACTTTTGAAGAATGTTGGTGAGATCACTGAAGTTGATGATTCTAAGGTACTTATGTGGTGAGATCATGCTTTCCTTATATAGGGTCAAGGGAATATCTATCAGGATTGTCCTTACCCTGCCTGTCAATAGGTAACCGTAGACAACTACCAATATGTAAGGAAATAGACCTACCAATTGGCAGTCTTGTGCATATTTTTTGGAAAAATGGTCATAGAACACAATCTATAAGTCCAAATTGCGCATGGGGAATATAATTGGAAAGGCTATTCAAAGACCTTTGGGTATCCTTTGGGTCGCTTTCGGGTCAGGAGTTAACTTTGGGTCAAACGGGGCTCAAAAGTGCCCGTCGATCCTTTGAATAGGAGATCGTTAGATGATGATGGATCGTTTGTCCAAATCGTAGGTTCAAATTATTCATGTGGAAGACCATTGGAAAGGTTATGCAAGGCACTTTGATGTTCCAAAGAGATTCGCTCAGTTAGGAGAGCTGACTTTGGTAAAACGGGCCCCAAAAGCGCTCAGTGACCTTTTGGAATAAAGCGAGTCGTTCATCTGTACTGTAAGGTTGATTCGCACATGGTGCGGACCACTGAAAAGAATATTCAGTTCCCTTTTAAGATTCATTCATTCTTGTTCGAGATAAGGAGTTGACTTTGATCAAACGGAGCTCGGGAGTGCTCGGTGGCCTCTAAATTGATATTTGAGGAAAATGGATCGTTTGTATGATCATTTATGTCAGTTTATGTACGGGGCGGACCGTTGGAAAGGAGTTTCCATGACCTTCAAAGATTCATTGAACTTTTGCTTCGACGATGAAGTTGATTAGGATCAAATTGGGGCCTGGGAGAGCCTGGTGGCCTCCAGATCAGTTTTCGATAGTAAAATGGTCCTTTCATCCTAACCATTATGTCAATTGGCACAAGGGGCAAACCCTTGTAAAAGGGATTCAGAGCCCTTCGAAGATTCATTGAGATTTTTCTCTAACGATGAATTTTATTGGGGACAAATAGAGGCCCAGGAGCACTCGTTTGCCTCTAGATCGGTACTTGGAGTATGACCTATGGTTTGTGGTGAACGGGGAGGTTATAGGGACCTAAGGAAGGACTTGGGGGGAGGGGGGTCTTTGAATCACTACACCAAAAAGGTCAAATTGTCACCTTTCAGCCGACCACCCTTGTCACGAACTTATCACGGTCATTGACCGTATCACCCTTATAAAGTTGTCACGATCAAAGACCGTGACAGGTTCGTGACAACTCAGTCAGTAAAAAAACCCTTACCTCTTACTTTTTTCCCACCATTTTCACTTCCCTCTTTTTCTCTCTCTCTAAGCGGCTCCTATCTCTCTCTCTCTAAGCAATTTTCAGGTTTTTCCGTCTCTTTCTCTTTCCTTTGTATACATGTGTGTATATGTGTGTGTATATGGGTGGTGTGTGTTCATGTGCATGTGTGTGGTGGGGGGAGGAGCAGGGGTGGTGGGTAGGGGGAAGGGTGTATAGGGGTGGTGTGTGTGCGCGCGCACAGGTGGGTGAGTGTGTGTGGGGGGTGGGGGTGGGGGGTATGGGGTGTGTGCGTGTGTGTATATGTGTGTTTGCAGGTGGGTGAGTGTGTGTGTGTGTGCGTGTGTGTGTGTGTTTGCAGGTATGTGTGTGTACATGTGTGTGTGGTGGGGCGGGGAAGGAGGGAGTGGTGGGGCAGGGGGGTGTGTCTGTTGAAATTAATTGTTAGGACCCGTTTGTCAACCCAATACCCAAATATATGTTGTACCCGTAATAATAAATATCCAAATATTGTTGTCTAATACATAATGATTCTACCCATGTGTAAGAGGCTTAAAGTTCAATTTGAGATTTTTCTCACGGAATAGTCATAATAGGAATTGGAATTGGGATTTATAATTATTATTGTTAATTTAATTATGACTTTAATTGGATATAAATGAGTTAGGAGCCTTTATATTCCCCTTATTAGTTGTTGGTTTTGAATTAGGTAGTTAGTTTGAATTGATGTTTACGATTTTTAGTAATTGTATATATTAGATGTTGTTGTTTTGGAATTCAGAATTAAGTTGTTAAACATTACTATTACAACTTTAATGATGATATATTTATAAGATGTGATGAAATGAGTTAATTGAGTAGATGAATTAGAAGGCGTACGGGATACAGATTTGTTGGTTTGTTGTTACTGTTGCTGTTGGATTATAGTGGACCGATATTGGGTTGGTTAGTTTTGGAAGTGGTATGACCACTGGATTATTGGCCAAATGGGGGGGGGGGGGGGGGGGAGTTTTCAACTTTTTTCTAAAATTAATTTGTGTAACGAACAATATATTATTAATTCACATATATGATAATCAAATTAAACAAACTTGAAATTACATATAGTGCGCATAGATACTAGCCTTCTAGTTCTTATGGGTACGCATTCAATAGCTCTTAGACTCGTTCGAGAGTCATTACCCTTGTAATGAGATCTCTCGAATTGTCCTGTTTCGACAGTTTGGGACTGCATAATTTATGTATATTAATATTCTTAGTGGCTTAAATTTGTTACGTTTGGAGGAAGTTCTACAGTCATATCCTAATGTTCTCTGGGTACATACTAGATTGGCAAGTGTGAGTGTTATTTCAATTGATAAATTTAAATAACACTCACACTTGCCAATCTGCGTCATGTACTTGGAGAACTATGGGGATATGTTGCCGAATTTTTCTCAAATCGTAACAATGTGAATGAGCTGTTAAGTATATTACATAAATATGATGTCTTGAATTGGATAGGACCACTCACCCTTTAGAGGAGATGGAGGAAATAGGAATTAATATTATAAATTGAATTTGAATTTGAATTTGAAATTTAAAAATCGAATATAAATAAGACATAATTAAATGAAACATACTATAAATCTAAGTTTTATTTATACTAATCCACGAATATACGCTTCTTACCTTTAATAGGAGATTGTTTGTAGTAGTTGTGATGGGATATCCAAAATACAAAGAGTGGATGGGTGAGACAAATAAAATGGGGGATGTGTTTCATAAAGGTGCTAATAAATTTGTGAAATACACAAAGAGATGTCATAATGATGAAGAGTTTCCATGTCCTGTACTAAGTGTGAGAATGGTAAGGTGTTTAAGTGGAAAATAATTGAACTAAATTTGTTAAGATGGGGTATCCAAGATAATTATCGATTTTGGAGTTTTCACGAGAGATTGAAAGTTCCTTTTGTCCCCAATCAACCTTCACAACAACCTTCAACAAGTAGGATAGATGTAGAAGGGGTTGAAATATATCATAATATGTTAGGGGATTTAGTTAATGACGCGTACGACGTTCATGAAGTGGAAGACAATGAGGTCAATGACGATGTACAAGGTTCAGGTGCTCATGAAGGTACAATGATAAACCTTTATGATGACTACCAAAGTTTAAAATTTAAGGCGACCCAATCATTATACTCTGGCTGTGAGAAAGATCAAACAAATTTACATGCCATGGTTTGTTTGCATAGTTTGAAAACCCAATATGGTTTGTCAGGAAATAACGTGATAGGAATTTCGAATTGGGTGAAAGGCTTGCTACTGAAGGAGAATACGCTTCCGAATAGCTATTCAGTTATGAAGAACAGTTTGAAAGGTTTGGGAATGAAGTATAAATTGATTCATGCTTGTGTGTATGACTGCATACTATACTGAAAGGAGTATGAAACCCTCGATCAGTGTCCGGTATGCGATGAACCTAGATATATCCTATCTACCGGAAAGGAAGGCACAAGCTCAAGAGTCCCTAAAAAAGTATTGAAATATTTTTCCCTTGGGCCTAGATTAAAGAGATTTTTCACACCACCATGGATAGCGGAGGTAAGGACTTGGCATGCTAGGGCAGGAGGAGGGGATAATATCATGCGTTATCCTATTGATTCTACAACTTGGAAGAGGATGAGTTTTGAGTATCCCAATTTTTCTCGAGAATAGCATAACATTCGTTTGGCTATATCAACAGATGGTTTCAATCCATTTGGAAATCTAAGCACTAATCAAAGTGTATTGCCAGTGATCCTAGCCCCACTCAACCTCCCTCCTTCACAGTGTTTGAGATCTGAATTTTTGATGATGTCTTTGTTGATACCCGGGCCAAAGGAACCAAGTAAAGGCATCGATATCTACCTGGATCCTTTGGTAGAAGAATTTTATGAGTTGTGGTAAGAGGGTGTGCATGCATTTAGCTCTTTTAGAAAAGAAGAGTTTACAAGGAAAGAAATGTTGATATGGGAAATTCATGATTTTTCAGCTAATGGGACATTATCTGGTTATAGTACATGGTTATTTGGGGTGTCCTATATGTGGAGAGGAGACTGAATCTATTCGTCTCCCCGCTAGCTCAAAAAATTTATACCATTTCCATAGGAGGTTTTTACCCCCTTCTCATAATTTTAGATTTGAGAAAGGTTCCAATTTTTTATCGGGCGGGGTTGAACATAGGCTATCATCGAGAAAACTTTCAGGTTCAGAAATTGAAAGAAAATCTTATGATTGTGGCCCTAATATGCCAGGTAAGAATCCGAAATTTAAGAATGTCAAGCATAAGAAGACCCCAACTGGGAATAAAATTGAGACAAGAAAGGCATGGTGTAGGATGTCAATTTTATTTGACTTTTCTTATTAGAAGAATAACCCAGTGCGCCATGTATGGGATGTGATGCGTGCAGAGAAGAACATCGCTAAACATATTGTGGGCATATGGCTTGGGAGGAGTCATTCGAAGGATGGAGAAAATGCACAAAAATACCTTAAATTATTGAAACTTAACCCACAATTATGGTTGAAAGAAGATAGTAGGGGAAGCACAATAATTCCCCATAGGGCCTTTACTTTGACGAGTGGGTAAAGGAAGGTGCTTTTAGACACAATATATAATTTGAAGGTTCCATCTAATTTTTCGTCCAACTTGCAAAGGATTGTAAATTATGCTACCCATGATTTACATAAGTGTAAGTCCCACGATTGGCATGTGATCATGAAATTGGTTCCTTTATTATTTAAGCATTGTTTCTCCAAGCACAAGGATTTACGGAGGACTATTATGCAAATTAGTATCTTCTTCTCACTTTTGTGTGAGAAGGTAGTCAATCGAGAACACATAGTGGACGCAAAATTAACGGTGATCGAAGCGATTTGTGTATTGGAGAAATACTTTACTCCATCATTCTTTGACATGAGTGTTCACTTGTTGGTACAACTATGCGATGAGGAAAGTACAAATGTACAATACTCGGGCATTTCATACAAGGCTCTTTCTTTCTTTCTTTTGAGCGAACACAAAAGATAAAAACCTCGTTGAAGCTGAAATGACTTACTTTGGTGTAATTCTAAATATATTTGAATTGGACTATGTAAGCTTTAAAGAGGTTGTATTTTAGTGTGATTGGGTAATAGTTGAGGATAAAAATGCTTGTAAAGTTGATCATGGCACCAATTGAATCATGATTGACTTGTCCAAGTTAAAGAGAAATGAACACGCCAGCAATGAGCCATTTGTTTGTGCATTTCAAAAGGTCAAGCAAGTGTTTCACTCATAGTATATCAACAACTAACCGTGGTCAATCGTCCTACATGTGCCAAAGCATCTAAACAGTAGTGTGGGTGACTTGGCTGCTCCTACCGAATATAAATCCATTTTTTATGATAACACGAATTTGAAACAATTTTTAGATTTGTAATAAGTATTCCAATTATCGGACAATAGTTTAATGCTTTCATCGGACATCAGTTTACTGCTTTTAATTCATTTATACTTGATCATTTTCTCTCTTTCTTGCTTTTCTTTGTATACTTGTATGTGTGCGTGTGTGCAGGGTGTGTGTGTGTGGGGGGAGGGGAGTTTTCAACTATTTTCTAAAATAGTTTAATGTTTGTATGTCTTCTTTAGGTGTGTGTGTGTGTGCAAGTGTGTTTGTATTCTTCTAATTAATTTGGATTTGTACTACTACTAATAATAATTTTTTTACAGAAAATGTCTCCTTTAGGGATTAAGGAAAGGATGATGATGATGATAATGATGATGTCTTCATCAGGGCTCGACGGTAGAGGAGGCGACGAGGGCTCCTCATCCCCTAGGCACCCCAAATGGGGCAAATTGGGAATGGCCATTGAGAACAACATGAGCTTATTGACTAGATCCCTCAAGCTGGTGAAGACGATTATTGGCCCGGGGTACACCAGTTGGAGGGAGGTGCCAAATGAACTCAAGTTAGATATTTGGGCGACACTACAGGTAATGTATTTATATTTCAATTTCAATATCAATTTCAATTTTTATTTATATTTATATTTATATTTATATTTATATTTATTCGCGACTGACACTTTCATTGTTTTTGTTTTGTATTTTTTTGACAAGAATAATTTAGCCTGCCCCCAGAACTCCGTGATTCTGTGTTGGAGTAGTAAAGGGATCAACACAAGACATGGAAGAAGAATTTGTGGTCTCGGTACTTTGGGAAGACCCGAGAGTCCATTATTAGAATTCATGAGTCCGTCCCATCGAATGCGCCGATCTCATTGGCATAGTGGCAAAAGTTCATTAACAATGACATCAAGGAGTGAAAATTGGCATCTCGCCAATCAGGGAGGGAAAACCGTGCAAAAAAGACAGACGTGCACTACTTCGACCGGACGTCTTACGACGAGGTGGAGCACAAGATGGTAAGTTTTTATTTTTCTATAATTATAGAAATATGTTATTCTGCATTATTTTACTTTGCATTATTTACTAATTTTACATTATTTTATTTCAGGAGACGGGGAGTGGCCCTGGGGTAGGCCCCATAGGTTCGATGCCTATGTGGAAATTCGAATGAAGATGACCAAGGATAAGGGGGTGTCCCCGATCGTCGCGGCCATGATTGTAAGTAATCTAACGATTTAAATTTTGTGAATTACGTTATAATTTTTTTATTTACTTATTTAACTAATCGTGTTCTTTTTCTCATTTCAGGCAAAGCTTAAGGAAGTGCATGAGTTGCAATCTAATGCCGACAAGGCATATTTGTCCACGGACGCACTCAGCCAAGTGATCGCAAGGGGAGGACTAGGGGGTGAGCTCACTGGTGGGCAAATCTAGGATCACCGGGATCGAGACGAGCAACATCGGGTTAACTCATTAGGTGGAAACGCATGACGCAAAGCTATCAAGGTCGGAGGCGACGATCCTAGATATGTACGCATTCGTAAAGCGTCAGTTGGGCGGAAAGGGCAAGGTCAAGGGAAAGGGAAAGGGGAAAGGGGAATGTGGTGGATGGGGAGGTGGAGGAGGACAAGGACATGGACATTGCTTCTTCATCACCGATACACGCGGACTCACTGCTTGATGATCAACTCCCCTACTTGGCTCCCGTCGAGCGTCCTATCTCAACAATCAGTTGGTCGAGCATGTTTTTACGTGACATATATGATGACTAGTGAGGGGGTTGAGGGATCCTAATACCGTCGAGTGTATGTCGGTTCATGGATGTAACCTTCAAAACATCGAGGCCAAGGTGCTCATCATGCATGTGATACCCAAAATGGAGAACTCCGCATTGTGGTTACGAGAACAATATAGCATGATGCATATTGAGGGGTGTCTCAATGCTTATATCATGTGGCCTTCCTTCCTCCTCGAACCTATCGCATACATTATGTCGTGACATTATATGTATCCATTTTTATTTGGACACTTGGATTAGATTTGAATTGTTTTGATTTGTTACATTTTGGTTTGGACATGGATTGTATTTTTATTTTATTTGGGTATGAAAATATATATGCAATGAATTGGTTCTATTTTATTTGGATATATGCTATTTGAACAGGCACAATTTTGTTATAACAGGTACAAATATACTACTGAATAGTGGCAGTGGCCAAACTGCCTAGCATATTTTTTTAAATTCTGCCCTGATTTGTCACGGTCATTGTCCATGACAATTTTATAAATGTTGTCACGGTCTTTGACCATAACAAACCTTGTCAAGGTCAAAGACCGTGATAGGCCCGTGATAAGTCTAACGAACTTATCACCATCAATGACCGTGACAAGTCTGTGACAACAAAAGTTTTCTCCCCTGGAATTATCACGGTCATTGACCTTGGTAATTCTAACTTTTCAAGGTCAATGACTGCGATAATCCGGCAGGTTTGGTGTAGTGAATTCTACACTATGAAGATGGGAGGATGAAACTGATCGACCTCTAGTCCCAAATTGAATGATAAGGATCTCAAAATAAATGAATGCCATGCACCTGAATCAAAGAGTGCCTTAATCCATGTGCTGAACAAAATAATCATACCTTCCATCACATATAGATCATTGAAAGGTGCACTTTTGGGGTTAAACCTGATGTTCTGGCCGTCGATCGACATGGCCCGTGGCTACTCTACCCCTGACTCAGATAAAAACTGTCCACGCTATTCCTTGTGGGATGATAATAGCCCAAGGAGAACTTCTGCTGCTGTTACTAGGTAGGACCCGTGTAACTAAAACCCTAGTCTAGCACATAATTTCTAGTCTGTTAATTTTTTTGTTGATTGACCAAAGTTCTATGTGTGAATATCTCTTGAAATTATCGGGGGACCCACAAACAAAAGAAGTCCTCTGAGTGGGGGCTATAGGACCCTGATCACTAGTACACTAGGTAGATGAAGAATCAACCCCCATAGCGGCCTTTATCTTCGCAAAGAAGCCTTGAGCCCCGCTCCTGGAATTCTTAACTGTTTCTTTGGGACCCACTAGGCTCCCTCTTCTTTTCCCTGATAGACTTGCCATCCTTATCATTTAACTCCAACCCAATAGCCTTGTTCACAACTGACCTGAAGTTTGGCAGATCCATACCTACCACGATCCGTCGAATACGCAATTTGAGGCTTTTGACAAACATACTCATCTTTTCAGTCTCGTCTCTCTGTACAATGTCCACATACTTACAATAGCTTTCAAATTTGACCAGGTACTCATTCACGGAGGCCTTCCCCTGTATCAGATGAAGGAACTCGTCCTTCTTGGAATCCTTAAACGCCATGGGAAAGTACCGATTAACACTACACCGAAATGGAAAAATTGGCACCCTTCCAGCGGCTAGCCTTGTCATGGTCATTGATCGTGACAAAAAACATGCATTTTTTATCATGGTCAATCACTGTGACAATCCCGTGATGAAGACTTGTCATGGTCAATGACCGTGATAAGGCCGTGACAACTATACTTGTCACGGACTTGTCACGATCATTGACCGTGACAATCCTTATAATATTGTCATGGTTAAGGACCGTGACACGTCCGTGACAAATGTCCCAGTAAAAAACCCTTTCCCTTTCTTTTTTCCCCCCGCCGATTCTTCCCTCCTTTTTTTTCTCTCTCTCTCTCTATGTACTCTCCCTCTCTCTCTACTTTCAGGTTAGTTCTCTCTCTCTCTCTCTCTCTCTCTCTCTCTCTTCCATTTATATATATATATATATATATATATATATGTGTGTGTGTGTGTATATATGTGCGTGTGTGTGTGTGTGTGGTGGGTGCGGAGGGTGGGGAGGGGAGGGGGTTGGGGCAGGGTGGGGGAAGGGGTTGGGGCAGGGTGTGGAGGAGGGGGCAGGGATGGGGGGATGTTTGTGTGTATGTGTGGTGTGTGTGCGTATGTGTGTAATGGTGTGTGTGCGTGTGTGGTAGGGGAAGGGGTGGGGCAGGGTGGGGGAAGGGGGAAGGAGGAAGGGGGTGGGGCAGGGTGGGGGGGGGGGGAAGGGGCAGGGATGGGTGGGTGGGTGGTGGGGTAGGGGTGGGGGGCTGCGTGTGTGTGAATGTGCGCGGGTGTGTGTGTCTATGTGCGTGTGTTTGTATATGTGTGTGTAGTGTGCGTGTATGTGCTTGTTTGTGCGTAATGTCCCTTGTAAATGAATTGATTGGTTATTAATTATTTTAGTAAATTAATATATGATTTCCCCTCATTGTAAATTAGTAAATTAATAATTGTATACTTTAATTGCTAGTTTAATTGATGAAAATAATTAATTGAGTAGATGAATTAGAAGGAGTACGGGATACACATTTGTTGTTAACATTGCTATTGGATTATAGTGGATCGATTTTGAGTTGGTTAGTTTTAAAAGTTGCATGACCACTGGATTATTGTCCATATGGGGGTGGGAATTTTCAACTTTTTTTGAAAATTACTTTGTATATCGAACAATATATATATAGTATGATAATTAAATGAAACATACTTGAAATTACATAAAGTGTGCATAGATACTAGCCTTCTAGTTCTTATGCGTACGTATTCAAAAGACCTTAGACCCGTTCGAGAGTCATTACCCCTGTAATGAGATCTCTCGAAGTGTCCTGTTTGGACAGTTTGGGACTGCATAATTTATGTATAATATTCTTTATGAGGAAGTTCTGCAGTCGTATCCTAATGTTCTCTGGGTGCATACTAGATTGACAAGTGTGACTGTTATTTCAATTGATCAATTGAAATAGCACTCGCACTTGCCAATCTACGTCGTGTACTTGGAGAACTACCGGGAGATGCTGCCGATTTTTTTTCAAATCGTAACAATGTGCATGAGCTGTTAAGTATATTACAGAAAAATGCGGTCTTGAATGGGATAAGACCACTCACCCTTTAGAGGAGATGGAGGAAATAGAAATTTCTATTGTAAATTGAATTTGAATATAAATAAGACATAATTAAATGAAACATACTATGAATCTAAGTTTTGTTTATACTAATCCATGAATATACGCTTCGTACCTTTAATAGGTGATTAGTTGTGGTAGCTGTGATGGGATATCCGAAATACAAAGAGTGGATGGGTGAGACAAATAGAATGGGGGATGTGTTTCGCAGAGGTGCTAACGAATTTATGATTTATGCAAAGAGATGTCATAATGATGAAGAGTTTCCGTGTCCATGTGCTAGGTGTGAGAATGGTAAGGTGTTTGAGTGAAAAACAGTTGAACTACATTTGTTAAGATCGGGTATGCAAGATAGTTATCGATTTTGGAGTTTTCACGGTGAATTAAAAGTTCCTTTTGTCCCCGACCAACCTTCACAAAAACCTTCAACAAGTAGGATAGATTTTGTAGAGGGGGCTTAAAGGTAATCCTGAGATTAGGGATAATTCCCTAATTGGCAATTGTGTTTGAGATTACGCAACCGAGGCAGCTCAAGCGTGGCAACTCAGCGAGGCAACTTAGCGTGGAAACTCATACTTTAGCTTGTTGCATTAGTCATATTGTATTTCTGTTTATATTGACTGTAAGCTATAACAGTTGTAATGTTGTAACGAGAATGATAACGAGTTTTAGTGTGAGGTCAAACGGTACTCGCGAGAGACCAGGCTTGGCAGGGTCTGGGAGAGCTTTCATGCTCTATCGAATGGCCTCACCGTGGGAACTTTAGAGGGACATGGTTTGGAGGATTGAGAAGTGAGGCACCGTTGGGGCTTATCCTAACCATCTTAGATACACCTGGTAAAAAACACCGAAGGACCCTGATCGTGAAACCTCAGGTGGAGTAGCTTGGAGTTCCATCGGGGGTTGAGTTATGAACCAAACAACCCTCTAATTAATGTCACATCTACTGTAGGTGATGTCACTAGCCAGCTAAACAATGTCAGACATTCACTTGAGTAAACCACCGTGGTATTTGGGGATGTCAGGCAGTTGGTGAGCCATCTCTGCAACAACAGCCCCCTGACACACAGTGGTTAGGCAAAAGGCATGTCTTGGTATTTAATGTTTATGACGTAGAGACGACTAGTGCATCAGGCATTTAATATTGTGACATAAAGTGTGAGGAATGTCTTTCATAGTCTTAAATGTCTGAGTTGCCTCGGGGGTGGTGTGGGGGGCTATTTAAGGACTCCAACCACCTTTGAGGAAGGGATCGATCCTTTTTGAGGATTAAGGATTTATTGCTAGAGAGAATACACATCAGAGAGAGAGAGTTATTGCAAACCAGAGAGTTTACTCACTCACCATTGTTATTTATTACGAAACTTTTAATACTTGACAGAGATTCTTGAGGGTGTTCGGTGTGTTTTCTACCTGCCTGCCAGGGTGTATCTAGGGTGCTTACTTCTCTCTCCCTCTAGTTAAGTTACTTCTAAAGTTCATTGCTATTTCCTGAGTTATACACGAGAGATTTGTGAGTTTAAATCGACCTCCATCCTCATTAGGCTTGTGTTGGCATGTTCTATCACTAATCCAAGGTTTTGGCTAATTACCCTATCATCACCATACTTCAAAGGGGTTACGCCTCCATTTATAATTCTAAAGTACCCTCCTATATTTGGCGACTCTGTTGGGGTGGCATTCTCCTAAGTAAGGAGTATAGCACAAGATAACGCTACTCGAAGACTCAACTTTGATGATATACAACATAACGAAGAGCAGGCTGCAAGGGAGCAAGAGGCCCTAAGGGATGGGGCTCCTCGAGTAGAGGCGTTCCAGGGGCGACACAACCTTCCACGAGCGTGGGGTTAGGACCCGCCCAGATGGCGCTACTCATGAGAAAATTTTATGAGTTTTTTCAAACCCCAGTAGTTTCAACTATGCTGGGAGGATTGGAGGCTAATGCTTTCGTAACACCAGGGGTAGCTCCAACGGCCCCACCAGGTGTAGGTATTGTTGGAACGATCCCAGTAAGTGTACCCTCTGTTATGAATCCAGCAGTGAGAATTTTAGGAGTTTCAACGGCACCACCGGTAACGTTCGTTTCAGTCGCAACGGGCACTCAACCCGTGGCCCCGCTGCTAGTTGCCCCGGTGGTATCGCCCATGGAGGAAATGAGAAAAGAGATGCAGAAGGAGATGTTGAAGTTCATGCAAGCTTCCTCGCAATCCTCTGGAGAGCTGGCTTCGGTTTATGACGACTTTCGAACACCTTATCCTCAGAAATACAATGATGAGCCTTACTCGAAGGACTCTATTCTCCATATCTTTGAAAAATATACAGGGAAATGTGGGAACCCGAAGGAGAACATTAAGCATTTTGTTGAACACTTGGGAGCGCATTTTAATGATAAGAAGCTTAGATTGAGGGAGTTTTCCAAATCCCTAACCGATAAGGCATACACCTGGTACTCCCATTTGACCCCCAACAATGTTTCTAC
Source organism: Sambucus nigra (assembly GCA_949130495.1). Taxonomy (NCBI): domain Eukaryota; kingdom Viridiplantae; phylum Streptophyta; class Magnoliopsida; order Dipsacales; family Adoxaceae; genus Sambucus; species Sambucus nigra. The sequence continues at coordinate 265,840,566 of OX422223.1, forward strand.
TTGGGAGGAGATGCATGTATTGTTTGACCAAAAGTTCTTTCTGGCAGAAGATGAGTTAACCTTGACCCAACTTGGTAGGGAGAAGCAAAGACCTGGGGAGGAGGTGGTGGCCTATGTTCGAAGGTTCAGGGAAAGGTCCCTCAATGTGAGGGAGGAGGCCAAAGAGTCCAAACTATTACAGACTTGTGATGAGGGACTGCTTCCTGAATACATTTGCCATCTTATCAATGAGACGCGAGCGGGAACTTTTGCGGCATTCCTGAAAGAGGCGAGAAACATCTCTTTGGTAGTGTGACCCAATTTGGTGGTAGCGCCCATGATGTTCAGGAAACCGATGCAACCCGTGGGGGGGGGGGGGGTCTCATCCCCCACGGGTAGGGTACGCCGAGGGGGAAGATAGGGGCAAGGCACCGAAGAGGGACAACAAGAGGAAGTTTGGAAGAGACAGAAAAGACCCGCCACCGTTGCCTTGCACGATAGAAGAGGTTGTGAGTTGTTATAATGCCATGGTCCAAGGGGGAACAATTTATGAACCAAAAGGCATTCCGATGGAAGAACCCGATGCCGCAACGAAGGCGGATCCTAAATATTATCAGATTCATCGGAAGATCCAACATCCAACGAAGAGTTGTTTCACACTAAGAAGAATCATCGACAAGTACATGAAGGTAGGAACGTTGAAGATATCCCCACAAAATGTTAACAAAAACCCGTTACCAGCGCATGGGGCCAATCTCGTGATGGCCTATGATGCAGAAGAGGAGAGAGGGGAAGGAGAGGAGTACGGGGAAGGTTTAGAGATTTACACCAGGGGAATGGCCAACGTCGTATTAGCTTACGATGAAGCAAGCGCCAAGGATGTGGAGGATGTATATGATGCTGAAAGTGAAGAAGTAGACTCGACCTTAGAATATGGGGCAGTTTTAAAATCCCCGAAGTTCACTTGGTTCTTCGAACAAGTGGGGATTCCAAAGGAGAGTAGGCTGGAGATAACCTAGGCGATACTTGATATTTCAAAAAAGAACGTGATCCCTTCGCTATGATGGAAGGGACCCATGGACAGGTTGGTAAGAAGGTTTTTGTTAGAAGTAACCTTCAGTGACGCAGATAGGGCTGTAAGGTTCCCTCACAACAGGCCATTGTATGTGACCGCCAAGGTCAACGGAGTTAGCTTTGTGAGGAATCTTATGGATGGGGGAGCTTCCATCAATATCATGCCAATCAACTCCTTCCACACAGTCAATATTCTAGAAGAAAGGCTGGTCCCCATGCCCTTGGTGATTTCAGGGTACGATAATCAATCTTCCAAGTCCATTGGATATGTTAATGTTGGGATTGTAATGGGAAATCTGAGTTCCCATATCAAGTTCCACGTAATAGAGAGTGCAACTTCCTATCATCTACTAATAAGAAGGGTGTGGATGCATAACCAAGGCCTAGTTCCTTCTACATATCACCAATGTGCTAAAGCGAATGTTAAGGGCACAGGACTGACCATAAGGGCCACAAAGAGGCCCTTCGCTATTGAAGAATCTCATTTGGTGGACGCAGCATTTTACACAGAGCTAGAAGAAGATGTACGGATCTTGACAAGAAGAATGGAGGGAGCATGGGTTCCCTCGATCAGAGAAAGGAAGGGGCCCTTGGGCGAGCAGAAGAGGGATGCAAGCGGTACAAAGGAGGTTGCTGAAAAAGCTCATCAGGTGGCCCCTCGGCCCCAAGGAATCTCGAAGCAGCTTAAAGACATAATGAGGCCCAGAGTGGACCCGATAGAGTATGAGGTCCAACGACAGAGCGTGCTGAGTCGGTTCTGAGGAGAAAAAGTGGCCGAAGCTTCTAGAGAGAAGAAGAGGAAGGCGATCACCACTACCAGCAGGCAATGCAAGAAAGTCGTTGCCGAGGAAGAAAAGGTGGTGTATCGATTGTAACGGTGTGATCGAGCAGCCTAAGAAACTAAAAATGAGGTTAACCCGATATATGAATGTTTTTTAGTAGATCAACGGGGAAGTTCATGGTAATAGACAATTTTAGCATACAGGAATTCGTGGAAGAAGTTGCCGAGGAACCAGATTACATGGCAAATCAGCCAAAACCCTAGGTGCAAGAGTTAGAGCAATTAAACTTGGAAAAAGAAAGAGACGATCCAAGACCCATCTTCATCTCGAAGGATCTCAGCAATCAGAAATGAGAGGCCTTGGTCGAATTGATTCAGGAGTTTATAGATGTCTTCGCGTGGAAATATACAGAAATGGAAGGGATGGATGAGGAAGTAAGTTATCACAGGCTGAACATAATGCCTTCACCCATTCCAGTGAAATAGGAAACGAGAACGTACAAGCCCGAGATGGATCAAAAGATTAAAGAAGAGGTCCAGCGCCTGATAACGGCAGGGTTCATCGTACCGATACAACACCCACTCTGGCTATCCAGTATTGTCCCATTAGGAAAGAAGGACAAAAACCAGATAAAAATATGTGTGGACTTAAGAGATTTTAATAGAGCTTATCCTAAAGATGAGTTACCTCTACCCTCCGTCGATAGCCTGATAGACGCAACAGTTGGCCATGAGATGTATAGATTTATGGATGGGTATGTGGGGTATAATCAGATCAAGATGGACCCCTCAGACGCGGAGAAAATGTCATTCAGAACCTCGTTGGGAAACTTCATGTACAGGGTGATGCCGTTCGGCCTCAAGAACACTGGGGTGACTTACCAGAGAACGATAATGGCCATTTTTCATGACTTCTTTCACAAATTTGTAGAATTCTATGTGGACGACTCTGTCATCAAGTCGAAGGAGGAGGGAGCCCACTTGAGTGATTTGAGGAAGGTGTTTTCCCGTTGTAGAAAGTATAAGTTGAGGATGAACCCATTGAAGTGTGTTTTTGGAGAAACGAGTGGGAAATTCTTGGGCTTTGTGGTTGATCGACAAGGGGTGCAAATGGACCAGGACAAACAGCGAGCGATCTTGGAAATGCCAAGTCCTAGAACGACGAGGGAGTTGAAGATCTTCCTCGGTAAAGTCTCCTACCTTAGGAGATTTGTGCCTGGATTGGCCGAAGTAACACACCCATTGATGCAGCTGTTGTGAAAGAGCACGAAGTTTAAGTGGGAAGAGGTTCACCAGGAGTCTTTTGCTGGGTTAAAGAAGCTGCTAGTTTCACCACAGACCATGGTTCCCCCACGGGCAGGAACGCCATTGCAGTTATATCTCACATCTACCACAAGGTCCGTCAGAGCTTTGCTGGCCCAGGAAATTAATGGGAAAGAGCGACCGGTCTACTACCTCAGTAGAATCATACATGGGCCAGAGATTAGATATAGCAGCTTAGAAAGGCATTGTTTAGCCTTAGTCTCTGTAGCATAAAAACTTAGGCATTATATGATGTCTTTTACAATTCATATTGTAACTAAATGCGATCCTATTAAGTATTTGTTGGCAAAAACTATATTGATTGGCAGGGAAGCTAGGTGGTTCCTCATCCTCTCAGAATATGACTTAAAGTGTGTAGTTCCTTGCGTGATCAAAAGCCAAGTGTATGCCGATCTATTGGCAATCTTTCCTTTAGGAAGATTTGAACCACCTAAGGAAGAAATTCCAGGAGGCGACCTATAAGCCAATTATCTGGATGCAACTGAGGAGGAGTGGACGATGCAGTTCGATGGATCTTCGACAGAAAAGAAGGGAGGGCCAGAGGTTATTCTTTTGAAAGGAACGGAAGAGATTTTCCTTTCCTACAAGTTAGATTTCCCATGTTCCAATAATGAAGAAGCGTACGAGGCATTGGTACTAGGGTTGCTGGAGGCTCTTCGAAGGGGAATTCGTTCACTCTGCATTAAGGGTGATTCGAACTTAGTGATCTAGAAAGTAAACGGAGAACATGTGTTGAAAAACATGAACCTGGCACCATACAGAATGATCATTCAGAGACTCCTCAGCCAGTTCCATCAAACTAAGATCAAGAGACATCCCAGAACAATGAATCGTCATCCAGACGCATATGCAACTATTGTCCAGAAAATGGTCATGAGGAGTGATACAACTATTGTCATGATCCAACAAAGAACAGCTCCTTCGGTGGTGCAATCAATGCTACCAATGGGGGAGGACGAGGACTGGAGGGGAGAGATTATGAAGCAGCCGGAGTCTGGCGAAGGGGCAATGGGACTAAGAGAGTTGGCCCAATATTTTACAAACCAGGGAAATCTCTACTTCAAAAACGTAGGGGGATGGTTATCTAGATGTATTGGCCCAGAAAAAGAAGAGCGAAGGTTGAAGAAAACACATGAGGAGCACTGCGAAAAAACTGAGGTCCCTCTGTATATGAGAATTCAAAGAGAGGGATACTTTCGGCCTAGAATGAAGCAGGACACGATGGAGCTACAACGGAGGTGCGATAAGTGTCAGCTTTTCTTCGAAGCAGCTGAATGTCATTTCATTGAAACTCAGGCCGACTGGAGGCAACTCTATATTGACTTCATTAAAGATGGAGTGGTCTCGACAGAGAAGATTGATGCGGTGAGACTAAAGTGAAGGGCCCCAAGGTTCTACATCCAGGAGGGGAAGCTCTACCGAAGGGGATACATCAATAGGCCATTACGTTGCATCACGAAGGAAGAAGAAGCTGATGTCCTCAAATAAGCACACAATCCAGCTCACATAGGAGGGGCCAGGTTCTATGATCAGTTGATGATGTTGGGGTATTATTAGCCAACGATGGAAAAAGACGCTGCTGAGTTCGTTCGAAAATGTGAAGCTTGCCAACTACATGGAAACATGATCCATGCCCCATCGGTGGATTTACACTCTCTGGTAATGCCATACCCTTTTCACACTTGGGCGTTTGACCTGGTGGGGGCAATACATCCTCCTTCGAGGGGGAGGATATGGATACTAGTTGCAACGAAGTGTTTTATAAAATGGGCCGAGGCAATACCACTCAGAAGGGCAACGACTGGGGTAGTGAGCAGCTTCATCAGAGAATACATTATTTGTCATTTTAGTATCCCAAAGGTTATTCTCTCAGATAACGGGACGCCCTTTGTTAATTCAAAAATAACAATGCTCACAGATAAGTACTCCATTGTTCACCATACTTCAACGGTGGCATACCCAAAGGGAAATGGTCAAGCCGAAGTGACTAACAAAATGTTGGTTAATATTCTGGCCAAAGTGATGGAGGAATTCCCATGATCGTGGGACGACAAGATACCAGCTGTGTTATGGGCCTATCGAACAACCAAGAGGAAACCCATGGGGTACACTCCGTTTTCGTTTGTTTATGGGGCGGAGGCAATCCTTCCAGTGGAGCTAGAAGTTCCCTCAGCCCGATACACCTTATGAAGTAGCATGCTCCCTCAGAATAGACACGTATTGTTGGATGCGTTAGACGAGCACAGGGATAATCCGATGCAACACTTTCAAATGTACACGAAACATCTATCCAAGGCATATGATAACTTGGTAAGAGACAGGAAGTTCGTGGAGGGAGACCTCGTTTTGAAAGCAGCAGTGAAGCACATCAGGGGGCTTCCTCTACCTAAGTTTGCAGTGAATTGGGAGGGACCTTTCATCATAAAGGAGGCTCATGACTCGGGTTATTGCTTAATTTCTAAGATAGAAGAGGACATGTCATTTAAGATTAACAACAAATGGTTGAAGATCTATCACGTGTAAGCAATTACGTTTGGGGCCACCGATGTATTTAACTATTATGAATATATGAGTTCATTTTTGTTTCATGCTTATTTTAATTCAAGAAGAGATGAAAGAACTACAGAATTTCATGTCACGATTGATGTAAACAGCTGTAACACAAAGAAATGGCATGGGAATAAGGATCTCTTTTCCATTCATATACTTGGGGCATTACAAAATTGGGAGCTATCACCCAAGAATTACATGAGAAGAAAAGAAATACATGTACGAAAAACTTCTAAGCAAGACCTTTGGGCATTAACGGAAACTTCCAACCTAGTCTGTCCTTGCATATGTTCGATAAAAAGTTTTTCTCGCTTTAGCTTTGCCAAACGCAGATCTTCTTTGAGGTCATCCACCTCGTTGTTAATGGCTCCGAGGAGAGGTACTAGCTCGACCAACTTGGCTTCCTCGGCCCTCTGATCCTCTTGATGTTTTTGTAAGAGCTCCCTTTGGCTGTCCAACCGCAGGCTCTTCAAAGTCTTCAAGTGTGCGATGAGCCAGTCAAAATGGAACCCATCACAACCCAACTCCCTCAGATAACCCAGGAATTGGTAGAGGAGGGTCGGGTCACGTTAGCAGTTGGAGTGGTGGTGATTTCAATAATAACGGTGGCCATGCCTTGGAGCCTATGACTCATAACTGTGATGTTTGAACGAAGGCAGTCCACCGTAAAGGTCTCAGGATGATGGCTCACAAGTTGCTCAATGGCCAAAAAATGGTTGGTAGGCATTTGGGGAGAACGTTGGAGTACCATCAGGCAGAAGGAGGGAGGATCCAAGTCGGGCAGAGGAAGCTCGCATCCAGATTCGCTATCTACGGTAGCACCTGTCGTGAAACCTTGATCATTATGACTCGATTCTTCGGAGGAGACAGGTTCACGATGTGGCGAGGCAATAGGCGAAGGAACTGGTGGAGAATCCTCTCGAGCAACTTGAAAATAGATAGGTGAAATAATGTGTTTGTGGAAAAATCTTAACAAGTGCTTGCGTTGTTAAGTCACCGTTATAGGTAGAGTTTGTTAAAAAATCTTAACAAGTGTTTGCGTTGTTAAGTCACCATTATAGGTGGAGTTTATTAAAAATCTTAACAAGTGTTTGCGTTGTTAAGTCACCATTATAGGTGGAGTTTATTAAAAAAATCTTAACAAGTGTTTTCGTTGTTAAGTCACCGTTATAGGTGGAGTTTGTTAAAAAAAATCTTAACAAGTGTTTTCGTTGTTAAGTCACCGTTATAGGTGGAGTTTGTTAAAAAATCTTAACAAGTGTTTTCGTTGTTAAGTCACCGTTATAGGCGGAGTTTGTTAAAAAAATCTTAACAAGTGTTTTCATTGTTAAGTCACCGTTATAGGTGGAGTTTGTTAGAAAATCTTAACAAGTGTTTGCGTTGTTAAGTCACCATTATAGGTGGAGTTTATTAAAAATCTTAACAAGTGTTTGCGTTGTTAAGTCATCGTTATAGGTGGAGTTTGTTAAAAAAATCTTAACGATTGTTTTCGTTGTTAAGTCACCAATAGGTGGATTTTGCGAAATTGAGAAATATAGAGAAATTAGAGAAGCACCTCAGCAGCAGCAGGAGCGAGAAGGGTAATCACCACGGGGACCATAACGCCAGAAACTGTGGAAGGCGGGCTCATTACGTCGGCAGCCTCAACGGAGCCCCTGGGTGTAGAAGCCTTGAAGGAGGGAACAACTCCCTCGCCAGCATAGGGTACTATGGCCAACATGGGCGTATCAGTCGAAGGAGATGTTGGACCTTTGAGAGATGCCTCAATGAGAGCAGCTGCTCCAACTTGGGCCTGAGAGGGGATAAGGCCGCTCAGCGCAAAAGGTGGGGAAAGACTTGGAGAGAGCTACAAATGTAAATACAAATGTTAGATGAAAGGAATAATCACAAAGGGGATAAGAGACATAAATGCACTTAAATTAGCCCCGTTATGGCACTAAAGAGAGGAATTGCAGCAAGGGGTCTTGACAGTACAGGAGGAAGGAGAATGTTGGCTATTAGCGACGCCACATCCACCTAAAACAGCCCAACATGTTACAATTAAGGAACAAATGGGACAAATAAAAGTTGCAAGGCTCGAAAAGACACTTACTTGTGGCACACTCTCTTCGATCACAACTAGGGGCAGAGAGACCTCCTGCTCCGAAGGTAACTCAGAAAAGGCTGAAACAGGTGTATCGGGCTGGCCAGACAACTCAACAGCACCCACGGCGGCATTTCTGGCCTAGTGGGAGGAGGAACGACGTGAATATGTGAGACTTATTAAGGGAGAACGGGGAAGGGAGGCAGTGGCTAGAGGAGCACCACAACGTCCCCCCACGAAACGACTCACTGGAGGGTTGGGGAGACTGGGAGGACTGGCCCTCACTTCAAATCCCTGCACCAAAGATATTAGGCAATCAGGATGCTGTATCAAGAAAAGAAGAACGAGAAAATAAAGAATTCACATATACCTCAAATTCGAAGGGAGACCGAGAGAATATAACCACTGGCAAGGATGACGAATAAGCAGGGGCATAAGGAGCTAGTGATGAAGATCGCTCAGATGTCTGTTTCTTTGGGGGCTTAGTACCCAGCGTCTTCCTTCTTGATCCCGTAGCACCACCACTTTCAGGAACCTTCGATCTTCTTCTTCTCTCTGCAGGGGGCTCACTAGGATCCACCACTCTTTTGGGGAATGCACCCCAAGGAGTAACGGTAACTGCGCGCCGTTCAAACTCAGCATTTATTCGGGAAACTTCGGCCTCTACCTGCCTCCTCAGCTCTTCAGCTAGTTTTGGAGACATGGAAGGGGGAACGGAGGCAATTAGGGATGTCTCTAGTGGAGTCTTCGTTTGACTTTTGACATTGGCCTTCTTAGACTTGGACTTCCTGGCCCTCTTGGAAGATATCTCCGAAGGCCTTTCTCTCGTAGCGGCTTAGGCCGTGGGGACAGATGGTTTGGAGGTCGCAGCGGCCTTGGGTTTTGGGGTGGATGTTGGGATCATGGGGTAATGAGGGGGTAGTTCATCAAGAGACTCCTTAATAGTTTTTCTTAATGGAAACTCAACCCCAAGCACGGAGTTACCCTTTAGGCCCAACTCAAAAGAAGAAAAGGAAAGGACTGGGGGGATAACAAATAGGGGACTGGATATACTCATGAATCATGGCCAACTGCTGCAGATGGAACTTCGTGGCAATGGAAGTGGATACGTCTCCCTTCCTAATAGTGCTCGGAAGGGTGACACGCCCATCAATGGTGGATGTCACACCAAGCACTGCAGTGGTAGTATAGAAAGTGCATGCCTTGACAAAGGTGGCCTTGGTATGGTTATCCTGGAACATAGGTCGAGGAGCCCCCTGGTCGAACCCGAATTGCCTGCTGCATCTATCAGGGTTGTAAGGCTCAGATCTATAGCCCCATTCAGTATAAGAAGGGAGGAACCCGGGGTGAAAAGAAGCACTTTGGCTTGAGACGAATCTTCTACAACCGGGTTAAATCTGATCATTGTGGATGCAGCAAGAAAAAAGTTCTAACTATGAGCAAAAGTGGACTCGCTATATGGCCTCATTACGAAGGAAACTAGGTGGTCAAAAACCCCCATTATTTCCTTTCGGCATTGCTTCTTGTGGAAACACAGGAGGCGTGGGGGCTTAATACCTCCGCCCACGGGCAGGGAAACTGACTTCACAGCGATAGTAGGAAAGCGTGTATAGAGAAAGCCAGTCAATATAATGGTGTTGGCAAAATTTGCCAAGTTGTAGTGGCCCAGTGATCGCTCCATGTCAATATGGGTTCGATCCAACCAGGTGTAAAGGGACCACAAGGCAATGACGGCCAGAGGTAGGTTGAATCCTCTGGCCAAACGAACGGAAATGTTTATCAGGTCCCTCCTGGGCTGATCATTGGGCTTTCCAGTAAGAAAGAAGCATAAAAATAGTATGAGTATGTAGGCCGATAGTTCTAAGGAGGTACCTCTTCCACGGCCCGTTACATCACTAGCATCCTTCAGAGTCGGAGCTTCGAAAAAATAATTGATAAGGGGGGAAAATGTAGCTTTGTTTGAGGAACTGGTGCAACTGCAGCAGATCCGATCTAGCTCAACCCGATCAGCAGCCTCTTCAGCATCCAAAGGCTCGTCGTCGTAGGTGAACTCGCCCATGGGCTCAAACCCAAGGAGTTCACAGACATCCTCCAACGTAATAGTGAACTCCCCCCACGCAGTGAAGAAGGTGTGGGTTATGATGTTCCATAGTGAGACTATCACTTGAAGTGCCGCATTGTGCTTCGAGAGAGTGAACTCGCCAAACCAGTAGGCTCGATGCAACCCAACCTTCATAAGAGCAGCAACATGGGAACTCTGCATATGTGTGTGCCATGCAGTAAAATGGGCTGGTGACCCCCCAGGTGCTTCGAAATCGATTTGGGAATAAGGAAAGTCACCATGATCTAGACGAAAGTGCAGAGTCCCCTCGGGGGAAGATAGACTCACTTCGACGAATCCACTTCTTCATCACCCAACAGCAATGGGTCAAACTTAGATGAGAAATGGCAGGTCTTGCACGCCTCAGAAAATTTATCATCCTCTTCTTCAAGGATGGGTGCCCGGTGATAGAAGCGTATTTGCTCTTGACGAGCAGCGACCAAGGCAGCGCCGCTAAGGGTGGTGGAATCGCTAGCAGCGATGGAAGGGGAACCTGGCTGACTAACGGTAGCAACCCTGGAAATACTTGAAAAATCCATGAGAAAGTGATAATAAGTGTTGCAGCAAGGCGAACAGGGCTAAGAATAAGAAGAGAGGAGCACAATCGCAGGTGGTGGTGCAAAAGATGAGAGAAAGAGGAGGCTGAGCAAAGAAGAGGGAAAAAATGGAGGTTACACAAGCTTTCTCTCTCTGCAAGAAGCGGGGAGTGTTGAAGAAGACGAAGAAGACAAAGATATAGAGGAGTTTGAAATAAAAAAGAGATGTTTGAAGGGTTTCAAACTCGACGGTTAACGTTCCCCATGAGCGCACGTGCAAGGACGACCCTAATCATTTCAAATGAACACGTGGCACATCGGGAAGGATCTTGATAGCTGAAAAGACAGCGTTATGTCGAATACGAAAATATGTCTAAGGAATATAAGGGGTTACCTTCTTCACTAAGTTTATGTTTTGGCGCCAAAATTGGTGTCAGACTTATCCCTCAAGGCCCAACGGACAATATGTTCCAACGATTCGGAAAAACCTTGTTTAGAGGGTGACTTAATTACATCTGGAAGCATTTTTGCTTTTTCGATCACAACGAAACATCCTAAGTGAATTTTACTTACCAGCCCAAACGAGTATCTGAGAAGTTTAGTAGGCCTATTGGGAGAACTTTTAAATAATAAAGCTAGAACGGTTGAGGCTCAATATGAGGAAAAAATGGCGATGTCCCTTCGCCCAAGCCCCAATGACAATGTCTCTTCAGCTCAGATACATCAGGGGGAATTTTACTTTTTTCCAGGGGATTATATCATTGCGGTTCTAACAAAGAGAGGAACCCAATTTTTTTTTCTAATGCAGAGAGGCTTCATCGGACTGAGAAGTTTCGTGTAGACATTTCTTATTCCAAGAAATCTCTCCCCGAAGGGGCGAATGTAGAGGGGGCTTAAAGGTAATCCTGAGATTAGGGATAATTCCCTAATTGGCAATAATGTTTAAGATTACGCAACCGAGGCAGCTTAAGCGTGGAAACTCAGCGAGGCAACTTGGCACGGCAACTCATCGAGGCAACTTGGCGTGGCAACTCATACTTTAGCTTGTTGTATTAGTCATATTGTATTTCTATTTATATTGACTCTAAGCTATAACGGTTGTAATGTCGTAACGAGAATAATAACGAGTTCTAGTGTGAGGTCAAACGGTACTCGCGAGAGACCAGGCTTGGCAGGGCCTGGGAGAGCTTTCATGCTCTATCGAATGACCTCATTGTGGGAACTTTAGAGGGACCTAGTTTGGAGGATTGAGAAGTGAGGCACCGTTGGGGCTTGTCCTGACCATCTTAGATATACCTGGTAAAAAACACCGAAGGACCTTGACCATGGAACCTCAGCGGAGTAGCTTGGAGTTTCATCGGGCGTTGAGTCATGAACCAAACAACCCTCTACTTAATGTCACATCTACTGTAGGTGATGTCACTATCCATATAAACAATTTCAAACATGCACTTGAGTAAACCATCGTGGTATTTGGGGCTGTCAGGTAGTTGGTGAGCCACCTCTGCAACAACAGCCCCCTGACACACAGTGGTTAGGCAAAAGGCATGTCTTGGCATTTAATGTTTATGACGTAGAGACGACTAGTGCATCAGGCATTTAATGTTGTGACATAAAGTGTGAGGGATGTCTTTCATAGTCTTAAATGACTGAGTTGCCTCGGGGGTGGTGTGGGGGGCTATTTAAGAAATCCAACCACCTTTGAGGAAGGGATCGATCCTTTTTTAGGATTAAGGATATATTGCTAGAGAGAATACACATCAAAGAGAGAGAGTTATTGCAAACCAGAGAGTTTACTCACTCACCATTGTTATTTATTACAAAGCTTTTAATACTTGACAGAGATTCTTGAGGGTGCTCAGTGTGTTTTCTACCTGCCTTCCAGGGTGTATCTAGGGTGCTTACTTCTCTCTCCCTCTAGCTAAGTTACTTCTAAATTTCATTGCTATTTCCTGAGTTATACACGAGAGATTTGTGAGTTTAAATTGACCTCCATCCTCATTAGGCTTGCGTTGGCATGTTCTATCACTAATCTAAGGTTTTAGCTAATTAACCTATCATCACCATACTTCAAAGGGGTTATGCCGGCATTTATAATTCTAATGTACCCTCCTACAGATGTATAAGGGGATGACATAGATCATGGTGTAAAAGATAAAAACGTTACTTTCTTTCGAGCGTGCGTAAAAGATAAAAACCTAGTTGAAGTTGAAATGACTTACTATTGTGTAATCCGTAATATATTTGAATTGGATTATATAAGCTTCAAAGAGGTTGTATTTTACTATGATTGGGTAAGAGTTGAGGATAAAAATGCTTGTAAAGTTGATCCTGTCACCAATTTGATCATGGTTGACTTGTCCAAGTAGAAGAGCAACAACCACGTGAGCGATGAGCCGTTTGTTTGTGCATTTCAAAAGGTTAACCAAGTGTTTTACTCGGAGTATATCAACAATGAGCCCTGGTCAATTTTTCAACACGCGCCAAAACGTCTAAATAGTAATGTGGATGACTTGGCTGCTCCTACCGAATATCAATCTATTTTTTATGATAACCCAAGTTTTAAACAATTTTTCAATTTGGAATAAATATTCCAATTTGTACCGAAACATCCATTTTTAATGCTTTTAATCGATTTTTTTTTTATCATTTTCACTCTTGTGTAGTGTGTGTGTGTGTGTGGGCAGTAGGGGTGGGGGTGGGGATGTTTCGGATTTTTAGTAATTGTACATATTATTAGCTAGATGCTGTTGTTTTGGAATTCAGAATTAAGGTGTTTGAAAGTAACAATTCATTTTTATTTGTAGTAATTGTCCATATTTGCATGTCTTCTTTTAATTCATTTTGATATGTACTAATAACATTTTTTACAGCAAATGTCTCCTTCAGGTATTATGGTGAGGATGATGATGGTTGTTATAATGATGTCGTCTGGGCTCGGTGGTAGCGGAGGAGATGAGGGATCCTCGGCCCCTAGTCTCCCCAAATATGGAAAATTGGGGATGGCCATCGAGAACAAGTCGGGGCTATTAACGAGATCCCTCGAGCTGGTAAAGACGATCATCGGCTTGGGGTACATTAGTTGGAAGGAGGTGCCATATGAGCTCAAGTTAGCTGTTTGGGTGGCACTACAGGTAATGTATTTATATTTATATTTATATTTATATTTATATTTATATTTATATTTATATTTATATTTATATTTATATTTATATTCATATGAATATTTCAATTTCAATTTCGATTTTAATTTCATTTTATATTATATTTATATTTATTTGCAACTAACATTGTATTTGTTGGACATGAACAATTCAACCTGGATCCAAAGCTACGTGATTCCGTCTTGGAGCAGTTGAGGGAGCAACACAAGACGTGGAAGAAAAATATACGGACCCGATATCTTGGGAAGACGCGAGAGTCCATTATCCAAAGGCGTGAATCCGTCCTGCCGAAGGAGCCGATCTCATTGGCACAATGGGAAAAGTTCGTTGACAATGAGATCGGGGAGGGACAATTGGCATCTCACTAATCGGGGAGGGAAAATCGGGCAAAAAAGACGGACATGCACTACTCCGGCCTGGCGTTTTACGCCGAGGTGGAGCATAGGATGATGGTAAGATTTAATTTTTCTATAACTACAAAAATATATTATTCTACATTATTTTACTTTGCAGGGTTGATACTAATTTTACTTTATTTTATTTCAAAGGACAGGGAGTGGCCCTGGGGGTAGGCCACATAGGCTCGATACTTATATGGCTCTTCAGACGAAGAAGGGGAAGGACAAGGAGGTGTCCCCAAGCGTCACGACCACGATTGTAAGTAATCCGACAGTTTACTTTTGTTAATTATGTTATAATTTTTTAATTTACTTATTTTACTAATCATGTGCTTTTTGTCATTTCAGGGAAAGCTTAATGAAGTGCGTGAGTCACAGTCTGATGCCGACAAGGCATCTTTGTCCAGAGACACACTCAGCCAAGTGCTTGGCTCTGATCTCAAGGGGAGGACAAGGGGGGTGAGCTCGCGGGTGGCCAAATATAGGATCATCATATTGGAGACGAGCGACACTGGGTTGGCTCGAACGGTGGACTCGCATGATGCAAAGTTTTCCCGTTTGGAGGCAACGGTCCAAGATATGTTCTCATTCATGAAGAGTTCATTGGGCGGCAAAAAACTTAAGGGGAAAGGGAAGGAGAAGTTGGTGGGGGAGGAGGTGCAGGAGGAAGAGGTGCAGGATGACAAGAATGCGGACCTCGCTGCTTCATCGTCGACACATGCAGACTTTGATGATCCACTTCCCTATTTGGCTCCCTTCGACCGACCGATGTAAACACTTGGTTGGCCAAGAGTGTTTATACTGGACATATTTGATTGCCAGCGGATAGGGAGGGGATTGAGGGACCCTAATATCATCCAGGGTGGACTAGTTCATGGACGTGAGCTTCAAGACATCGAGTCCAAGGTGCTAGTCATGCATGTGATACCCAGGAAGGAGAACTCTCCGTTGTGGTTACACGAACAATGTGGCACGATGTATATCAATGGGTGTGTCAATTCGTATATCGTGTGGGCTACTCACCTCCTCGGATTTGACCTTACCCAAGACATGAAGTGACATTATTTGAATTGAATTGTATTGTTTTTAAGTTGGTGCATTTGAATTATTTTTAAGTTGGTACATTTGAATTATATTTGGATTATATCGTGATGCATATTGTCTCTATTTTGAATGTATATTTGCACTATCTCTATTTTATTTGGATATATAATGTTTGAACAGGTACAACGTTGCTATAATAGGAAATATACTGCTGGGCAGTGGTAGTGGCCATACTGCCCAACAGATTTTTTTCAATTTTGCCTAGAATTGTTACGGTCATTGACCGTGACAATTTTTTATTAAATGTCACGGGTTTGTCACGAACCTTAATTGTGACAAAACTTGTCAAGGTCAAGTATCATGACATGACCGTGACAAGTCCGTGACAAAAAAAGTTGTCACCCCCAGAATTGTCACGGTCATTGACCTTGACAAGTCCAACTTGTCAAGGTCAATGACCATGACAATTCGGAAAATTTGGTGTAGTGTAAGGATGGAAACTCTGAAGCTACCCCAGTCTATGGTCTCTATCGTACTACTGGAGTAGGCGCTCTACCAGTGTTGTGCACACTCCGTAAGATAGAATTAAATTATCTTGACTTTGTGCCCAATTGGCATGTTAAGAATCTCTATGACTCGAGTGACTTCATCGAGCCACTCTTCTACAACATCGGGGTCAGTTACCTCGTTAAAGGTGGGTAGGTGTAGCCTTCTGAACTCCTTCAGGATGGAGGCGAAGGTAGTACTCTCAACTGTTCCACTACTATCGGCCCTTTGTTGATGCGAGAGGGAGTTTGCAAGCTGGCGCACATCTTGACCCATGCGTTTAAGCTCACCATTACCCGACCCACTAGCTACATAACGATGTGGACGCATCTACACAATAAAGGACTCTTCAATACACAATGATACTAATGAAAGCAATAGCGAAAGAGATTTACTTAAAAAATAACTAAAATGTTAACTATACAGAAACGTATAAGGAAAGCGTACTAAGAAAGTGTAAACACTTCGTCACACTCGAGCATCCTATTGCTCTGATACCATTTGTAACACCCCAACCCGGGTTCAGGTCACCATTGGATCAACCCATACCAAACAAAGGAGTTAAGAGGGGGGTCCAATTTTATTATCTAAGAAAAACATTTTAATTGCACCATTTATTAGAGACTAAGTTATCAGTTTCAATTTGAGAAAAGAAGTGACCACTTTCAGTAATTAAGTTAATTTACAAGGTTTATTGTTTAAATCCGATTTAATCCATAATAATAATTAAGTAAGGAATAAACCATAATCATCCCCGTATTATTACAGCACACGACCAAAGGCCCGAATAAAATGTTTAAGTATCCCAGATTACCACATATTCAAAAGATAATTTACATAAAATTACAAAGACACTAATGACTTTGACTGCCCTGGGGGGGGGGGGGGGGGGGGATGGCTCAATCGCGTCATTCCCGATGTCCCCACTCGATGTACTTGGGGTGGGTTTTAGATTTTTACATAAAAATCAGGAGTGAGCAAGCGCTCATTTGGGTGGGTAATACTAGGCTATACATTTTTTACAAAGATACCATGCATATAACAGGTTCATTAACAATTTCTGAAAATGTTTAACAACTTAGCTACTATTAATGCAACTACAATACAATGCACCTGAGCGATGTGCTCATACTCACGCTCAACAATTTTATACGGCCCTTTACCGGGCCAAGAGACTCATTAACCATATTTTATTCCTTGGCCTCATTTTATCCTATTTTATTAGGTTTTCTTATTTACATTTTCGAGCACAACCATAATAATTTCCTTTATCATTATCTTTTCTCAGAATCTTTCAATATCCGCATACTTTTATGGGCTCCACACCACCGATTATGCTACCATATGCTCTAGCCAGTGATTTTGGGTCCTTCATCCAAGGGCTCCGGGTCTTTCTTAATTATTCACGGTGTCATCTGAGTCAATTTCTATGTTTTTTTTAACTTTTCCAGATTATTCCATCATTTTACCATCTATATCATTTCTACGATTTATATCACCATTTCATCTTATCAACATGTCATTTTATCTACTTTATTCATTTTTCACTAAAATTGACCGATAAGGTTCAACGAGGAAGTCCAACCACTAGGGCCATCGATTTTATTAAAATTACCATTTTACCCATCATTCATCTTAACCTTTTGAAAAACATATTTAATTCATTATGGCACTAGAAATCAACATTTCCTTTCAAAAACATCCTTTTAAAATTTTATGTTAAAAAATCATGCTTCAACATTTTATGTTTAACTATATGAAATTTCACACTTTATTATTTTCTCATAAACCCATTTTAAACATCATTTATCAAGTCTAAATATCTTCTACCAATATACTGCATAATTCTACACATGATTTGGAGAATTTTAAGTCTATAAATCCTCAAATATGAAACTAAACAAGATTTTAACATGGGTTTATATTTTTCATACTTTTGTTCTATATTTCAAGGTTAAAATGTGTTTATTCATAAAAAATCGATTTAGTAGGAATTTTAGTGAGTTTTGTTAGGCCTGAGCATGAGAGATAAGAGTTCTGATTCTAGTAAAATTGAATAGTTCACAACCTAAATAGGAGTTGACATCCTATCCGTATAGCTGTGAGTGAAATCATAGCAGTTTATCTCCAACTATGGGAACCTACTGATGGTTTGTAAAATTGCATGATAGTTCAAAGAGGATTATGATTGGTACATTCAGGAATGTATTGAACAAGAGCACCGATGAGGTTTAAGTCTAGGTGTTGACTAGATTAGACTAGGGTAATCTCACAAAATTTTTCAAAGGGTGCATATGTTCTTAATCACGAGTGTTATGAGGATTGGAATGCTTTCATATTTGTTGCTTTGATTTTTATGAGTGTGATTGAATTTTAAATTGGATTAATATATCTCAACAAGTTAGGAAATTTTGTGTATGTAGGTATGAGATCATAATTTAGAGGAATCTGCATCCAAGAAAGATCTTGGATCATAATACCCCCTTAATAAACTTATAGCTTTTTTATTCCACTCGTAAAACTGGCTAGTGGATTTATATCTTGTAGAGTATCAAATAAGTGTATTATGACTGTACATGAGATTTTCATCTCAGAAGATCCTCGTTCAATTCTTTCAAAGTCATTGGATCCTTTTTCACGTTCGAGAATCAACTCCCTTCAAAGAATATATAAGAAGTTGGTTAAAATTTATTAGCATTGAATTGACTTGACCAAGCGGTTATCGTATATTTAACGCGGGGAATCATATTATTCACAAACAATACCTCTTTAGTCCGAGTGATTTTGAGATAATTAATTGGAGTGTACTGGTTATTATTTAATGGAATTAATTGTGATTAAATAAAGAAAGGAAATAAATTATAGAGATATAATTTTGGATTTTTGAGTATTTATTGGGAAGACAATTTAATGATTTAGTCTTGAGTCCCTAGTGTAGTCCACTACCTAAGTACAAGACCTCGACTCTCTGAAAATCCAGTTTAGCCCAAACCCATAATTTATGCCTATATGTATTACGTAAACCAAGGTTTTAAGGATGATATTCATTATGAAGGGTTAGAGAGGGAAAGGTTATTCACAATTTCTGTGAAGGGCGTGAGGATAGATAAAGTGATTTCTCTCATATTTCACCATGTTTTCATCGCTGAGAGTGCCTACACACAAGGATTACTTTGGTTGTATCATATACTAGAAGATCTGAAGATTTCGGTGGGTTCTAGTAAGATTTTTGGAGACCTTAGGAGGGAAACAAGATTATCATCATTTATTTCTCCACATTCAGATCACTAACAAGATCCGGAAAAGTATCGTGATTCAAAACCCATGGCTTATACTTTAAACATAGTTTTTTTTTTTACTTTCTAGTGCTTGATAAATCAAAGTTTTTAGGCTGAAAGGTTTTTCGTGTTTATGTCAACTCCTAACTTGAATGTGCCTTGGTCTTGAATAATCTTGATTCGAATACGGGTTACCGGGACAATGGATTCTTGATGTAGAACTGGGAGAATTTGTCAACCCTAAAGATCGAACATCTTATAATGCTTCCATATGTCCCAAAGTTATTATGGCGATAGGTCAGGTATCCCTTTAGGTTTCTAGATCTTTGTTGTATTGCATGTTGTTATTTTGTCTTGAATGTGTTTGTGAATTTTTTTTCCTTCCTTTCTCAGTATTTTATCGTCAAAAGGATCCTATCTTAGATGATGTTAATTTTTCCTACCTGAAGAAGATCTACTCGATCAAATAAAGTCTAGGGTAACCAGATCACCCCCAATTAGCATTTTTCCTTCTCGCCTACCATGTGAACATCACCTATTTTTTGCTCACCCAGTTGAAAAATATTCGAAGATACCTGATGGTTACCATAATCTCATCCTTCTAGCCATCCTTCTCCATAATTGATCTGACTAACTCCTATTCAGGTCGAACATCTAGTTCGTTTAAACCACTCATCGTTTAATAGATATCCTGAGTTGACAAATCTTCTCCCCTAATGATATGGCACTCAGGCGTCATATTCCTAACATTATAGGGAAAGCCTTGACGAACCCCTCAACTACCTTGGGGCATAATTGGAAACATACATGGAGTTCGTTCACTCTAGTGAACGTGGAAGGATCCCCGATCGAGGCCCGGGTGAAATGCTCCCAAGAGAAAAAAAGGATGTTGATGCCCAGACCAGACTCTTATCCCCTAAAGAAAGGTCAATTAGATCATCGAGAAAGAAGTGGCTACTTTGGTGAACTTGGAAAAGGACCGGATTCCAAAGGCGATCTTACCCTAGGATCGTGCTTAAGAGGCGACTTGAAGAAGGCAGAACTCATAAAAAATGCTTCACAAACTCTCTCCCTGGCACGTGTCTTTAATTTTCTTCCTTTTGTTGGGAGTTAGTTTCTACTTGTTCTGACATGTGTGTTATTTTTGTAGTTCTTGGTTGACTTTGCCGCAATAGTTAAAGGGGACGCCGAGGCCAAGAAGGTCTTCAAATTCGATGAGGTCATGGGAGCCTTACATAAATATTGTACCAAGGTCAAGCTATAGATTGATGAGAAGAAGAGGAATTTGTGGAGAGCTTGAAGAAGTACTCCAAGGAGGTGGAGTGGTTGAAGTCGAACAATAGATCAGTTATGTTAAAAAGGTGATATGAAAGGAAGGCTAGTATGTTGCCCATAAAAGGGTTGATGACCTCTTCCTCCAAACTATTCATTGAACATCAGTTTGACCCTCTTCTCGTGTTTAACCAAGTGGAAGAAGAAGCTTCCAAGGACCTGGTCATCCTTATATTTTTTTTCTTATTTTTTCGTGGTTGTAAGGCTCATCGGCCATTTTTCATATGTAAAAGAAATAAAGAGACATATTTTGGTATACTTATTGTTGTTATCGATATTTTTCTTTTTTAAAGTACTTTATTAAGTTGCCTTTTTGACTAGTGTTTTGGTTTCCAACCTTTCGATCAAGATAATAATGAGATAGTCGGTGTTGACCTGGACCATATTATGGAGAATGAGGCATATGTTCTGGCTATACCAATGAATTTAATTGTTCACTAGGTCTTTTAAAAAAATCATCCTTATTAGTGTTGGTCTTATTAAGGAGCTCACTAATTGCAAGGCCAAGTTAGAAAACACTTGGGGGTGGCTTCCTTATTAGAAAAAAGGAATGTCTCCCTACGAGCAGAGAATGACAAGATCTAATCTGACCTAGAAAAGGCGTGGGTGACCAACCATGGCATTAATTTAACTAGGATCTCTGCCATAAGTTTCTCCACTTACATAACATGGTGTTGGGCGACGATTACAATGAGGGTGTACTCAACACCCCCTTTCACGTCTATGATATCAAGGAACAAGCTATAAGCATAGGTGGTTTAATGCCCTTTGAATTATGAAAGTGCCAAATACACCTCCTATCTGTAGACACCACATTCTAGGACCCCCTAAGTCTCTCCTTAGGTCCCTAGCACCTCTTTATTTCACTGAAAATCATAGGTCACACTCCAAGTATCGATCCAAAGGCCATTGGGTGCTCCCGGGCCACGACTTGACCCCAATCGACTTCATCATAAGAGTGAAATCTCTTTTAATATTCTAAGGGCACTGTAAAACCTTACCAATGATCCGCCCCATGCTCAAAATCGCATAACCGTTAGGACGAACAATCAGTTTTCCCCTAAAAATTAATCTGGAGGCAATCGAGCTCTGTCAAGCTCCGTTTGACCTAAGTCAACTCTTAAGATCGAATGAGACTGAATGAATCTTTGAATGGCACTGAAGTCCCTTTCCAACGGTCTGCCTCGTGCACGATTCTAACGTATGATATGGACAAAAAATTCGTTTTACTCTGACAGGTCACCATGTGCTTCTGGGCCCTGTTGACCAAGGTGAACTATTCGAACGGAGCAAAACTCTTTGGAATGTCGAAGAACATCAATTAAACTTTCCAACTGTCCGTCCCATACACGATTTTGAGTTACCATACAGATGAACGATTAGTTTTCGTTCGACGATCTCCCGTCTGAAGGACCGACATGCGCTTTCAAGCCACATTTGACCCAAAGTCAACTCCCAAACCTGAGAGCGGTCCAAGAACTCTTAAAGGTCTATGAATTAACTTTTTAAAGGTACGCTCGGTGTGTGATTCAGATCAACGGATTATGTTCTATGACCATTTTTCAGGAAAATTTGCACGAGACTGCTAATTAACAGGTCTGGACCCCTGCCTATCGCTAGTGTGTCTAGGGTCACCTGCTGATTGGTAGGACAAGGGCTGTGCCGATTGATAACCCCCTGACCCTATAAAATGAGGGCGTGACCTCACTACCGTGCACACCTAGAGCTCATATCCATCAACATCAT
The DNA here is from genome assembly GCA_949130495.1 of Sambucus nigra. Lineage (NCBI taxonomy): Eukaryota > Viridiplantae > Streptophyta > Magnoliopsida > Dipsacales > Adoxaceae > Sambucus > Sambucus nigra. The sequence goes on from OX422223.1 coordinate 265,862,501, forward strand.
TGATCTCAGCAACATTCTCTCAAAATCAGTGAAGTTCTTCCATGTGAAGTTCCATTCAAGTTTGCATTCCCATCCTTTTCATGCCCAATTTAGTAAATCACATTCTTTCTCATCCAACATCCATCTCACATTCAAGTGAGTTCACACAAAATCAAAGATCAAGGTTCAAAGAAGGTCCAATCCCTTCCCTCTCTCTTTAAATTCCTTATTTTTGCATAAATTTCGTTAGATTCATAATCTAGCTCCTACTTTTTTTCATACCCATTTTTATCTACATTTTTATTAGTATATTACACATACTTTATTCTCTATAAAGAAAAACCCCAAAACAAACAAAAAGAGGGTTACACCCATAAATTCTGAATGGGATTATCGATCACATTTTTTCAAAACTAAAACATATTTTTCTACACACACACATATAATAAAATTCCGTTCGGATCTATGGGATAAACCCCACCCCCCATGCCGCATTCGAACTACGTGGACTTTTATGCCTTTATAGGCTATGTAGGAGTTTAGGATTAAAACCCGAGACTCGAATCCAATTTTCCAATCTTCCAACTTTCTAATTTTCTCAATTTTCTTTTTCTCTAAACCCCCCAATTTTCCTAAATCTTCCATTTTCGCATTTATCATATTCTCTCATTAATATACATATTATGTTTGTTTGCGTTTCATCCATCACATATAGTCATTTCATAATAATGACCAATATAGTGAAAAATGCACAAATCATATTTTCTATATATACTATTTTAGGTATTCCTATGGATGACCTAACTCTACCTTTCCCATGGTGTGAATTGAATGATTCCGATCTCCATTATATATACACGCGCATACACTTCATGAAGAAATAAAGGAAAATAACAACACTAGCCCATGAGAGATTGAAAGGCCAAGATGGGTGCATAACACCTCCCCATTCCATAACTTATCCCCGAATCTTCGAACTATTGGTTTCGTATGCATCAGTTTGTCTTTCATGCCGTCCTCTCGAGGAGGTGACATGTTCTTTTGTCTCTTTTGAGAAAAATAGACTCGAGACTCTATATCCTCACATTTACCCCACATCGACGATAGCTGAAGAGCCCTCGAGCGGAATGCGAGACCTCTCCTAGCCACACCCTGGCTCCGGATCGGTACGACCACAATGGCGACTCTGCTGGGGACTTTATCATCAGAGGGATAGACTCCGTTTGCATGGGTGTTTTGTTTTCTTGTGTGCGTATGTACCTACCTGTATGTACCCTTTTCTATCCTCTATTATTTCTTGCACGTACATACCCCATGCTTGTATCACTACTCACTCACACATTTATAGAAATTCTCTATATACACTTCACACCACGTGCACCTAGGATCAATTAAATCCCTATGTTGCAAACACAACTTAGAAATCCTTACTTAGGTGTCACTAACACACACCTACACATATCATACTTGTATATATCCATACTCACTTACACTTATCACACACAACTTGTAGTTGATCCATGCTTAGATTCACTACCACACACTCACTAGTAGATAATTACACACCACTCACTCTCACATATCCATGCTTAGTATCGATTTAATTACTTTTACATTATCCCCCTTCTTGGCGAAGTTCTCATCAAAGATACTCTCTCTATAAGATACTAATAAATAATCATGCATGTTACACACTACATCACCAAATAGCATTGCTATTGACCAAATTTTATCGTGTAACTGGGGAGTCACTTCGTGATGGGTGCTGGTCCAGCAGGTCACAGTTAGCTTATGCGATATGGCTCTCATCTTCCATTGGCCAAGTACCTTCGAGGTATATCGAACGGTTCCCCCGACATCGTACTGCTTGACATAAGTCATGATGGGAGGTATATCGTAAGGAACTCGTTCACGTATGTCGAGTATATCGAATTTACTCTCACATTTATTGTCTCCACAAGGTATAAAGTGAGACAATTCACGTACACTCAGGTATACCAAATGTTTTTCCACATGTACTGATTGCCCTCGAAAGTGAGATGTATATCGTGGAAGTTATACCAAAGGGGGGAACACCTTCCAATTAACCAAACAACTACATACCCGCATATATGTGTCAAACCTAGGGCACGCACATTTAGTTTACCGATTTCAACCTGAAACTCTGCCAAAATGTCGGGTCGGCATGCCTCCCAAATTTTCCCTTTTTATTTTCTAAAAATAAATCTCAAGTTTTCTCCTTCTCAAATCGATTTCATACGCTTGGCTTGTCTCCCTATTAGCTTCGTCCTTCATTGGAACTGCCTCGAAGTTCCTTCAGTTCCCTCATTTCCTTCGAGTTCGGAATTCATCCATTTTCCATAGAGAACACAAACCAGATGCCGAATGTGCAACCGAATTTGTTAACAGTTCTTGCCCAACTTACTGCCAATATTGACAACCTTCAAATCGAAGTTCACGAGATGCAATAAAACTGGGTCCCTATTCCCAAAGAATATAAGATTCTCTTCCCTCGCACTATGGGTCCTCCTGCACCCGAGCCTATTTAGGTTCCCAAGGAATACACTCCATGTGCTCATCCTACTAATGAGCAGCTGCCAGCCCAGCTCCCTGTGTCAAAGTTTGCCCAACCAACTTACCCGTGACCATTTATTCAAAGGAGGAGGAATTGAACAAAGTAAAGGAAGAACTCAAGATGTTGACTAAGAAATTCGACCAAGTTATACTCTCTGGAAATTACATGGACTATCCATATCCTAAAGCCAGGTTACCGAAAAAGTTCAAGATGCCCAACATCAAGAAATTCGGGGTTAATGGACCTACAATTGTTCCTTTTTGCAGTTATCATCAATCCATGACTCTCCTAGGGGCTTTCGAAGAAATCATGGACCAAATGTTCCAACAGACCTTGAAGGATAGTGATCTCCGTTGGTTCATATCTCTCAAAGAGTCCAGAATTTGTAGTTGGGAAGATGTTGCCCACGAATTCATGTCACAGAACAAGTGCAACGAGGAGTTAAAAGTTACCCGCTGTGATTTAGAGTTGATCAAGAAGAATCTTAGGGAGTCAGTCAGTAACTTTATCGTAAGGTGGAGAGAAAAAGTAGCTACCATGACCAATCGACCTTTAAAAGAGGAGCACGTGAGCATCTTGAAAAAGAACTTCTTACCCCATGCCCGAGCAATAATGGGAGGACAGTCTTATACTCATTTTTGAGCCCTCCGAGAAGTACGAGTGGAGATCGAAGAAGGTATGGCCAAGACAGAAGTCGAACCAAAGAAAACATCTGGACATTTCACTTCTAGAAAGTTTGAAAAACCTGCCAATATAGTAGTTTCCACCATCAATAACTTCTCTCAGCCTGCCACTTCATGGGCACTAGAAAGTCTCTCAAATGCAGTCCAAAAGGAATACATCAAGATTCACGCTCCCCTCGCCAAAGTTTACCAGGACCTCTTGAGTTGAGATCTTATCAAGCCCTTGGACCCTCGTCTATTACCAAACCCACTTCCAAGAAATTTCAAGCCAGATGGCCATTGTGACTTTCAGCAAACTACTGGCCATACCATTGACTAGTGCTTCCACCTTCTAAATGTGATCCAAGGCCTGATTGATCGGGGTGTCATCTCCCCACCAATCAATCCTAAACCAAACACTACCCACAATCCACTCCTAAATCATACAAATGCCATTTTCTTAGAAGAAGACTCAGAATTTGTCCCATTTTCCCAATCATACCAAGAAAATCACCAGTCACATACCCCCTAAACCTTTCCAAACATGCCCATACTTTCTTTTACACCCTACTAGCTTTGCCAACCAGTCCTTATCACTCCTCACTAGAGCATGCATCATTGTCTGCATCCGTTCTTTAGGTAAAGACATGGAACTGTCAGAAGTGTTGAACCAACTCCTAGAATTTGGGCTGAAATTACCGCCCAGATGACTGTTGACTGTCTAAGATCCATTATGTTGTCCTTAGTATCTTAAAAATCATCTTGAGAGTCGGACAATTGGGTGGTATCGACTGATGAAGTCAATTTAGATGATATGGTCCAAATCATGGTGTATTTGTTCTGACAGATGTGTGATATTTGCAGTATATCCAGGCTACTCGATGCATTGAAACTGCAAGGGCATCTAGTTCCTTCTCACATCTCCCCGCTGAATGGGAAGACTTATATAAAGAGGCCGTTGAAGTCGTGGATTGTATCAACTTTTAATGGAAAGATAATATTGTTTCCATAGGTGGGGGGATAAATTTGATGATTCATACGAAGAGTAGAGTTCAGAAAAGTCTAGTTCGATAGTCAACATGTGTGGGATGATATCATTTGAGGAGTTACTAGGAGAGATCAACAAGGTGGATGAACAACCCGAGATCGATGAGGAAATAGGGTTTTTATTTTTTTCCTCTTATGTGAACCATATGACCTGATCAGGGAGGCACTACCAGACCCCAAGCCGGCAGTCATCAGCAAGTGACAACGGAAAGGGTGTCGAGAATCTTTGTATGCCAAAAATAACCCTCGAGGAAAGTAAGATCCTCATTTAGTTAATGGAAACCCAAGCTAACATCACTCTATGGGGACTTTTTATGTCTTCCTATCTACACCTAAATGCCCTGATCATGCTACATACAAGACCCATATGTGACACCCCGCCTAATTAATCCCGGGTGATCAGTCCTAAATCAAGTTAGAACAGGTTTCTCATTTGGTCCATTCTTAGCATCACTGTCGTCTTATTAATTTACTAACCACCTAAGTGAGAAAAAAATAGACTGGTGCCAATTTTTATCTTTCATTATTTAAACAAAAACCCATGCGGAACATAAAACAATACAACAATCACAGATAACTGAAATAATCATCCACAAGTAAGAATAATTAACCGAATAAACCATCGGTCCAAATAATAAATCCCGTAAAGACAAGAATGAACTCCCAACAAGTCTAATACAAATAAACGGAATGTGAGCAACATGCTCGAATAACTAATCATGAATTTCTACATTAAGAATGAAGAATGAGGCGTCTATCAAAACCCCGCAACATCCACATATGCTGCAGCAACGGATCCCTAGAATTGAGTCAAGGCTGGCGTCCCTGTGGCTGGACACCTAAAAGGTTTTGAAAATAGATTTATAGCAAGGGTTAGTACCCAAAACATTTGGAAAACATTTAACAAATGATTAACTTGTAGTAATAAATAAATATGCATGCTCTTCATATTCTAATTAGTATCGCACTCTCTTGAGGACTTCCTTACCCCTCCTCTAATGTACACTACTAACACTTTAATTAAATTATCGAGTTATTCATCTCATGACTAGATAATTAACAAAGTTCCTTTATACCCACCCTACTCTAACTGAGTATATAGTGATTATGATTTTTAAGTTATTAGTAACATCAACTTAACTAAAACATTTCCCTTTTTAAATTCATATAACTTCGACACTTGTTATACATATGAAACAACTCATATATTTTTCATTAATAACCCGTATATAATTAATTATCCAATTATATACTTATAATCATATTTCAGCATTCACAATCATACTGTAATATATTTAACAACTTACATCCACCCGAGTAAAATACTCACAGAATGTAAATTCTATAAAGTGCTATCCCACCAGGTACGATCACATAGCCTAGTTATCCCAAGTCAGAATTTCACACCAACTTGATAAAAATAAATAATTGGAGGCGGTCATATTCCTTCCCTGAAAGTGAGATGTCCCTCACCCATATAATGGACGCTATGACCTCGGGAATATACTCACCCTACTCCTCAAGCTAGGGGGTTCATCCACTACGCGCAACCTCCCCCTATAGCACTATAGTATAAAATATCGAATCACTGATATTAATGTACACACCATATATATATACTATCACATCCGTATATATAAATATAAATGTCCCGGCTCTACCGTGCGCTAAATTCGTAACATAAGCCTATTAAAATTATTAAGAGTTTATGGTCCAACTCTAAATATTAATTAAATTTCACCTTAATTAATTAAGTTACTTTTGGTGTCGCCCCCCACCATAAATTTGGACTTACTCTCGTAGCCCAAAATAAATTTACCCGAGTCAAAATCCCCGACTCTAATTTATTAGCCTCTGTCTAATTAAATTATTACATTTCGATTTCGCTCAACCAATATCCCCGGACTCGACAATAGCTCCGTATTTCATCATGACGTGACAACCAAATTTTCTGCCTCAAACCTTAATTAATTTATCTAGAATTAATTAGATTTAAACTCATGTATTTAATTTCTCAATAATTAATTTCATAAGATTTTTATATGAATTTCCCCTTTTATATAATAAACTGGCGAAACTGCCAAGTTCTGACGACCGTCGATCGATCGACCCCAGACCGTCGATCGATCGATCGAACAGGTCTTTGTCTTCTTCGCGAAGACGGGGCTGCCATGGACGAATTTACTTAAACCCTAATCTCTTCTAACATGAATTATAAGCCTTCTTATCACAAGTACATATCAGAAACCTTATTAGAATCCCCCAGAAAGTCCACAACAATCATCAATTCGTCCATAAACTACTGATTTATAATTTTGGAGAAAAATCTATCTTTATCCTTAAACACATTTACACCCCAAATTTCTTCATCAAACTCGTTCTAATTCATCCGGATATCATTCTAACAGATACACATCAATATTCCAATATCAGATTTTTACATAAATCCTCATAAATTTTGGCAAATCAGATTAATATTTTCTTTTGTTTTTCAAAACCCCATGTTTATGCCATGAAACCCCAAAACGAATTTTAATTCATTACCTCACACAAATATGAATTGAAAGACAAATTTAATACTATTGCAAGTTATTCACTTGCCTTAGGTTTCGTAGTGTCTGAATTTGAGATGGATTCCAAGGTTGAAGATGACCTTTGTTGGCTCTTTTGAGATCCCCAAATGGCTTTGGCTGCTGTTAGGGTTTCCTAACCCTTTAATTCTTCTCTCTAATTAAGCTCAGCCATGCCCTTACTTCTTTTTATTAGGTTAATTACCCAAATCCCGTTTTTTGACTAATGGGCCAAGCCCAAGTGACCTAAATGCCCCCGAGTGGGCCCGACTATGTCTAAAAACGTCCCGTGACCCGTTTACTACCCCCGGGTACACTTTTCCGACTATCTCGGCCCATCCGGACTCAACTGTACACTCAGAATTTGCATCCGAATTAATTTATAAAAATACTTATCCCCCACCCAATATAGTCTATACCGACTTCCGGATGTGATAAGTACATACCTCGTCATTAATACTCGAAACGACGTAATTACATTATTACTATTCACTTAGTAAATAAATTTCCCTAAATATTAACCATTCAATCCCAGATTAATATTTATATATTATTTCACCATAATTAATTCATTAAATTACAACACACTAGTAATTTAGAATTTCTGAATTAATTAAATTTTAAATGTAACAAAAATACGGGGTGTTACATACTCCCCCCCTTAGAAAGGAATTTCGTCCCCGAAATTAGATCGTACCTGCGATGAAAAGCTCTGGATATTGTTCCCGCATATCCTCCTCCCACTCCTAGGTAGACTCGTCAACATTGTGATGACGCCACTGTACTCTAACTAATGGAACAACCTTGGATCGTAATTTCCGCTCACTATGATCCAGAATAGCCACCGGCCTCTCCTCATACGAGATGTCTGGCTGTAAGTCAATCTCCTCGAGTGGAATGTGCCAAAAGGCTCTCTCTCTCCTTCTATATTTCTTCAGCAATGCCACATGGAATACATCGTGTATCCGCTGAAGATGTTCTGGTAACCCAAGCTTATACGCCACCGGTCCCACCCTCTCAATAATAGGGAAAGGTCCTACGTACCGCGGTGCTAACTTACCCTTCTTGCCGAACCTCATCACCCCTTTCATAGGGGATACCCGGACTAAAACCTGGTCCCCAACTTCTAGCTCCACATGTCTTCGAGAAGCATCAGCATAACTCTTCTGCCTGTCCTGACCTATTCGAATCCTTCCTTGAATTAACTCTATCTTGGCAGATGTCTCCTGGACAATCTCCGGCCCCAAGAGTTTGTTGTCCCCCACCTCTAACCAACAAGCGGGTGAACGACAAGGTCTCCCGTACAGTGCCTCAAACGGTGCCATGCCAATCGTGAATTGGTAAGAGTTGTTATACGCAAACTCTACCAAAGGAAGATATTTCTCCTATCCTCCCCCGAAGTCCAAAATGCACATTCTGAGCATGTCTTCCAGCATCTGATTAACTCTCTCAGTTTGTCCATCAGTTTGTGGGTGACACGCTGTACTCAAGCGCAACTCCGTGCCCATTGCCTCCGTGCCATGCAGCTTAACAATCTCTACTATGAATAGCTGTGCATAACGCATCGTCTCAAAGTCTGTGCGTACCGGCAAAAAGTGGGCCACCTTAGTCAACCGATCCACAATAACCCATATGGAGTCGTGACCCCTCTGCGATACAGGTAACCCTGTGATGAAGTCCATGGAGATGCTCTCCCACTTCCACACGGGAATTTCTAACGGCTGTAGCATCCCTGATGGTCTCTGGTGGTCAACTTTCACAAGCTGACACGTGGCACATTTCGAAACAAACTCCGCTATGTCCCGTTTCATCCCTGCCCACCAATACTGCCTCCTCATATCTTGGTACATTTTATCCCCACCGGGATGTACCGCAAATTTCGAACCATGGGATTCTGTCATAACAGCGTGCCTCAAATCCTCATCCTCTGGCACCATTAACCTCCCATTAAAGCGTAGGCCTCCTTCTGAGCTAATTGAGTAACCCTCTGCTCCCTCAGCTAACAACTGGCCCACCCTATCCCGGCAAATCTGATCCTCTGCCTGAGCCTTCACAACTCGAATAATGATCTCGGGTGTGATGGATAATGCTGACATGCAAGCCTTGGCTACGTCATCCTCATATCAAAGCTCTCTCCACTTCGCTTTCCATACCTCCGATATCTCCCCAGTCGGCCTTCGGCTCAATGCGTCTGCTACCACATTGGCCTTACCCGGATGATACTGAATATCAAACTGGTAGTCCTTCACGAATTCTAGCCACCGCCTCTGCCTCATATTCAGATCCTTCTGTGTGAAGAGATACTGAAGTGACTTGTGATCCGTGAATAGAGTAAACTGCTCTCCTAGAAGATAATGCCTCCATATCCTCAAAGCAAAAATGACCGCTGCCAACTCTAGGTCGTGAGTGGGGTAATTCCTCTCGTGGGGCTTTAGCTTCCTAGAAGCATAAGCTATAGCCCTTTCCTCCTACTGGAGCACACCCCCAAGACCCCGTAAGGATGCGTCTGTGTAAACCCGATACTCTAGTCCTCCCTTTGGCAATGCAAGCACGGGTGCAGATGTCAACTTGTCCTTTAGCTCGTCGAACGGTAATTGACAATTATCATCCCACTTGAAAGGTACCCCTTTCCGAGTCAGATTCATCAAAGGTCCTGAAATCTTAGAGAATCCCTTAATGAATCGCCTGTAGTAACCGGCCAAACCCAGAAAATTGCGCACCTCGGTCGGTGTCGTGGGCTGTCCCCACTCCCTCACCGCCGACACCTTATTCGGATCCACTGCAATACCCTGATCTGACACGACGTGACCAAGGAACTGTACCTCCCGTAGCCAGAATCCACACTTCCCTAATTTGGCGTAGAGCTGATGATCCCTCAGTGTCTGTAAAACCATGCGCAGATGCTCTGCGTGCTCCTCCTCGGTGCGCGAGTAGATTAGGATGTCATCAATGAACACGATGACAAACTGATCTAGGTACTCCCTGAAAACCCTGTTCATGAGATCCATGAACACTGCAGGTGCATTGGTGAGCCCGAAGGGCATCACCCTGAACTCATATGATCCATACCGCGACAAGAAAGCGGTCTTAGGAACATCCCCCTCTCGGATACGCAGTTGATGATACCCTGACCTCAAGTCGACCTTGGAGAAGTAAGACGCCCCTCTCAATTGGTCAAATAAATCATCAATCCGAGGTAACGGATATTTATTCCGTATCGTCACCTTGTTCAGCTCCCTATAATCCACGCACAAGCGGAGTGAACCATCTCGCTTCTTTACAAACAACATCGGCGCACCCCACGGTGATGTACTCCGCCGAATAAAAACCTGACCCAGTAGTTGTTGAATCTGTTCCCTCAATTCCCGCATCTCTGAAGAGGCCATACGGGAAGGTGCCCGAGCAATCAGCCTCGTCCCCGGTGCCAAATCGATAACAAATTCGATTTCTCTGCTGGGTGGTAATCCTAGTATCTCCTGGAATACATCCTCAAAGTCCCTCACTACAGGAATAGAGTCTAAAGGGACTACCACCTCCTGTGAGGTTTCCTCCTCAATGTAATATAAGTGAGTGCGCGACCCTCCCTCAGGAAGCGGCATTGCTATCAGGAACATCTCCTGTCCCGGAATGGAGAACACGATTATCCTCTCATAACAATCCACCGTAGCCCGATACCCTGCCAACCAATCCATGCCCAAGATGACATCATACCCCTCCATATCTAACACTAAGAGGTCTACTGCTAAACTAAGCCTCCCAATCAAAATGTCTACTCCTCGACAAATCGAGCGAATCAAAGCCCCGCTGCTTACTGGCGACTCTACACTCATATGGAGGCTACCCGCTGTCTCTAATAACCCAGCCCGTTTAGCAAAATTAGATTTAATGAATGAATGTGATGCTCCCGTGTCAAAAATAATGCTACCCTCATGCCCATGAATGAAAAACATACCCTCAACCGCTGGCGGCGCCTGCTGTACTGGAGGATTGGGAACATCCCGAACGTTATACACACGTCCGTAGTGCATCTGCCCCTGCTGCTGTGGGGCGGGTGGAGCTGGTGCTGCTGGCGGCATCTGACCCTGTTGCCCCTGCTGGGCACCCTGTTGATGGCTTCTGCCCCTCTGCGGGCACTCCCTCTTGAAGTGTCCTGGCTGGCCACAGGCGAAACAGCGTTTCTGGTCGTCACCCTGCCGTTGGCCCTGACGTTGCTGGCCCTGTTGGCCTCCCCCATTGTTCCCTTGGCCCTGACGGCCCTGAGGAACCTGTTGTTACTGATTAGGGCCTGGTTGCCCCTGTCTGAACCCCTGTCCTCCCGGTCGAAACCCACCAGGCTTAAACTTCTTAGCCTGATTCCCTTGTTGAATGATAACCTGCTGCTGTGTGCCACTTGTCTCACTACTAGTAACCGCCTTGTCCTGCTGGCTCGGCTCACCTGCCTTCTTGTTCCCCTTAGCATGGAAACGATGATCCTGGCAATGTACAAGTGCGGTATTAACGACATCTGTATAAGTCACTAACGCCAAATTTCCAATCAAGTGCTACCTGATCCTCCAGGCTAAGCCATCCATGAACTTTGACTTCTTCCGCTCCTCATCGCTCACCTCATTTGGCACAAAGTTTGCCAAACGGGTGAACTCCTCCTCATATTCTGCCACTGACCTGTCACCCTGTACCAACTCGCTGAATTTCTTTCTCATCTCAGACTCTACTGCTGGAGGGAAGTACTTGCGGTCAAACCGCACCCAGAATTCAGAAATCGGCATCAAATCCCGCTCCTCAGCGGTGGTAACGGACTCCCACCACTGTAAGGCTGCCCCCGACAGACGAAAGGTAGCCAGCATCTGTTTCTGCACCTCTGTACCCTCTAACATGCGCAGATGGCGCTGAATGTTCTTCTTCCAGTCACAAGCCTCCACCACATTGGTGCTACGTCGGAACTCAGGTGGGTGACCCTTCTGAAAGGTCTCCCTCACTCGCTGCCAAGACGGTGGTCCCACTGGAGCCTGAACTGCTGGAGCCATTGGAGGCGGTGCCTGGGGCTGTGGAAAATGAGCTGCCATAGCTCGCATCGCTGTCTCGATCGCTTGGGCCACTATCACTGCCACCTGAGTGGTAGAAATCAACTCGGGTGGTGGTGGTGGTGGAGGTATCTGTGGCTCCTGGCGAGCCTCCCTCACCTCATCTCTAGCCCCAGCCCTCTCCGCTCTCTGTCTCTTTGGTGGCATTTGAAATAGATTGAATTGTATAAGTACACAATTTATACAAAAACTAATAGCAGGAATACGATATCTCACAAGCGGAAAATATACTCAACAGTCCTAATAATAGGGCTCTATAACAACCGAACGCTATGCTGAAACGTAGAAAGCCGCACAGATCCTAAGGACACTAGAACCTGATGCTCTGATACCATCTGTGACACCCCGCCTAATTAATCCCGGGTGATCAGTCCTAAATCCCCAAGATTGGTCTAGACCACAATTATTCCATTAACATCTCTGTCGAAGTCATGGGAAAAACTATCCCACTTTCACTTGTCGATAATGGATCAGCTCTTAATGTTTGCCATTGAGGACCCTCAATTGATTGGAATAGAAAGTGAGAGACCTTGCTCCAACTTCTATCACCGTACGTTTTTATGATAATGCACGCGGAGAGATAATGGGATCAACAAATCTTGCAATAGGGGTTGGCCCTATAAATCCAGTTATTGAATTCCAAGTCATTGATATCCCATCTTGTTTTAATCTGCTGCTCGAATGGACATGGCTCCATAGCATCAAAGGTGTGTCTTTTTCCCTTCATTAGAACCCGAAGTTCTTCACTAATGCTAAGGTCATCACCATCTTGGGCGACGATGAAAATGTCGAGAATGCAAGCACCAGTAATCAGTACTAGAGATATAAGACGGGACAAATGATATGCTTCTGTCAGGTTTTTGGGTTGAACAACTTCGACTCTTAGCAGGTGATGATTTCAAAGATAGGGTTTGTCAATATTATAACCCCCATGGCATCGTCAACGTAATCCAAATGTTCAAGAACATGCACTTCATTCCTAGTCTGGGGTTGGGACAAAGACAACAAGGGATACTTGAACCCATTGTGTTGAAGAAGGCTTTTTCTCCTTGTGTCTTAAGCTATCAACTGTTAGAAGAAGAACTTAAAATGATCTGTCAGCCTCGACTAAAGAGAAGGATAAAAAGTGCCAAACCTGTCTCAAGAGATTCCTTGAATGGAAGATTCATTAGAGAGGGGTAAGATTTCCCCTTCTATGGCTTTCCTGAACCCTAGTATGACCATGCATACAAAAGTATGAAACTAGGAAAGGAGATATTTTTTCAAGACAACTACCTATGGGTCGAGAGTTCCCAACGCCATGTGCAACCGCTCACTGAAACCATAGCTGATTCTGGAGATTCTGAGAGAAGTGAATCTGAAGATTCATTCAACTTACAAACATTGGGTTTGACACTCTTCATGATCCACTCAGGGGCTACATCATCAAATCCGTGCCTCCTGATCAAAGTTGTTGAGGTACCTCTCCTTAACTGGCATGCTGTACTAGTTCCACCTACTGATATTCGACCTAACCCTGATGTTTATCCACTTTTTACTTCTTTGGTTGTTCCTCCTAACTCTGATGTAATCAAAACCTCCTTTGATGAGGTTCTCAATGATGTTTTTCCTATCAATGAAATAAACGAAGATTTAGAGTATCTTGTTGGGCCTTACATTAATTGTCTTGATTCTAATCAAACTCTTGATGATGATGATTTTACAAATGAACAATTCTTAACTGATCTAAATAACGTTAATAACAAACAACATAACCACGTTCAAGTTAATGAAGATGAAACTATTGTTATTAATCTCAGATCTAGTATCCAACTGCGCAAGATTAGGATATAGGCCACCCTTAGTGAGCATGAGCGCACGCAACTCTAGGAATTACTAAAAGAATTTGTGGATTTCTTCGCTTGGTCCTATGATCGTATGCCTAGTATCGACCTTGAGATAGCTCAGCATGAGATCCCACTCTCCCCGAATACAAACTAGTCAGACAAAAACTACAAAAGCTCCACATTGAATGGTCGTTCAAAGTTAAAGAGGATGTGATCAAATAGTTAAACGTGGGTTTCATTCATGTGATCAAATATCCCATATGGCTAGCTAATATCGTACCCGTTGATAGCGCGCGAGAGGTGAGCATGTGTAAAGTGCACAGTCGTTGTTTTTGTCTCGCCGCGACTATACAAACAAACGTAAGTTACTACTACACTTGCAGGGCAATCACAGCGGTAAGTCGGGTATGGAAAATCCACAGGGACAAGTTGTTAGAATTTAAGTGATTTAGTACTCCAAAATAAAAATGAAAAAGGTGATTACAAACTAAAAAGTAAAAGATGCATAAAAGGGAAAGATTAATCAAGGCAAGGGTATTGAAACTAGATTATGAAAGCGAGTAAAACTATAGGTTGCGCCGAATATCCCTCACCCGAGTTAATTTGTATAAAATGGTTACATGGGTCGACGAGTTATTTAGAATGCGTCTCATTTCGACAGTTAATTAAATCAAGGGTTATCACGCCCCTAAATCATCATAAAAGTCTAATAAGATTTTGGTATCAAGAAATATCCTGGAAATTACGCACAAAAGGTCGTCAGCTCGGGACATACGTGATATGCCCCGTCAAATCTCCTAAGCATAATAACTAGGTCAACGCACCCGAAATAAACCCGTAAACACTATCACCAAGCAAAGTAATGCGTTAACCCGAGTGAGTTCCATTCAAACCAAACCTAATTTAAATTACCTAGAAAGCATCATAAAAATGAGGTAAAGTATGCGGGAAAGAAACACGGTAAATCTAAACTACAGAGCAATTAAATCAAAGAATGTAAACTATTTAGGAAAGCATGTAAATTACACTACAAAGCAAGAAATGAAGAATTACAACTATATTAAAGGAAAGGAAGATGAATAGTACAAATTACAAACCCAATTGTTGTCACACCAGATGAGGAAGACAGATGAACTCTCCAACAACCCAAACCCTAACCTACAACTCTCTAAAACCTATTCTAACTAAGTATATCTGAAATAGAAACCAAAGATGGGTTATATAGTAAGTGGTAAAGAAAATAAAGGAAAAAGAAAAGAAAAGATCTCAAAATATCTGCAATCATCAGTCGACCGGTCGCAGGGGCGCGATCAACCGGTCCCTTAGGCTAAAGTGTAATGTCTCCTTCCCATAGAAAAAACTCAAACCGCGGTCGACCGGTCCCTTGGACGCTGTCGACCGGTACTCTGTTTCCTGCAATTCTTTGTTCCATGATGAGGGGGACAAAGTCTATTACGGAAACAGGCCTAGCTTCTTCGTTCGAACTCCAAACGACGCACCGTTTACCACCACGCGATGCTAACTCAACGAACTACGCATCCGTGGAATTTACATGAGTCGGATAAGAAATGTGAATTGACTAAAATGCCCTTGAAGTAGTATCTGACGACTGAACTTCTCCAAAATGCGACGGATCCTCACTTTTAGCGTTCCAATACCTACAAAAGCACAATTAACCCCTGCAAAACATGTATATATCCAAACCCAAGGTTGTCTGGTTAATCAACATAAATATAGGCATTTAGGATTGTAAAAGCGCTAGAATGCATAAAGATAACGGGCGAAAATATGCAATATTTGATACGAATAACACCCCCTAACTTAAACATTGCTAGTCCCTAGTAATGAAACGAAAAAAACCAGACCACAGAGGGCGGTACAAGACGTATATATGCATCGAAATATAACTGCCACTTTCGCAGGGAGCACGATTGCATTTAGCATATGCAATAAGCCGTTAAATCCCTAGGTCAGCCTAGTGGACGAGTGTCGTCTCGTGAGGGTTTTCAAGGATGGTACTCACAAACATCACATGGTTTTCTCAAAATATGCCCAAGCCAACATGCGACAAGCCCAACCATAGCAAAAAAGATTTCATACACATTATTAGCACATTGAACGGATTCAAAAAAAAGTCCAAATCATTAACATTATAGAATGCACCTCATAGAATTGAAACCTTCAAATGTGGGAGGGGAGTGAGCACATGCAAAGTGTGATTTGGAAAAAAACTTATATATATCGGATACTAAATATCAAAGCATGCATACATTCAATCCTCACGGGCATTACGCTCATCAAGTGAATTCACTCGAAACAGGGAGGTAACACACGGCACATGCGGGCTAAAGAGTAAATGTAAATGGAAACTAGGCCACACACATGCCACAATGAAGAACACTATATATAAACTGAAAAACTGTAATCTCAATGAAAGGATACCGCACACTAAAAGAGGCGAAATGCATTTTCACAGATTATCAAAACTATTATGACTTTTAAATTACATCAACCTAAGATCACATAAGACTTTACTAGGGTTGTAATGTAGGTATGTCTAGGGTATGAAATGAAAGGAATGTATGTACAGATTCAAAGTGTTCGGGATGAAAACTCGGGATAATGGGAAAATGCGAGCAACATCAAAATTGGAAAACGAGTTCCAAAACGGCATTAGATATATCATCGGGGAGAGTAATAAAAGATTATTAAACTATATACAACATTTACAACTTTCTCTTTCTTTTTCTTTTCTTCTTTTTCTCATTTTTCTCTTCTGTTTTCTTATGCTTTTTGCTTTCTCTTTTTCTTCACTTTTTCACATCTTTCTTTACTTTTCAAACTCTCATATGCCTAAATTTCAACCGACATCACAAAAACAACATTCAATCCCAAGTAACATTCCAAACAAAGGTGTGGAAAGTGTATGTATGGTATAAAACTCCAATTTAGAGTTGGTTATGGGATTTGGGTTATGAAACGAAAGGCTATATTTAGGCTCAAGGGTGTTAACGAGGGTAAACATATAAGGGTGAGGTCAAGGCCAATATGGGTGACATAACAAAGAGGGGCTATGATCATTTTCAAAAGTTTACGCAATTCTCGAATCAAAACAATATATGAAAATCATGATCAAGTAACACATTTTAAGTATGAACTCAATTAATGAACGGTCAAATGAAAGAATAGTGAGATTACCAACGAATTCAACGTTTTCAAAGAGAAAAGAATAGTGTATACACTCACAAACGACAAAAGGTACAAAGCCTACTCGGTGTAAGTATATACAATGCAACAAAATATTATTGAGTTATAAAAATCTTAAACCAAATCAATATACCATAAAAGTGCATATGCTCATGGGATTAAAGTTTAATTCATGAAGTTATTCACAATATCAATAATGGAGACTAAAGTCTAATAACTTCTAAAATCGAGAACATGCATCATTGGGCTGTCTATTGGATCGAGAAATTATTTAAATTTATCATTGAAAACAAAGGCAAAAAGCCCAAAAAGCGAGAAAAAAAAAAGAAAATATTTTTGAAATTTTTGAATTTTTCTAAGAAAAGCATACTAAGTAACTAACATGTGAGAAAAAACATGGACTAAAAATGAAATGGATAGAATATCCCACACCCCCTAACTTAAAACTTGACACTGTCCTCAATGTGAATTAAGAACCAAGTTAAAGAGAGGAAAAGAGAGATATTACCCAAAATTGGAGCGATCCCCATAAGAGCAAGTCCAAAGAATCTACAAAACAAGTTAATACCGAGCATAGCAAAAACAAATAACAAAAGGTTAACAAATTACACTAAACTAAATTAAAAAGGGAGGAAAAAAATAAAAAGAAAGAAATAAAAAGCTAACTATATACAACCTACTATTTAGGCCTCACACTGACTATACACTAGAAGTCTAAATAGCTGAGGGTCAACCATAAGAACGATTTGACTTTGGAGGATAACCGGTGTACCCTCACATACAAGCATGCCTTCCGAAAAATACGAATTCCGTTTTAATAAAGGAAGGCATGTGTAAGGCGTAAGAAAGGAACCATCATCAATTAAAAGTTTTGGAGGGACGATGGGGGGTTTGGATTGAACGGGTGACAAAAACAAGTGGGGACCGAGAAAAGCCGAATATCCTCCCAATGATTTTGAAGTTGGAATGGGAGGCGGCGCACACAAAGGCAAAAATGCGATTGTGGGGGGCGACTTGAGCAAGTACTCCTCATCGGCGATAGGGTTTGAAACATTAAAATTTGAAACCGAATCATCGAGTACTTGTTCCGGTGTGATAATAGAGAATGAAAATGGGGATGAAAGAAATTCAAACTCATGAGATGAATCATCATCGCATGAAGATTGAGTTTCGAAGGAAATAATATAATTTTCAATGAAATGTTCTTCTTTGGGGGACAAAGAAGAAATCATTTCATTGCAAATAGATATTACGTCATTATCATCCTCACTTTCCATATCTATTCCGCAATGGGCAAAGTCTAGAATGGCTTGTTCCAAAGTAGGTACAAGTACCTCATTTGGTTCAAAACATTCTTCGACCTCGAAAGTCTCAGAAGCAAAATCGTCATTGGACTCAAATAATAAATCCAACTCATGTTCCCACGAACGATTTTCTTTCCGATAACGAGTTTCAATTTTCTCATTATCATACATATGCAAACCCTCACCGAATGTCATGGGTCAAGGTGCGGATGCATGAAAATGGGAATTTTGAAAATTACTATCGAACTTAAACGAAAACTCATTATGATAGGAATTTTGAAAACTATTCGAATTCGTTTTAAAATTCCTATTATAAGGAGGTAAAGGCCCAAAATCATTGTCATCATCATCAAAATTCCAATAGCCTAAGTTTTGACTTTCGTTACACTCGCCCAAAGTCATATTTGAATTTGTTATACTTTGGGAGTCTTAGTATTGACCGAAAGTCATAGGTTTGTGAGAATTTTGAGAATTATAACAAGGATTACCGAAAGAATTGGAATACGACATGCTTACCCCAAAAATGGCTCAAGTGGCGGATTCCACAAAGTAAGTGCACGCGGGAAAAATTCGAGCGTTTCTAAGTGCTCAAATGTGGAAGTCCTGCAAAAAGTTAACAAATAATACAAATAGAAAGAAAATACTATGAAATACTAAATCAAATAAAGTCTAAAACAAACTAGTCCCCGACAACGGTGCCATTTTGATAGCGCACGAGAGGTGTGCGCGTGTAAAGTGTACAGTCATTGTTTTTGTCTCGCCGCGACTATACAAACAAACCTAAGTTACCACTACACTTGCGGGCAAGCACAACGGTAAGTTGGGTATTGAAAATCCACAGGGACAAGTTGTTAGAATTTAAGTGATTTAGTACTCCAAAATAAAAGTGCAAAAGGTGATTACAAACTAAAAAGTAAAATATGCATAAAAGGGAAAGATTAATCTTGGCAAGGGTATTGAAACTAGATTATGAAACGAGTAAAACTATAGACTGCGTCGAATATCCCTCACCCGAGTTAATTTGTATAAAATGGTTACATGGGTCGACGAGTAATTTAGAATGCGTCTCGTTTTGACAGTTAATTAAATCAAGGGTTGTCATGCCCCTAAATCATCATAAAAGTCTAATAAGATTTTGGCGTCAACAAATATCCCAAAAATTACGCACGAAAGGTTGTAAGCACGGGACATACATGATATGCCCCGTCAAATCTCTTAGGCGTAATAACTAGGACAACGCACCCGAAATAAACTCATAAACACTATCACCAAGCAAAGCAACGCGTTAACCCGAGTGAGTTCCATTCAAACACAACCTAATTTAAATTACCTAGAAAGCATCGTAAAAACGCGATAAAGTAAGCGGGAAAGAAATGCAGTAAATCTAAACTAGAAAGTAATAAAATCAAAGCATGCAAACTATTTAGGAAAGCATGTAAATTACACTACAAAGCAAGAAATGAAGAATTACAACTATATTAAAGGAAGGGAAGATGAATAGTACAAATTACAAACCTAATTGTTGTCACACCAAATGAGGAAGAAAGATGAACTCTCCAACAACCCAAACCCTAACCTACAACTCTCTAAAACCTATTCTAATTAAGTATATCTAAAATAGAAACAAAAAATGGGTTATATAGTAAGTGGTAAAGAAAATAAAGGAAAAAGAAAAGAAAAGAAAAAGATCTCAAAATATCTGCAATCACCGGTCGACCGGTCACAGGGGTGCGATCAATCGATCCCTTAGGCTAAAGTGCACTGTATCCTTCCCATGGAAAAAACTCAAACCTCGATCGATCGGTCCCTTGGACGCGGTCGATCGGTACTCTGTTTCCTGTAATTTTTTGGTCCATGATGAGGGGGACAAAGTCTATTACGGAAATGGGCCTAGCTTCTTCGTTTGATCTCCAAACGATGCACCGTTTGCGGCCACACGATGCTAACTCAACGAACTACACATTCGTGGAATTTCCATGAGTCGGATAAGAAATGTGAATTGACTAAAATGCCCTTGAAGTAGCGTCCAGTGATGAAACTTCTCCAAAATGCAATGGATCCTCACTTTTAGCGTTCCAATACCTACAAAAGCACAATTAACCCCTGCAAAACATGTATATATCCAAATCCAAGGTTGTCTGGTTAATGATCATAAATATAGGCATTTAGGATTGTAAAAGGGTTAGAATGCATAAAGATAACGGGCAGAAATATGCAATATTTGATACGAATCACCCGTGCCAAAATCAGGAGGGAAAGTTTGCATGTGCGTCGACTATTGAGACTTAAATAAGGCCTCTCCAAAGGACGATTACCCACTACCAAATATCAACATGATTGTGGATAGCACGGCCAGTCACGCTCTCAAGTCATTTGTTGATGTTTTTTTTGGATATAATAAGATCAAGATGCACCCAGATCATCAAGAGAAAACTGCATTCATTACCCCGTGGGGAACCTTTTGGTACACCGTCATGCCATTCGATCTAAAAAATGCAGGGGATACCTACCAGAGGTCTTCCATAACCATTTTGCATGATTTGATACACAAGGAATTCGAGGTCTATGTGGATGATATGATTATCAAGTCCAAGACTAGGGAGGGTCATGTTCCTTCCCTTCGAAAGTTCTTCGAGCGACTGCGACAATACCAGTTATGACTTAACCCATAAAAATATGTCTTTGAAATTACCAAAGGAAACTATTGGGATTCATGGTTAGTGAAAAAAGGATAGAAGTAGATCCTGCTAAGTTGAAAGACATACTCAAGATTCCACCACCCCGGATTGAGAAGGAATTTCGAGGATTCCTAGGAAAATTACAGTATATGAGCCAGTTCATCAGCCAGCTGACTTCTATCTATGACCCAATCTTCAAACTCCTCCAAAAGGATTCGACTAAAGTTTGGAATAAAGCTTGCCAATAAGCCTTTGACTAAATAAAGAAATACCTAACCCGACATCCGGTACTCATGCCACCGCAGCATGGTCTTCCCTTACACCTTTACCTAATTGTAAAACCGAAGTTGGGGCTTTGCTAAACCAATACCTTGAATAAAATCCTAAAGAGAGAGCCATCTACTACGCCAATCACAAGTTGTCTGGGTACAAAGTTAACTACACAGCCTTGGAAAACGCATGTGTCGCCCTTGTCTTGGTCACTCAAAATCTACATCACTACATGCTCTCCTTTACCATCAAACTTGTATCCCGAATGGATCCTATCAAGTACTTGCTCAAGAAGCCTACTTTGTATAGCCGAATGAACTTTTGGTTGAGGTTTTTAACCGAGATTGATATCGTATATATTACATAGAAAACCATAAAAGGAATAGGCATCTCTAATTACCTTATTGACCACCCGATAGAAGAAGCTGATGTATAGATTTCCAAATTCTCATATGAGAATATCCTCTATAGATCCTAAGAAGATATTCGATGGAAAATGTTCTTTGATGGTGTTGCCAATAAGAAAGGGTATGGCATTAGGATAGGCCCAATTGCGCCTGATGACTCTCATGCTCCCATTGCCATTAAGCTGGATTTTCCTTGCACCAATAACATGACTGAATATGAGGCATGCACCATAGGCCTCAAAATTACCCTTAAGAAAGGAATTCGATAACTCGATGTCTACGGGGATTCAACCCTCATCATCGGTTAATTACTCAGAAGACGAAAAGCCAATAATGAGAAACTCTTACCCTTCCATGCGCACTTAGAAGAGCTAGCTTCCTAATTACAAGAAATCACCTTCCACTACCTACCCTGAGCAAAGAAGAACCTAGTCGATGCCATTGTTACCTTAGCCTATATGATTGACATGCCCGAAGGAAAAACTATGGCCCATTTCCTTATCCAAAAGCAAGATAAACCAACCCACTGCTACCACATTGATCTCATCACAGAGGAAGATCCCGAGATAACAAACTGCTGGTACTATAATATTTGGCACCTTCTCAAGCATGGTGGGTATCCCCAAGGTTCTGAAAAAAAAGAATGAGCAACCCTCCAAAGATTGGTTGCCCAGTATATTGTCTGTAATAAAGAACTGTTTAAGAGAAACTCCGATGGAATCCATTTCCACTGCATCACAGGGGTTGACATGGAAGAAATGATGCAAAAAATCCACAGCAGTGAGTGCAGACCCCATATTAATGGCCATATGCTCGCCAGGAAGATCGTTCGACAGGGTTACTATTGGACTACCATGGTTCAGGATTTCACAGCCTACATTCGAAGATGCCTTAAATGCCAACAGTTTTCCAACTTACAAGACTTACCTCCGCAGGAATTATACAACATGACTTCTCCCTGGCTATTCTCCACACGGGACATCAATATCATAGGGAAAGTTACACCCAAAATGTCCAATAGGCATGAATTCAACCTAGTCTCCATTGATGACTTCACCAAATGGGTTGAAACTGAGTCATACGTGGTCCTGAATGCTAAGAAAGTGGCCAAGTTCTTTAAGAAAAACATCATCTACTGATATTGGGTCCCGCACGAGCTAGTGTCCGACGATGGGTTACACTTCGAGGAAGAAGTTACAAAAGTGGTCGACAAATATGGATTCAAAGACACAAATCTTCTAAATACCGACCTCAAACCAATGGGGTAGTCAAAGAAGCCAATAAGAACCTCAAAGCCATAATCAATAAGATGATCAGGAGTTGTCGAGATTAGGCCGATAAGATCCCTTACGCCCTCTGGGGCTACCGTATTTCAGTTCAAACCTCTACGGGGGCTACCCCTTACTCTCTAGTCTACGTCATGGAAGCAGTCCTACCCATAGAGCTAGAAAGCCCTTCATTACGCATCATGCTAAAAAGAAAAGTCAATGAGGAAGA
Source organism: Sambucus nigra (assembly GCA_949130495.1). Lineage (NCBI taxonomy): Eukaryota > Viridiplantae > Streptophyta > Magnoliopsida > Dipsacales > Adoxaceae > Sambucus > Sambucus nigra. Next base: position 265,885,604 of record OX422223.1, read on the forward strand.
TTGTCATCAGATCCATCTTGATGAGTTGTCCCTCTTGGATGAAAGGAGGCTGCAAGCTTTATATCACATACAAGGGTACCATCGCCATATATCGCGACCATTCAATAAGAGATTCAATGATCATCGAGTCCCAGAGGGGGATTAATCCCTCAAAAGATATAATAGAGCCCATCTAGGACCTCAAAGTGAAATTCAAGCCCAATTAGAGCGACCCTTACATCATGAATAAGATCCTATCAGGCGGAGCCGTTATGCTCATTGACCTTGATGGAAAAGAAATGGCGCGTCCAGTCAACCTGCACCATCTCAAGAAATTCTATGCCTAGTTCAAAATCTTGACGCACTACGACTCTTCTCATCTTCCTTCTATTATAAAAAAAATATTTTTTCTTTCAAAAATTAATTTCAAGAATTTTCAAAACCCTCAGAGGTACGTAGGCAGCTCATCCATTTACATGAGCACGACCCCCTTATTTTTCACAAAATGCTATTCTTTTCTTATCCCTGAGAACAATTGTTCATTTTAACATACACATGAACAAAAGGATTATGTGTTCCTTAGTGATTGGTATAGATAATTCAAATACAAAACTCATCAAGAGGCACAACTAGATGATCAAAAACTTATTTATTTCTGTATTCAAAATTTTAGTACGATTACATCGACATAGGGAGTCAAACGACTTCACTTGTCAAGCCTACTCCTACCTTACTAATAAAAGAAAGTCCCACTACTCCAAAAATAACCCTAATATTATTTCCAAATACAGAACCACACCCATTACAGAAGCTTCACATATCCCACCCACAGCTGCTAGAAGAACCAACCCCATCATCACCCACATCCTGGGGTCCTTAAACTTCCCCTACCTGAATGGAGTGACGTAGACATTCCATAGAGCGATAATCCTAGACTAGCTTGGGGAAAACCACAACACCTCCCTCCATAGTGTCAGATATGGTAAACCACCTTTACACAGTCTCCACAGCCATCATCTTGGCCACTACCTTTTTCCACAACCACATCAGGTAGTCCCCTAAGATGTAACAGACCCGCCCAATAGACTGAGAAGGATGGGTCGACGAATGATGGTTCTCCCACAAATAACCAAGCCGTATGCGCATACGCTCTATCAGGTTCTCCACATGAAAGAAGTTCAGTGTTCGTAGAGGTACAATTTGTCCCCAACCAAATTCGCACAGTAACTGCCAGGGAAAGTAGAAAGAGGTCTGTCGGAGGCCTACTAACCGAACATACAAGTAATTTTAGAGTTTTAGAATGGGAAATAGCTCCCCCCACTAATTCCCTGACCAACTCAAGCCCCGAGCCCCGTGATCCAGGAACCAATTTTCCCAACTCCCGATGTTCAAACCTATACTGAGGAAATAACATGAGAAGAAGTTTGGCACCATCGACGAAGGATACTTAGGTGGGACCACCATACAAAAACTCTCTGATAGCCACATGAAAAGCATTATAGGGCTACCCCTCAGAAGTCGGAACGACTTTCCCGCCTGGCATCCAGACCATTCAAAGTCATTGCCAATATTACCACCGTAGGATTATGACGGTACGACAACCAAGAAAGAATGGTTGTAAGTTGAGAGTCCACTAGCATCTCCCCAATAACTAATAGTAGTTTCAAAACTGGGCCAATAATGACGCACCCAACATCACCAACATCTTGCTAATGCACAGAATACGGCATCATAGGAAGAGAAATCATTCCTCTTGTGACCAACGACCTAGCTACCGAAGGTGAAATATGGAAAAGTCCCACCAATAGCTTCCTAAGGGATCAAGAAAACTCCGACATAGCCACTTCAATGCTTGGATTTATCCCCAACATGGTGGAGAACTCTTCATAGGTCGTACAGACTTTCCAACCCGAAGTGAAAGACATGGTCTTCAGGGTACCAGAATTCCATGGCTGCCATCAACATATTCCACTCTATGGGCCAGTTGTGCCGTAAAGAGACTCACCGCATGTTGAAATCATCGTAGTCAACGTTATAGGAACACATTACTTACAAAGCTTTGAGCTAGTTCAAAAACTCAACACTACCAAGGAGAGACATATCACAAAAGTAGAAGAAATTGATCAAAGAAGGATGTAAAGGAAAAGGAATGTGGAAGTGTGAAGAAAAGCTCCATCCACACCCCTATTTATACTTGAAAACTGTTAAGCAAAGACAAGAAATCCTGCAGAAATCGGAGGAAAACTTACCCCACCAAGTACCAAGCAATTGAAGAAAGTGCAATCAAAGCCTTGGATTGATTGGACTGGACTGATATGCTGATAGGCAGGACAAGGGACATGCCGATAGGAAAAACCTTTGTCAAAAATAAGGAAATCTCGCCAAGAAAAAAGGAAGAGAATACAAAAAGTTATCAATACTTACATAGCTTCTAGGGTTCACCAACCTAGAAGAACGATGACGCGAAGGCTCATAAAAGAGAGTCCGATCATCCTCCATTGTCTCGAATGAGTCAAAATAGTTCTCGCTACCCAGTGCGAGAGGCAACCTAGTCCTCCATTCCAATCCTTCCCAATCGTCAGCATGGAGCCATGCCATGTGTGTTACACTACTTGAAAAATTAGCAATCTCTTGACTTTGGAACATTAGAACGATTTGCAGAAGGTAATTGCTGAAGAAGGCAAGTTGAAAAGCTGTGAAAAATGAGGATAACCCTCCCCCTTTTTATAGAAGGCTAAGGGGAATGCTGATCGGCATCTTCCTGCCACCCACCGATTGGCATTGTCCCTCCAACTGCTCGAGGTACCCAAAAAACTGTGCCAATACCGACTGGCACCTCTCCAGCTATTCCGGTTTGCACCCACTTTAAAATTTTGTACAAAAAGCCCCCCAAAATGCCACAAAAACCCAAAAAATCCCCGAAAAATTCCCAAATGGATTTTAGAACCTTGTCCACCAAGAAAAACATTTTTACCACAATCATTTCCCCGACAGAACTCTTATCTCCCCTAGCAAAATTCTCAAAATCAATTTCATGTCTCCCCAGCAACATCTCCAAAGGACACCACAGAATTCAAAAATTCCCCGACTCAGAAACGTCCAACGCTCGGATTATTCCCTCTTCCCCAGCTAAAACTAAGATCAAATAGTTCCCCAAGTCCCTAGAAGAACTATAAGATACTTATTCCCAGTGGAGTCTTCAAATTTCCCCAAGAAACATAAGCCGACAGAATTGGCTTCGATCCGCAGAATTGGTCGCTTTTACTTAGGCCCTCAAAATTAGCTTCGACCCGCAGAATTGGTTGCTTCTACTTAAGCCCTCAGAATTGACTTTGACCCATAAAATTGGTCACCCTTATCTTAAGCCCGTAGAATTAGTCACTTTTACTTAAGCTTACAGAATGGGCTTCGACCCGCGAATTATTCGCTTCTACGTATGCCCTTAGAATCAGCTTTGACCCGCAGAATTGGTCACCCTTATCTTAAGCTCACAGAATTGGATTCGACCCGCAGAATTGGTCGCTTCAACTTAACCAGCAGAATTGGCTTCAACTCGCATAATTGGTCGCTTTTACTTAAGCCCTCAGAATTGGCTTTGACCTACAGAATTGGACTCTTATACTTTAGCCCGCAGAATTGGCTTAGACTCATAGAATTGGTCGCTTCTACTTAATCCCTCATAATTGGCTTTAACCCGCAAAATTGGTCACCCTATCTTAAGACCATAAAATTGGCTTTGACCTGCAGAATTGGTCACTTCTACTTAAGCCCTCAGAATTGGTTCGACCCATAGAATTGGTCGCTTTTACTTAAGCCAATAGAATTGGCTTTGACTCACAAAATTGGTCTCGTTTAGTTAAGCCCTCAGAATTAGCTTTGACCCGTAGAATTGGTTGTTTATACTTAAGACCGCAGAATTAGCTTCAACTCGCATAATTGGTCGCTTCTACTTAAGCCCTCAGAATTGTCTTTGACCCACAGAATTGGACACCCCTATCTTAAGCCCTTATAATCGGCTTTGACCCAAAGAATTGGTCACTTCTACTTAAGTCTGGAGAATTGGCTTCAACCCACATAATTGGTCACTTTTACTTAAGTCCTTAGAACTGGCTTCGACCCACATAATTGGTCACTTCTACTTAACCCCTCAGAATTGGCTTTGACTCACAGAATTTGTAACCTATATCTTAAGCCCATAAAATTATATTCGACCCACATAATTGGTCTCTTCTACTTAAGCCCACAGAATTGGCTTCAACCCATAGAATTGGTCACTTCTACTTAAGATCGCATAATTGGCTTCGACCTGCAGAATTGGTCTCTTATACTTAAACCCTCAGAATTGGCTTTGACCCACCGAATTGGCCACCCCTATCTTAACCCTGTAGAATTGGCTTCGACCCGTATAATTGGTCACCCTTATCTTAAGCTCGCAGAATTGGCTTCGACCCGCATAATTGGTCGCTAAAACTTAGGACCTCAGAATTGACCTCAACCCGCCGAATTGGTCACTCCCTACCTTTGACCTCAGTCATCACCTCCTCTTAGGTCCTAAGAATCGGCCATCCCCAGTATCCCCTTAGGTCCTCAAAATTGACATCGACCCTCTGAATTAGTCATCCTCATCCCTTAGGTTCGCAGAGTGACCTCTTTCCAAAAAACATCATATGGTGTATATTGGATGGATTTCACCTATTCCAAGTTCACCTATCGAGGGGCTTCATAGACACCACATTCTAGGACCCCTTAAGTCTCTCCTTAAGTCCATAGCACCTCTTCATTTCACTACAAACCATAGGCTGCACTCTGAGTACCGATCTAAAGACCATCGGGCGCTCCCGAGCCCTGACTTGACCCAATCAACTTCATCGTCAGAGTGAAAGCTCTTCGAATCTTTGAATCTTCAAAGGGCACTGAACCCTTTCCAATGATCTTGCCCATGCATAAAACGATATAACCGTTCGGATGAACGATCATCTTTCCCCTAAAAATTAATCTGGAGGCCACCGGGCACTCCTTGGATCCGTTTGACCTAAGTCAACTTCAGCTCGAACGATACTGAATGAATCTCTAAAGGGCACTGAAGACCCTTTCCAATAGTTCACTCCGTGTGGTATTCTGACTTACGGTATGAACGAATGATCCATTTTACTCCAAAGGGTCACCGGCCTTCTGGGCCCCAGTTAACCAAGGTCAACTGTCGGAACCGAGCGAAACTATTTGGAATGTCGAAGTACAACTCCTAACCTTTCCAAAGGTCCACCTTGTGGGAAATTTTGACTTACCATGTGGACGAAAGATTAGTTTATGTCCGACGATCTCCCGTCCTAAGGACCGACGTACGTTTTCGAGCCACATTTGACCCAAAATCAACTCTCGAACTCGGGAGAAGTCCAAAGAACTTTTAAAGGTCTCTAAATTTCCTTTCTAATGGTATGCCCCATGAATGATTCGGATCAATGGATTACGTTGTACAACTATTTTCTAAGAAAATTTGCACGAGACAGCCAATTGACAGGTCCAGACCCCTGCGTATCGACAGTGTGTCTAGGGTCACCTGTCGATTAGTAGGACAAGGGTTGTTCTGATCGGAAACCCCCTAAACTTATAAAAGGAGGGTATGACCTCACTACTAGGCACACTTAGAGCTGAGATCTATCACCATCACTGATCTCAGTAACATTCTCTCAAAATTAGTAAAGTTCCTCCAAGTGAAGTTCCATTAAAGTTTGTATTCTCATCCAACATCCATCATACATTCTAGGGAGTTCACACAAGATAAAAAAATCAAGCTTCAAAGAAGGTCTAATTCCTTCCCCCTCTCTTTAAATTCCTTGTTTTTGCATAAATTTTGTTAGTATCATAATCTAGCTCCTACTTTTGTTCATACCCATTTATATCTACATTTTTATTAGTATATTGCACATACTTTTTTTTCTATAAAAAAAAGAGGGTTACACCCATAAATTCCGAATGGGATTATCCATCACACTTTTTCAAAACTAAAACATATTTTTCTACACACACATATATAATAAACTTTTGTTCGAATCTATGGGATAAACCCCACCCCCATACCGCATTAGAATTACGTGGACTTTGATGCCTTTATAGGATACGTAGGCATTTCGGATTAAAACCCCAGACTCGAGTCCAATTTTCCAATTTTTTAATCTTCCAACTTTCTAATTTTCTCAATTTTCTTTTTCTCTAAACGCCCCAATTTTCCTAAATTTTCCATTTCCACATTTATCTTATTCTCGAATTAATATACATATTATATTTTTTTGCATTTCATCCAGCACATATTATCGTTTCATAATAACGATCAATATAGCAATAAACACACAAATTATATTTTCTATATATAGTATTTTGGGTACATTCCTATAGATGACCTCACTCTACCTTTCCCATGGTGTGATTTGAACGATTCCGATCTCCATTATATATACACGCGCTCACACTTGACGGGGAAATAAAGGAAAATAACAACACTAGCCCATGAGAGACCGAAAGGGCAGGATGGGTGCCTAATACCTTCCCATTCCGTAACTTAGCCCCCGAACCTTCGAACTATTGGTTTCGTATGCATCAGTTTGTCTTTGATGCCATCCTCTCAGGGCGACTACATGTTCTTTTATCTGTTTTCAGAAAAATAGATTGGCGAATCTATCTCCTCACATTTACCCCACACGACGACGGTCGAAGCGCTCCTGAGCGGGACACGAGACCTCTCCGAGCCGCACCCTAGCTCCGTATCGGGATGGACACATTATCTAAATTAGATAAAGTTTTCTTCTCACATTTTTTATGAAAAAATATCGATTATGTCATCAAAGTTTATTTTTGACAAATATTTGCAATTGATAACATAACTAATATAATTCATCTTTCATGGCTTGAGGGATATTTTCTAGTTTACATATTTAAAATGTAATAAACAAATAAGAAATTGAAAGCAAACAAGTTAATCACACCATAAATTATTAAAGTGATAAAGAAAAATAATAAACCTGATTTGCATGTTGTACCCTACTTGAGAGCAGCCCCACAGTAAATACCTCAAATTGAAATATACAAAATAAATACCCCAAAGTGAAACAAACTAATCATTAGTCATAAAAAATTTATATAATTATTTTTATTAAAAAATAAACCAAAAGCATTCAAAATATATAATGAACATACACTTTAATATCCCAATGGTTGAGTCCCTAATTTTTTACTTGAAATTGAAACCCTAACCTCTGAAATAAAGACCCTAGTGCATAGGAAATTTAAAATTTGAAAGTCTAGCCTCTTGTCCTTGTGATGCCCCATGATTTTCAATAATTAGGTTGATAAAGTCTTTTTATTAAATATTACAGTTTTTCAATTTAATTGCAATAGCATCCTTAGTATGAGTGAAAACAAACGATATAGATAATGCAACTAGAGTACGGTAAGATAAATTCCATAAATAAAAGGAATAAGAAAAAGATCACCACCAAACTGTAATGATATATAAACCAAAATTCATCACCACATATCAAATTCATAACCGACATCATAAGTAAACCTCCACAAGCCAATTAACAAGAAATCCAACACCATAAGTAAAAGAGTGCATGCTAAAGCTAAAAAGATAACCCTCGCATCTATCATAAACATAAATAACTGAAATAGATAAATTGAAACCTATGTCTCGACAGTGTTGATAAGACTGGAACAAAATCTGATGCAGGAGCAGGAACTAATAAAGCTAAACTGGATGGTCAGGCTACCGCAAGATAACATAGTTGAACCATCTAAAAATAGTTATGCAAGTAAATAATAAATCCAAAATTTATAAATTATATCTCACATCGAATAAGAATTAGAGAAGGATTTTATAATTTCTCATAGATTAGTTATTTTGTCGTATCCCATTACAAACCAAACACTACATCGGCATTTGCCTCCATGATTGTTTGAAGACATGTTAGTGATAGAGCATCATTTTTGAATTTCAAGACCATTGGAATCGACACGAACACTTTATAGAGGTATAAGGATTTTGTGGTTTTGATATTTCTCAGTCTATTATATTCTGGGATGAATTTTTACACGAGGCATTTTTTTCTTAAAAAGATTTTGAAAATAAAAAAAATTATTCGTTGGAACGAGATTGACATCTCGTTAGAACGATATTTGGTTCTTGTTTGAACGATTTCAAGTTTCATTAGATTGAAGTGCTAATTTCGTTAGTTTAAACTTCTAACGAGCATCTAATGAGTTGGTCTCTATTTGATAGAAAACTCTCATTGGAAGTTCGTTGAAAGGTCTTTCGAAATAAATAAGCCTTTCATTCGAACGTGACTTCACCTCCTTAGAACAAAATTGGGTTTCGTTCAAACGAAGTCCTAGTTTCGTTCAGACGAGTTTGCCTCCTTAAAATTGGTGTTTAATTATAAAAAGGATTCTTTTGAACTATTTTACTCAATTATTTTGGTAAAATTCAACTGATACACTTTTGTTTCAAAGAAACACTTTTGTTTTGAACTGTTTTACTCAATTCTCTAATTTTTTGAAAGAAACACTTTTGTTTTCCAAATCATACATCCCTTAATATGATTTGTTGAGTTTTGTCAAACCCAATTTCCATACACTACATCAAACCCTTATAGAGTTTACTCTATGGATGATTTTAAAGTTGCGACTCTACTGCTGAAGAATAAAAGATTCTGAAATCTTGAGGCTGATTATTAGATACCGATGGAGGAGATGCTTTCTGTGGGTGGTGTTGAACTGCATCACTTTCTCTCAAAGATTTGAAGACTCTATCATGTTATACTTAGTGGATCTTTAAGTAGTCTGTAAGTCGTCTAGTGTTTGTCAAACTCTTTTACAGTGCTGAAATATAAACTTTGGCCAAAAGGGATTTTTCCTCATATTCTTCTTCTATTTGTTTCGTTTGATTGTGCAATTGGATATAATTTATCTATTGTGTGCACCTATTTATTAATCAAGATAAATTTTGGATCTTTGTCTGCTAAACCTAATATACGGACTATCGAAATGACCCTGTATTTTCAAATTGGTATCACAGAAGGTTACACTAAATTATCGTATGATCATTAAATTGGGTTTATATAGATAATTTTTATAATAGGGCTCATATTTTCGATGGGTCAAATTATTTATATTAAAAATCTCAAATGAGGTAGGATTCAAAAGATATTCACGAGCATGTTTATCTTATTTGGGAAAGAGGGTGGACACCACCCAATGTGACTAAATGGAGTAATTTAACTCCCGAGCCTTGAGTGCAATTTTTGGAGTCATTACCCCTGACGAGCTCCACCGCATCATGACGTGCACCACGTCTAAAGAAGCGTGGGATACGCTCTAGCTCACTCACGAGGGTACCAATGTTGTGAATGCTTCTAAACTTCAAAATTTCACCACATAGTTTGAGACTATTACTATGCTAGAGACTAAGACCTTTGTTGAGTTTTTTGCACATATATCTGAAATAGTCAACTCTAGTTTTAGTTCGGGTGAGAGAATTCTTGAGACGAGAGTCGTGAAAAAGATTTTGAGATTACTGTCATCTCATTTTATCCTTAAGGTCACTATCGTTAATTGTTTAGGAATTTTAGATACTCTTAGGTTAGAAGAACTCGTAGGAGATCTTCAAACTTATGAAATCGATATGTTCCCCAAAATTCAAAAGAAAACGGAAATAGGAATTGCTTTGAAGGGCCAGCCTAATAAGAAAAAGGAAAACGCTTATGATTCTGAGTCGGAGTTTGATTTTGAGCTTGATGATCTTGCCTTATTTTTGAAAATTTTCAAAAAAGTTCTCAAATTTTACCAAGAAAATTCTTCGAAAGAAAACAAAAGTTTTGAGAAAAATTAAAATGTCAATGAGGGCAAGAACATTTGTGTGAAAGATGAGGTGAGATGTTATGAGTGCGAGGGCAAGGGTCATACAGTCCAAGAGTTTACCACTAGGATAAAGAGATAGGGCAAAGGAAAAGATGTATACAAAGACACTTTTAACTATAATGACGTCGATTCGGTGGATTCCAGGGATGAATCACGGCATGAGCTTAATTTTTATGCATTCCTGGCAAGTCACATTAGTAATTTTAGTTCGTCCCATGCCGATGAGAACATTTCTAATCGTTATAGACTCGACACTTTTATCGAACCAATATATTGAGATAGAGGGTGATGATGAGATTTGTGTGAGAGAGAAAGTGGTCTTCAAAAAGTGTACATCGAACTTTATAAACAGTCTTTAAGAACTATAAAACCAAATAGAAGTTTAACTCTTAGGGTGTTTGATTTAGAGAAGGTGGTGATAGATTTGAAAGAGTGTGAGGTGTCGGTGAGTCAATTCAAGAAGTTGAAAGTTTCTTTGTGTGAGAAATTGATTTTGGTTGGTAAGGAGAAAACCGATTTGATGAACATTATGGCTATTCTTACGCGAGATCTTCAAGCTTCATTGGGGACTCGTGGAAAACTTAAAGCCTGTGTATCCCAACTCAAGAAAGATCTCGAATGTGCTCAGGAAGTTAAAGTCACTTTAGAGGATACGTCTAAGAAGGTTTGAAAGATGTTCCTTGGTCCCGCCTTAGGTTTTAAAGAGAGGCAAGGAATAGGTTATGATGGTGCATCCATTTCCAATACCACACCCAAGCCAATTTTCGAGTTTATGATGGATCCTTATGGCCCTTGTCCTAACCCTCATAGGAGATCAAATGCACTAAGGACGGTGCGTCATACGCATTTTAATCAGGTAAACCCAAACCATTTATGTTGATCCCAATTGCAAATAGATAGGTCACCTTAGTGATTTTTTCTTTAAGCTAGGGAGATTTTCTCCCAACATGTGTTCCCTGATATGCCCCCACACGAGTTCACGCACATGTTCCTGCACGAGCCCCCACACATGTTCCTACTCATGCTCCCATGCACGATCGTAGAGATTTTATGAGTCTTTGAGAGAAAGTAGAGCTTTTTGTTAAAACTTTGTAAAGTTTGATGGAGGAATTTCAAAGGATGAATATTCCTGTTGAGAGCACCTCCCAAACCAATGATTGAGTGTAGATACTTTGTCTAGTATAGGGTGATTATCATGTCCATATTTCTAGATTATGGCTTATTGTATTCTTATGTTTATATACTATTTTTTATATATTTTGAAAAATGCAAAAAGTTTTTTGGTTTTTAAGAAAAAGTTTGAAAATTCCAAAAAGATTTTATTTTTCATAAAAAATTTGAAAAAGACAAAAATATTTTTGTATTTTCATTGTATTTAAGATATTCAGATCACCCTTACATTCCATCCATTCATGTGAGTTTTTCATGGTGTTCTCATACATAGCTTCGTTTCTTCAGTGTGATTAATAATGTGTGGATAACATTTCGTTGGTCATTTATGATTACTTTCTTCATGATAGACTCTTTATCACCTTTATTGCACACATGCATGGACTTTATGAATATTGTACTTACTTGTCATATGTCGAATATGATATTCTTATCTCGGCCAGGCTTAATAACGAACCGAATGTCTTAGAGATAAGTTGTTCTTGTAAAAGCCATTGAAAGTAATTCGTTTCCCAAATAAATTATTATATGTTATGCAGTATAAAGGAGCTATGAAAGAGCAAAATTCTCTTTGTGTTAAAAGCCACCATTTGCCGAAACGAGCCTAAAAGATTAATGATACACAAAATAGAAGTACCAAGTCCAATTTTATTTCATTAATGCTTCGCTACATATGAGTATTATAATATCTTCAAAATTTCAGAGCAAATTCATAAATATGTGAGATTTTGAGGGTGCTATAAAGTAGAAGATAATTGGGTTTACACAATGAATTCCTTAAAGTATTAAATAGTTTGGCATTATTGATTTGAGAAGAATTTTAATTCATGACATGTTGTATAAGTTGATTCAATTTCATTTAAGTTCAACTATTTTAGACCTAAGGTTGAAATTTACTTCTTTCTTTAGAAGTGTCTCATTGACTTCGTGCGCCTATGTTGATTTGCCCGTGAAAAATGTTCAAACAATTACATTCCATTATCATGATTGGAATATTTTAGTGTTATTCCATGGTGCTATGTATTTTTGTGTTTATATGTACCTTTTTGAATTATACTTTTGATAATTGAAAAAAATTGAAAATTTTCAAAAATTGTTGGCTTTGTTGTTCAAAAACTCATCGCATATGCTTACTTGTTTATCTTAGTGTTGCTATTTCTTTTGGTTTCGAGTTATACTTAATATTCATACTTAGTTTCTTACTTTTTGTTTATTACGAACAAAAAGGGTGAGAACAAATTAAGGGGTAGTTTTTTTTTAAACTCGTATGCATCACTATATTCTTTTATTTCATTTGTTTAGGTCTCTTTCACTTTGATGATGATCTCGTGGACTTAAATAAGAATAATTTAAGATGAAGACAAAATCTCAAATGTCATTCCGTTTTCGTTTATGAGGACTTTAAGATACATTGTCTTAGGGCTTTATTTTAATTTGGATTTCGTTTTTTTGTATCGGAATAGCCAAAGGGGGAGGTTTGTAAGAGAAAGATTTTATAATTTCTCATAGCTTAGTTATTTTGGTGTATCCTGTTACAAACCAAAGTTACAAACTAAACATTACGTCCGCATTTGCCTCCACAATCGTTTGAAGACATGTTAGTGACCAAGAATCATTTTCAAATTTCAAGACTGTTGGAATCATCACGAACACTTTATGGAGGTATACGAGTTTTGTATTTTTGATATTTCTCAGTCTATTATATTTTTGGATGATTTTTTACTCGAGGCATTTTTTTCCATAAAAGGATTTTATAATTTTATTTTGTTCGTTGGAATGAGATTACTGTCTCATTAGAACGATTCATGGTTCTCGCTCGAATGATATCAAATTTCATTGGAATGAAGTGCTAATTTTGTTATAATGAACTTCTAACGAGATAGTTTATGTTTGACAGACCAACTCTGAGAAGATGTTCATTAAAAGGTCAACCGAACAAAATCCTATCATTCAAATAAGACTTCAACTTGTTAAAACAAAACTAGGTTTTCATTTGAATGAAGTTTTATTTTCATTTGAACGAGTTCCTCACCTAAAAATTCACGTTTTATTATAAAAAGGATTCTTTTGGACTGTTTTACTCAATTCTTTTGGCGAAAATCAACTACTACACTTGCACCAAAAGTTTTTCAATTTTTATTTAATAGAAACACTTTTTTCCCAAATCATACATCGCTTAATATGATTTATTGAGTTTTTCCAAACCCAATTTCCATACACTACATCAAACCCTTGTCGAGTTTACTCTACGGTTGATTGCTAAGTTGCAACTCTACTATTGAAGAAGAAAATATTTCGTAATCCTAAGGTTGATCGGTGGATACTAAGGGAAGATCTGCTTACTGCGTGGTACTAGACTACATCACATTCTGGTTGAATATTTGAAAACTCTTTCACATTATACGTAGTGAATATCTAAATAGTCTGAAAGTCATCTAGTGCATGTCAAACTTTTTTAGAGTCCTAAAATATAGGTTTTGCTTGAAAGGGAATTTTCCTCATATTCGTTTTCTGTTTGATTGGTTTAATTGTGAGATTGGATATAATTTATTATTATTAAGATAAAATTTTGTTAAAAATTAGATCTTTGTGTGTGTAACCTAATATACAATAATTCCATATAGCTAGGGGCAGTAAACGGATGGATACGGATCGGATACCATATTTTCCATATTCGTATCCACTATATAGATAGACTATCCGTATCCATATTCGTATCCACCGGATAGTTAAAACAACTATTCATATCCGTATACGCTAGGATACCTCGGATTCGAATAATATCCATATCCGTTTACATTGTTTGACCATCGCAAAAAATAACTATTAAAATATCCAATCCAGTGTAATCAGATCCAATCCAAATAAATATATACAAAAATTACTACCTCCTGGCGTCCATTATAATAGTAGCATTCCATAATGATAATATTGCTTAAATCCATCCATACTTTACAAACTTATAAGCTTCAAACCATAAAAAAAAATAACAATAGCATTCCATAACAGTAGAAATACATATGCACCTTTTAGATTAAATCAAATTTTATTGAGAATGATAACCTCATGAACCTTTTACTCTTCAAATCTTATGGTTTATTTTAATAAGTACATATTTTTATTTTGTATACAATATACCTGTTGTTAACTTCAGTTCTCATCACAATCAAAACCATCACTTTAGTTTTTTGTTTATCTCCTAAATTTATTTATAATTAAGGAAACTAATGAACAACCACATGACCAATATATAAATACAATTATATATTTTTATTTTTATTTTGTATGTACCTGTTGTTGCTAACTTTCTGTTACAGGAGGGGGGAATGTGGAGCGACAAAGTGACAAAGTTGATGCGCAACTGCGGGGTTGATGAGAAGCGGTGGTGGGGTTGATGAGGAGCGATGGGCTGATGCGGCAGAGGTGGATGAATGAGGGTTTTTTATGGAATGAAATGAGGGTTTCTTTTCTCTTGTTTTGTACGAAAGAGAAATGGAATGAAATTAGTTTTTTTTTAGTGGAGTATATGTTCTTCAGTGGGTGTATGTTGTGTGTAATAGGGTGTATTGTAACCTTACTGTAACTCCATGATAATATACCTAATAAAATAATAATACATGGCATTTTATAATATACCCAATATAATAATAACTTTAGGGTGTTTTTGTTTTGAGCGGAGTATTGTGTTTAAACGATTTAGGTTTTTTTAATATTATTTTATTAGTAATACTAATACTAATATTATTAGTAATATTTTAAACATATATTTGATGGATACAGATATCTGGTAAAACGAATATCCTATAAAATGGATACTCTGCATCAGATACGGATTATCCGTGTCGGATACTAGTACTATCTATATACGTATCAATTTTCTCGGATGTTTTTATAGAGTATACATATTCGTATTCATTTCCATTTTTTTAGATAAATATCTGCAAATTCGGATTCGGATATCGGACGGATGAAGATTTCCGAATATCCATTTACAGCCCTACATATAGCCCTGTGTTTTCAATAATGTGTCTCAAAATTTACCACACTATTTTTCATCTTTAAATAAAATATTATTAAAACCGTGAACATACCTAGAACTCCATGCCACTTGGAGGTAACTAGCATCACATAATGCATATGCAATAAATAAATAATAATAAAATAAATCCCCATCATAAACAAAATTCAACCACCTCCGTATACACCACAAAGCATCGTCACATAAACAAAATCCAACATCTACTGTATACACCCCAAATCATCATAATCGTGTCTAGCGCCCAATCCTATTTGGGATTACCAAGCCTCGAACTATGGAATCCAACCTGCTCTATATAGACTCCAAATATCTCCATCATAAATACAATAACTAAGCACCCCCCCCCCCCACACACACGTAAGGTCATTCACAACAACACAATATATATATAAGGAGTAGAATAGTTTTACTATTCCATAAGTTGATAACTTAACTAGGGGTCATGATTTGGCCAACAAGGCACTAGATGGAGGGTGAGATCAATATTTACACAATAATATTATGTACTTCACAACACCTCATTTTATATCTTATTGTAATTACAATTTTATCCCATTAAAATTAATTTTCGCCCTCATTTTACACTTAAGATTTTACTTTAATTCAAATATAAGGGTTATTTTTGTAAAACAGTCAAAAAGATTCTTTCCCCTCATAAGATCTCACATCTCAAACTTCATACACAATCTCATCTCAAGCTTCGTACCTCATCACTTTTTCTCTCCTCAATATTTCTCCCCTCATCACTTTTTCTCTTATCTCAAGCTTCGTACCTCATCTCTTCTTCCCACTAAACTGACATTATATCCGACTTCGAATGGAATGGTATTTTACTTTAATGTTACATTTTGATCCCGATTTCACATTTGTGTCTGATCTCTTCTTTGCACCAAACCATATGGACAATCTATGGTTTCGTCTTTATTATTTGTGTGTGGTTATGTCTGTTTGTAAGGGAAGAAACAAGGATGGTTCAACATATTTTTGGTTGAAAGGTTTTGTGCTTCTCTCAGTTTTGTGCTTCTCTCAATATATACCTCTAGGATGTTGATTTTTAGTGTGACAGATATAGGTTTATTATTCAATTGACAATTCGAGCTCTCAACATATTTTATGTTTCATTCCTTTACAACTGACAGTTGGACAATGAAAATGAGGTGTGATTTGGAAGTAGTTGTGTGAAATGTGGAGTCTGATGGTTTGAAAGGTTTTTATTTTATGTGTTTCTCATTTTGTAAGTTTTTTTTATGGCTATCTCATTTTATAGATCTGAAAGATTTTGATTTGGTGACTTTCTCATTTTACAGATGTGAGGTTTTAATTTTATGGCTTTCACATTTTGGATTTTTTTTATTTCTTTCTTTAGGTTGTAAATTCATTTCATGGTTTACAAATATCATGCGCTTTGGAGAGTTTGATAGCGAGTCCCCAAATATGAACTGAACAACTTCGCAGAAGTACCTATCAATACCAACCGTTAGGACAATCAAAATTATATTTTAGATTGCAGTTGGGTTGATATTATATTAATGAGACTTGAGTTTATAAGTTTATCAATTCGGGTTAGTCGTGTCATTTTTGGGTCGTGCTGATTTTAAGTTGAGTATAAGTTTTGGGTACTCTTAAATCTATACAAGCTAATCGTGTCATGTTTGGGTTATTACCATAAACGGGTTATCGTGTCAAAAATTACCAGCCCTAAGTTTATGGGTTTTATGTTGTTTGATGGATTCTTTTTGTTTATGTTTTCACCAGAATAAACCGTGTTATACCCTTTGTAGAGATAAGGTGTACTTCGCTCTGTAGAGAAAGGTATCTGTATTTTGAACATGAACCCCTGCACTTGACTTTGTGGTTGTTTTTTGGTTTGTAGTAATTATATGCATTCCTCTATTATTGTGGTTTGTATTGATTTTTTATTGTTTAGTTTAAAAACATTTTTCAAATAGAGGGTTGAGCATAACGGGGTTGTCTTTAGGTTTTTTAAACACGCAAAATGGAAGACACCCCTACACAACTTCAACAACAACTGACAATAATTCACTGATTGTTCTTTCTCTCTAAATGTGCCTCTACGGTACGACTCAATCTCTGCCCTCTCTCTTTATGAAAACTTTCTAACTGATTTCGGGATGTTATAGTAACGATTGCATGATATGTGGCGGTGGTGATGTTAAAATGACTTTGGGTTGAATGTGTTGATTTGACTAATTCAGAGAATGATAAGTATGTTCTTATAATTTCTTCTCCAGCATATAAGACCACACCATCACATGTATATCTTCTCCTTCAGTTTTTTGATATTCTAGTGTTATTTTTTGTGTTAAACTGTGTGCTAACATGTGTTTGTGTGTTTTCCCAAAGGAATGCTACTTGATGATGCCAACTGGAGTTAACAATCAACCACTTTCATTCTCTCACTTAAGTCAGTGGCTTTCATGTTCTTTGCGTTGAGGTTCGTTAGTGGTGTAAATGGGATCGGTTGCTAGATAAGGGTTTGTTAAAGTTTACTCACATGAGATATCAGTTGATTGAAGTTCATTTTGATTTTTTTTTATTTTTTTATAGCATACGTTTTTTAGTGTGACCCAGGGGAGCTGAAACCTCCCATTTCTATTCTCTTTTTTGTGAACGACGTTACCTACTTTAGTGTGACCCGGGGGAGCTTTTCTAGCGAGAAACATTATTGCTCAGTAACCATTTAAGGCAGCTGATCAGGTTATTATTTGAGCAGCTGAACATGCCATTTTAGCAAATGAGTAGCTGAGGCAGGCCATTTGAGGTACGATTATCATTTTTAGCAAATTAACAAGGACACAAATGGTACGATTATCAATTCATTAATAGTTTGGAGACCTTAGGGCCTATAAAATTATGTAATTTCTTAAAAACTATTGATGAGAGAGCTCATGGAGGCAATATTATTTAA
The DNA here is from genome assembly GCA_949130495.1 of Sambucus nigra. Lineage (NCBI taxonomy): Eukaryota > Viridiplantae > Streptophyta > Magnoliopsida > Dipsacales > Adoxaceae > Sambucus > Sambucus nigra. The sequence continues at coordinate 265,903,633 of OX422223.1, forward strand.
AAGTTGACATGGTTAAAGCTTACTATGGATATCATGGTTATTTTTATTTCAAGTGTTTGGATTTAGTGAACTACAGATAGATGTGCTTATTTTTATTTCTAATTGTTGGTTTTCTTTATTGATTGGCGCAGTTGTACATGGATATCTCAAATCTACAAGATGTCTCGGACTGGGGGATCCCCGCTCCCTCTCTCTTTTCATCATTGTTGCCGAGATTTGGCTTATTCGGATGATGTGCTAATATCCTCATATGGTAATCAAATATCTTTACAAAATCTTAATCAGTTTTTGCTTTCTTGTTTCTCCCAAAGCTCAATCTTCTAGATCATTTTTGGGGTCCTATTTTGATATGGTCTCTCATCTTAACTATTTTTAATTTTTCTGCCTTGGCTTTTCATAGATCTATTGGACTAAACATGTCTAAAATGAGGTAGATTATACTTACTCTTTCGGTTCTTCACAAGGAAAATGAAAACCAATCTTATAATACAGTGCTATTGATCATTTGAGATGGGAAGACATTACTAAAGCCACAAATAATATAGATGACTACTTCATAATCGGGTTGGGAACTATCTACAATGTGGAATTAGTTATAGGAGAAATCGAGGTTGTTACTGTCCAGGAAAGCAAGTCATTCCTTTATTTCACCAAGGTTGTTACTGTCCAGGAAAGCAAGTCCTTCCTTGATTTCATCAAGGCTATTATTGTCTAGGAAATCAAGGTTGCTACCCATGTTTCTAAACACCCAACTTTATTGTGCATAATTGTACTCTTATTTGTTGCAAAAAACTTCAAAAGGTATAATCTCTCTTTGTCTGTCTCTCAGTCACACAAAGTATGGGTTTAGGCATGGTTAAAATTTTTGGTTCCTTTCTTATAAGAAAATTAAAAAACATGGGACTTTAATTTTTTAGTCTGATGAATATATTGGAGTTGTAAACAATGATTTGTATGTGTATAAATGCCTCTACTTTGAGATTCATTAATCAAATTCTAAACAAAAATATTGTTCTTGGTTCAGTCCCTATGTTGTCAACTTTAGTATTTTCAGTTCAATGTACGGATTCCATATCAAATATATTATTGTTTCAACCCCCTATCAGTCAGCATTAGTATCAATGTAGAAATTTTGATACTTTTCAATATATAACTTCGGGAGTTGGAATACATTAATATTGTATAGTTGTAGTTGTACCTTATTTGATTTATTCTTCAATCATGGCCTTTTCCAATAAGATAAATATGTCAATGATATTTTTTGCATATCATCGATATTCTTTTGATTTGTAAACCTTCATTTTTAATAGTTGGTGCTTCATTTTCAGGATGTTTTGAACGAATTTGGCGAGTGGGTTGCAATGGTGAGTATTTTTAGGATACTTTCTACAATTTGATGCCTAGGGGTAAGACCCAAAATGTATTGGGTCAATATGTAATTATCATCACGTATCCTATAAAATTATAATTATTGTTAATTCAAGTTTCTAAGTTGAATTAAAGTTGTGAAGGCAGAAAGTTTCTAAGTAGAATTCAAGTTGCGTTGCCTAGTGGTTCATTTATGTTGTTAATTTAGATGCCACCGTTATGTACATTCATATTTTCCATGTCTATGTAAATAGAGTCAGAGATGTTAGTGCTTTATACGAGGCGTTAACGGACTGTAGGATATGCGACGCAAGAGTTTTCTGCTCCACATGTCATGTCGAAGCAAATTTTTTTGTTTTATTTTTGCTTTCTAAAAAGATGGAGCTCACCCACATGTTAATTACATTATTTTTGTTCAATTTCTTGAGGTTTCAGATACGAGACACTTTAAAGTATGTACATGTTTTTACAAAAATCACTTTTTGGAGTTTCTTTTTATTTTCTTCGTCCGTGTCTCAGATATGTATTTTATGTAATTTGATTGATTTTTGGTTTTAGATTTATATAGAGAGCTGTGTATTTTAGAAAGAGATACAAAGAAGAGACATTGTCTCTTGATCTATCTAACTATTAATTATTGAAGGTTGAAGATGGTGCGAACTATTTATAGGTAAAAGTGGTTTGAGCTTGGTTTGAAGTGAGATACCATTTGGTATATGTTTGTATTGTATTGTATTTATTGAAACTATTACTTGGTTTGTTTGTATTGTATTTATTTACACTTCACTAAATATGTCAAGATCATTTGTCCATATAATCAAATGCATTCAAAAGTAAATACTCTTGTTTATTTATAGATTCAATACTTTGGAAAAATTTCACCGTGCCTTCAGGCGCGACATTCCGCTAGTGTGTGTATATATATATCCCTCTCGTCTCATCATAACTAATTAGCTTCAAACGTCGCTAATCAGTCTTTTAAATTTATTATTTCGTTGATTCTCCTCAATATATTTTACTCTTTTAAAAGAGAATGGGACGAGGCATAGATTCCTTACACTAAAGTATAAAGGGGAGATTTCATATTTCAAATGAGAATTATTATATTTCCACATCTCTCAAATTTTATAATTCATCTCAATAATCATATTATGGGAACATTATAAATTAAATCATAAACTTCATTCTCATGACTAGCATCAAATTACCTAATCATAAGAAAGTATTATCAATTTTTAAGATAACACAAGAATTTACTTAAATTGTCTCTATCAACATACATGTGGGAGAGATAATTCATACTTGGGAAATAACCAAAGAACTCAAGAAACTTCCTAGTATCATAAAATGGCCAAACTATATGAATTTACCAAGTTTACAAAAATTCATGAATTAAAATTTAAAGGTTGTCTAAAAGTCATTCTAAATTAATCAAGTTCCATGAATTAAATATATAGTTAGAATTTAGGGGTTTACAAACTTAAGAATGGCATATGAATTATAAAATCAAAAAATTACATATGAATTAGTCGAACTCCTAAATATCACAATTTATCAAATTCTATTTAAAATCCAGAGATTTTAATAGTTTAACAATTAAACCAAATCATATTATTCAACTATAAAATTTCATGGATGAAATTAAATCCCTAATTATTTCTAATTGATTTTAATCATTAAAATTAGGCTGAGATAGAAATTAATATTTAAATGCATAAAGGGGAGGAATAAAATGTTAACTTGCCTCAATGTAGGAATACACAAAATAATATAAGAATTGTAGAGGAAAATTGATTTTTTTTTTAAAAGACCCTCTAATTGCTCCAAAAAAAAGTGTAAATATTGGTCCTAAAAGTGCTCCAGAAATTAATAATTTTGTTATTAAATTAAAGAATAAAATTTTGGATTGTAATCATATTATTTATTAGGGGATTTGGGATTGGTTTTTGGTTAAATTCTACTTGAAATGAAAAGGCAGTAGGATATTTAGTGTTGAAGTTGTAGAAAATGTAAGGGTTAGGCGGAGGCATACATAGCCAGTTTTTAAAGAAGACTTGCGCACCTTTTCTAAAACAAAGAATATAAGATGTGCATACCTTTATAATATTTTTATCTTTTTTTTAAAAAGAATTCGTTTATTAATCTAATTCTTTGTCTTTCTTCCTTTATTAGAACCTTAACTCTAGACTTCTCCAATCAATCTCTTAATTACCTTTTTACCTTAATCTTAAACCAACTATTACCCTTATGCCTAACTCTTCATTTACTTTACATAATTACAAATTGACCTTTACTTTAAGATAATTATAATTAAGCATATATACATCATTAATTAGTCAAATAAATTCTAAAATACATCAAGTAAAATTCTATAATTACAACCGCTTCCAAAATTTCAATTTAATTACATTTTCATCTCCACTAATTTTATGTAACATTATTTTCATTACTTAAAATGATATAAAATTCACTTTGTACCTACCTAATCAATTTAAATTTCCCAAATTTAATATTAACATATATATTTAGTTTAGACCAAAATTAAGGGGTATTACAATCCCCCCCCCCCCCCCCCCCCCTCAAAAAAAGAATTTTATCCTCAGAATTTAGTAATTAAATTTCATACCTGATTCAAACTAGATGTGAATATTATAGCCTCATCAAATCCCATGATCCAAAGTAGATTCCTCCTCATTATGGTTGTTCCACCGCACACATACTATCGGTATCTCATTGGAACGTAATTTATGAATCCGCCTATCAAAAATCTCTATCAGATGCTCATTATACGAAGCATATAAGTCTAACTCGACGTCTCCAAAATCGATATGCTGATAGGCACCCCTAGGATGTAGGAATCTATGAAGTAGAAATACGTAAAACACTCTATGCACCCGATCTAGATGATTCGAGAGTGCTAAACGATAAGCAACTTTTCTCAAATTCTCCATATTAAAAAATGGTCCAATATAGTGTGGAGATAACTTCCCCTTCTTTTCGAATTCCATCACCCCTTTCACAAGGGATATCCGAAGCAGGACCTACTCTCCTACCTCAAAATCTACATGCTTCCTATTCTTGTCTACATTATTATTTTTTATATCCTGAGAAACTTTATAACTCTCTTTGATCAATTTGATGTTCTTGATCATCTCTTGGATAAACTCTGGTCCTAAATGTCTGCACTCACCTAGGTCTAACCAAAAAATCAATGATCGACATGGTCTCCCATAAAATGCCTCATACGGTGCCATGGAAATGGAATTTTGATAATTATTATTGTAGGCGAACTCCATTAAAGTCAAATGCATCTACCAACCTCCTTTGAAGTCTATCACACATGAACGCAACATGGTCTCTAATGTCTGATTTACCCTCTTCGTCGGTCCATCTCTGTATGGATGGTATGTCGTACTAAGGTGCAGTTGAGTCCCCATAGCTTGCTAGATTCTCCCTTAAAAGTGTGATACAAATTTAGGACCCTAGTCCGGAACGATCGATATCAAAGCCCCATACAAATGGAGAATTTTAGCAACATACAAATGTGCAAGCTACTCGATCAAATAATCAGTATGTACAGTTAAAAAATATGCCACCTTCATAAGGTTGTCAACTATCTTCCAAATGTAATCATATTGGCAAGGCGTCAAAGATAGTCCTATAATGAAATCCATCAAGATGGTATCCCACTTCCACTTGGGAATGGATATATGATCAGTGCAGTGTGGGAGTTGTCCCCTAGTGATTCATTTTTCAAACTCACACATCTATTTAATTCATCATCAATAAAAACACTTTGACTCACACACATCGTCGAAGAACTGTTACTAGCAATGTTTATAGGATGTGTACTATTTAAGCAATGATTAGATAAACTAGAAGTAGACAAAACATCATCAAGCATAATAGTACTGATCATGATAGCATCAGGTTCAGGATTGTTGACAGACATATCATTAGAATAGATAAGTTTTGCAAATAAAGACATACATGGATCAAAAGAGTTGGAAGACTCAGGTTCATCTTCTTCAGAGTCACTTGAGTCATCCCACGTCTTACTAATATTAGCTTTAGCAGTGTTATTCATTTTAACCCTACAGTTAGAAGCTATGTGACCCTTTTTACCACATCCATAGAATTATGTATTGCTAAGGTCTTTTCCAAGTATGTTATTGTTTAGTGTTATGTTTGTCATTATTTCTCTCATGAGGCATGTTATTAACGTTGTTTTGATATCCAACTTTCCCTTGTTTAGAAGCAACAGTATTTCTAAACTTTATAATTTTCTTAAATTATTTCGACATTATGGCTATCTGGTTATCCAAACTCCCTAAATCACAATCCTCATCAGAGTTTAAGTCTATATTGGGCATGACTACTTGCAGTGAGGTCAGTTTAGAGTGAAAAACTACATTGGAACTGGACTGATAGGTGCTTCATAATCTCAAGTTCCATCTCTACCATCTTAAGCTTCCCACTGAGGAGTTTAGGGGTCAAGTAAGGATCATTTATCTCCTCAATTGCATACCTTTTGTTATCAAACTTAAAGGTAAGGGACCTAAGAAGTTTTTAGACTACTTCTTTCCTATGATACAAGATTATATTTGCATGCAGTTTTATGATATGTCAGTCAACCTAATATAGAATTCGTCAAATGTCTCAGTCTCATTCATAACTAGAGTGTTATACAGTTGTATTAACATCTGAGTTTTGGCTCCTTTAACACGGTCATAACCTTTATGAGCAGTGACAAATGTGTCACGGACCTCTTTAGATGTAGTGAAAATAGATATGAGTTTGAATTCGTTCTCATTAATAGACATGAATATAGAATTTTTTCCTTTATTATTACTTAAGGATGGAAGTTTTTCTTCCTTAGTAAACTCATTGAAGATCTTTTTAATACTTATAGCACTACCATCTGCAACAGGCTTAGTTGGATATGAGTTATGAGAAGTTGGATTTAAAATGTCTTAAAACTTTATAAAATAAAATCCAACCGAGAGATAAGATTTCTCAAAACAAGAAATCAAAAATAGCCTAGAACTAAACGTGAGATGTATCACAGTATTTAAATCACAAATTTCTAAAAGGATGTGAGATCCAAAATATGTGAGGCTAATGAGAGAGAGATTACAACAGTGAGGAGCAAACAAAAACCTAACTCAATAGGATGATCAATCCTCAGCAGTGTTTACTTATTATTTGTTGTCACCTAATTCAACTCTTGATAATCAATGCACAAGATCACGAACCCTTCTTTCTTATTTACAAACAAAACTGGCGCACCCCAAGGTGAAGTGGTTCAGCAAAACGCTTCTCTAATAGTTGCTTAATTTGATCTCTAAGATCCTTCATCTTTATAGGGGACATACGATATGGTTCTCTAGCTATCGGTTTCATACCCGATGATAAATTTATCACAAAGTCAATCTCCTTGTTGGGAATGAACCCAAAATCTCATCGAACATATCGCTAAACTCCTGAACTACTGGCATAATATCTAGGGACACTGTGACCTCCTCCTTGGTATCCTCATTAATAAAATGCATGTAGGTAGTAGCCCCACCTTCACATCTAGGCATAGCATCCAAATATCAAACACAAATACATCTCCTTTATGAGGTATTTCTGACCCACCTTTATGTCATGAGATGTATTTGTGTTAGATGTACTAGTCCAGGAGATGTATGTAGATGATATGTCCAGATATGAAGGTGGGTATATTACCTAGTAGCACGTGGTGTCAGAATTACCCTCGATATACAACTGAAATGTTGTGCAACAAAAGACTGCGTGGTCCTATATCAAATAAAACTCCAGGTAATGAGATATGGATACAAAACTTACCATTAATCGCTTGGATAGGATATGGAGTATACTTGGGTCCCACTTGATAGACTCGACTATACAGTAGTTGGGCGGTGCAAAGGTAGTAGTGGTGGAACGGTCGTCTGGTGCTTCGAAGCTAGAAGAACGGGAATCTATTGTTCTCTTTATTATGGATGATAGTTGGGTCAAATCCCTACTTCTCTAGGACTTATTGTCCCGACCTATACTTCCCTTGGCCCTACCTTTATTATCCCTAATCAAAGTGGCCTTACTGAGCCATCCCAAATGGCCCTGCCTCTAACCCTGTTGTTGATCCTGTTGAACTATTTTATCACTAGAACATACCATAACCTTATATATCGTACCTCCACACATGTAGTAGATCCCAAATTAGAAATCGAATGATTTGCTGTTTGTTATAACAGTTGATGCTACTATCCCCCACCTACTTGAGGGGGTCCGTACCACTACTGGGTGTAACATCCCGTATTTTTGAGTATTTAAAATTTATTTAATTCGGTCATTTTAAATTACATGAGTGCAGTAATTTAACTTAATTAAATATTACGTGTTGGTTAAAATATTAATCGAGAGAGATAATGATTAATGTATATCGAATATAAATACTAAGTGAACAGTATATAATTATTTTTACGTCATAGCGAGTGATAGTGACGTGATAGTGTTATATCACAACTAGGGGTCATGTGTATACTATATGAGGTCGATATAGGAAATTATTTTTAGAGTGACTCAGATGGTGATTTTGAGGCTACGGTTAATTGTATAATGTTGAAATAGTAAAAATAGTATACCCCGGGTGTATTGTTTAGGTCTCGAGGCGATTTTAAACCTACCCGGCACCATATGAGGGTGTTTCGATCATTTGGGAAACTAGGGTTGGAGGAGCTACAAATTTCAAAGTGTTATATCAGCCCCTTGGAGTTAGAAGCTAGGGTTAATACGATTTTGAGAAAATAGAGGCCATAGGAGAGAAAGAAGAGAAAGACCTAGGCTTTTTCACACCTTTTATCGTCACTAAAGTCGTCGGAATTATGATCAAAGCGAGGGAAGAATACCTTCATCACACAAAAATGAATTCAGACCTGCTATACTATAAAGGCAAGTGTAAGTCGTGCAATTTTTAAGGCATGTTATAATACCCATGTAGTGTAGGGTTTATAATTTCATGATTTCAATTATGTTCTTGGGATTTAAGTGAATAAAACTCATGATTTGGGATGGGATTGCATGTAGAATTAATCCACATATGTAGAGGACACAAAATCAAAATATATGTGATAATTATTATGGGAGAAATCTGGCTAAATGATTGATTATAAATGAAGAATACATAAACCAGGGTTTTGGTAGAAAACTCAGTTTTAGTCCATTCTTGGCTAGAATTTTTATGGATTTAATGTGTTACCAATGTTATAAATTGTTTATACACCCTTATTTGATGTTGGGTTGGAGTATGATGGAGTTTGACTGTGATACATAAGAATTATGATGAATAAAATTAGTGAAAAATGTAACAACCCAACTAAGAAGATGACTTGTAGCATTTTGAATCGATTTGTCTCAAAGAGAGAATCGATTCGATAGGCGAATTGATTTGGTATCTTCATCGAATTGATTCGGTTGCCCAGAATTGCCTAGTTTCTTTTGTTTATGCCCGAATTTGCGAATAATTAATCGAGAGACTTTTGGGTTGTTCTTAAACTAAAATGAGAGACATGATGCATTTTAGGAAACCTATGATAGGGTATAGGCTTAGCCAAAATAAGAGAAATATAGCTAATACCTTCTGGGTATAATATGAAATTTAAGAAACTTCAGGAATCGGAATGGGTTATGGGGAGTTTGAGCAAACCCAAGTTGTGAACTAGTAGAATAAAGAGATAGTAACTATTGATGTTAATTAAGGGGTAACTAGGATCATTTGGGGAGCGAGTGATACTTGGGAATGTATGAAAACAGGTTATAATGAGTACTTTAAGTATTCGATAGGTATATACTACGTACGGGTTTATATGATGGATTGTGTGTATACCTACTAAATGATACGAATATATAGGTTGTGTGAATGCCTATTGTTGTAATTTAATTATGTGTGTGAACATACCTACTCTGCCTGCTACCACGGGAGGTTCCCCACAGAGGGCGATCCGATCTTGGCGATTCCAGTGAGGTTTGGATGTGTACCCCAGAACATAGAACTTAGGGAAGATATCTATGTGATGTGTATTAGTGGGACCGGCGTGTCATTTGGCAACATTAGGTATGTGCGTATCCCAACTGCTTAGAACTATGTTCACCTCCATTGTGTGTTGTTTTATTAAGGGTTCGAGGAGACATTCTGAACCGATAATCCTTGATTTGGTGCGAGAGGTAAATGGACATGATAGAAGATTATGACTGGATCACAAGAGTTATTCCGGTGTATACTATAGCTATATATATATTATATATGTGTTAAATATACACAAGTGTGATAAATCTACTTATGTGCGATGGTACAAATAATACATTGTGTATATCTAAAAGTAATTTAAGTAGAGAAACTTAAATAATGATTCAACGATAGTAAGTGAGTAATATTAATTATTAGTAGCACAATAGTGTATCGTATATTTAATACGGGGGAGTAAACCTTTTTCTGTTAGTTAGATACATTATCTAGTTAGTCTAGGTAGCCTATCTAGGTAGGATGCGTTAGGTTTGCACTTTAGATGAGGGGTGAGGAACTCAAGGGAGTGGACGCGAAACTAACACGTGTCTCTAATAACTCGTTTTAAACTGTGATTTTAATACTTGTAAAATATTTTCAAAAGGTTTTGGGCCTTGAACCTTGTGAAATCAAATTTTCAAAACATTTTAGGTGTCCAGCCACAAGGACGCCCATCTTGATGATTCTTTCCAGGGATGTGTAGCTGTAGCCCTTGTGGAGGCTTGTAGGAGTTTTCTTAAACACTTAAGTTATTCATTCCTAGATTAGGAGTTTCATTTAAGTATTTTCATTTGGGAATGTTTCCCCTTAAGACAATTTAGTATTTTAGATATTCAGTATTTATCCGACTTTGTTTAGATTCAGTTTTATTTTCCTTAGACTTGTAGTTTGATTTTTTTTGGGAACCAATGGTTTATTATGTATTATTTATTCAATTATTTATTATTTGATGGGTTCAGACTATTATATTATGTGGATGGTTTGGTGAATGTATTTCATTTTCGCGTGTTGTTATATTAATTCAAGATAAAATTTGGCACCGGAATAATTTATCATAGGTGGTTAGAAATTCAAAAGTTTTTTGACAGTGATGCTAAGAATGAACCAAATGAGATTCTTTTTTATTTTAATAAAGGACTGATCACATGTGGTTAAAATAGGTGGGGTATCACATATGGTATTAGGGCATCAATTTCTAGTGTCCATAGGATTTGTACGGCTTACTACAATCTCAACGTAGCATTCCTTGACTTAGAGCCCTATTATTGGGACTGTTACATTCATGATTATGTACTTGAGATTACGTTCTTCTGCTATTATATTTGTATTGACTATGAACTCATACAATTTGATTTGTTTTCAAATGCCACCCAAGAGAGGACGGCCAGTGAGAGCAGCAGTGAGATCCGATGAGAGAGAAGCTCAGCAGAGTCACAGGCACCGCAACCACAACTACCGCAGGGGATAGTGTCAGCAGCAGAGGTGGATGCTATTGTGGCATAGGCAGTTAACGCCGCTATAACTTCCATGGCTCTTCATTTCTCTCAATCCTAATAGCCACCGCAGCCTGTGGCATCATTTGTTCAGCCCAGTCGAGCCCTCAGATTGGCACAGAGTGAGGGAGGCATTTCAAAAGGGCCACCCACTCGAGTTACAAGGTAGCTCAGTCGTGATTTTGGTGTGCTAGTGGAAGAAAGATATTTAGCGCCACATGCGCATGGTTGAGTGTAGCAATTTACAAAAGAAGATGTTGGAAAATTTTAGGCTTATTAGAGCAGCATTACAGTGGTGGGAGTCTATTACTACGGTTGAGGAGAGGGACACTGATATGCCCCAAGTGTGACCTCGGCTCGGAGACATCAACCTCGGCCAAGATCATGGCCGACACTGGACAAGCCTTGGGCATGCGGCATCATCCCTCGGCCATAGCAAGGTCGGCCCAGGCCGACACTACCACCAGCCTCTCGAAGGGAGATCGCACGTATCACAAGGATCAGCACCACTCTCGTATACCTGGGAATGGTAACCTCGACCATATGTAGGTCGAGCTCGCAAGAAGCCTTTTTACCAATGTCATCATCAAGATATCAGTTAATGCTCCAAACACACCAGCTCAACCTCGGCTCAGGCCGACCTTGTCCATTGTCTCGGCTAGGATTAAGCCGAGGCCCGATGGCTCATCTTGGATTGAACGAGCAACTAGACTTGTTAACCTCGGCCTCTCCCTGGCCAAGGTCATGCACCAAGCACGGTAGCCGAGCATCTGTTGACATTTGAATAAGGGCACGTGGACACATATCAGTTATAACAAGATTATTCCCCACACGTGGGGAGAATATTTCATCATCATTCCCTACATGTGACAGTGACAGATGGCTTACCCATATTGGTGAGGCAAACACACACATGCACATTACATGCATGGGGGGTACATTACACCCCCTAGGTACTATATATAGAGGTCATCCTCTATCTTGCAAAGGATCGATCGATAATTGTAACCCTAGCAAAAACTCTGCTTATACACACAGTAGAGAGAGAAAGTGAGCTTATGTGTATTGTATCCAAGGCCATTAGTGCCCATATTTAGTGAATCTCACACTCACAGTGGATGTAGGCCTAATTGGCTGAACCACTATACATTATTGTCTTATTTCTCTTATACTCACCTCCTTCTATACACTTACACACTTATACACTTACATCTCAATGGCTGCCATGGTTACTACTGTTTGAGCTCATCATCACTTATCTGGTGGTGCTAAATCTCAGCATCATCATTTTGGTGCCGTCTGTGGGAAAGAGAGAAGCTATCTCTTCCTCTTCTTCAGCTTAACCTCACCAGAGACTCTGGTGGTGAACCAGGCACCACCCCTTGCGTGGAGCTGCTTCACCATTGAAAGAGGTCCTTTGAGGTACTAAGCTCATCTGCTACTCAAGCTCTATAGTGTTAACATATGGTACCAGAATTACCACTGCCTCTTTCGCCACCTGGAGGTGGAGGGCCTAGTTCCAGTCAGGCGTCGCCCCAGTCTGAAATGGTAGAGGTAGCTGCAGCCTTAAGGTCTTTAGCTGCAACATAATAAGCTATGCAGGAACAATTTACACATCTCGGCCAAACTATGATGAGGCCACCTGGAGTCTCACCGGATATGATCATTATGGCGGTTGTTCAGCCTCATCCTAATGCCAGGGGACCACCCCAGGCACTAATAAAGGACCAGCCTGCACCCCAACGGAGAAGGGACATTGCTGACCCTTGGCGCTTATGCCTGGGGAGGCAAGGAAACCCTTACCCCGAGGACAAGCATGATGATCTAGAGGCGGAAGAGGCCCCAGAAGACTGCTGGGAGCCGTATGAGGTGTCGAATAACACTGTATGACCTCTTCAGCAATGTTAAGGTTGTGTCAGTCAAAGAGGTGAAGAGGCTCAACAAAGAGGGTCAGCCTTTGATAGGTTGATCAGAGGGTCAGCCTTTGAGAGATTGGGCCCAGTGAATGACATAAGATAAAGATTGTCGAGATCGAGGAGCGCAGCATGCTCTCAGAGAGGAGACAAGCAGGGTCGGCCAGACCAAGGCCGACACTGTGAAAGAAGAGGCAGGGAATAGGAAGAGGTCAACAGACGACGTGCCACAGTAAGGGAACCCTCATTCCATCCCATGGAGGTGGTTGGGGACAACCTCGGCTAGGTCGATGGCAGAAGACCGTGGAATGACTCTATCCAGCGCCTTGAGGAGAAGATAGGAGACCTCATTAAAAGCAGGGACCCATTACAAAGGGGTTACTCAGAGGGTTCTCCATTTGTGGCTAGGATAGTGGGCTTCCCAACCCCAGCTAAGTTCAAGCTTCCTATAGTGTAGCACTAACCCTGTACATCACATCGAGTTGTACCAGTCAGCAGTAGACATCTACTCGATACCCGATGAGATGAAGTGTAGGGCCTTCTCTGGGACCTTAACAGGGGCAGCACACAGCTGGTTTACCTTCCTTCCGAAGAACTAGATTGGGAACTTCAAAGGCTTAGCTGAATGATTCATCCACAACTTCTGCTTTGGGGTGAGACCTCAAAAGAAGACTACTCACCTGTTGTATGTCAAGCAGGGAAAGGAAGAGAGCCTAAGAGAATACATATCCAGGTTCAACAAAGAGAAGTTAGAGGTCAAAGAATATGAAGAGAACATAGCCATGACCGCCCTCATAGGGGGGCTACAGAAAGGGAAGCTGTTGTGGAAACTTGCAGAAGACCCCCTAGGTCTATGGCAGATCTCCTGGAAACCGTAGGGAAAGTAATGAATGCAGAAAAGGCAATGGCCGCCAAGTATGAGGATGAGAACTGCGATGGCAGTGGAAAGTCCCAAAACAAGAAAGATGGGAAGAAGAGGTCGGGTGATGACAAGTTCGCTCACTATCCTCCTCTGACTGTAAGCTGCAAGCACATCCTCAACGAGATTAAGAATGACAGGACTCTGAGATGGCCAGAGAAACTAAAAGCCCCACCACATAAGAGGAACAAAAACCTATGGTGCGAGTTCCACCAGGATCATAGCCATTTCATGGACAGATGCTTCGCCATGAAGGATGAGATTAAAAAGATTCTAAAATCTGGAAAGTTGAGGAAGTATGTTGACGGTAAGGCTCCTAAGGATGGAAGAGATGACCCTAAGAAAAGGAGAAATGACAGATGCCATGACAATGTCCCGGCCAGAAGAGACGATGATTCAGAAGGTGATGATGAAGGCGATCCGGATCTTTCGCCGAAAGATGACAACACCCCGGTGAAGAGGGTTGGTATGATCTCATTTGGTGTTGACACCATATGCGGAGGATTTGTAGGAGGTGGCTCTGAAGTAGCTGATAGGAAGGCTCACGTAGCAGAGGCCAGGTCAGTGGCCAAGCTTGAAGTTGTGAATCTAATGTCTTCCGATACAGTGCAGAAGAGGAAGAAAGTAGACATGGACACCCTTATAGTTGGGTTCTCTAGACTTTACTTCAAGGGTATCTTATCCCCACATGATGACCCTCTGGTCATAACAACAGGGGTGCATGGGTGCGAGGTGCAGAGGATCCTCGTAGACGGGGGGATCTCGACGGACGTGATGTTTTGGCCTTGCTTCAAGAGCTTAGGTCTTAGTAGAGCAAGGATGGTACCCTATCATCACCCATTGATAGGCTTCAGTGGCAAAAAGATCCACCCCTTGGGCATGTATGAGATGGACGTACAGATGGGTGATGAGTGGCCTAAGAGTCTAACCAAGAAGATAAATTTTTTTGTCATGGAAGAGAACGTATTTTCGGCCTATAACCTCATCATAGGAAGGGTGGCCCTTATAGAGTTTGAAGCTGTGCTATCGACGGTCCATCAGATGCTAAAATTCTCGACTCCCTATGGGGTAGGGGAAGTGCAAGGTGACCAGACCACAGCGCGAGAATGTTACTTCAACTCGGCTGAAGAGAGAGAGGCCCATAAGAGGGCAACCACCACTTATAGAATTGATACGCTTGACCGAAGAGATGAGACAAAATTAAAGAAGGGAGAGGCCGCGGAAGAGGTAGAATCCATTGTCCTCAATGAGGACGAGCCAGAAAAAACTGTCCAGGTCGGTAAAGCCCTAAAGGCCGAAATCAAGGAAGAGCTGATAAACTTCCTCAGGAGGAGACAGAGTGTCTTCGCATGGAGTCACGCAGACATGCCTGGCATCGACCCTAAAGTTATAAGTCACAAGCTCAACGTGACCAAAGATGCCAGGCCAATCAAATAAAGACGAAGAGTTTATTCCAGGGAGAAGTACGACATCATCCGAGAAGAGGTCAAAAAATTGGAAGAGGCTGAGTTTATAAGAGAAGTCACATATCCGGAATGGTTATCAAATGCAGTCATCGTGCCCAAGGCCAATGGGAAGTGGAGAATGTGTGTTGATTTCACTGACCTGAACAGATCTTGTCCAAAAGATAGCTATCCCTTACCTCGAATAGATCAGATGGTGGATGCTATGGCGGGACATGAGCCCATGAGTTTCATCTACGCGTATTCAGGCTACAACCAGATCTTCATGGATGCAGAAGACTCGGAGAAGACGACCTTCATTACCGACAAAGGGACGTACTGCTACAAAGTATTGCCATTCGGCCTGAAAAATGCAGGGGCAACATACCAACATCTTGTTAATAAGATGTTTGAAGATCAAATAGGTAAGACTATGGAGGTGTATGTAGATGATATGCTAACAAAGAGCTTGAAAGCTTTCACTCATGTAACGGATCTCAAGAAGACCTTCAACATTATGGACTCATATAGAATGAAACTCAACCCCGCGAAGTGTGTCTTCGGAGTAGGAGCTGGGAAGTTCCTAGGATTTATCGTCAACCAGAGAGGGATTGAAGTGAACCCTGAAAAAATCAAGGCTTTGCTTGACGTGAAGACACCGAGGAGTATCAAAGATGTTCAAATACTTACGGGGAGATTGGCTGCCCTTAACAGGCTTGTTTCTAGGGCAACGGACAAGTGCCTTCCATTCTTTAAGGTGCTAAGAAAGGCCTTCCAGTGGGATGAAGAGTGCAAAAAATCCTTCAACCAGCTCAAGTCTTAGTTGGGGTCTCCATTATTGCTGTCTCGGCCTGTAGCAGGAGAGAAATTGTACGTGTATCTGGCAGTCTCCGAATCATCCATCAGCGCAGCCATAATATGGGAAGACGCTGGAATCCAAAGGCCTGTATATTTTAACGGTAAGGCCCTTCAAGGGGCCGAACAAAATTACCCTCGCATGGAAAAGCTAGCTTATGCCCTGATATATGCTTCGAGGAAGATGAAGCCTTACTTCCAGGCCCACTCCATGGTTATCCTCACTGACTCCCCACTAAGATAGGTCCTACATAAACCTGAGAAGTTCGGGCTCTTGATGACATGGGCCATTGAGTTGGGGGAGTACGATCTTACCTACCAACCTAGGACGGCCATCAAAGGGCAAGCCCTCGTAGACTTTATCGCTGAGTTCACATGGGAAGAGGCTGAGGCAGAGAATGTCCTAGAGGGTGTTGAAAATTGTGGTGTCTTCCGAAATTCGGAAGAGACGACACCAAAAATCTTCTAATATCAGGAAGAGATCACATCCAATGGGTCCAGGAACCGAGTTGTAGAGAATGAGGAAGATCGTTACCTCTTCAAAAAAGGAGTCATGACAGAAGGGGTCTTCTCATCGGGTACATATATTTGGAGCCTCTTCGTTGATGGATCTTCCTGCGATAATGGAAGCGGTGCAGGGTTGATAATCTCAGCTCCAGATGGTGCTAAGATTGAATACGCTTTGAGATTCAACTTCTGAGCTTCTAATATTGAGTCCGAGTATGAGGCCATGATAGCAGGTCTCTCATTGGCAAAGACACTTCGCGTAAAGCGACTCCTACTCCACAGCGACTCAAAGTTAGTTGTCAATCAAGTACTAGGAATCCATGAGGCCAGAGATAAAAGGATGGCCAAATATATGAAAAGGGTGAGAATGATGTTAGAACATTTTGAAGAGGCAAGACTGAAGAGAATGCCTCGACAAAGTAACAGCCACGCAGATGCATTGGCGAGGTTGGCCTCGATAACGAAGATAGATGTAAGAAGGACCATTCCGATCAAGGTCTTGGGGAAGGAAACCATTAAGAAAGAAGAGGTATGTAACCCTTGTCACAATTTAAACTTAGGAGACTCATGGATGGACCCCCTCTTCAGATATATCAGAGAGGGAGATCTACCTGAATCCAAGTTAGAGAGGAAAAAATTGAGATATAAGGCTGCTAAGTTCTCGGTAGTAGGAGACGTACTGTACAAGAAAGGATTCCTGCTACCTCTCCTCAGATGTATGCACCCCATGGAAGTTCCCCGGATCTTATAGGAAATTCATGAGGGTTCTTGCTCTAGCCACATAGGGGGAAGACCCTTGGCTAAAATAATCATCACACAGGGGTACTGGTGGCCAACCTTGTCCAAGGACACTGCGGCCTATGTGAGGAAATGTGAAAAATGTCAAAGATTCACCGCTATCCCTCATCAACCTCATCAGCCTATGACGTCAATCACTTCTCCATGGCCATTTACAGTATGGGGAATTGACTTAATAGGACCCCTTCCAAGAGATGCCAACAATTATAGATTCTTGATAGTTGCCATCGACTACTTTTCAAAGTGGGTGGAGGCAGAGCCGATGATAACGATCATAGAGCAGAAGACCTTCCAATTTATTTGGAGGAATATCATATGCAGATATGGCCTCCCAAACAATCTCATCTCAGACAATGGGACCCATTTCAAGAACTCCTCTTTAGAAAAGTATTGCCTAAGAGTGAAAATAAAGCAGTTCTTCTCATCTCTTGGCCAACCTCAGGCAAACGGTCAGACCGAGGTCACAAACAGAATAATTCTCGATGGAGTCAAGAAGAGGTTATAAGATGCGAAGGGAAGATGGACTGAAGAGGTCTACGCTGTGTTATGGGCCTACAGAACCACGGTAAGGACACCGACAGGAGAAACCCCGTTCATGTTGACACATGGCTCAGAGGCCGTCATACCAACGGAAGTAGGGCTCCTAACTCATAGGATTTAGACCTATGACCCTGATAATAATGGGGAAGAGAGGAGGCTAGAACTAGATCTTATTGAAGAAAGAAGAGAGGATGCGGAGGTTAGACAAGCAGCCTACCAACAGAGGGCAGGAAAATTCTAAAACCAGAGGGTGAAGTCAAGACCCATTGCAGTGGGAGACCTAGTGCTAAAGAAGACCTTACAAAAAGCAAACAAACTCCACCCAAACTGGCACGGTCCCTACAAAGTGACAGAAGAGGTTGTAACTGGCACTTACAGGCTAGAAAATCTAGAAGGATAACCTTTCGCTAATCCATGGAATGCTGATCACCTAAAGAAGTATTACATATAATGTTGCATAAAGTTGTGTAAATTTACCAACTTGTCATGAAGAGGTTATTAATAAAATATCAGTTCCTATGGTGGTCCTTGCTTCATTTTGCACTTATGTCAAAAATTTATGAGGATAACATCTTAGGTGATTACCTCAGACCTTTATAACACCATTCAGTGGTGACGAGGTCTGAGCTCAGACACCATAATGGGATGATCTCAGACCCTTAACATCATTAATTTGGTCAGATTAATTATGGGGATAACATCTTAGGTGATTACCTTAGACCTTCATAACACCATTCAGTGGTGACGAGGTCTGAGGTCAGACACCATAATAAGATGACCTCAGACCCTTAACATCATTAATTTGGTGAGATTAATTGTTAGGATAACATCTTAGGTGATTACCTCAGACCCTTATAACATCACTCAGTGGTGACAAGGTCTGAGGTCAGACACCATAATGAGATGACCTCAGACCCTTAACATCATTTATTTGGTGAGATTAATTGTGAGGATAACATCTTAGGTGATTACCTCAGACCCTTATAACATCATTCAGTGGTGACGAGGTCTGAGGTCAGACTACTAATTTTGTTTAAGCAAACACCATTGCATAAGCTTCAGAGCAAAAAAATCACGACATACATTCAACAAAAGAAGATGATCCTCTTCAGAGAATAACACATTCAGAGATTATAAATATTCAGGGGTTACAAAGAATGGAAAAGTAAGAACCATGCTCATTCAGAAATTATAAATGTTCAGGGATTATTCACAATTTCAGGGGTTACAAACAATATTCAGAGATTCTCTCTTTAATGGTTTGAGGGGGGAATGTTGGTGTCTTCGGTTTGGTTAAACTGGATGACGTTGGTCACCTCGACAACGTCATCATGGTGGTTTGCCCCTCCAACCTCTGTGTCGTCCACTGTGGCAGTCTCGGCAGGCGCGAAAGCCTCCTCCTCAACCTGCTGACGGGCCTGGGCAAGCTGAGGATTAGCAAAGCCAAGGCCTATGAAGTCAGAGGCTTTAAAAGTGCCAGCCTCATTCTCCTTGACAGCCGCCCACTTGGTAGTAGCTTTGATACCTCTCTTGAGGTATTCAAAGCCAAAGCCCATAAACTCATCAGAACTTTTGTACTCGGATATTATCCCCTTAGAGGCGTCATCGAGGCCTGCCTTCACGGCCGAGCTGACCTTCTGCTGCAGACTGTCATCCTTGGCCTTCAGAGCCGCAACATGGTCCTCCTTAAGCTGAGAGACCTCCTTCTCCAGCACCTTCACCTTCTTGTCAGACTCACCCAACTCAGACTTCAGGCGGTCAATTTCTGCGTTCAAAGTAACCTTTTTGGCCTCTTGACCCTTCTGGATGAGGGGCAACTTCCTCAGATTCCAATTGGAGAGGTGGTGCATAACTGCCAGGCCCTTCATATTTTGTGATCATGAATGAGTCAAAGACAAATCAGAGGTTACACTTATAAATTACAAAGAAATATGAGGTCATACCTGAATGGATCTGTGGATGCCGAACTTAACCAGCAAGGGAGTATCAAGTGACCGGAAGAAATGCTTGTCGGCCTCGGTCATTGTAGAGCCGAAGGCATCTAGGGCCTGCAGACTATGGTCGACGATGCTGTCAGTAATCTTCAACTGCTCTAGAAGAGCCGACAAGGCATCTGCTGAAGATATGGGGATGGCAGTATCAATACCCTTTTTCTTCTGCCTTTGATCCTCAGGGGCATGTTCAGTTGAAGCCCTATTCTTTGTGGCTTGGGGCTTTGAGGCAGATGGAGCTGGGGGAGGAGCATTAAGGCCTGCTTTCTTTGCAAGTCTCGTCAAACTAGGTGCAGCCATTTCCCAGAGTTCGTCTGAGATATCCTTTGGGAGCTTTGCAAAAATTAATAGATCTGAGTTGGAAGATCAGACCTAAATAAACTCAGAGGTTCAACTTCAAATAGAATGCGCTTACCAAGCTTGGAAAGAGGACTTCCACCTAGACCTGTCTCAGAGAAGTAGTGGGGGGTCATCAAGTGTTCGAACTTAACGAGCAGACCATGTATCCCCTGATCTTGAAGGGATTTCACCTTCTGAAGGTTTTGCGGGCTCAGGCTAGGGTCGACCCTCGCAGACATTGTGACCTTACCCCACCTCAGGGGCATCCTCAGCTCTAGAATGGACGAGGGAGCACATGGGCCAAATTCCCATGGTCCAGAAGAAAAAAAGTATCAAGGCTTCCAGTTATGGTTGGAAGTCTGAGTTATTTGAAGCATCTTTTTTCAGGCTTTCGAGCTACAAAATGATAGTAGCTCGGATGATTTTTGACTGAGGAAGGGACATAGCAACCTACAAAAACCTGAAATGGGAGGTCTGAGTGGTGGACAGCCTTCCATAAGACTATGACCCCTATTATGACCCTCCAGGCATTAGGGGATAGTTGAGAGGGGGCCAAATTGATATAGGAAAGGATAGATTTGATAATGGGATGGATGGGAAGACGAAACCCCAACTTGAACATCTGCTCGTATAAGAAAATCTCGTCGTCTTAGCCATGATAAGCCCTCTCTTCCCTCAGAGGTCTTCTTAGCTTTATGGAGAGACTAATGGAGTATAGATATCTGAAGCAAATGAGGTCTACCTCAGTTACAGTACTCTCAATCTCGGCCGTCTCAGAGACGTCGACATCACTTTCAACGTCATCATCATCTGGCTCAACGTCAGTCGGAGCAGATGCTGATGGGTTACCCGGGAACCTCTGAGTGAACTCGGCACTGGTGAAGGCCGACAGAGGAATAGCATCAAGTGGTAGTGGAATGGCCACACTCGGCTCAACAATCTCAACCTCTGAGGAAGAGGCTGAGGTTCTTGAGTTATTATGGGATGAGGCCCGGCTAGAGACTTCAGCCTGATCAGGGGCTTGATCTTCCCGAGTTGAGAGGTCCATGGCCGCCTGAAAGGAATCCAAAGACATGGGGTCTGAGGTGGAAGACTCAGAATCAGACATCGATATTGGATAGATAGGAACCTCTGCCTGATTGAAAGACTCCAAGGGATTAGGATATACCACCTTCAGGGGTGGTGGAAAGATGGGTCTAATAGGGAATTCTTATGACCCATGAGCCTCCTCCTGTACTCTTTCTATTTGTCTGATTTTTTCTAAAGTCTTCTCTCTAAGGGAAGGGAACTCCTTAAGAAGTTGGTAGAGGGGTTTGAGCATCAGAGGCATACACTACACTTGGGGAGACTTCCTAAACTACAAACAAGATTGGCTAATGAAGTAAGGCAATTTAAAGATCAAACCAAGAAACTTAAGGCAAATAAAGTTCGCCTGAAAGTATGAAATTCTCGCCTGAAAACACAAAAAATAGGGAAAAACAGGAAAAAACGAAGGGAAAAAGATGGCAGAGAATACCTGAGGAAGAAGTAGTAGAAGGAAATGAAGAAAACTCGAGTAAATCACCACCAAGGACCTCTGCAGTGGAATCACGAAGAGAATGCCTTTAGAGAGAAACTGTTGGAATGCTATCGTGCAGGAGAGAGAATTGAGGAAGGAGGGAAAAATGAGGGTTCAAAACCCTTAAATATACAGGCGCGATTCCTAAGGCCCATCATTGCCTTGGGAACCCCAAAGGCGGCTGACAACACACGCTTGCCAAGCAAGCCATACTTTAACACTGGACAAGTTTCAAACAAATATTGGCTCATATTAGAAAGGTCTCGGAGATGTGTAAATCCCACAGTCACCTACTCTCACATGTAACTAAGGGCTGGGGATGATTGATATGCCCCAAGTGTGACCTCAGCTCGGAGACACCAACCTCGGCAGAGATCATGGACGACACTGGACAAGCCTTGGGCATGCGGCATTAGCCCTCGGCCATAGCAAGGTCGGCCCAGGCCGACACTACCACCAGCCTCTCGAAGGGACATCGTACGCATCACAAGGATCAGCAGCACTCTTGTATACCTGGGAATGGTAACCTCAGGCCGACCTTGTCCATTGTCTCGGCTAGGATTAAGGCGAGGCCCCTATGGCTCATCTCAGATTGAACGAGCAACTAGACTTGTTAACCTTGGCCTTTCCCTGACCGAGGTCATTCACCAAGCACGGTAGCCGAGCATCTGTTGACATTTGGATAAGGGCACGTGGATACATATCAGTTATAACAAGATTATTCCCCACACGTGGGGAGAATATTTCATCATCATTCCCTACATCTGACAGTGACAGATGGCTTCCCCATATTGGTGAGGCAAACACACACATGCACATTACATGCATGGGGGGTACATTACACCTCCTAGGTACTATATATAGAGGTCATCCTCTATCTTTCAAAGGATCGATCGATAATTGTAACCCTAGCAAAAACTCTGCTTATACACACAGTAAAGAGAGAAAGTGAGCTTATGTGTATTGTATCCAAGGCCATTAGTGCCCATATTTAGTGGATCACACACTCATAGTGGATGTAGGCTTAATTGGCTGAACCACTATTCATCATTGTCTTATTCCTCTTATACTCACCTCCTTCTATACACTTACACACTTATACACTTACATCTCAATGGCTGCCATGGTTACTACTGTTTGAGCTCATCATCACTTATCTGGTGGTGCTAAATCTCACATCATCAGACACGATGTCCAATACTGAGTTTTGTGTGTGGTTTGATAGCCAATATTTTAGGCCAGATGTTGAGACTAAGATGTAAAAAAGGTTCAATGAGGTGATTGACGGTGACCTCTAAGTAGTTGAGTACGAGGAATAATTCACTCATTTGAATAATTTTATGCCAGACGAGGTGAAAAGTGAAGATAAGAAGAAAGTGAAGTTTATGGATGGACTAGCCTAGAAGATCAGACAACACTTGAATGGCAACCCCACATTGATGACGTATACTGATGTTTTCAATGTATCACTCTTGCATTGCCAGGATCATCGCTTCCAACTGAAGGGAAGCAAGAGTGGAGGTAAATCTATCTAGGAGGGAAAGGCATGTGGAAGCGGTGCTAGTGGAGTGCCGCAGTAGCAGTCGGGTAGGAACCAGGGATAGGATTACCGACAAGGGGATCAGGTCAAGCAATTTAGATTTGGGGTTATTGACCCGATGGAGGTTTCAGGCAGTGCCACTAGGGTCCTCATCAGTAGTAGGTTCTTCAGGGCCAAGGGAACAATGGGGAAGGCTAGCAGGGCCACGGCAAATAGGACCAATAACAGGGTCAACACCATCAGGGCCATCATGGCCAAAGGTAGAGAGACTTCCCGTGACAGTGATTTATTTATGGACAGGCAGGCCACAAGAGGAGAGGCTTCCCATAGCAGGGTAGAGTACCACAACAGAAGGGTTCCCAATAAGGTAAATGGGCGCAATTAGCCCTAGCAGCACCAGTACCACTAGCCCCACCATAGTAGGGGAAGATGCAGTATGGACGTGTCTATAATATACGAGATGCAGCCATGCAGCAGGCCCCACAGGCACCATCGGAAGTAGTGGGTACATTTCCTATTCTCGGGCTTAAGGGTAGGATTTTATTTTATACGGAGGCATCACACTCTTTCAAAATGACCAGATTTGCACGAGTTATCGATCTATTAGAGACAACCGATAGTCTCCTTATATGTTTAGAGTCACCATTTGGGTAGTGAGTCTCTTCTACATTCTATCTGTAGGGTGGGGATATTCATGTGGGGATATTATGTTTACACGTTGACCTTCTTATGTTAGATATGAAGGGGTATGGTGTTATTTTGGGTATGGATTGGTTAGCTGGATACCGGAAAATGGTGGATTGTTTCAAGAGGGATATTATGTTCTCAATTACAGGGCAGGAGATATTCTTACTGGTGATGCCTCTTCCTGAGAGAGGGTCGAAAACACATTTGTATTACATTGAGGAGGATACCTCACAGGACATGGTTTTCTCTCTAGACTCGATTCCAGTGGTAAGGGAGTTTGAGGACGTGTTCCAGGAGATACGTGAGTTTTTTCTAGTCGAGAAATTTAGTTGGTTATTAACCTAGCACCGGGTACGAGGCCTATCACCCGAGCGCCTTATCACATGACCCATTTGAGATGAGGGAGTTGAGGGAGCATATTCTGCATCTCCTGGGGCAGGGTTTCATCAGATGGTGTAAATCACCGTGGGGTGAGCTAGTGTTATTTGTCAAGAAAAAGGATGGATCTCTTCGATTATGTATATATCACATGGAATTGAACAAGGTTGCGATTTGGAATAAGTACCCACTACCTTGGATCGATGATCTATTCGACCAGCTGATAGGAGCAAATTATTTCTCCAAAATAGATATGAGGTCCAGATATCATCAGATGCACATCAAAGAGGGGGACGTTCCTAAGACCGGTTTTCTAAAACAATTTGAGTCATACGAGTTCAGGTGATGCCATTTGGGCTTACCAATGCACCAACACTATTCATGGATCTGATGAACTGGGTTTTCAGAGAGTTCCTTGAGCACTTTGTGATTGTGTTTATCAACGATATTCAGGTTTACTCTCATTCGAAGGAGGAGCATGCCGAGCACCTATGGATGATTTTACGGACACTACGGGAACACCGATTATATGCCAAATTTGAGAAGTGTGGGTTTTAACTTTGAGAGATACAATTTTTGGGCCACATTATGTCTGACAGAGGTATTGCGATTGATAAGAGTAAGGTACCAGTGGTGAAGGAGTGGGGATAGCCCATGACACTAACTGAGGTTTGTAATTTTTTGGGGATGATAGGATACTATAGGCAATTCATTGGGGGTTTCTCAAAGATTACGGTTCCGTTGACGGATCTGACTCACAAGGGGGTGCCATTTTTTTAGGACGACCATTATCAGTTACTTTCGATGAGCTAAAGGGAAAATTGACCTCAACACCTGTATTTGCACTGCCTAGGGAAGGTGTGGAGTATTGTGTCTACAGAGATGCATCCTTGTAGGGACTTACAGTTGTATTATAGTAGGAAGAGAGTACTATAGCTTATGCATATCGCAAGCTTAAGCCCCACGAGAAGAATACCCCACGCATGACTTGGAGTTAGCAGCGGTCGTGTTTTCCTTGAGGATTTGGAGGCATTATCTTTTGGGAGAGCAGTTTACCATGTTCATGAACCATAAATATCTTCAGTATCTGTTCACATAGAAGGATCTGAACATGAGGCATAGGAGGTGGTTAGAGTTCATGAAGGATTACTAGTTTGATATTCATTATCATTTTAGGAAGGCTAACGTGGTGGCAGACGCGTTGAGATAATGACCTGCTGGAGAGATAGCGGAGGTTTGGAAGGCAAAGTGGAGAGAGCTTCGACATAATGATGAGGTTGCTAGAGCTTTTATATCCGTATTGATCGTCATGCCCTAGATTGTTATGAGGGTGGTGAAAGCCCAAGCAGGGGATTATTATTGCCATGATAAAGTTCATCAGTTTTTAGTTGAGGAGGTAGAGTCATAATCGATCAGTTCATAGGGAGTTTTGTGTCTTAATAGGAGACTTCTGGTTTCAGAGGATGAGGATTTGAGACATATAGTGATGTTAGAGTCTTACGGGTCCAGGTTTACAGTACATTCCAGTGGGGATAAGATGTACTAGGATACGCATAGGCAGTATTGGTGGTTGGTAATGAAGCGAGACATAGGGGAGTTTGTATTAAATTATGTTATCTACCAGCTAGTGAAGGTAGACCACCAAAGATTAACAGGGATGTTGCACCGACTTGAGATTCTAGTGTGGAAGTGGGAGAGCATCGATTTTGTTATCAGGATATCGATATTGCAACGAGGTCAATTGTTCATTGCCAAGATAATGCGGCTACACGGGGTTCTAATTTATATTGTGTTCGATCGGGACAAGATCTTTATGTTCCATTTCTGGTAGAGCTTTCATGAAGCGATGGGCATGGATTTACGTTTGAGTATAGCGTATCACCCACAGACAAATGGGAAGATAGAGAGAGTTAATAAAATGCTAGAGGATATATTGTGGATGTGCATACTTGACTTCGATGGAGGATGGGAAAAGTATCTTCCTTTTATGGAGCTTGAGTATAATAACTCCTATCGATTCACCATCGGCATTGCACCATTTGAGAAACTATATGTTCAGCATTGTCTTTTGCCCTCTTACTGGTTAGAGGTGGATTACAACAAGATACTTGGGCCACAGATGATTGAGGACACCACTGGAAAGATTAATATGATTCTAGGTCGCATCTGTATAGCTCAAGATAGATAAAAGAGTTATGCTGATGCAGATAGGAGGCATATAAACCTTGAGGTTGGTGACCAGGTTTTAGTGCGTGTGCCTCCTATGAAGGGGGTTATAAGGTTAGGCAAGAAGGGGCAGGTAGCACTGAGATATGTGGGACCGTTTTTTATTATCGAGAGGGTGGGACTATTAGCATATAGGCTAAGACTATTGGAGCACTTACAGCGGATTCATAATGTGTTCCACGTGTCATTGCTGATGACGTACTAGGGGAGTGAGAGGTCTTTCTGGCATGTTCCATTAAAGGAGATCGACTTGCTGCCACATATTTTATATGATGAGAGATCAGTGGTTATACTTGATCTAGTGAGCGTAAGCTGCAGTCAAAGATGTTCAGTGGGGGCACCATAATATGGATGAGTCGACGTAGGAGAGGGAGGATGACATGTGAGAGAAGTATTCAGAGTTATTCATCACAGGTACGTTCCAATTTTGACAAAAAAATTCCTTTATAAGGGGGAAGTATGTAAAACCCAGTATTTCTGAGTATTTAAAATTTATTTAATTCAGTCATTTTAAATTACACGTAAGTTGTAATTTAGTTGAATTAAATATTACGTGTTGGTTAAAATATTAATCAAAAGATAGAATCGTTAATGTTTATCGAATATAAATACTAAGTGAATAGTAAATAATTATTTTTGCGTCATAGTGAGTAATAGTGACGTGATAGTGGTATATATCAACCAGGTGTCATGTATAGACTATATGAGGTCAAGAGAGGAAATTATTTTTAAAGTGACTCATATGGTGATTTCGAGGTTATAGTTGATTTCAAAAGGGTCGAAATAGTATACTCGGGTGAATTATTTTGGTCCCGGGGTGATTTTAGACCAGCTCAACACCATTTGAGGGCGTTTCGATCATTTGGGAGACTAAGGTGAGAGGAGCTATGAATTTATAAGTTTATATCATCCCCTTGGATTTATAGTCTAGGGTTAATACAATTTGAGAGAAGAGAGAAAAAGAAGAGAAGAACCTAGGATTTTTCACAACTTTTCTCATCACCAAAGTCGACGGAATTATGATTGGAGCGAGGGAAGAACACCTTCATCAAACAAAAATGAATTATGACCTTCTACTATAAGGTCAGTTGTTTATCTTGCAATCTTTAAAGCATGTTATAATACCCATGTAGTGTTGGGTTTATAATTTCATGATTTCAATTATGTTCTTGGGATTTAAGTGAATAAAACTCATGATTTAGGATGGCATTGCATGTAGAATGAATCCACATATGTAGAGGACATGGAATTAGAATATATGTGATAATTATTATGGGAAAAATCTGGGTAAATGATTGATTATGAACAGTGTTCTAAAAAACCCGCCTAGGCTCTGCCTACGCACGCCTAGGCTTGAGGCTTCGGAGAAATGCCTCGCCTTAAGCTTTTCACGCCTTATTCTTGGTAAAACCTTTAAGGCGCACTTTTTTCTAAAAACAACAATGCTTTTGTGAAACGATATCGCCTTTTAAAGAATTTTTTTACAAACCAGACCATTATCTCATCCAAAATAATCAAATAGTATTTTAATTTGCAAATATTCGGACATATTTTTATGATATGTACAATTTTAGTTTTTTAATAGCCTTGTTATGTTTAAAAAATATTAAAATATATTAAGAAGGCCTAAACGCATTTTGACGCCTTTTTACGCCAAGGCCCGCCTAGGCTTCTAAGTCTTAAGGCTTGGCCTTCACGCCTCGATCATGCCCCGCATTTTTTAGAACCTTGATTATGAATGAAGAACACATAAACTAGGGTTTGGGTAGAAATCTGGGTTTTAATCCGTTCTTGGGTAGAATTTGTATGAATTTAATGTGTTATCAATGTTACAAATTGTTTATATACCCTTATTTGATGTTGGGTTGGAGTATACTCGAGTTTGGTTGTGATACATGAGAGTTATGATGAATAAAGATGGTAAAAACGTAACATCCCAACTAAGAAAATGACCTGTAGCATTTTGAATCGATTCGACTCGAAGAGCAAATCGATTTGGTAGGCGAATTAATTCGATCTCTTCACCGAATATATTCGGTTACCCATAATTGCCCCGTTTCTTTTGTTTATGACCTGAAATTGTGAATAATTAATCGAGAGACTTTTGGGTTATTCTTAAACTATAGTGAGAGACAATGAATTTCAGCAAACCTATGATAGGGTGTAGGCTTCGCCAAAATGAGAGAAATATAGCTAATACCTTTTGGGCATAATATGAAATTTAATAAAATTTCGAGAATCGGAATAGGTTACGGGGAGTGTGAGTAAACCCAAGTTGTGAACTAGTAGGATTGAGAGATATTAACTACTAATATTAACGATGGGGTAACTAGGACCCTTTGAGTGGCGAGTGACACTCGGGTATGAAAAGAGGTTATAATGAGTACATTAAGAATCCGAGAGTTATGTACTCCGTACGGGTTTATATGATGGGTTGTGGGTATACCAACTGGAGAATATGTATGTATAGGTTGTGTGAATACCTATTGTTGTCATTTGATTATGTATGTGAGCATACCTACACTGCCTGCTATAACAGGAGGTTTCGCTCAGAGGGCGATTCCACTTTAACCATTTCAATGAGGTCTGGATGTGTGCCCCAAAACATAGAACTTAGGGTACCTCACTATGTGTTGTGTATTTGTGGGACCGACATTTAATTTGGGTACATTAGGTATGTACATATCCCAGAGGCTTAGAACTATGTTTTCCTTCATTTTGTGTTGCTTGATTAAAGGTTCGAGGAGACATGTCGAACCGACAGTCCTTAATTTGGTACTTGGTACATAGACAGGATAAGAGAGTATGCCAGCATCACGAGGGTCATTCCGGGGGATGATATAGTCGTACATATTATATAGGTGTTAAACATATACAAGTGTGATAAATCTACTTTGTGCGATGGTAGAATTAATAGATTGTGTATATCTAAAAGTAATTTAAGTAGAGAAACTTCAATAATGATTCAATTATAATAAGCGAGTAATATTAATTTTTAGTAGTACAATAGCATATTATATGTGTAATATGGGGGAGCTAAACCTTTTGTGGTTAGTTAGATACGTTATCTAGTTAGGTTGGGTAGGATAGCTAAGGAGGATGCATTAGCTATGCATTTTAGATGAGGGGTGAGGAACTCAAGGGAGTGTGCATGTAACTAACATGTGTATCTAATAACTATTTTTAAACTGTGATTTAAATACTTGCAAAATATTTTCAAAAGGTTTTGGGCTCTGACCCTTGTCAAATTCATTTTACAGAACATTTTAGGTGTCCAGCCACATGGACGCCCAACTTGATGATTCTTTCTAGGGATGCATAGCTACAACACTTGTCGAGGCTTGCAGGGGTTTGCTTCAACGCTTCAGTTATTCATTCCTAGATTAGGAGTTTCATTTTAGTATTTTCATTTGGGCATGTTGCCCCTTCAGACGATTTAGTATTTCAGATATTCAGTAATTATCCTCTTGTAGTTGGATTTTGTTTGGGAACCAATATCTTATTCGGTATTATTTATTATGTGACGGGTTCACACTATTATATTATGAGGATGGTGTTGTGAATGTATTTAATTTTTGCATGTTGTCATATTAATGTAAGGTATTATTCGACACCGACTTAATTTAACATAGGTTGTTAATAATTTAAAACGTTTTCGACAATGATGTTAAGAAAAAACCAAATGATATTTTTGTTTATTTTAATAAATCACTATCAATCGTGGTTAAAATAGGCAGGGTATCACATATGGTATTAGATCATCATGTTCTAGTGTCCATAGGATTTGTATGGCTTACTAAGATCACAACGTAGCATTCTTTAACATAGAGCCCTAATATTAGAACTGTTGCATTCATGATTACGTACTTCAAATTATGTTCTTCTTTGACTTAGAGCACTATTATTAGGACTTTTGCTTTCATCCTTGGTGGAAAATAATGATAGTTTATAAACTCCTTCTCATTCTCAA
This sequence comes from Sambucus nigra, assembly GCA_949130495.1. NCBI lineage: Eukaryota > Viridiplantae > Streptophyta > Magnoliopsida > Dipsacales > Adoxaceae > Sambucus > Sambucus nigra. The sequence goes on from OX422223.1 coordinate 265,934,222, forward strand.
CGACGGTACTTAACCCTGCTTAAGTAAAAGAAACTTTGATTTATTCTAAGCCCAAATAGACTGGACGAAGTACATATCATTTAACCTCATGATAATTCATCATATACCATCTGATCTCTCTTCTCGTCTATGTTCACACTCTCCCACCACTTGAGAGCATCCCATATCAAATGGAATGTGTCAAGAATCTATTTTTACACATCACTATAGGATACAAGCCTCATGTGATGCTCGATATCTATGTGCCACTATAGTGCTACCAATGGGTCCGTAGAACCAAAAAATTTCGACGATATATTTTTTTCTCCCACTCGATCGCGGGAGATCGTGTCACTAGCTGTAGGCCCTCGATTGGCCTCTCCAGTCTACCTGCAACTAGCCCCCTAAAGGGTTTGTGAAATTAAATCCAAAAGATTATGATATCCGAAGTGATATTGTTCCTTGACATCTGGGACAACGACCGTTATTGTGTGGGTGGCACTAGTGCTATAAACTCAGGATATGCAACTCGTGTGGCGGAATGGATCTTCCTATTCGGTGCCATTGGAAATATGACATGAAACGCTGATCAGTATTTAGAATCTTACGATAAGATTACAAAGAGAATAACATATCAAAGAATTCTACGGGGAAAACTAGAATGGACCTGTGGAACCTATGTTGCCAAGGACCATGCTTTGATACCAATTGTGACACCCCGTAATTTTTAATAATTTTGTTGTTAAAGTCTACTTATTAAACACTAAAGTTTGTCAATTCAATTTAAGTATTATCCTTAACATGAGTGAAAAAAAATGATATAGATATTGCAACTAGAGTACGCAAAGATTATTTCCATATATTAAATGAATAAGAAAGGAATCACCACCAAACTCTAATGATATATAAATAAAAATTCTTTACTACATATGAAATCCAAAATCGACATCATAAGTAAACCTCCATAAGTTAATCAGCTATAAATTCAACTCCATAAGAAAAATATTGCATGCTAAAGTTGAAAAAAAAAACTCGCATCTCTCAAAAACAAAAATAATTGAAATAGATAAACTAAAACCCATGTCCTAACAGTGGTGATGCGACTGGAACAAAATCCAATGCAGCAGGGACTATGAAAGATAAATCAAATGGTCACGAGCACGTGAAAGGGAATTTCAACAACGATGGTTTGAACATCACAAGCTAACATAGCTACGCCGCCTAATAACAATTATGCAAGTATATTATAAATTCACAGTTTATAAATTATATCTCACATCTCATAACTTGCCTCACAAATTTACCCCATTAATTTCAGTCTTTAAATAAAATATTATTTAAAACTATGAACGTACCTAGCACCCCACGCCCCTTGGAGATAACTAGCATCCCGTCACGTAAATGAAATAAATAAATAACAATAAAATAAATCACTGTCATAAACAAAATCCAACATCCTTCGTATATGCCCCAATACATCATCACATTAACAAAATCCAACATACTCCGTATACACCCCAAAACATCCCCATAAATCATTGCAATCATGCCACAGTCTCCCTTAGAATCACCAAGCCCCATGATACGGAATCCAACCTCCTCCACATACACACCAAACTTCTCCATCATAAATATAATAACTAACCATGCCCTCCACGTATGGTCATGCACAACAACTCAATATCTATATAATTAGGAGTAAAACTTATGTATGTCATAAGATTAGCTTATGATGTCATATGGTGTGTTTTTTCCTGTAATACCCATTTTGCCCCTCAAATCTTTACTCCCCCTCCCCCTTTTTTTACTTGCCATATTTACACTTTAATTCAAAATTGGGGGTACTTTGGTCACAACCCCTTCAATCTTTACTTCTCACCCACTCACCGCTCATATCCTATCCTATTTCTCACACACCCTCTCCCGTTCTATCATCACCAACCCAAAATAACCCTACCTCAAACATCATCCTAAGGGTTTCGATTTCAGGTCGTCGCTCCTCTTACGTAAGTTTCAAGTGGTTTCGATTGAAGATTTCATTTTTTATTTTAGCTTTCGTTTCATGATGTTTAATTGAAGCTAGGTTTAGTTGCTGAAATAAATTAGATTCATTCTTCGTTCATTACTACATTTGTTTAGTGCATTTTATTATTATTTATTACTGTGTTGGTTTAGTTTCTGATGTTAGCTTTAATTTTTTTATTTTATGGTAATATTCATGATGTTTGTTAAATCTCTTTTCATTATTTGTCAAATTTAATGCCTTCTTCTGATTTTAGGTTTTGATTTGGATGGTTTTAGCTTTAGTATTCGATTTTAGCTTCAGTTTTTGATTTTTTCTTTTGTTTCAAATATATGATTTTACCTTTTGTTTCATATATTAAGGTTACTCATCTAAATATAGCCATGGTCTCAAAAAGTGTATATTGAAATAGGTTGGTGAATTTCTGCAGAGTTTTTTTTACAACCTTCCAGTTGGATAAATCCCCATTTTACAATGAAATGTTGTGTGGCAATTTATATTGGTATTTGAGGAATGTGCTTGAATGTTTACCTGGATGTTTCTTCTATGAACCAATAAATCCAATAAGGCCTTTTTTCTTTATGGATATTGGTATTTTTTTGCTTATTTTTCCAGTCGAGCATCAGTGCTTGAATGTTTTGAATGGTTTCAATTTTAGGTTTAATCTATTTTAGGTTTATAATGGTTTCGATTTAGGTTTTAATCTATTTTAGGTTTAAGAGATTTTAGGTTTCAAAGATGTTAATATTTATTATACGTTTGGTGTTAATATTCATTAGGGTTTTACTGATCTTATTTCATTTTGTTGTTTTCTCCCTTTCTACCAGATGTTAACAGTATGAGTTGCACTGGGTATTTAATCATATTATTGTTTTACTTTAGTTATTGGTTCTACGAAGTTTTACTACTTTGTTTGTTCAAATTTCTGGGATAACGTTTGCATTTTGATTTTGTATGCAAATTCGTCATGAAGAACTATTTAATCCGAATGGGGAGGTAGAATTCATCATAACATATTTGATGACAATTTTATATGCAAACATGATGATTAGGCATAAATTTTTCATATTAATCCCCTTAATTTTGGTATTTTTATTATCCCGTGCGGTGTAAATAGCTTGGATTTGTCTCATATCTATGCTACTAATCCTTTTTGGCAAGTATTTCATATTTTGTGCATCTCTTATGTGTTTTAATGGTATTTCATGCAAGAAAGATGGAAAAGAGAATTCAAAATAGTGAAAGAAACCAAGAATCGGGACGTTGAAGGGTATTTTTGTAATTTTATAGCCTTATTCTGGAGGTAGGGCTAACTGGAAAGTTAAATATCTTTTAATTGCAAGAACACTGGAAAAAACGGCACCTCAATCCGAGCTACGATGAAGAAGTTATGCCAATTTGAAGTTGAGAAGAAATCCAAGAAAAAAGTTGTCAGACCCAAACTGAACCGAAGCTGAGGAAAAAGAACCAGTCCGCCCATTTATCACGCACCAGATCCGTTACGAAATTAGTCACGCTCCAGATCCGTTGCGAAATTATTCACGCTTTCTAAGTGTGACAAATTGGCAGTTACGGGATTTTTTATTTGTGCTTATCTTTTAGCCAAAAGAGTTTTTTGTTTTTGGGACTCTTCTAAACGACCTCTAGCCTATATATTTAGTCATTAGGACTCTTTTTATTCAGATTTCATTCATGAAAAAGCTCCATAACAAGTAGGAACATTTAGGGGGAGGATTCACATATTTTGCACCTTTAATTCAAGAGCTTTTCCAGTTTTTCTTCAATCTTTGATTTCTTCTTGCATGTTCTTGTTCTTCAATCGTCGTAACTTTTATTTTCAACACTTTTATTATTATTCACCATGTTAGGCTAGGATTTTAAAGGTTGGAATGCATGAACCCAACATGATGTTCTAGTTGCTTGTGTATAAAATTAGTCCTCTAAATTTAATGGTTTGATTACGACCGTATTGCGAGAAACGCGACAATTATAGATCTTTAGATCTCGTTTGCTTCTGAGTAACCGGGATTCTTTAGAATACAATTCGAGTGTAACTATCGAAATACCGATTTACTCATCCTCAGATTAAGTATGATACGGGCTTGAACCTCATATACGTAATGCTTGGGAGTACTAAATTCTGGGTCTAATTATTCACTTAAATTTACGATTAGTTTTATACCATCAATACTCTAGGGTTGGGGGATTGTGTCTCTACATTAATTTTCCAATTAGTTTTAGTTAACTTCTTTATTTTTCCCTTTTTCCTTTCTCACTCAATCATAATCTTTTACACTTTATTTTTTTGAAGTAATAAATCAATTAAAATCTATCAAACATTCCGTGTGGATTCGATACCCAGACTTGCCACTATACTCCGCAAGAGTGTAGTTAAAGTTTAGTTTTTTTTTTTATTGTGGTCGAAAGTCGATAACAACGACTAGCGTATTTACACAAACGCTCGGTTTTCAACACGATCAAAATGGTGCCGTTGCCGAGGAACTAGGTAGACTTAGGATTAGATCGAGTCAATCTAAAACTTTGATCAAAAATTTCAAAAAAATCCAAAAACATGAGAAGAATTTCAAAAGGCATAAAAAGATTCACCACCATCTCTCATAAGCTTTTAATGCAAAATTCTGAACTCACTCCCACACCCCATAATACTCCAACCAGCATTCACAAAAATCGAATCGTTGAGTACAACCCCGATAGCCCTCACACTCCAAACGCCCCACAGTTCAGGATCCCACCTCCCACGCCGTCACACTCAATCTCCAATAACACTCCGTTTTCCTTCTTAGGACACACCTCCGAGCACACTTCGAGCACACCAAGTGAGAGCACCGAGTCGTTAAGTGAGAGAGATATGTCACACCACAGTAATGCACCAGCCGGTGAGGAAGAGGCCCCGTACCACCCGCTCAGAGAATTTTTATATCCCGAGCGCACTGTCACTCCGGGATGCATTATACTCCCGCATAATGCTGGGCAACTTTTCTTTAAAAATGGGATGATCCAGATGTTACCACATTACCATGGTATGGATTCTGAAAAGACATACCTTCACATTAGGGAATTTGAGGATGTGTGCGATACTCTCAATGATCAAACTTGCACACAAGAGGTGATCCGCCTCAAACTCTTCCCCTTCTCGCTCAGAGATAAAGCTATGACCTCGCTATGGTCTTTACCTCCAAGCTCGATTCCATCTTGGAACGAGTTGCAATCGAGATTTCTCAAGAAATTCTTCCCACCACATCGAATAAGCTCTATAAAGGCTCAAATTCAAGCGTTCAGACAACTTGAAAATGAGCCATTTCATCGATGTTACGAGCGTTTAATGAGTTAGTTACTTCATGCCTCCATCATGGATTTGATTCAGCACAAATCATCTCTTTTCTCTATAATGGGATGAATCTTAACTCCATGCAACTTGTTGAAACCATGGGAAGTGGTCCCTTTGTCGACTTAGATGCCCACGATGCTGAGCTTCACTTGAGGTATGTCGCCGAGACTACCCAATCCTGGGATACATCTGACCCTAATGCTCAAAATCGAAATCGTCAAGTGACCACCACTCCATCGGCGTCCGACTTGTTTCATGTAGAAAAGAGTTCTATAGCAGACAGTCGGATCGATATACTTGAGAAAGAAGTGCGAGACCTACGTGGCATATGTGGAAGAGGACCAACTGGATTCCTACCAAACCCCGTTGAAAAGGTGTGTGCAATTTGTGAGGCGGGTCATTCAACTGAGGAATGCACGACTATACCCGCCTACAAAGTGATGCTTCAGGAGCAAGTTTGTGGTATAGGAAGTTTTAAGGGTAATTTCAGTGAACCGCACGGGAACTCTTACAACCCTTCATGGAAAAACCATCCTGGTTTTAGCTATGGGCAACAACATGCTGCGATGAACCCTATTTCCTATGTTGCCCCTCCTCCACCACAACACTTTCAACAAGCCCCACACAAGCAAGGACATGTGCAAGCACCACCACCTCAAGGATCTTATATCCCTCCACCGCAGAGAACTTTTGAGGATACCATGAATCAATTTATCACAAGCCAAAATGCAGCCAATGCTAAATATGATCGTCTGATTGGCGACATAAATGCAAATTTGTCAAAGATACAATCCTTGTTGAGTGTCCAAGAGAAGGGCAAGTTTCCTGTCCAAGGCCAAAGACCTCCCCAAGGTCAAACTAGTGTTAGCTCCACTTCTACTGAATATCAGGAGCAATGTCAAGCTGTGACCACTCTTTATAGTGGGAGAGTCATTGATTTATCACCTCCCCCACACGACACAACAAAAGACAAGGAGATTTTTCCCGGCACGAAAGAGGCCAAAGATGTCCCCTTGAATGAGAGAGACAAAGAAGACGCTAATGAGCCCGAGGTAGTCGTGAAACCCCCCTCCGTGGCACCATTTACTCAAAGGTTGATTCCTTCCCATAAAGGAAACCCACGTGAAGACATGCTAGAAGTGCTAAAACAAGTAAAGATGAATTTACCTTTCTTCGATGCCATTAAGCAAATTCCAGCTTATGGAAAAGTCATTAAAGACTTGGTGATGGTAAAGAGAAAGATGAAGGTAAAGAAGAATGTATTTCTAGCCCAGAACGTGAGCTCCATTCTACTTAATGATCTCCCCTTAAATTCAAAGATCTCGGTGCACCCACCATTTCCTGCATCATCGGAGAAAACAAAATCGAGAAAGCCCTACTTGATTTGGGAGCAAGCATAAATATCCTCCCTTACTCCATCTATAGGCAACTTGACTTGGGAGATCTCAAGCCCACAAAGGTCACTCTCAAATTAGCAGATCGAACTGTGAAGATCCCAAGAGTCGAGGACGTGATTGTCCAAGTTGACACTTTCTACTTCTCGGTAGATTTTATCATTTGGGACACGGAACCCTCATGTTCCCATCATCCTTGGCGCCCTTTCTTAGCTACAGCTAACGTAATCATCAATACTCGAAATGGGTGAATGAAATTCACCTTTGGGAACATGACCTTAGAAACCAACATCTTCCACATAGCCCAACATACGGGTGAAGAAGATGATCTTCACGCGGTGAGCTTCATAGATGAGATAGTAGAGGAGTAATTTGTGGAGAATTATTACAGAGATGCCTTAGGGTCCTGTCTAGTGTCGAGCCACGAGAGTGAGGGGACGTACACCGACTTTGAGAGGGAGGTTAGGGAGTTGAGAGAGTTACTCGATGAGAGAGCGTCGGACGAGGATGCGAGAGATGTTAATTGGGTTTCGAGATTCGAGTAGTTACCATCGAGGGATACACGCATGGTTCCCTCCAGCAAAAAAATTCCAACCCTCGAGTTGAAGAAACTCCCCTCCCATATTAAATATGCATACCTAAGAGAGGATGATACATTTCCTGTTGTTGTCTCCTCTAGCCTAGACGACGAGCAGGAGGGTAAACTTTTGAAAATTCTGAGGAAGTATCAAAGTGCTTTTGGTTGGTGCATTGTCGATTTGAAGGGGATAAGTCCTTTGATTTTCACTCAAAAGATCCATATCTAAGAGGATGTTAAGCCCTCAAGAGAAATGCAAAGAAGGCTAAATCCCAACATGAAAGAAGTAGTGAGAATCGAGATTATCAAGTTATTAGATGCTGGGATTATCTACCCAATATCGGATAGCAAGTGGGTGAGCCCCATTCAAGTCGTCCCGAAGAAGTCGGGCATGACAGTGATTGAGAATGCTAAGGGAGAGATAGTTTCCCAACATACCACCACCGGGTGGCGTGTTTGCATTGATTACCGAAAACTCAATGCGGGAACTAGGAAAGACCATTTTCCCTTACCATTCATTGATAAAATGCTTGAGAGAGTAGTGGGCCACCCTTACTATTGCTTCCTTTATGGTTATTCCTGATATAATCAGATTGAGGTAGATGTACTTCACCAGGAGAAAACAACCTTCACTTTCCCTTTTGGTACGTTTGCCTACAAACGTATGCCATTCGACTTGTACAATGCACCCGCGACCTTTCAAAGGTGTATGTTGATCTTATTTAGCGACATGGTCGAGAGAGGACTCGAAGTGTTCATGGACGATTTCAGCATTTTTGGCACCTCTTTCAATCATTGTCTAGAGAAACTGGAACAAGTACTTGCCCGGTGTGTGGAAAAGAACTTAATGCTGAATTAGGAGAAATGCCATTTCATTGTCACCGAGGGAATAGTTCTTGGCCATATAGTATCATCCAAGGGGATAGAAGTCGATAGGGCAAAAATCGATGTCATAGCTGATCTTCCCCCACCAAAATTTCTTAAGGACGTGCACTCTTTCTTGGGCCACACGGGATTTTATTGAAGGTTCATTAAGGACATTAGCGCCATCGCTAGACCCTTAAGCAACCTACTTATGAAGGACATCCCATTCGAGTGGACGGGAGCATGCCAAAGCTCTTTTGAAAAACTGAAAACCATGCTTGTGTCCGCTGCCATCATGTAAGTTCCGGATTGGTCTTTGGCATTCGAACTTATGTGTGATGCTAGTGATTATGCGATAGGGGCTGTTTTGGGCTAAAAAAAAGATAAGCAGGCTCATGTCATCTGCTACGCTAGCCGGACTCTTACCGAACCACAACTCAATTACTGTACCACGGAGAAAGAGTTGCTAGAGGTAGTATTTGCCCTTGATAAATTCTGATCATATCTCATCGGTTCTCCCATTACTTGCTTCACCGACCACGCAGCCTAGAAATACTTACTTGCAAAGAAATATGCAAAGCTGCACCTCATAAGGTGGATCCCACTCCTACAAGAGTTCAAACTCTGCATTAAAGATAAGAAAGGAGTAGAAAACGTCGTTGCCGACCACTTATCACGGCTTTCATCCGATTTACCTAGTGATCCCATACCCATAGACGAATACTTTTCGGATGAGAAACTCTTTGCCACCTCTACTTTGCCCTGGTTTGCGGATATAGTGAACTACCTTGTCACGGGAGCCTTCCCTCCCGACTAGACACCGCAAGATAAGAAGAGTTTTATTACTTGGTTGCGCATGTTCTTCTATGATGATCCGTTCCTTTTTAAATATTGTGCCAACCAAATCATCCGACGATGTGTACCGGATGACGAGATCCCAAAAGTCATCCAGTTTTGTCATTCGGAAGCTTGTGAAGGCCATTTTTCGAAGAAAAAGACGTCCACTAAAATTCTACAATGCGCCCTCTATTGGCCCATTATATTTCGGGATGTAAATGATGCTTGCAAATATTGCAATAGGTGCCAATGGATGGGAGCCATTACTCGACGAGACATGATGCCTCTTACCCCCATACTCATCATTGAGATCTTCGACTGTTGGGGTATTGACATCATGGGTCCCTTCCCCCCGTCCTTTGGTTTTCTATACATCATTTTCGCGATAGATTACGTTTCTAAATGGGTGGAAGTTATAGCTACCAAAACGAATGACAACAAAGTGGTGATTAAGTTTCTGCAGGAACACATACTTTCCCGCTTCGGTGCTCCAAAAGCGATAATCAGTGATAATAGCACACACTTTTGCAATAGGCCATTCGAGAAGCTAATGAGAAAGTATGGTGTCGTTCACCAGGTTGGAACGACTTATCACCCGCAAACGAATGGGCAGGACGAACTAGCAAATCGGGAATTCAAGAACATTCTTCAAAAGACCGTCAATCCTACCCGAAAAGATTTGTCACTTAGATTAAATGATTCGCTATGGGCCTATCGTACCGCATATAAGAATCAACTCGGCATGTCCCCGTTCCGCTTTGTGTATGGAAAACCTTGCCATCTTCCCGTTGAATTAGAACACAAGGCGTATTGGGCGATTAAGCAATTGAATTGTGCCATGGATAAGGCCGGTGAAGCCCGCAAGCTTGAATTGAATGAGTATGAAGAACTACACAATGATGCGTATGAGAATGCTAAAATTTCCAAAGAAAGGATGAAACTCGCACACGATAACATCACTCAATGCAAAGAGTTTCTTCCCAGGCAAAAATTTCTTCTCTATAACTCTCGGCTTCGTCTCTTTCCGGGCAAGTTGCGGTCACGATGGTCTGGCTCGTTCATTGTGAAGAATGTTTTCCCCCATGGAGTTGTTGAATTAGACAATTTAAAAGGGGAAAATACATTCAAAGTGAATGGACAACGCCTAAAGCCATATCTAGAGGCGTGTGTGGAAGAAGTCGACACCATCTGGTTGTCGAACCCTGTTTACGGGGTAGAGTGAGCTGTTACAGCGAGGTCGTCGCACCCCGATGCGTATGGGGTGAGAGTCTTGTGTGTAGTGAGAGTCGTGTGTGTAGTGAGCGTCGATAGGATTAGGGTAAATTCGGTAAAGAGCATTCACATGTTCGGGAATATTGATTCAATCGAGTTGACCATTGGTATCGAGAGGTTTTGGACCAAAATTGATCGGGAGTATGTTGTGAAAGTGAAAATTTTCGGAGAAGAGCGTTCGAAACCAAGTTAGGGGCAAAATCCAGCCTAAAAACTCTGGGACGGACCGGTTCCTTTATTTAAGGATGGATTGGTCTGCCTCGGATCGGTTCCTTTAATTTTAAGGCAGACCAATCAGCTAGTCGAATTTGCCTGAATTTTAAAGGACCGGACCGGTCAGCCCCTACCCCGGACCGGTCCGCCTTCTGCAGATCTGTTTTTAACCCTTCCCAAAGTTCACCCCCTTCTCCCCAATCCTCTTTGTTACCTCCAATTCGTCTTCCTAACTCCCAACCCTACCATTTCCCTCCCAAATTCACCCCCTTTTCCCTCCAAGCCCTTTCCCTCAAATTCCAAACCCTACACTCACCCCTTCACCTATAAATACGCACCCATACCCTCCCTTTATCTTCACACCTTTAACCAAAATCCTCTCTTCTCCCTCCCTAGTTTTCCAAGCAAAAATACCTCTTGTTATCATGGCCCAACGCATTGCCCCCACTAAGTATGACTCCACTGACATCCACCTCTCTGGCCATGGAGAATTTCGTTCCCGCCAAGAGGAGTGATGGTGCCATCGATTCTTCAATTTGGATCGCAAACTCCATATGGAGCGCGCTGTCCAATGAACTGGGCTGACTAACTCCGTCACCGCCCTATTCAGGGCTAGGGATTGGTGCCGATTCCTCAACGAACCCTATGAAGCGATTTGGGCAATCGAAGTCCAATCATTTTATGGCATGGGCCAATTCGAGTCCCAAGATTACGTGGATGGGAATGTCATCCCATTTTCATTGGCTCTTCTCAGGGCCAAGTTGGTCAAGTACGATGCTCCGGACGTTCAAGAATTCACCTATCCACGAAACGTCCCCCCGATCGCGAAAGAGGTCATCATGGCACGCATTGCACTGGATGTGGCTTGGATGGGGCAAACTGTCGCCGTTGACGCCTTAACGAGAAGGCGTGCCGAACTTTTCAGATTGTGTGCGCCAACATATTGTAAACGTCCAACGATTCCGCCATGCGGCCCCCGACAAGCCACTTTAACCTATCACCTCTTTGACCCGCACACTTCCATCCACTTGGCCCGCACCTTATATGCCGATATCATTAATGCGTCCTTGGATGAGAAGGGTACTACCCCACTTCCCTATGCCCGTTTGATCACTTCTATCCTCAAGGATGCTGGCATAGCGGCGCCGCTCGATCATACTCACATTCCCAGTACTTTTGGACAAGGGAACCGCACTAAGAGCGCCAAACAGCTAGCTGTCCTACGGGCACGGTGAGGAGATGATAGTGAAGAGGAGGTTGCCTTGAGCGAGAGCGACGAGGAAGAAGAGGCAGCCGATGCGAATGTCGAAATGGGGGATGTTGGTCCTGATGAAGAGTCGACGGACGAGGAGGACGACCCGGATTTTGAGTGGGCGGGTAGCGACCTCACAAACTGAATGGCGGCACTCGAGACAAACTTCGGCAATTTTTTGACCGATTACCGTCGCGACACGAGCTTGATACTCCGTTTTCAAGCGGACATCTATCGACGCCAAGGGGATCCTAATGAGCCACTGCCACCCTATTTCAATGACCCCTATGGCCCCGATGCGCTTGGTTCTTCCCATCCCCCGCCCCAGTGAAGCTTGATGTGGTTATGACAGTTTTTATGTAATTTTCCCTGTTCACATGTTTGTATGCTTTTCCTGTAATTGTACCACAGTCTTGTTTGCTATAAAATCTGCATTTTTCTCCATTTGTTTGTTTTATTTATCGCACTTATTATTTTGCCTTGTTTAGATTTTAGTCCTTTTTGCTTGAGGACAATGAAACATTTAAGTTAGGGGGTGTGGGATATTCTTCCCGTTTATTGTTTAGATTCATTGATTCGATCACATGTTCTTTCCAAGAGTATTTTTTTAGGAAAAAAACAAATTTTGAAAAAAGCCAAAAACATTTTTCTTCAAAATAAATAAGATTAGAATTTAAAAGCTTCAAAAATGTCACAAATATTTTGTCTCAAGTTGTAAAAATCAAATGCATAAAGTCGAATTTGACCAAAGATGGAAATTGAAAGAAAATTGACGACTTAACGAATAAGTGTGGCAATTAATAAAACCCGGTGAGATTTCGAGCCTCTCGATCTTTTTGAGTTTTTAAATCAATCTTCAGTGTTTTACAAAAGTCGTTGATGATCTCTATTTTATTGTTTTGATCGGTTATGGAAAAGGGAATGCTGTCTCGAAATGAGCGCTACAAATCTCTAAATTAAATTAATCTTGAGATGCATATGGTAAATTAATAAGTAATTCGGACAATGAAGTAGGCCCTCGTTTGTTATCCAAAAATATAAGCCATAAAAAGATGTGAAAAAATTATCCCTCTGATAACCCAATTGAGCCGAATAAAATTTATCCTTTTCATTTGGTAACCCGAAAAACCCAAGTAGCCCAGAATTACGAAAATGGAATATTCATTAAAGTCCGAAAAGTGCATAAGAAGTGGCAAGAAAAAGAATAGAAATGCTCAACAAAAATAACAAGAAAAGAAATGAAGTGAAAAACTGAAAAAATAGAGAAAAGGAATAGAAAATAAGCAAAAGCCCGAAAAAGCACTAAGGAACATCATAAGAAAAAATTTCAAATTATGAATTTCCCAACCATTTCCATGTTACCCAATTACACCTTAAACCCGAAAAAGTCCTAACCGAGTCCGAATTGCGAAATTACTTACCGCGTGGAGAGCTAAGGCACAAAAGATAATATAAAAGATTAAATGTGTGAAAAATAGGCGATGTTCCCGTTTCCCAATGACCGTAATCTGATGATGAGATCTTTTCACCCATATATTTCCGTCTTTCAATTTGTGTGCGTGACTTTGCGTCCATTATATTTACTCTTTTTATCACGCACACAAAGAGAATAGCCACATTCCGAGTGATTCGTTTGAGAGAGCATTCCGTGAGCATTTTAATCAAAACGAATTTTTAGAAAGTAACGTAATGATCAATCGGTGGAAGTTAGCGGTCAATTTTTGGCTTCGCACACACACACATACACTATGACTTGAGACTTGTAAATATGACTTTAAGGTGACTGTTTTTGGGGAGTTTAAATTTTATAATTTTTAAGTATTTTGAAATTTCTTTGAGTCAATAATGAATTTTGTGGGTATATTCACTACAAACCCTCACGAGACACCACTCGTCCTACTAGGGTAACTAAGGGGTTTAAAGGCTTGTTGCATATGCTAAATGCAATCGCTTGCCCGCGAAAAAGGTATTCTATCCCAATAAAGTTTTTGAAGGGTCCTTAACTCATACTCTCGTTCTTTTACATTGCTCGGTACGCGCAAAGTTCTAAGTTAGGGGGGTTTGATTAGGCATAAATTCTTCACGTTTATCCCCTTAATTTTGGTATTTTTATTATTCCGTGCGGTGTAAATAGCTTGGATTTGTCTCATATCTATGCTACAAACCTTTTTTGGAAATTATGTCGTATTTTTTGCATCTCTTATGTGTTTTACTGGTATTTGATGCAAGAAAGATGGAAAAGAGAATTCAAAATAGTGAAAGAAATCAAGAATCGGGGAGTTGAAGGGTATTTTCATAATTTTGTAGCCTTATTCCGGAGGTGGGGCCAACTAGAAAGTTGAAGAACTCTCAATTATAAGAACACTGGAAAAAACGGCACTAAGTTATGTCAATTTGAAGTTGAGAAGAAATCCAAGAAAAAAGTTGTCAAACCCAAAGCGAACCGAAGCTGAGGAAAAAGAACCGGTCCGCCCATTTGTCACGCACCAGATCCGTTACGAAATTAGTCACGCTCCAGATCCGTTACGAAATTAGTCACGCTTTCTAAGTGTGACAAATTGGCAGATACGGGATTTTTATTTTGTGCTTATCTTTTAGCCAAAAGAGTTTTATGTTTTGGGGACTCTTCTAAACGACCTCTAGCCTATATATTTAGTCATTAGGACTCTTTTTATTCATATTTCATTCATGGAAAAGCTCCATAACAAGTAGGAACATCTAGGAGAAGGATTCACATATTTTGCACCTTTAATTCAAGAGCTTTTCCACTTTTTCTTCAATCTTTGATTTCTTCTTGCATGTTCTTGTTCTTCAATCGTGGTAACATTTATTTCCAGCACTTTTATTATTATTCATCATGTTAGGCTAGGTTTTTAAAGGTTGGGATGCATGAACCCAACCTGATGTTCTAGTTGCTTGTGTTTAAAATTAGTCCTCTAAATTTAATGGTTTGATTACGACCGTATTGCGTAGAAAAGCGACAATTGTAGATCTTTAGATCTCGTTTGCTTCCGAGTAACCGGGATGCTTTAGAATGCAAGTCGAGTGTAACTACCGAAATACGGATTTACTCGTCCTCAGATTAAGTATGATGCGGGCTTGAACCTCATATACGTAATGCTTGGGAGTACTAAATTCTGGGTCTAACTATTCACTTAAATTTATGATTAGTTTTATACCATCAATACTCTAGTGTTGGGGGATTGTGTCTCTACCTTAATTTTCCAATTAGTTTTAGTTAACTTCTTTATTTTTCCCTTTTTCCTTTCTCACTCAATCATAATCTTTTACTCTTTATTTTTTTGAAGTAATAAATCAATTAAAATCTATCAAACATTCCCTGTGGAATCGAAACCCAGACTCGCCACTATACTCCACAAGAGTGTAGTTAAAGTTTATGTTTTTTTTTTGTATTGTCGTCGGAAGTCGATAACAACTACTAACGTATTTACACAGACGCTCAGTTTTCAACACGATCACATGACATGCCAACACTATTCAAGATTGGTTCTTCTTTTAAACATGTGAAGTTTATCCCTAAATTTTCTTGAAAGGTATATATAATGACTGATTTTCATTTGTAGTGTACTAATAATACATTTGGAATTGAATGACTGAAATCACAAGAGAGCTCAATGTTAAAGGTAGTAGAGGCAAATTCACTTTAAAGAACTTTTTATGCGTATTCTCAACTAATTATATTTTTTGTACAAGTTTGTATTACAGAAGACGAGCGTATAAACTGTTAAGTGTTCAAAATCGGTAAATTTTTTGGCCATTTAAAGTTTTGGTAAGATGCAATAGAACCATAATCCTTTGAATTTTGAGTTTAAAAGGAGATTGGATTTTCTAAGTTTTGTTTCTATTTTTCAAACTCCATTCAAGTGGATATTCCCCGGTGTCTTGTTCAATGTTATGAAAGTATTATGTTCAACATTTGTAATCTTGATCCCTATGATAGCCGGCCTAATTAAATACCGGGTTATTAGTCCTTTATTAAATTAATTCAGAATATCCAGTTGGTTCAGAACATGCATCACTTTCGAAAAACTTTATTATTAACACTAATCACCTAATATTTAAAAAGGTTGATGTCAAATTTATCCATTAACATAAAACCGAATTTATCTAATTACAAACCATACACCCTTCAAAACAAATTTTGTATAAATTAAAATTACTAATGTAATAAAAGATACTGGAGTAAACATATCCATCCTAAATCCCCATACAATAATCCAACAAAGTAAAACAATAACTGAAAGGAATAACTAAATAGATACACAAGTCTCTGACTGTCTGAACAAGTATAAGGGGCAACATGCCCTAACTGAAATAGCGAAGCTCAATATGCAGGACTGAGAATCATGGAGGCGTCTGCTACCAAGTCATGTAACTTCCACAGCAGCTACAGCTTGTCAAACGAATCGAATTCCTATCCTTGGTGTCCATGTGGCTGGGATCCTAAAATAATTTGACAAGAAAAAGATTTGCAATAAACGGGTCAAAGCCCGAGTTGAAAACAGTTTAAAAATCAATAAGCGTTTAGAATGCATTAAACAGTAAATATTATATCCATGTTAGTTTCTCATGCCCTCACTTGAGATCCTCATCTTTTAACTATTATGCACACCTAGCGTAGACTCCTAATCCCCTCCTAGTCACACTATTCCACTTATCTAACTTAGCCTAAGTCCATTACTGAAATTCCTAAGTCATCGCACTCAATTATAACATCCAAGTAATACATTCTTATAATTATAATGCCAACTTATACGGATTAACATAACTCATCAATCATTTAAGTTCTCACATTGTTGATTAATATTAAATATTGTAGTCTTTCTCATCTACTAAACAACACAGTAGAATAATCTCAAGTATGTGTGTGTGTGTGTGTCTATATATATATATATATATATATATATATATATCACTATCATACATATATATACTGATACGGAACCCCAAAAGGCTAAACCTATTGTGCACACATACTCTACTATCAGTCACAGTACATCACGCACGTACGGACTACGAATTTAGAATCATCCTGGAATCTCATCAACACATATCACACACAATGGAGGCGAACATAGTTACCAGTCCCATGGGCTACGCACATACCTACGCACCCACATGACCGTAAACTTATAAACTCACAGATAAGTCTTTCCCAGACCTATGTCCTGAGGTAGCAATCTAAAATCCCCCCAAAGGCTCATCAAGATAATATCGTCCCCTTCCTAAGACCTCCCGTAATAGCAAGTATGGTAGGTATATCATACACATAAGGATTCATACAATAGGTACACACAACCCATATAATTCATAGGATCACACCACCTATATAATTCAGATTTACATGAGTTATCAGTCTTACGATGTTCACGATGTCTCTTAATTATGATTATTCTCTCTAATGTATCGCATCACTTATAATGAATATCACTAAGGAGTCCCTCTTATCCTTATATAAACCTATGCCCATATTACTAGCTTAATAACTACGTTTTCCCTACATATACTTGAGTCATTCATAGTTCCCGAATTATTTTCACCAAATTCCAGCTCACCCCGTGAATTTCCAAAATTCTGAAATATCGTTCAAAGTGCCCAGTATCTCGTTCGAACGAACTTCAAATGAATTAAGTTCTGAATTCTCGTTGGATTCTCGTTCGAACAATGTCGTTTGATAGGACATAAATATTGTATATTTATCCCCTTAATTTCGGTACCTTTGTGAACCCGAGTAATACAATTGATATGTATTTAACTCATATTTATGCTACTAAACTTCGTTGGCAAGTATTCCATGTTTTGTGTTTCTCCTATGTGTTTTACAGGTTAATTATACAAGTAGTGCGGAAGAGAAATCGAAACAAGGAAAGAAAAGCTAGGAGGGCAAGTTCAAGGGAATTTTGTAATTCTACAACCTGATCCTGGAGGTGGGGCCAATTGAAAAGTTGAAGATCTCGAAACAACGAGAATACTGGAAGAAACAACACTTAAATCCTAACTACGGTGAAAGAGTTATGATCATTGGAAGTTGAGAAGAAATCCAAGAAGAAAACAAGAAAACAAGAAAAAATTCTATGTTGGAATTGAAGAAAAGAAGCCCAAAACCAGCAAGATTTCTCGAACCCCATGGTGAACCGGTTTGGGGTACCCGCGAACCGGTTCGGGGGTCTTGAAGCACGAATTTTCCCTTTAATTCCGATTGGTCCAAAAGAGTTCTATGATGTGCAAACTCTTCTAAAACGTATTTGTATTATTATGTAGACTTAGAAAAGATAGTTTTGATCAGTTTTTGAGGGAGAGAAGAGTAGGAGAACTACCTAGGAGCATAACTTTGAATTGTTGCTTCAAGATTGATTAATTTCGGGTTTGATTTCAAGTTTTAATTCAAGATTCATTCTTGCTATTATTATTCTTGCATGTTATTCTTCTTGTATGATTTAAAAAAATTCTACGATTAGAATAATTTTTTGCATGTTTCAACATACTTCCATCATGATTTCTCTCACATGAAACGTAGTTAATTCATGCATTGTTAGGTTCAATATGTTTAGCTAAATTCTTGATGGTTGGGGTGCATGAACTCAACCCGATGTGATAGTTGCATGTGTATAAAATTATTCATCTAAATTTAAGGATTAATTTTGACTGTATTGTGTAGCGAACACAAACGTTGTAGATCTTTGGATCTCATTTGTTCTAGGGTAATCGTGATGCTTTAGAATGCAATACGAGTGTCGCTATCGTGTATCGCTTTACTCGTCCTCTGATTTCGTATGATGCGTACTTGAACCTCATATACGTAATGCTTGGGAGTACTAAAGTCTGGGTCTGATTTATCACTTAAATTTATAATTAGTTTTATACCAGCAATACTCTAGGGTTGAGGGATTGTGTTCCCGACCTATTTTTCTCATCATATAATTCAAGTTTTAGTTTAATCATCTTTAGTCTTTTAAGTAATTTAGAGTAATTGCATTTAGTTGTAGTTGTTTCATCATTCAAATCACCTTTTCCTTATTCTTAGAGTTGAATTTAGGTTAACCATCTGTCCTTCCATCGTCACGATTTTCTCATCCTATTTCCCTATGGAAACGATCCCGACTTACCGGGTTTATTACTAACACGACAGGCTTGCACTAGAGCCTAGAGTGAACACACTTTAGAGACACATTCTTAGTCGCGTCATCGTTCGAATGACTTTCCCTTTTCCCATGTCGTTCAAATGACTTTTTCCCTATTCGTCTCCTACCTTAGTAAATCTTCATTTTGGCCCATTTTTTCCACCCAATTCACATCAAACTTCATCCAACTCACAATTAAGAGTCCTAAAGCCATTTTGCATATGTATAGATGATCCCTAACATCTTTTAACCATCAAACCTCATTAAATCTCATATACGGGTGAAGGAATTTAATTAAATGTCAAAAGCCCTAATTTTACATCATTATTAACTTTATCCACTCAAAACCTAGAATTAAATTTGTTTTCCTTCATGTGTTATCCCAGATTCATAGCCTCTACATATAGTATTTCATCTATAATCAATTTTCTACCCAAAACTTGATTAATAATTTAATTTCAATCAAAATTTCATCATAATTGGTGTGTATCATCAATTCTACACTAACATGTGTAATATATGCACTAATTTAAAGAAAGATAACCACTTGCCTTGTTGAGAAGATCTGAATCGTTGAATGAAAGTGGTATAGATGTGTTCCTCTCTTCCCACGTTGATGGTATTTTTGTGAAGGATGGTTGGTTTTAGTCTTGGGGTTCTTAGAAATCCCTTCTTCTTCCTCCTAGACTCTGTCTTTTTCTCTACTGATAAAACCTAAGTTCTCTCATGTACGTGTAGATATAATCCTCCTAATTTTTGTCCATTTATTCGCCTAAATTTTTCAAAAGACAAAAATACCCCTCCGGGGTGTCGGTTTGGTCCAAAACTATCCCGAAACCCAAACTGAACCCTTGAGTAGACTTTTCTGACTATTCGACCCTTCCGGACATGTTGGCACACTCAAAATGACATTTGGGCAATGTATAATTATTTTACTTCTTATCTTACTAATTAAGTCCCGACAAGACTCGCACGTGCATCCCGACTTAAATTCCATAAGTGTTGTATTTTTCACTCACGACAGCATTAATATTTTCATGATCATATATCACTTTACTCACTAAGTAATATTTAATATAACTTATATCAATAATGACTAACTCCCGTCACGCTAGTAATTATTTAAATAAATCCGGATTAGTTAAAAATAAATTTCCCATTTAAGTCAATTAATCCCATAATTTAAAAATTAATCCCAAAATTTAAACTCATTAAAAATACGAGGTATTACATACTTCCCCCAATAACGGAATTTCGTCCTAAAATTCAGAAAAATAAAGGTATAGATGGTAAGAATAACTCGAGATATTTTTCTCGCATCTCATCCTTGTGCACCCAGGTAGACTCCTCTACATTATGATGCCGCCACTACACACGGACTAACGGCACTACCTTTGAGCTTAATTTCTTCTTGCGACGATCTAGGATTGCAACTGACCCCTCCTCGTAACAACTGTCGAGCTGTAGATCAATCTCCTCCAAAGCAATATGAGTGTGGGCCATGTCTTCCCGAAGATTTCTTTTGAACGAAGAAATATGTAACACATCATGAATCCTATGTAAGTGCTCCGGTAACCCAAGTCTGTAAGCTACTGGCCTAATCAACTCAATAATAGGGAATGGCCCTATGTACCTCGGCGCTAACTTCCCTTTCTTTGCAAACCTCATTACCCCTTTCATAGGGGATACTCGTAACAACACATGATTTCCCTCCTTGAACTGTCTAAAGAACCTCTTGGCATCAGCGTAACTCTTTTGTCTATCTTGAGCAACCCGAATAAGGCTCTGAATCATCTCAATCCTGAATTACCTCTGGCCTAAGTAGCTTGGTGTCCCCCACCTCTAGCCAACATGTTGGAGAGCGCTAAGGCCTATCGTATAATGTCTCGAATGGATCCATGCCAATAGTAAACTGGTATGAGTTATTATAAGAAAACTCCACTATTGGAAGATACTTCTCCCAACTCCTGCCAAAATCAAGGATACACATCCGCAGCATATCCTCCAACATCTGATTTTTCCACTCTATCTGCCCATCTGTGTGTGGGTGATGTGCCGAACTCAAATGTAACTCCATACCCATGGCCTCTTGGAAAACTCTCCCAAAATCTAGACATAAAAATCTTGTTCGGGTCGGACACAATATTAAGGGGCACCCCATGGAGTCTCACTATCTCGGCGATGAAGATTTGAGCATACCACCACATAGTATAATTGGTCCGAACTGGCAGAAAATGAGCTACCTTGGTCAAGCGATCCACAATCACCCATATGGAATCATGACCACTCTGCGATGTGGGCAACTCTGTGTTAAAATCCATGGAAATGCTCTCCCATTTCCACAAAGGGATCTCTAACGACTATAGGATCCCTCCTAGCCTCTAATGGTACACTTTCACTAGTTGACAAATTGCACATTTAAAAAAAAACTCGACGATTTCTTTCTTCATTCCACTCCACTAGTACTTTCATCTCATATCCTGGTACATCTTATCCCCTCTGAAATGTACCGCAAAACGTGAATCGTGCAACTCTGTCACTACCACATGTCATAGGTCCTCCCCCTCTAGAATAACTAAATGTCCATTAAAGCGTAAACCCCCACCTGAACCCACGGAATAAGACTCAGCTCCATCGGCTAGAAGCTGTACAATTCAATCCCGATAGAACGTGCCGGTTGCCTGGTCCTATATTACTCTCGTCATAATCTGGGATGTAACGATCATGATAGACATGAATGATTGGGCCACTGTATCCTGGTGTCCCAAATCCTTCCATTTAGCCTTCCATACCTCGGCCACATCACCTACTGACCTCCGGCTCAACACATTAGCTACTATATTAGCTTTCCCTAGGTGGTAATGAATATCGAACTAGTAGTCCTTCACAAATTCAAGTCGCCTATGTTGACGCATTTTCAATTCCCTCTGACTGAACAAATACTGCAGTGACTTGTGATATTTGAACAGGCAAAACTTCACCCCCAACAAATAATGTCTCCAGATTCGAAGAGCAAACACGACTGTCTCCAGCTCTAAGTTATGGGTGGGGTAATTCCTATCGTGAGGCTTGAGCTTACGGGAGGCATAAGTTATATCCTGATCTTCCTATTGAAGTACACCTCCAAGTCCCACTAGGGATGCATCGGTAAAAATAAAGTACTCCACTCCTGGTCTGGGCAATGTTAGAACTGGTGTTGAAGTCAGCTTGTCCTTCAGCTCATCGAAAGCCAATTGACCGGCGTCATCCCAGATAAATGGCACTCCTTTGTCAGTCAAATTTATTAAAGGACCCGCTATCTTTGAGAATCCCCGAATAAACTGCCTGTAATAGCCTTCTAACACCAAGAAACTCTTCACCTCCGTCTGCGTCGTGGGTTATCCCTACTCCCTCACCGCTGAGACCTTGTTGGGATCCACCAATATTCCCCTATCTAATACAATGTTCCCCAATAATTGTACCTCTCGCAGCTAAAATTCACATTTTACAAATTTGGCGTACAGCTCATTCTCCAGTAAAGTCTGCAAAACCCTACGTAAGTGCTCAGTATTCTCTTCCTCGGTCTGTGAATAAATCAAGATGTCATTTATGAAGACAATGAAAAACTGATCTAAGAACTCTCTGAACACTCTATTCATTAAGTCCATAAATACTGTTGTAGCATTGGTTAGATCGAATGGCATAACCTGAAACTCATAGGATCCATACCTTGTCAAAAATGCAGTCTTAGATACATCATGCTCCCTGGACCTCAATTGATGGTATCGTGACCTCAAGTCTATCTTCAAAAAGAAAGCTGCTCCCCTCAGCTGGTCGAATAAGTCATCAATTCTGGGCAACGGATACTTATTTCGTATTGTAACTTTATTCAACTCCCGATAATCTACGCATAGTCGTAAGGATCCATCCCACTTCTTCATAAACAGAAATGGGGTACCCCAAGGTGAGGTAGTCCGACAGATAAAACCTTGTCCCAATAACTGTTCAATCTGATCCTTTAGCTCCCTCATCTCCGCAAGATCCATACGGTAAGGTGAACGAGCTATTGGCCAAGTGCCTGGTGCTAAGTCACTCACAAACTTTATCTCTCTACTCGGCGGTAGTCATCGTATATCTTGAAACACATCATCGTACTTATTAACAACTGGAATGGAATCAAGGGGAATCATAACTCCCACATAGGTCTCCTTCTCTATATAAAACAAGTGAGTGGACGATCCTCCCTCGGGGCGACGCGTCGCCACTAAAAACTTCTCCTAACCAGGGATAGTGAATACAACGCTCCTACTAAAGCAATCGATCATGGACCTATACTCGATTATCTAATCTATCCCAATAATAGCATCATACATATCTAAAATGATCATATCGACCGGTAGGATCAAACTCCCAATATCTATGCCTACTCCCTGACACATAAAGAAAATCATTGACCCATAACCCAACGGTGAATCTACACTAGTGACTGTGCTCTCCGCTGTGTCTAATAACCCAATGGCGCGTACAAAACTAGTGGAAATGAAACTATATGAAGCTCCCGTGTTAAATAATATTCACCCCAAAGTCCCCTGAATAGAAAACATACCCCTCAACTGCGAGTGGAGCCTATGGAACTACCGCCTGATGAATGTTGTAGACACGCCTATACTGTAATTTTTCCTGCTGAACCAAAACTGCTAGAATGGCAGGCAAGGTTGGGACTGGTGCTGGTGATGGCGCTGGAAGAGAGGCTGGAAAAATTGGCCTTTGGGTTCCTGGTGAGTATCCTTCTACTGAGGATACTTCCCCTTATCAGGGCATTCAAATCGCATGTGGACAGTCTTGGCACAAATAAAACACTTCCCAGCAAAATTTCCCCCTTTCTACCCCTATTGGCCTCGGACTTACTAGTCGTTTCCACCTTTCCCTTGGCCCTAATGGCCCTGCTAAAACTATAACTGGCCCTGATGGCCATGCTGATCCTGGTGTCCATGTTTGAAACCTCCCTGTCCCGGATGAAAACCCCCTGATCTGAATCTCTTAGCAAGATCCCCCTGATGGGAAACCTGCTCACTTTACCTTTGTTGACTCTGAGTTGTTTGTGCCCCACTAGCACTATGTCCACTTGTCCTACCTTGCTGGTTGGAGTAACCTGCCCGCTTGTTCCCCTTTACATGGAAACGATGATCCTGGCGGTGTAGTAAAGCATCATTAAGTACATCAGTATAAGACTGTAAAGAGAGGTTACCTAGAAGATGCTATCGAATCCTCCAGGTCAAACCATCCATGAACATTTGAATTTTCTTCTCTTCAGTAGGCACCTCAGTCGGTACCAAGTTTACCAATCTAGAAAACTCCTCCTTATACTCGGCTACAGTCTTTCCCTTATGAGTGAGGTCCAGTAGTTTCTGCCTCATCTTAGTCTGAGCGGCGGAAGGGAAATACTTACCATGAAACCGCACCCACAAGTCCTGTATAGTCATATCGACATGCTCCTCTATGCTAGTAATGGACTCCCACCACGGTAACGCTGCCCTTACTAGCTTGAAGGTAGCTAATATTTTCTTCTGCACCTCCGTGCACTCGTACATCCTCAGATGCCTCTGGATATCTTTCTTCCATTGGCTAGCTGTAACCACATCAGAATCCCCTGTGAACTCCAGAGGATGTGCATTTTGGAAGGCATCCCTAACTCGCTCCCACGCGGAAGGGAATGCATGAGCTAGTGTTGGCACAATCACATGTGCTTGTGGGAGGGCTTGCTGAATCACAACTAGTGTTATGTTAACTTCCCGAGCAACAATGACAGCAACCACAATAGTATTTAGTGTACCCTGAGCTGGTGCTGGCTGAGGCTCGGGTTGGGCATTTCTAGCCCTAGATGCACATCTGGGAGGCATCTGAAACGAGAAGGAATTTATAAGTCCACGGTTATCAAATCTCAAATAGCTGAAGATACACATAATCAAGAATGCAAAAATCCTAATAATAGGTCTCTAAATCAAAGAATGATAAGCTAAAAGAATAATCAACCTCACATTTCCTAAAAGACTCCACTACACCAAAATGCTAATTTTGTGACTGCCTTTTTGTGACTGCCAATAGGGGTGACAAACTTGTCACTCTCGGGAGTAGTCACAAAATTATTTGTAACTCCCATTAGGGGTGATAAAAGCAATGGGTAATAAAAAAATTTAGTCAATTAGTTTGTCACTGCTAATGGGAGTCACAAATGTTACCATATAATTAATTGGTGACTCCTCTAAGCAGTCACAAATTTATAACTGTCACAAGCAGTCATAAGTTTATTAGTAGGCATAAGTTATGACTCTTATGAACAGTCACTAAATTATAACTTCTATGAGGAGTCACAAATTTTAGTCTTAGACTTAATTTGTGACCGCTATTAGCGATCATAAATTTGTAACTGCTAGTAGCGGTCACTAATTTTGGCCTAAGACTTTATTTGTAACTTCTATTGGCAGTCATAAATTTATAACAGTTCCTAGTAGTCATAAATTTTGATCTTAGACTCAATTTGTGACTACTATTAGGGGTCACAAAATTTTTCACCTACTTTAATTTCCCTCTTCTCTATCTGTATGTGAAGAACTCCCACCCTCTTCTCTCTCTTTCATTTACCAAAACCAAAATGAAGAACTCTTGTATTTTTTTATTCTAAATTTTCTATCCAAACAGGTATTTTCGTTTCTAAATTTTCTGTATACTTTTGTTATAATGTTTATGTTCGCATATGTGTGTATGTATAAATTTTTCTTGGCTCAAGAGATGGTCTCGGCTGGACCTTTTATTAGCTGTGAAGAAGTCGTTGACGTAGCTACATATATAATTTTTGTAACTATGTGTGTTGGGTCTAAGCTTTTGTTGGGTTTGGTTGAACAGGTTGATGTGAAAGGTTGGCTTGAAGCATTTGCAACTCATCCCCAGATCGGTGAATCAAACAAGTATCTTTCGATTCTAAATTTTCTGTTTATTTTTGTTTTATATTTTTGGGTATTTTTGTTGTATAGGTTGGTCGATATAGAATTTTCTCATTTAGATTTCATAGTTTACATTTCGTTATATCCTCATTTCTGTCTAAATCCCTAATTTCAATTCTCATTGTGTGTGTGCGCATTTTGATTCTTATTATGTGTGGGTATGTGTGTATATTTGTGTGTATGTAGAGATTTCTGTTTATATGTGTGTGCATGTGTGTGTATGTATAAATTTATGTTTACATGTGTGTATGTATGTGTATGTATAGATTTCTGTTTATATGTGTGTTTATGAGTGTATCTATAAACAAATTGTATTTTATGTTAATAAGCCCTAGAAATTGTATTCAAGTTATTTTTTTGACAAAATATTATTAAAAAACTCTAGACATTATATTTTTTTTGACAAAATATAATCAAATGGATTTTAATATTACGAGTTTTGCTCGAGCTTTATGATCAATGTTCTCTAGATAAAGAAAAAGGTCAACTAAGGATACGGGGATGATGGCAAGGGTGCTAGCTTTGGGGTCATCACTTCGATCTTGTCTAGAACAGGGGATATTTTAAAGCTTTTAGGAGCCTTGTTCTGGGTTTTAGAGGGAGTTCGAGACATAGAGCCTCCTCTTAGCCTTACGCTTCACTGCTTGAGCACTACTTGATATATGATTGAGCACTACTTGATATATTAGTTGGATTCAACTGATACCTAATACCTGATATGCTTGATATATTCAATTGGATTCGATTGATATATATTCAGTTGGATTCTGAATTTTTATATTTTTGCAACTTCTTCTCAAGATTTTTGAAAAATATGTGCAATTCATCAATCAATAGGGTGCTGATATATTCATCATCTTCAATATCAGTGGCATACAAATGATCTGTTACTGAATTTTTTTCATAGTTTAGAATTGAAGTGGATCTTGTAGAAAGCAAAGGCAAAGACATTAATAGGAATTTTGGGGTTCCAAATGAACTTCTGAGTGGAGATTGAGATCTGGACTATATCCACTGCTATTTAATCTAGTGTTTCTATAAGTCTAGTGTTTCTATAAGTAGATGGTAGCAATGCAGTTTTTGCAGTTCTCAATGATGGTTACTTATGGATTACTTCTCAATGATGAAGAAGAGGAATTTCTTCCTAAGATTTTAGATTATTACTTATGGATTACTTCTCAATGATGGTTGTTTGTGTTTTCTCATGGGACTCTTATGTGAATATTACTTGCTTAATTCCATCGCTTTTAATTTGAATTTTTATTAACTGCGTTAAAAGAATCAAAATTGTCTGAAGAATCAAAATTGTATCTGCTTTGTCCAGCTAGCATTTTCCCACATCAGTCAACAGTATGTGGATATCTTGATATGATGAAACCTAAGTGTTAGGTCATTTGTTTGCTTGACATCCATGCTTCAATTATTATTAATTTTTTAGTCTAAGCGCAATTTTGTATTGATTAATGTAAGGTGAGTATACTTATGGAGACAAATCTTGATTTGGTATTTTAATTACTGCTTAGTATGACCTGCTTGGTATTTTGTTTATTGGACTTCCACAGTTTTGCATTGTATGTTGATATGGTAACATTATTCGAATCATCATAAACGATCCTCAAATATCATAAATACTCCATAAAATTATCCAACACTTAATATATCTCAACCTCATCTCGAAGTCATATTTGGTTTTGTGTAAATAGTAATAACAGATCTATTGAGGGTCCTGGTAAGCTAAACATGTATGATAAATGTATAGATTGACTGAACACTTTAGATTATGTTGATTAAAACAAATGACATAACGAGTACATATAAAATTAATATAATTATGAGAGAGTAAATTTGTGGGAGGAAAATCCAGTCAGTATCGGTACTATAGTAAGCAGTGGCTCGATGATTGGTCGGATCAAAGACCAAAAAAATCGAGTTCCTCCCATCCTATTCTCGACGCTCATTCAAATGCCTCTAGGATACAATTCACTATAGATGGTTCAACCTTGTCTGCCGCATTTATGTCGCGTTTGGTCATCACGGAGTGAGAGCTTAACTTAGCTCCTTTGCAGCGTAGCGGCGACGATCAGTTTTTGCTATCTTTGATTGATACAATCAGAGATTCTCTATTGGTTTGACCCTATGATTCATCCAACGTTACATTGCATTGTGAGTTTTAGGAGAATATGATCTTTTCTCATATTATGCGAGTAGATTGATTTATGCCCTCCCTCGTCGTGAGTCCATCGACTATCCAGATCTTACCCTTTTTACTATGCAGAGAGCTCGTACATATTCTTCAAATACCGTATTTCCTTATGGGAGACTGATTAAGGGTTATCTTTACTCGTTAAGGGTTCCTCCATTGAGGACTAATTCATATGCACATATCCTGGGTGCTCTATTCAATAGGAGTTTTAATCGTCCAGCTGCTCAGAATGCACGTCGCACAATGCCTCTAGACGCTCCGGCTCCATCCAAGTTTCAGACGTTTAAAGGACGTGGGAGTCAGAGGACATTCATCACATCCTAGTTTGCATTCATGCTAGACCTTTAGCTTTATTTTCATAGGTTAAAGAATTAACAAATAAAATACCAAGCAGGTCCTACTACACTTGAAGTCCCCAGCCAGGTGTGGCAGTCCAATTATGTTGGTAATTAGCAGATCTTGATTTGGTATTTTAATTACTACTTATGGAGACAGACCTTGAAATTTCCAAATAAAGATTCTTGGTAGGAAATTCTTAATTTACTTCTTAATTTCCACCAGATTAACATATAAAGTCTGGATTGATTATTCCATTTGCAAAGTTTCATGCGTAAGATTCACTACATTCTGTAGTATGAAGATGAAGACTAGGACAAAGTTGTACTTGCATTAGATAGTGATCTAGTGGCTGTTGTGGATCATGCAAGGTCAGCAGGTTGGAAGGTAGGCTTCCCAATAAAAGTCCTAGTCTTAGAGTCCTAGTCCTGAATCGCCTACAACCTAATGATCGATTAGACAACATTTGGGTTGTGGGAACACTTTGTTGCTTTCAACAATAGCTGGCATGTGACGTTTACATGAAACCTTTAGCAAATTTCTCCCCATCTTGGTCTCTATGGAAAGAACAATGGGACAGGGTGCAAGAATAGAAGATGCAGTAATTTTCTTGTTCATTGAAATAATATCTTCTTGTACATGAAACCTTATGCATTATTAACAACTTCTTTATTCTCATATTAGCTGATTGGGGATTATGACTAGACATGCCATGTAAATTCTGAAATAAATAGAACTCTCAATATATTGTTCACTCATAAATAAACATCGAAGAGATATCATTCTTGTGTTCTAACTATAGCGGGGTCGGTATTCCACAATTTTCATGTTAGTGCAATTTTTTATTTCGTATTGTAAGCTAAAAGTTTCTGAACAATCTCGGTTGCTGTCAGCTTTTAATGTATGATTTGTAAGCAACTTCTGAATGCATCCCTTCTAACATGCATATGCTGATACTCATATTGAATCCATTACCCATATATTTCTTTAATGATCCTATGTTATTTCTTTTGATGATATTAATGACCTTGTTACCAGAGATATGTGTGGCGTGCCACATTATATGTTTAAAAATGGTTCAATCTAACAGGTTCTTTAATCTTATAAGGCATATGACTTTAAGAACTTTATGTGCTAAAATGATGCCTCTGCATAAGATGTGTCTCATGAAGACAATTGAGTTTCTTGGGATTAACATGAGTATTTGTGATTTGCTCGAGAGTTCTTTTTTTAAGTTGTCCATTTCTAGTTGTATGAAACACATTTGTACTATATAGTTTTTTGGTATGCTTATTAATGGAAAATTCAGTATTTTCTGTTATCGAGAGAGGACCACATTCCATTTTTCTTTGGATTCTTTAATCCTTGTTATTGTTTGTACATGGTTGCTAATTTCATCTTATGGGTGATTAGATACACTACTCAGTAACATCAATTAAACTGGATTTTTTTGTTGCCTTAGAAAATATAGGTCCTAATTTTGATGTTGGTCAACTAGATGATCCTGAAGTTCTTACACTTTCTTTATATTGATATTTTGTTTTGATATTGTGCCCCACATTCTTTATTGTAACTAACATAGTTACATTTTATTATTTGCAGGCATACACATGGCATACCTGTCATACATAGTATTCAAAGGCCTAAATCCAGGTGTTTACACTTCGTGGCAAGCAACACAAGCACAAGTCAATGGATACCGAGGCGTCGTATTCAAAAAATTTGAGTCCATTAAACTTGCTCAATAGGCATACTCTGAGTACACGAGGGAGGATGTCACCGCATCAATACCCCCCACGGCTGAATACCTAAACTTCACGAAGCGTATCCACTACGTGGTGACTCCTAGTCTAGATTTAGAATGATTTGTTACATGTTCATGACATTCCATGTTATCGAAGTGTTGTGTCGTTATTTTTTTAGTTTATTTTTTATTCTATGTTCATTTTGTACTTGGCGCCCACGAAGGGGTTGTTTGATGTTAAATTAAGTTTAAACAAGTTTTATGTGTACTGGATATTTGGAATATGAGAAATATAAATGAAATGTCGTCAAAATTTTTAGACTTATTATCATGATATTTATTTTACTTTCATTATTTCATCATTTTGTGAAAATATAAAGATATTTGTAATAGCTTTTATCACATTTAACGAATTCAATTTTGTAACTGCTAATAGCAGTCACAAATTTGTCACTACTATCAATTTTGTAACTGCTAACAGTAGTCACAAATATAAGATTCATAACTGCTGTCAACAGTCACAAATATAACATTCGTAAATGCTGTGAGGAGTTACTAATCTAATATTCGTGACTGCTGTGAGCAGTTATGAATGTTATATTTGTGACTGCTGAGAGCAGTTACAAATAGAAGTTACAAATTGGGGTCACCAGTCATAACCCCATAGGGGTTATAAAAATTTGTGACTGCTGTTTACAAATTTTCTTTTGTCACCCCCTAAATTATGACGGTAAATAGCAGTTATAAAGGTCATTTGTGCTTGCTAACATCACTCACAAATCTCCCATTTTGGTGTAGTGCTCTAGAACTTGATACTTTGATACCACCTATAACACCCCGCCTAATTAAATATCGAGTGATCAGTCCTTTATTAAATTAATTCATAATATCTAGTTGGTTCAGAATATGCATCGTTGTCGAAATTTTTTATTATTAACACTAATCTCCTAATATTTAAAAAGGTTGATGTCAAATTTATCCATCAACATAAAACAAATTTCGTATCAATTAAAATGACTAATGTAATAAAAGAGACTGGAGTAAACATATCCAACCTAAATCCTCATATAATAATCAAATAGAGTAAATCAACAATAGAAAGGAATAACTAAATAGATCCATAAGTCTCTAACTGTCTGAATAAGTAAAAGGGGCAACATGCCCTAATTAAAATAGTGAAGCTCAATATGCAGGAATGTGAATCATGGAGGCGTCTACTACTGAGTCTTATAACTTCCAAAAAAGCTACAACTCCTCAAATGAATCGAATTCCTATGCTTGGTGTCCCTGTGGCTGGGCATCTAAAATAATTTGACAAGAAAAAGATTTGCAATAAATGGGTCAGAGCCCAAAATGAAAATAGTTTAAAAATCAGCAAGTGTTTAAAATGCATTAAACAGTAAATATTATATCCATTTTAGTTTCTCATTCCCTCACTTGAGATCCTCAACTCTCAACTATTGTGCACGCCTAGCGTAGACTCCTAATCCCCTCTTAGTCAAGATATCCCACTTATATAACTTAGACCAAGTCCTTTACTGAAATGCCTAAGTCATCGCACTCAATTATAACATCCGAGTAATACATTCTTATAATTATAACGCCATCTTATACGGATTCACATAACTCATTAATCACTCAAGTTCTCGCATTGTTGATTAATATTAAATATTATAGTCTTTCTCATCTACTAAACCACACAGTAAAATAATATCAAGTATATATATATATATATATATATATATATATACTAATACGGCACCCCAAAAGGCTAAACCTGCAGTGCACACATACTCTGCTATCAGTCCTGGTACATCACGCACATAAGGACTACGAATTTCGAATCACTCTCGAATCGCATCAACACATATCACACATATTGGAGGCAAACATAGTTCTCATCCCCATGGGCTACACACATACGCGTGACCGCAAACTTATCAACTCACGATAAGTTTTTCCCATACCTACGTCCTGAGGTAGCAATCTAAAATCCCCCCAAAGGCTCATCAAGATAATATTATCCCCTTCCTAAGACCTCCCGTAATAGCACGTATGGTAGGTATGTCATACACATAAGGATTCATACAATAGGTACACACAACCCATATAATTCATAAGATCACACCACATATATAGTTCATATTTACACGAGTTATCATTCTTACGATGTTCATGATGTCTCTCAATTATGATTATTCTCTCTAACGTATAGCATCGCTTATAGTGAATATCACTAAGGAGTCCCTCTTATCCTTATATACACCTATGCCCATATTGCTAGCTTAAGAACTACATTTTCCCTACATATACTTGAGTCATTCATAGTTCCCGAATAATTTTCACCAAATTCCAGCTTGCCCTGTTAATTTCCAAAATTCTAAAATCTTGTTCGAAGTGCCCAGTATTTCGTTCGAACGAGTCGTTCGAATGAACTTCAAACAAACTAAGTTCTGAATTCTCGTTGGATTCTCGTTCGAACGATGTTGTTCGGATGACTTTCCCTTTTCCCAGGTCGTTCGAATGACTTTTTCCCTGTTCGTCTCCTACCTAAGGAAATCTGTGTTTTCGCCCATTTTTGTTCACCCAATTCACATCAAACTTCATCCAACTCACAATTAACAATTCTAAAGCCATTTTTCATATGTATAGATGATCGCTAACATCTTTTAACTATCAAACCTCACTAAATCTCATATATGGGTGAAGGAATTCAATTAAATGTCAAAAGCCCTAATTTTACATCATCATTAATTTTATCCATTCAAAACCTAGAATTAAATTCGTCTTCCTTCAAGTCATATCCCAGATTCATAGCCTCTACATATAGTATTTCATCTATAATCAATTTTGTACCCAAAACTTGATTAACTATTTGATTCCAACCCAAATTTCATCATAATAGGTGTGTATCATCAATTCTACACTAACATGTGTAATATATGCACTAATTTAAATCAAGATAACCACTTGCCTTGTTGAGAAGGTCTGAATCATTGAATGAAAGTGGTATATATGTGTTCCTATTTTCCCACGTTGATGTTATTTTTGTGAAGGATGGTTGGTTTTGGTCCTGGGGTTCTTAGAAATCCCTTCTTCTTCTTCTTCTTCTTCTTCCTCTTGGACTCTCTCTTTTTCTCTACTGATAAAACATAACTTCTCTCATATACGTGCAGATAAAATCCTCCCAATTTTTGTCCATTTATTTGCCTAAATTTTTCAAAAGACAAAAATACCCCTCTGGGGTGTCGGTTTGGCCCAAAACTATCCCGAAACCCAAACTGAACCCCCAAGTAGACTTTTCTGACTATTTCGACTCTTCTGGACATGTTGGAGCACTCGAAATGAATATTTGGGAAATGTATGATTATTTTACTTCTTATCTTTCTAATTTAGTCCCGACATGATTCGCACGCGCGTTCTGACTTAAATTCCATAATTGTTGTATTTTTCACTCACGACAACATTAATATTATCAAGATCGCATATCACTTTACTCACTAAGTAATATGCAATATAACTTATATAAATAATACTAACTCCCGTCATGCTAGTAATTATTTAAATAAATCCCGATTAATTATAAATAAATTTCCCATTTTAGTCAATTAATCCCATAATTTAAAAATTAATCCCAAAATTTAAAATCATTAAAAATTCAGGGTATTACAATCCCGATAAAGATGGAAGTCCAACTCCCATAAAAAGAAGGTCCATTCCTCTGTTAATTTGTGTTTATTTAGATTTTTCTTTTTTTTTGTTCTTAGTGATGGAAAAACATAGCCCTCGGTGTAGATTTTCTTTTTGCCTTTTGTATTTATGGTTGTTATTTTAATCCCTTTCTATTTTTATGATGTTATTTTCATTTTTCTGGTATATGAAACTGTGGATATTCATTTGGTTATGTCTATGTGTTTATCTTTGAAACACGGGAGAAAAAAAATTGGGCTTTTATTAGTATGGTGGATTATTAACAGTCAAAGGTGTTGTTAAGCTTTATGTTGAGATTATTATCTTTGTATTGATGGATTTTTAATTTGGCATGGAGGGAGTATCACATAACATTAGGTAATCTTATCTTGTTAAAATAAATATTTAGGTTCACGAGTATTCGGCAATGTGGGGAAATCATTCATTTATATTTTATATACTATTATTGCTAGAAACGTTATAAAGAAGATACAAACAGTTTTTTTATTAATCATTGAGTTAAGATTAGTCATTGAGTTCATTTCATTGTCATTTACTTATCTACATAGTGAAATGCAATAGGTTAAAGTTAATATTATTCTTTTGTGTAGTTAAAATTTTAGATCTGCTCACTATTATATAGACTCTAAAGGACTTTTGTTTTGTAGCACACAAAGTTTAAATCTTATGTGTTATATACTTCGGTAAACTAGGGGATATGGGGGCTAAATTTGAAAAATCATTGCATATATTATTTTTTGAATTCAAATCAAAAGTTATTAGGGTTCTTTCCTTCTTGAAAGTTGTTTTTTATTCTTTTGTCAATTGTGTGGTGTATACATGCTTCAGTGAGGATTTTTAACTAAATTGTTTAGATAATCTGAAAACTAAAGAATACTCTCGCAGTTTACTTCTTTTTATCAAAATATTTGTTTCTTTTTATCAAAAGATTTTTTTCTTGCTCAGATTTTTCAATTAATTTAATAGTGGGATCTTGAGTTATACCACAATATGAATATAGTCCTAAATCTCATTACCTATTAGTGTGTGAAGTTAAAAAAAATGATTGAAAAATATGATTTGTGAGAGTGATGCTTTCTTCCTTGGACAAATTTGTATCAACTTTGTCATGATGATGCTTTCTTCCGTGGTCATGGTGTACTATATATGGACCTACTGTTTAAGCTTCTTCTGAGTTTTTATTTTAATGTTTCCATACTTTAAAAATCATAATTATTACTTTAAAACAACTACATTTGTGTTGATGATGATTTGATATGTGTTATATTTTGGAGGTACACACATATGTACACATTCAATTGTCTTTATAACTGATGTACAAACTCCAATGTATGTCCATGTTTTGTAGGTACACAAATAATATTTCTGAATGTCTTGAGGAATATACGGTGAATGTGAAAATGCTACTGTAGAATGTAAAATTCACTTATATATTCCGTTACTAATTATTTTTTTCTTACAAAATGCTATTGTAGAATGTGAAAATCACTGCAACAGCCTATCATAGTCGGTGAGCTTATTGTATTTGTTCACGACTAGGTGGAAACTTTTCGAGGATAATTGGTCATATGTTGAAATGTGTTCATAGTTTAAGAAATGAAGGCACCACTTTTCCAACCTTCAGGCTGCGCTGCAGTCAATGTAAGTCGGTGTTGGCGTTATATAGGAATTTTGTACATATATATGATCCATATATGTATCCCAAGTGTATATGATAATTACAAGAATACAATATGTTGGTGTATCCCGGATACTGCTTTTCTTTACGATGTTGCGATTGTGTTCAATGCCAACATACTGATTTTTTTACTATGAATGGTGATTCAAGTGTTCTCTCTTCTTGTCTTAGTATAACTGGTATGGGGAACCTGCAATGCTACTCTTGAAAGTTACCTATTGCGGAGGCTGCATCAACTTCTTTTGAACGAGGTATGTTTTATGATTTTCCCTATTTGTTTTATTTTTCGTTTATGATTCTTGCGGTATTCTTAATTCTCCCGATCTTCACTGTTGTTCTGTTTCATTATTTTAATTTAGTTTGAAAATTCAGTGATCTTCTCAAATAAGCTTTGATATCAATTTTTAAACTTGTGCAGTGTAGCAGAAAATTTCAAGTGATTTCAAATTGACTTAATTTAATTAATCCCAAATTTTAGTTAAACCCTAACTCATGCATCTAAGTGATTTTAAATCATAAAATTAAGAAGCATAGAAAGGAAATCAATTTTTAGGAAAAAATCCCCGAAGGGCAAAACCTTCTTATTTCACTATAAATTAAATCGCAATTCACAATCACAATGCAATCTGCAATAAGTTTACCACGACAAACCTAGATAGACATGCAACCTAGAGTCAACAATTGATTCCACACAGTAAACCCACATGAACCCCAGTTCAATCTTCAGCAAATATCCACACACAGCGAACCTCAATTACCTCAGTCTTTAGGTGTAGAGACGCACTCCACAAAGATGAACAATAACAAAGTTTTGTTCTTGGGTTCCAAAAGATTCACAAAAGTAACTGGGAATTTTTTGTGAATCAAAAAGATGTTTGGGACATCAGCAAATTGAAGTCTTGATGTGTTTGAACTCTTAAAAACATTTCTTAAAGACTTAAAAAAATACACCACCGAAAATACCTATTTATAGGATCACAAAAATATAAAGCGGTAGAAAATTTATCGGTAGAGAATCGGTCCGGGTAGAATTTCTATTGGTTCAATCCTTTTTATAAAAACAAATTGATCCGGGTATAATTTCTATTGGTTTGGTTCTTTTTATAATAACAAACCGGTCCGGGTAAAATGGCATTGGTTTTGTTCTATCTTTGTAGTTAAAAATTCTTTTATAAAAAATGCCTCGGTTTACTAAAAACATTTTAGAAAAATCTCCCAATACTAAAATGAAACTTTTAAGGAATTTAAAACTCAACTTTACCAATGTTAATATAGTTAAGGCATTGTTGAAGATTTCTTGATGTTCAGATCCATCTTGATGCGTGTATGAGCTTGGACTTCTCTGACAGTTGTAGCAGTATACGACATACTCAATTGTTAGTGGACATTTATAAAATAATGTCCTTCCAAATCTCCCCCTATGTCTATGCCAGTACAAAATAATAACATTCGAATTATCAATTCAAAATGCCTATACAAATCTAATACCCTCACATGAACCCAAAACTGAAAAGGTATAAAAAATGCTAGTCTTAAACTTTTCTATAAAATCTTCAACTTCAAATCTTCAAATCTTTAAACTTCTCTCATCAGGGTGTGCAAAATATTGATCTTTAATCTTTGTACCTACACACATGACACAAAGCA
This sequence comes from Sambucus nigra, assembly GCA_949130495.1. NCBI lineage: Eukaryota > Viridiplantae > Streptophyta > Magnoliopsida > Dipsacales > Adoxaceae > Sambucus > Sambucus nigra. The sequence continues at coordinate 265,971,423 of OX422223.1, forward strand.
AATACCCTCGTGATGCATCGAGTTTGAAATGATATAAGAATAAATCAATCAATATAATCAAATCTACCCCATAATGCAAAAACTCCCCCATAATTTGTTCCCCCCTTTTTATTTGACCAAAATAAACAAGGAAAATAAACATGGAGTTTTCATGACAAAAATGCATAGCAAGCATGGATCAAACTAGGCTCATTCAAAGAGTAACTCAAAAGCTTTCCACAAACTATTTTTTATTTTTTTATTTTTTCATAAAAAAAGAAAAAATAATTATACATGGATACAAAAATACACACCACGAATTTACACTAAGACAAAAAATCATGGAAGCGGAATTATGGCTGTGAACATATTCGATAGGAAAATCAATGCAAACAAACATATCATATGTGCATGATGCATACGTGTACTCCTAACGAATGAATCTAAAAAATGACCTTAGGTGTCAAAAGTCTTGAATTTACATGACATTGACTCATTCCATCAACACAACAAAGTCAAGAATGATTCCCACACCAGTAATCTCTAAAACTATGTAAATGATTTTTCATGATGTTGTCAAGACGTGCAAACCCGTTTTTCATTTCTTTCCATCCAAACTCCCTCGTAAATAATAATCGTTATATTTTTCTTTTTGAGGTGGCCCCTTTTTGGCATATTTATCTTTTTATTGCCTTTAAATTTTTCGGGCTCTTTTAAACGGTGGCTTTAACGATGAGTTGATTTTGAACTCTCGCAACTCGTGATTCACTCATCATATTTTGTTATAATTAAATTCCTCACGGTAAATGGTTTTTACATGCACTACTTCCATTGTCAAGTTTTATCGCATATGGTTCGTTTTGAAGATAGAATTGAGATGACAATACTCCTACTATTATGTGATAAACAAGTACAATAATCAAACAAATTTATGCAAGTGTGCAATAAATAAACAAATTCATAAAATTAAGAAGCATAGAAAGGAAATCAATTTTCATGAAAAAATCCCCGAAGGGCAAAACCTTATATTTCACTATGAATTAAATCGTAATTTACAATCATAATGAAATCTGCAATAAGTTTACCTCAGCAAACCTACATAGACACACGTCCTAGAGTCAACAATGGATTCCACACAGCGAACCCACTTGAACTGCAGTCCAATCTTCACCAAAGATCCATACGCAGCGAACCTCAATGACCTCAGTCTTCAGGTGTAGAGACGCACTCCACAAAGATGAACAATGACAAATATTTGTTCTTAGGTTCCAAAAGATTCACAACAGTAATTGGGAATTTTGTGTGAATCAAAATGATGTCTGTTACATCAAAAAATTAAAGTCTTGATGTGTTTGAACTCTCCAAAATGTTTTCTTAAAGACTTAAAAAAATACACCACCGAAACACCTATTTGTAGAAATGAAAAAAATCTGAGGCGGTGGAAAAATTTATCGATAAAGAATCGGTCTGGGTAGAATTTCTATCAGTTCGTTTCTTTTTATAAAAATAAACCGGTCCAGGTAGAATTTCCATTGGTTCGGTTCTTTTTATAAAAATAATCTGGTCCGAGTAAAATGGCATCGGGTCAATTCGATCTTTGCAGTTAAAACTTCTTTTATTAAAAAAATGCCTCGGTTTACTAAAAACATTTTAGAAAAATTTCCCAATAATAAAATGAAACTTTTAAGGAATTTAAAACTCAAATTTACCAAAGTTAATCTCGTCGAGGATTTATTGAAGATTTCTTGATGTTCGGATCCGTATTGATGCGTGTATGAGCTTCAACTTCTCCGATGATTGTAGCGGTATACGACATACTCAATTGTTAATGAACATTTATAAAATCATGTCCTTACAGAGTTCGATGTGATAATTGTAGATATCACTAAAAATAACAGTCAAAACTCTGAAAATCACTTCATGTTTCAAATGACTCTTCCCTCTCTATACATCTCTTAAATGACACTCCCCTTGATACACTGCTTGAAACTGAGCAGCTGAATTTTGATTCTATTGTGTGCATATACTACTTGATAAGTCATGTTGTTGACATGCTTATCTCCTTTCCATGTGTTTTATATATCACAAAAAATGTTTTCATAGAGTTTTTCAGCCATTCGCCTAATGGGGGAAAGGAGGCAAGTCGAGGTTGTAGGCCAGAAACTAGAGGATTCAGTCAGGAAGAAATAACAGGTTTTTACATAATTTTTCTTAAAAATATTTTAAGTTCGTATCCATTTGTGATGTTCAAGTAGTTTGAAATGTTGGATTTATATACTATTAATTTGAAGTTTCCAAGATTACCATATTAAACTTTTGTTTCTCCTTGCTTCATTATTGCTTTATTTATGTTCAATTCACTTTTTGCTAATTCTCTTCATTTAACAAAAAAAAATTGTAAATTGTTATAAGTTTTTAATTGAATACTATTGCTTTTGATTTTCATTCAAGCAGACCCCAATATCAGATTAAAATGGAGCAGGTATTTTGCTAGTCGGACTATTTTTGACAAGCAGTTAATTGAGCTCAAGTGAATTGCAAGTGAATTGCAAGAGTTGCAAGAGTTGGGATTTGCATTATGGGACCCTCAAGTCTAACGAGTCGATGTGAGTAAGGTACATAGTCTTCTTTGACTTCTTTCATTATCATTGTTCTAGCAATATTTAAGTTAAGATCAGGCCATGTATGCCACAAACCACCTCTATATGATTTTTACACCAACTTTCAAATACTCATATTTTGATACCTTTGAAACATGCTTCAATTTCAAACAAGGACTGTCAGTTTGATCACCAACTACAATAGTTCCATAAGCACAAGCTAAGACAATATTTTTCACTTAACATATGCATTATGTTACACTTTCTGTAGTTTTTTCACGAGTTTGAAATGTGTGTGTTTGTGTGTAGGGAAATAGATGCTGAGATTTGAAGGAAAACTTGATTGTATCTTTGTTTTGTTTTGTATGTGTTTCATTCTTACTTTAGTTTTTATGATCAGATATGGGATTTCAAATAAAATTATTAGGTACTGGGTTTATCAAGTTATACTCTATTTATTTTTATTTTTAAGGTTCACCATTGTTCTATGCTTAGGTGTAGAAAAAGCAAATGATCAATTTTTTGGAGTATATATCATGCTTATGTATAGATAAAGCAAGTGCTCAGCTTTTTTTTATTGAACTTTTAGTTATGTAGTGTATTGTAGGTTGATGCTGCCACAGAGGGAGCATATTGATTCGTATCGAATATTCCATATTTCCGCCCTATATCTTTATGCATTCTAGAACTTTTACGGTCCTAAATGCCTATATTTATGCTCATTAACCAGACAACCTTGGATTTGGATATATACATTCTTTGTAGGGGTTAATTGTGCTTTTGTAGGTATTGGAAATCTAAAAGTGAGGATCCGTTGCATTTCGGAGAAGTTCTGTCATCGGACGCTAGTTCAAGGGCATTTTATTCAATTCACATTTCATCTTTGGCTCAAGGATATTCCACGAATGCGTAGTTAGTTGAGTTAGCATCGCGTGGCTGCAAAGGGCTCGTCATTTGGAGTCTGAATGGTGAAGTTATGGCCATTTTCGTTTGCAACCTTTTCCCCCTCTTCATGGACCAAACAAGGTCGAGAAACAGAGTACCGGTCGACCGCGGTTTTGGATTTTTCTGTGGAAAGGAGATAGTGGGCTTTTAATTGAAGGTGCGGTCAACAGTCCCCCTGGCCGCGGTCGACCGCGTATACTAGATATTTTGTGCTTTTCTCCTTTTCTTTTCTTTTTTCTTTTATTTCTTTTCCAACTTACTATATAAACCAATTTTGGTTTCTATTTTCAACTATATTAGATTTTAGATGGTTTATGTTAGGGTTTGAGAGTTTTGATAGCTCTATCTTCTTCCCCATGTAACCATTTTATACTAATTAACTCGAGCTGAGGGATATTCGACACAACCCATAGTTTTTACTCTCTTTATTAGTCTAGCTTTATTTTACTTTGCCTACTATAAACTTTCCCTTTTTGCATCTTTTCCTTTCTATTGTAATTATCTTTTACACTTTTATTTTGGAATATTAAACCCTATAAATTCTAGCAACTCGTCTCTGTGGATTTTCGATACCCAAACATGGCCGCTATAATCACCCGTTGAGTGGTCATAACTTTAGATTTTTGTATAGAGCAGGTGAGCCGAATTCATAACGGCCGGCGCGTAGGTGACTCTCGTGCCGTGGAAAAACCCTGTCTTAATCAAATGGCATCATTATCGGGGACTAGTTTGTTTTAGAATTTATTTGATTTAGTATTTCATAGTATTTTCTTCTTATTTTTATTATTTGCCTAACATTTTTGTAGGACTTCTACATTTGAGCGCCAAGAAACGCTTGAATTTATCATGCGGGCAAATATTTGTGGAATTTTCCACTTCGATCCATTTTTGGGGTAAGCATGTCTTATTCCAATTCTTTCAGTAATCATTATTATAATCCTCAAAATGCTCGTAATCCTTGGACTTTCGGTCAATACTTAGAGTCCCAAAAAATGAAAAATTAAAAAATGACTTTGGGTGTGTATAACGAAGGTCAAAATTTGGATTATTGAAATTTTGATGATGATGATAATGATTTTGGGCCTCTAATTCCTTATAATAGGAATTTCGAAATGAATTGCAATAGCTTTCAAAATTCTTATAATAATGAATTTGAGTATAGTTCCGATAACAATTTTCAAACTTCTCATTTCCAATAATCCGCACCTTGGCCTATGACTTTCGGCGAGGGTTTTCTCATGCTTGAGAATGAGAGGTATGAAGAACGTTATCGGGAAGAAAATCGTTGTTGGGAGCAAGACTTGGATTTATTATTTGAATCCGACGACGATTTATCTTTCAAGACTTTTGAAGTCGAGGAATGTTTTGAACCAAATGAGGATTTTGTGCCTACTTAGGAACAAACCATTCTTCACTTGGCCCATTGCATAATAGATATTGAAAGTGAGGATGAAATGGATGTAGTATCCATTTGCAATGAAATGATTTCGTCTTTGGATCCCAAAGAAGAAAGTTTCATTGGAAATGATCCTATCTCCTTTGAAATTCCAACTTTGAGCGATGATAACTCGTCTCTTGAGTTTGAATTTCTTTCCTACCCATTTTCATTCTCCATTATCACACCGTCACAAGTACCTGATGAATCAGTTCCGAACTTTAAAATGTTTAACCCTTTCACTGACGAGGAGTACATGCTCGAGTTGCTTTTCATGAAGGCATCTTTGCCCTCATGTGCACCACCTCCCATTCCACTTGCTAAATCCTTGGGAGAATTTTTGGCTCTTCTTGGTCCCCACATATTTTTGTCACCCGTTCAATCCAAATCCCCTATCGTCCACTTTTAATTGACGATGGTTCATTTCTTCCGCCTTACTGTATATAGTTAGCTTTTTATTCTTTCTTTCTTTTTATCTTTTCTTTCCTTTTTAATTTAAGTCTAGTGTAATTAGTTAACTTTAAGTTATTTGTTTTTGCTATGCTTGGTACTAACTTGTTTTGTAGATTCTTTGGACTTCTTCTTATGGGGATCGCTCCAATTTTGGGTAATATCGCACTTTTCCTCTCTTTAACTTGGTTCTTAATTCACATTGAGGACAATGTCGTGTTTTAAGTTAGGTGGTGTGGGATATTCTATCCATTTCTTTATTTAGTCCGTGTTTTTGCTCAAATGTTAGTTACTCAGTATGCTTTTCTTAAAAAAATAAAAAAATTCAAAGAGATTTTCTTTCTTTTTTCTCCTTTTTTGGGCATTTTGCCTTTGTTTCCGATGATAAATTTTAATAATTGCCCGATCCAATAGACAACTCAACAATGCATGTTCTCAATTTTAGAAGTTATTAGACTTTAGTCATCAGTCATTGATATTATGAATAACTTCATGAATTAAACTTTAATCCCATGGGCACATGCAGTTTTCTTTCTTTATTGATTTGGTTTAAGATTTTTGTAACTCGGTAATCTTTTGTTGCATTGCATATACTTACACCGAGTAAGCTTTGTATCTTTCAACGTTTGTGAGTGTATACACTATTCTTTCCTCTTTGAAAACGTCACAGTCGTTGGTAATCTCTCTATTCTTTCATTTGATCATTCATTAATTGAGTTCTTTCTTGAAATGTATTACTTTAGCATGATTTTTATATATTGTTTTGACTCGAGAATTGCGTAAACTTTATGAAATGATCATAGGCAATCTTTATCATATCACCCATATTAGCCTTGACCTCACCTTATATGTTTCCCCCCGTCAACCCCTTTGAGCCTAAATATTAGCCTTTAATTTCATTACCCAAAATCCTATAACCAACTCCACATTGGAGTTATAAGCCATACATACACTTTCCATACCATTGTTTGGAATGTTACTTGGGATTGAATGATGTTTGTTGTGTTGCGATTGCAATTTAGGCATGTGAGAGTGAGAAAAGTAAAGAAAGAAAGTAGTTAAAAAAAAAGAGAAAAGGAGAAGTGAAAAGAAAAAGAAAACATGAGAAAAAGAAGAAAAGAAAAAGAAAGAGAAAGTTGTATATAGTTCAATAAGCTTTGATTACTCTCCAAATGATATATCCAATGCTTATTTGGAACTTGTTTTCCAATTTTTTTTATTGCTCGTATTCTTCCCATTATCTCGAGTTTTCATTTCCGAACACTTTGAACCGTACATACATATCCTTCATTGCGTACCCTGGCCTAGCCTACATTATAACCCTATCAAGTCCTATGTGATCTTAGGGTGCATTTAATTTAAAATTCATAATGGATTTGATAATCTGTGAAAATGCATTTCGCCTATTTTAATGAGCAATATCTTTTATTGAGATTACAATTTTTAATTTTATATATAGCGTTCTTCATTTGTGACATGTGCGCGGCCTAACTTCCATTTACATTTACTCTTTATGCCCGCGTGGTCCGTGTGTTAACTCCCTGTTTCGAGTGAATTCACTTGATGAGTGTAATGCCCGTGAGGATTCAATATATGCTTGCTTTAATTTTTATCCGGTTTATATAAGTTTTTGGCAAATCACACTTTGCATGTGCTCGCTCCCCTCCCACATTTTAAGGTTTCAATTCTATGAGGTGCATTCTATAATGTTAATGATTCGGACTTTTGTTTGAATTCGTTCATTTTTCTAATATTGCGTATGAAATAGTTTTCGTATTGTTAGGCTTGTCTCATGTTGGTTTGGGCATATTTTGAGGAAACTATATGATGTTTGTGGGTTTCATCCTAAAAAAACCTTCATGAGATGACACTCGTCCACTAGGGTAACCTAGGGGTTTAACGACTTATTGCATATGCTAAATGCAATCGTTCTCCCTATGAAAGTGGCATTTATATTTTGATGCATATATACATTTTGTATCACCTTCTGTGGACTGGTTTTGTTTGTTTCATTACTAGGGACTAGCAATGTCTAAGTTAGGGGGGGATTCGTATCGAATATTGCATATTTCTTCCCTATATCTTTATGCATTCTAGCGCTTTTACGGTCTTAAATACATATATTTATGCTCATTAACCAGACAACCTTAGATTTGGATATATACATGCTTTCTAGGTGCTAATTGGCCCTTTTGTAGGTATTGGAACACTAAAAGTGAGGATCTGTTGCATTTTGGAGAATATTCATCATCAGACCCTACTTCAAGGGAATTTTAGTCAATTCACATTTCATCTCCGGCTCATGGATATTCCACGTATGCGTAGTTTGTTGAGTTAGCATCGCGTGGCTGTAAACGGCGCGTCATTTGGAGTCGAAATGGTGAAGTTATTGTTGTTTCCATTTGCAACCTTTCCCCCCTCTTCATGGACCAAACAAGACTGAGAAACAGAGTACCGGTCGATCGCTCTTAAATGTCCAGTCGATCGAGGTTTTGGATTTTGAAGTGGAAAGGAGATAGTGGGCTTTTCATTAAAGGCGCAGTCAACCGAACCCCTGGCCGCGGTCGACCGCGTATACCAGATATTTTGTGCTTTTCTCCTTTTATTTTCTTTTTCCTTTATTTCTTTTCCAACTTACTATATAAACCAATTTTGGTTTCTATTTTCAAATATATTAGATTTTAGATAGTTTAGGTTAGGGTTTGAGGGTTTTGAGAGCTCTTTCTTCTTCCTCATTTGGTTGACACCCATTTGGGTTTGTAAGTTGTACTTTTCTTTACCCTCTCCGTTAATATAGTTGTTTTAGTTTAATTCTTACTTTGTTAATTAGATTTACATGCTTTCTTTCCGTGATTTCTAGAGTAGATTTATTGCATTTATTTACCGCATTTTTACCCTGCATTCTAGCTAAATTAGTCTAGATTGTGTCAGATTGAACTCACTTTGGGTTGACATGTTGCTTTGCTTTGGTGATGGTGTTTACGTGTCTATTCCGAGTGCATTGTCCTAGTTATTATGCCTAGGATATTTGATGGGGCATATCATGTATGCTCCGTGCTTACGACCTTTCGTGCATAATTTTTGGGGTATTTGTTGACGCCAAAATATTATTAGACTTTTATGCGAATTTAGGGGTGTGACAAGACTTGATTCAATTAACTGTCGAAACGAGATGCAGTCTTAATAACTCGTCGACCCATGTAACCATTTTATACTAATTAACTCGAGGTGAGGGATATTCGATGCAACCTATAGTTTTTACTCGCTTTATTAGTCTAGCTTTATTTTCCCTCGCCTAGTATAAACTTTCCCTTTTTGCTTATTTTCCTTTCTGTTGTAATTATCCTTTACACTTTTATTTTGGAATATTATACCCTATAAATTCTAGCAACTCGTCTCTGTGGATTTTCGATACCCGAACTTGACCGCTATACTCACCCGTTGAGTGTAGTCATAAGATTAGATTTTTGTATAGAACAGGTGAGCTGAATTCAAAATGGCCAGCGTGTAGGTGACTCTCGCATTGCGATAAAACCCTGCCTTAATCACACACAACGAACTATTATTCGTCATTTACTAAAGAATACCATATGCTCACTATTAGGCGGCATACACTCATTTTATGAATTATTTATACCATAATTTTCTCCGTGTCATTTCTTTCCAGATTCAGATGTCGTAGATCTTACAATTCCAAACTGAACTATGGACCAACATTAGTCCTTGATTCGTCTAACTTTGATTTGTCAATTTTCTTAGTATATGATGATTTCCTTTCAAAACCTTTAGTGTAGTATAGGATGATTTCTGAGTCTAACTTTGATTTGTCATTTTTTAGGATTTTTTTTTTTTTTGGTTCTATAAAAGAACATTTAATGTCCAACTAGGCTCAAAACATGAAATATTCAGTGATGTTTGGGTATGTTTGTTCAAATCATTTCTTTGTAGAATTTGAATGTCAAACCCCCACTTCCATCCGTTTAGAACAAAAATCAGTTATGCTACTCGAATAGATTTCTCAGACTCCTTTTAGTTTTTATCTGTTATTTCTGTAAACAGGTAACAAAGTTACTTTTGAAGTGTCAATTAGATTATGCCCAATGTATAATTGGATTGCTTTTGAAGTGTGTGTCCATTTTTTAGATATTTCATATTTGTATGTTCTTGCTCAATTTAAGAGAAGACTGTGCATTTTATATAATTATCTCATTTTAGATTACATGATTATTTCAGGATACAGTTTGGATTAATGCCACTTTTATATTCATGGAGTTTATTGTGGATTAGTCTACATGCTTTCTAATATAGGTTTGGTACCATTTGAATTGTTACTATATAATTTGAAGTAGTTCCTTAATTCATTAGATGTGTGACGAACTACTTGTGTTTATGAATTGTCGTTGCGTGTAATATTAAATCAATTGTTAGTATATACTAACAAATCAATTATTAGTATATAATTTGTGTTTATAAATTCTTGTTGCGTGTAATATCAAATCAATTACTAGTATATACTAATAATTCAATTAATTTTCATTTATGAATTGTCGATGCTCTACATTATCTTTTAAAATACAATTTCTCATAAAGCATGCTAATGATTTTAACACATCTCAGCATCTACGGATTGACACAGGACTAAACGTCCAAAATACAAAGGTATTATCTATTTATCTTCTATCCCTCACTATTTAAAATTTTAATTATGTTTGTTTGTGCGTATAAAAACACATCTGTTGTTAAAATTAAAAATTAATAGCATTTTTCTAGGAAAGAATGCTCCATGAAGATGGGGGAAACACCAGCATCAACTGAGTCAAGTGACTCGATTATGGGAAATAGCCAGGACTTGATTCTTAGCCTATGGTGATGATCTTGAATGAAACTTTATTTCATTCCTTTGTACAACTTTAGTTATATTACAACCAATTGGTACAATATGTTTTAGGTACATCTTTGTGTACTGTTTTTATAGACTTTGTTGTTCTGAGATGAAAAGTGTATTTGTCAGTCTTTGTAATGGTAATTTTTGGTTTTTGAACTTTACTAGATGAATATTATTGGATTGGTGGTTATCCCTCAAACATGGTGGATAGTCTAATAAATAAAGGAGGTTATGTCCATTGTTTTCATTGACATTTTGTTTATTTGAGGAAGAATGTAAATTTAATTGATGAATATTGTATATTTTATGTTATATTTGATTTTGTTTGACGAATTTAGACCATTTGAATGTTGTTGGACTATTTGAACGGTGTTGGATTATTTGTTATTTGTTAAGCAGGGTAGATAGTCCTATAAAGAAAGGATATTATGGCAAAAAAAATTTAAACTATACTATGTTTTATTGGGGAACAAATTTTTTGTCGTTTTACGATTACATACATAGGAAATGTCCGTCGTGCCTTCAGGCATGGGCATACCCCAATGTGTGTGTGTTTGTGTGTGTGTGTATATATATCTATCTATCTATATATATATAACTTTAAATTTATTATTTCGTTAGTTCTCCTTAAAATATTTTACTTTTGAAAGAGAATGGGATGAGGCATAGATTCCATACATTAAAGTCTAGAGGGGGAATTTCTTATTTCAAATGAGAATTTTAATATTTTCACATCTCTATAAATTTATAATTTATCTCAACAATCATATTTTGGGGACATTATAAATTAAATTATAAACTTCATTTTCACTACTAGAGTCAAATTCCCCAATCATAAGAATGTATAATCAATTTTTAATATAACATAAGAATTTACTTAAATCATCTTTATCAGCATACATGCGGGGGAGATAATTCATACTTGTGCAACAAGTGAAGAACTCAAGAAACGTCCTAATATCATAAAAATAGCCAAACTCTATGAATTTACCAAGTTTACAAAATTTCTTGAATTAAAATTCAAAGGTTGTCTAAGAGTAATTTTAAATTAATGAAGTTCCATGAATTTAGAAAACAGTTAGAATTAAGGGATTTACAAACTTAAGAATTGCATATGAATTACAAAATCAAAATTTACATGTGAATTATTCCAACTCCTAAATATCACATTTGATCTGATTCTAATTAAAGTCCAAAGATTTTACTAATTTAAAAATTAAACCTTATTCAATTATAAAATTTCATGGAAGAAATTATAAGCCCTAAGTAGCTCTATTGATTTTAATTATTAAAATTAGGTTGAGGTAGAAATTAAGATTTAAATGCATAAAAGGGGAGGAGTAACATATCAACTTGGATAAATGTAGAAATCCATAAAATAATATAAGAATTGTAGAGGAAGAATTATAGAAGAAATCCTTCTCTAAAAAATTATTGAAACGACCATCCAATTGCTCCTAAAATCAGTGTAAATGTTGGTCCAAAAACTGCAAGAGAAAATTATAATTTTTTTGTTGAATCAAAGGATAAAATTTCTAAATTGTAATGCTAAAATTTATAGGGGATTTGGCTTTGTATTTTAGTTGATTTGTGTACTAAAGATGAAAAGGTAGCAAGGTTTGTAGTGTTGGAGTTTTAGAGAATGTAATGGTCTGAGATTTTAATGATATAATTCTCTTTCTCTTTCTTGCTTTATTAAAACCTTAACCCTAAACTTTTCCCCAAGCAATCTTTGAATTACCTTTGTACCCTAATCTTAAATCAACTATTACCCTTTTGCCTAACTCTTCATTTAATTTTCATAATTAAAAATTAACCCTTACTTTAAAGTAATTGCAATTAAGAACATATACATTATTAATTAGTTAGATAACTTCTAAAATTTATCAAATTAAATTCAATAATTAAAACCATTTCCAAAATTTGATTTAATTACATTTTCATCTCCATTAATTTATATAACATTATCTTAATTGCTTAAAATTATATAAAACTCCATTTCCACCTACATAATCAATTAAAATTTTCCAAATTTAATATTAACCTATTTATTTAATTTATACCCAAATTATCGGGTATTGCAGTCCTCTTGTAAGTTAAAAACCTAGAGAGAGGGAGAGAGTTGTTATGAGAGTGAGAGGATATGGGAGTGACAATATGTGGGAGTGAGAAAGGGTGGTTTTGGGTTTATGTTATTTTTTTGGGTGGGGCCTTTGGTATTGGGCTTTTATTTTAAGTGGGTCATTTTAATATAATCAATTTTTTTGCCTATTGTAAAGGGATATATTTTTTTATTTTTGATTTGTTTTAAGTAGAACATGTTTTTATTTTTTTTGGAGTCTGTTTTAAGTGGTTAAAATACTTTTTTATTTATAAATTTATATAATTATATTTTTTGTACCTCAAAAAAATTTATACTTATAAATGTAGGAGGGAAGTGGTAATGGGGTCTATTATTATGTGTAAATGGGTGAGCCGTGATTTTGACACCCCATAAAATTTGGTAATAGGTTGATCAAATCAAAAATAAATATTATAAGTCGGTAAAATTGAGTACCATTCTAACCAACTGATAATAAAATAAAGTGCGTAAAGTAAATGACTGAATCAATAATCAATAGTTGAAGCCCAACATGTCTGATACCATCATTGACATAACTAAAGTCTGACACACAATAGTAAAACTGTCTCGACATTATCCTAACATCTGATAATGAAACTACTACATAAATATGACTCAACAAAATGTAAATAGTAGTAAATAAAGTGGGTACACAGACCCGACACCTACATCCTAAACTAGGTAGCAAAGGATGAAATGAAAATCTAAAGATCACGGCTGAGGCGGAAATGATAGCCTAAGTCGTGAAAAGTAAAGTCAACAACAACGTTAACAACACATCAAAGTAGAGTAAGATTATATTTGAATATGGACTTTAATATCACTAAACATCTTACGTTCGTCTTTTAGTAGTTTTTAAGTGTATCCCAACCTAAACAACCCTACATATCATATAGGTATATGAACCCGTGATTAAGTATTATTCATCATAAGTAACTAACTATTGGATCCACAATGCTATTACACTAAATCTCTCCATTGTATAGACAGATAAGTAAAGACAGTTACAAAGTCTATTATCTACATAAGTAGGGTCCCCAATAGGTAGAATATACATGGGATAAACTTAATCACGCACATAACAAAATCTTATCCCTACTACCTTCGGGGATTGCTCATGTGTACTAGGTATGATATTAGGTTGTTGCACCCTAAGAACTCATCACTAATAGAGGGACAAATATCTACACCTTCCCGTCATTCGTATAGACCACCATACCTAACACTATACGGCAATAACCTTGGTCAATTCCCCCTCATAATATGAGTACACCGACAGTAAGAGCTGGGGTAAAAATGACCATGGTAAAGCCAGTCTTTATCATCGGGGAGTATTGCGGTCGACATCGTATGTGCCTCATAAAAGAATCCATCTTAGTACATCATCCACGAGCACTCACGCATGGTATGCATTATAAAAAAAATACAAGAATAGTAAACCTACGTATACAAAGTTTACTAGGTCTTAATTTCTATTACTCAATCTACTAATCCTCATAAAGTAGTGGATCTCTTTCCAATACAAAAAGGGAAATCTTTTAAATAATATTTTCCCATTACTTTCATATATATTATTGTCCTAGAACTACTCTAACCAATCACTAAGTCCTAAAATCCATCTGAACCAATTATTACCCATCCTTATGCCAAACCAGAGGGGTCTATTGATCAACTACCATCGAACGATCAATGACTAGAGGGGTCGATCGATTGACTGCCATAAATCGATTGATGGTCCTAGATTTCATAATCTTATTAGTTACAGGATTTGAACCCCCAAACCTCCAATGAAGTGTTCCAAGCTCCTCAAACCGAAATGAAAACTTAATTTTCTTCACTTATAGTTGTAGCAATATCAATCAAAGCCCATCTAAATCAATTTTACAAACGTATATCATGATTAAAGGGTTAATAAAACATCTAAGTCATGAACCCTGGTTATATTTAATAATTCCAATTTGACTAAACTATAGATCGATTTGACAAATTATCAAGGGCATTCTGATGGATAAACAATACGTGATCAATCCCTAACCATTGTATAAAAATACCAATTCTAATTCATGAAGAAATCCAAAAAATTCAGATTATGTAATTAGCCTAGTTTATTTATATTAATTAAGAAAATTACAATTTCTACTAATTAACCAAATTAGATTATAGTTAGATTATATTTATATTCAATGAATATTAATATAATAACACAAAATCAATTAAATTCCAACTCTAATTAAACTTGACTCAATAAAAATTACGAAAAAATTATGCTAAAAGTCTCCCAATTCCTCTCCTCCTCTTGAAGCTCCTTCTCTATAACCATAGGGATTCTCTCTAATTATAAAATATGAATTAGAGAAACCCTAATGACTCCTTAAATACTTTAGTCCACGAAATTAAGTTAAACACTACATGGGCCTCATCTAAATGAGCCTCAAAACATCTCCAATAAGCCAAACACATTGTCAAATTCTTATACTAGCCCAATGGATTAAAACCCATATCTTTAGACTAAAACGAACATTATAAGTGTCCCAAAACCAACCCAAAACATAACATAACTCAATTACTAATTTAGCTCGAAAAATTAAGTAATTTAATCTATAAGAGTCCAACAGTCCCATATTTACTTACTCATTAATTTAGTGTGATATGGAATTATAGGAAGCTATATCAAGATCAATGGAACTTCGAAGTTAGGTTAAAACCCTACATGGGCTTCATCTAAATGAGCCTAAAAACATCTCCAATAAACCTAAAATATTGTCCAAGTCTTACACTATCCCAATAGGAATAAACCCCATAATTTAGTCTAAAACGGACATTATATGCATCCTGAAACCAACCCAAAACATAACACATCTCAATTATTAATTTATCTTGGAAATTTCAATAATTTAATCTATAAGAGTTCAATTATCCCATATTTACTTATTTATTAATTTAGTTCGACATGTCATTATAGAAAACTACTTTACGGTCGGTGGAACCCAACACCATTAGGACAATCTAAACAAGGAAACCCTCGAAACTAAATTCCTTACCATTCGATAGTCGTCTATAATACATAGTCAGGTTAACATATTTAATAAATGTCTTACTGTATTAAGTTCAATTTCTAATATAATTTATATCACGCATATAAACATATAAAATATTGACGTCAGATGTCAAGGTAGGAAAATAAGATAAGATAATTTCATAATTATTTCATGCATAAAAATACGGGGTGTTGCAGTGACCCACTCCAATGGACATTTTTCTAAAAAGTAACAATATTTTAAGAGAAAGAATATATACAAAGTAAAATTTTCAAATATAATAATGAAGTTATGGTTACAAAGAGATACTAATTGAATATAAATTTTCAATAATAAATAAAGTAATAAACACTCCTGAGTGTAGTGATTCTCTGAGAGAGGAGAAGTAAGCACTTCAATATCTAAGAGAGATAGAAGGGAGATAATATTCTTGTGTGAGAGTTTGTGGAGCGTAACAGTGCTTATCATGTCATTCTCAACAAATGTTTACCTAGTGCTCAATTTATAGTAAAACTTTAGGGATGTTGTGGCATATGTGTGCTAAAGGAATATTTCTTTATGATAAATATCTAAAAACATTTTGTATTTATCTTTTTTTTCATTATCTACCCATGATCTATCTTTTTTTGTTTGGAACCTAGTAAAGTGGTGGAAAAAACGGTGATTGTCAGGTGGACAAAAAAGTGATCTTGTCATCCATAACACCAAAAGTACCATTTTGTCTTTTATCAAAATCGTTTGTTGGATAATTTTTTGAAATCTAGCGAGTGACTCTAAGGGTCACTCACCATTTGTACCCAAAAATGCTCTACTAGCACCCTAGGTGGTTGCTCGCTATTTATGTATCAAATGTATGTAATGTGTTGTGTTGTGTGTGGTAAAAATGACCTCTTGTGTCTTTTGTGCTAAGATTATTTTTTGTTAATTTGTTGAAGTGGTTGAGACTTAGCTTGATCAACAAGACTTACATCTTAGAATCCAAACCAAAACTTTCAAGAAGTCCCAAATAGACATCTTCACGAGCCCTGCTTACTCGGCCAAGGCTTCTTTCTAAGTAAATATGTCAAAGAAAACAATAATGATGGTTAGTGAAGTAAGTGCTCATCCATTTGCCTATGGTTTGTTTGATTAACTGCTCCTGTATTGCTTCTTTTCCTTAATATTGGTTAGTTGTGCATTTGTTCTCTTCTTTGAGGAGATGTACTAGCTCCCCTTTGGGCTTGGGGGTTGCACGTAAAACCTTCCACTTCCTTGGTACTATTCTTATGTTCCAAAGTAAATAAGGGATTGATCATCTACCCCTATACATTAGCCCCTCATGAATAAGTCTCTCATTCATTTTGAAAAGAGAGGGTTATGCACGAAAAGTCATTTTTTGGATTTAGAAAGGACTTTTGTCTTTTGTTGCGTTTAATGCTATATTACGCTTAGACGTATGAGACATATTTATTTGTACTTTATTAAGCCATGTTTTATGCTATAGATATGTACTTGCGATTTTATAATCATTACGCCATAGTTTTGAACTAATGGAGCCTTTTAGTATTCCAAGAGTATAAACACTCCAAACCCTTATTATCAAAAGATTAACTTCACATTTTTTTTGTTTTTAGAGAGTTATTTCTTGAGAGTTCTATGTGCTTCCTATTTCCATCAAACTAAACCCATATTTTCTTTATTAACACTTGATCTCAATGGCCTCTTCTTTTACCAACGTATAATCTGTTGATGATACTACCACCATTAAAATGTTGATAAGACGTTTGCTTATAATAAACATTATCGTGGTTGGGGCTCTTCCATTAACACCACCGCCACTATTGGCGGGGTCGGAGCCTCCACTTCTCAGACGAAGCCTCTATTGTCATGAATAGGGATTAAAATGCTCACTTGGAGAAAAAATTAAGGTAGGATTAAACTTTGCACTGATACGCCCCTTTCATTGGATAAGGACATTTATTTATGTCGTCTCTAGTCAACTTTATGTCCAACTCTACTGCAGTTATGGCCAATCAACCTTTTACTGGATTCCCAGTGGCTAAGAAGACTCCCATCGTGATCCCGATTAGAATATTTAGGGTTCAAGTGGATAGGGGTGACTTTCCCTTTTCTAATGTTGATTTTTCAGTTTGTGGTGGTGCACCCGAGGAGTGGGATGCCTGGGTGAATCACATTTTAACTGTGAAAGGTTATAGCCAGATCATTGATGTCCTTCATTTGGTTAGGATGATTAGTAAGACATAAAATTTCACTATACCTAAGAGTACAAATGCTTTGAATGCCTTGGTGTCTAGCTGGAGTATGGGCACTCATACTTTTGTCACGGGTGGAAGTGAGTTTACACACTTCAAGAGATGTTTGTGAGTAAATTGGGCTACCCATTTTAGGTACTTAGACTTTTCTTGATGTCTACGAGGATGAAACTGAGAAGTCTTTATGTGAGGCCTTTGTAAGAGGTATGGTGGAATCCATAAACTATGTGGGCTTAACCCATATTAGCACGAGTAATAACTCATTTGCCAAGTGGCAAAGATATTGGTTTAGGTATTTTGAGCACTTGCCCAAGAATGATATCAAAACAATAACTCCTAAGTATGTGAATGGACTTATTTTCAATTCTCCAGGTCATTTTTCAACATTCATTGTGACGTTTATATCAAGGTTTTTATTCCCTAGGAGATCGAATGAGTCTCCTCGTGAGTTATTATATTGCCTTGATGTCTGTCTCTCACATGGTAGGAAGGTGTCACTCGTAACGATAACTTTAGCAATAATATACACTTGGTTATACCGAGAACACATTGACATGGAGAAGCCCCATGGCCACTATGATATCCAAAATGTTACGAACTCTTTTATTTTGATGGGGTTCCTTTCATAGCGGTTCCTAAGATTTTCTCCAGAACCAGATCTATTTCCTGATAGAATAATTCATATTGAAAAATGGCATTGGGAAACACTCAAGGCATAAGTTATCCTAAACTCCATTTTGGATAACATTGAAGAATTTGGCTTTCACCCATATGCGAAGAGGTTGGGGTGTCTTCTCTTGGACCTTTTTTTTCTTTTTCTTCCTCAAGTGTTCGATCCAACGACGAGAATAAAAAACTTGTTGAACGCTCCTCAGGCTTCAACAATGGTCATAATTTTTCCTTTTATCCTCCTAATTTTAATTAACTTAGGGCAAGGCGTGGAAATATACAGTCGTCACCAAGAAATAAAGAAGTTGGGATATGATCAAGGCGCATATTCCTCAGATTTTACCCACTCACTCAGCGGATCAAATGCTCAAGATCTCTTATTTCCATTTTACTATTGATGGTATGGAAAAGAGATTTACTAGGCTTCAATTTGCCTCTCATGATCTTCCCACCATGAGCGTATCTTGGTTTGATCTATAGCAGCGTTAAGTGTTAAGTATTCAAAACTGCATCAAGGTTTTACCCCATGAAACATACCTGGAAGTTTCTAATATGTCTAACATTTTTTTAGGAAAGCGCACTCATAAAGAGACTTTGCATACTAGTAGCTTTGCAGGGGCTTCACTAGAAACAGGTACTCCCATTTTGGTTCATCCTTTGTGTGAGCATGCCATTTCTTTTAAGCATCCTAATGTGGATGACAGACAAGCATAGGTCCAAGCCAAAGTCAAAGGCAAAGACAAAGATGTTACAAAAAGGAAGCATCCAAATACAAATGTTATCAAAAAATGATAAAGCCAAAATTAAACCCGAGTGATGAAAGTTGTGAGCGCCCATGCTTTGGTGCATAAAAGTTCTGATATAGAAACTTTGGGTGTTGAGTACACTTACAATACAATTCTCGAGCAAGTGTATGAGACATTATAAGTTTATTCTCAAAATTTTGTTCAAGCCATCACCCATCCTATGGAAAGTACCTTTAAGATATGAGTGCTTAGCCCTTCATATGATTATCCTAGTTCATTTTCAAATGATATTGGGTGAATCGCTATCATTGAGTCATTTGACTGATACTTCATCTTTTTCATCATCTCAAAGAAATGTGATCGTAGATATCAGAGATAATTCTACCTGTTATCATGAGGATGATATGACCCCCCCTCCTCACACAACTAGACCCACTACAGGGTTGTTGCCTTATGGACTAACTCCCCATCCTGAGCTCATAAGTCTAGAATATTACTCGATCATCTTTTCTTTTTATTAATATAAATTTTGTGATTAATATTATCTATTTTTATAGGTTTCATCGGTAAGGACTATTATAACCCAGGATTAAGTGCAACTTCTTTATATTCCTCTTTCATATGCTCGTCCCTTTTGCGCTCATGTCTAAAGGGAAAGGAATTCCATGTTGGTGTCCTCCCTGAGCTTAGCTCAAGAGGTATGTTTCTTACAGAATATTTTACTTTGTAAATTTTCTTAGAAAAGGATGATATAAATTCTCATAAACTAACTTCATGGTTTGCCTTTGAATCTTCAACTGTATTTCCCACAAAGGTGAGAAATTCTTCCATAACCACTCATTCCACTGGTCATGTAACGAGCACTTCTTACCAGGTGCCTAGGGAATCTTTCACTTTATCTTCAATGTTGTATTTTTTTAGACTTTATTCTTATATGTATATTGGTGGTACATGCTTGTTGCGCCACCTCTAACTTCTTGCGGTTCCATGGCTTCTTAGGGACGTACAACTCGTTTGGCTGAGATAATTTCATTCAATTGTCTTCTCATTTTCCTTGGGAAATTTTTGGTTAGATAAAGTGACTTATGAATCTCTTTATAGAGGCCTCTGGCGAGCATTCCTTTTATATCTAAGGGCATCCTTTTTTCGCACTGGAGTAACTATTCTAGGGTTGCCTCCTTTGGGAAAGATTTTTCTCCCAAGAGTTTGCTTACCTATGAATGGTAGGTCTCGGGTCCAAGTGATCTCCATTCAACCAATTTTAGGTGTGGCCTCAAGTGGCCCTTCATTATCTTCTTATTTCTTAGAATAGGTAATCTAATACCTTAGGTTCCATCTTGAGATATCCAAAGAATGATATATTTTTCAAGTTGGCATGAGAGACCCCTCTCCAACTATTACTCATGCCATTGCATCACAGGTAATTGTTGTGACTAGCTTGATCACTTTTTCCCTTTCGTGGACTCAGTTATATACATTTTTATTATTATTTTCTCTTTTTTTCAAACTTTGCATATTTACACTAAATTTGTTTCTCAATTCCATGGTTGAGATTGTATTAAGTTCGAGCACCCCAACATCTGGTGGAACTCGAGTCTAAACTTAGTTATTATTTTCTTTTATATTTATACTTTATCAATTTTATTTTATGTGATCAACATGTTTCATTATTTTCAAGTTACAAACATGTCGAGTTCAAGCTCTCTCATGCTTGCGGTGCCTCGAGTACTAAACTGTCATACCTTTTATTTATTCATTTGCATATACTATGCAAAATGTTGCTCGATTGCTAAACTTTTTTACTTCTTTTTAGATTGGAAGTACAAAAGTTTCTAAGTTAGTGTAGCTTTAAGTAATAAACTGCCATGCCTTTTTATTTATTCATTTGTGTATACTATGCAAATGCTTGCTCAGTTTCTCAACCTCTTTCCTTCTTTTCAAATGAAAACTATGAGTGCTCCTATGCCTGTGGACCTTCAAATTATAAACTGGCATGCCTTTATATTTATTCATTTGTGTATACTATGAAAATGCTTGCTCAGTTTCTCAACATGTTTCATTATTTTCAGTTTAACTCTAAAAGAGATCCAATTCCTATAGAGCCTCAGGTAATAAACTGGCATGCCTTTTATATTTATTCATTTGTGTATACCCTACAAATGCTTACTCGATTTCTTAACCTATTTCCTTGTTTTCAGGTGAACACTATGAGTACTCCTATGCCTAAGGAGCCTAAAGTACTAAAATGGCGCACCTTTTTTTATGCGTACTTCATGAGTAGGCATTTTCATGTGTATTGTCAACTTTTTATGCAGATTTCTCAAGCCGAGAGAGGTGGTGACCATGTGCTCGCATCTCTTGTGGACCTTTCTCCTGAGTAGAAAGTAATCTACTCCCCCTTTATGATTATATTTCACCTTTGGATTGACTTGTGAATTTTTTTACGCTATTGATATTTATTTCTTATTAGGTAGGGAGCATCGTAGGTTATCGGGCATCATGCTTACTCTTATTAACTTAAGATTAAATTTCATTCTCTCCACATTTTACATAATTTTCCTTCTTCATGTTTTCCATATTTACTATTCTCTAACTCTTTTCCCAGCATGATAAAAGTGAGGACGAGGCCCATGAGGAAGATGAATAGGATTCATAGGCTACCCACTCTGAGAGTGGTGGGAATGACAAGCAAGGAAGTGAGGAATATGATGCTAGGACAGATGGAAGCTCCATGGATACTGGCTTCAATGTGGTAGACTTGGATGCTATGGCATTTATTTGAAATATTTATGGTCCTAGAAGCATGTGAACAAGGTTTGCGAGGAGGACCAAGTTATTTTGGACCTTGTTATGAGCGCCACCCATAGACTTCTACTATTCAATCCATTCGTAATGTGGAAGGAATATCTATTACCAATTTGAAGATTCTCGCTAAGCAAATTTATCGGTTCACCACTTCCCATCCGAATGATATCTAATTTACTGAAGCTCGCCACTTCCTTCATGCAATCAAAGCCTTAGAGGATTGTTAAGACGCAGTCGTTCGCCACGTTGTTCATCATTTTCATGAGGACCCTTTTTAAAGTTAAGCCTACTGAAAAGGCTAAGTACGATGAGCGCCTTCAACGAGAGACCAATTTGAAGGCTCAAACAAAATCAATTAAACATGAGTTGAGTAAGGTCTTGTCCGGTGAAGAGGATATTCTTGCTTAAATGGACCAAATTGGAGAAGAATCAACGCCAGAAGTGGGACCTTTTTAGGATATTCTCCATGAGAATCTTGTATTGGGTTTTGTTCTCTATTTTGAGTACTTATGATACTTCTTCCAACTCCTTGAGTAGGCTAGTATTTTTTTGAATGAAATACCAGTTATTATCATTCGTTTTGTGCGTTTACTTTGCACTCTTTTATTATCTTTGAGAAGCTGATTCAATTTATGAATACTTTCTCTTTCCCTTATGGGTTGGGATCATTTGCTCTCTCTATTTTATATTGCTTCATAAAATAATTACGAGTAAATAAATTTCAATAACATAAAATTCTTTCTCCTTATATTTGGGAACTATTTCCTTTCTCTTTCAATTTTATCTTTGAGCCATGAAATTATAATTGTGCAAACATACCCCTCAATATGTTATGAATAGATATATAAAAAAGTAAAGAAAATGTATTTCCTTGAATTTTGGAAAGTCTGTGGCTTCCTTGCTCGCCATTTTTTCTTTCCTTTTTTGTTTTTTAAGTGAACATTATCTTGCAAATAGTTCCCTTTAAAATATGATGAGCAACAAAAGAATATTTCCTCACCTTTTATGAGTTCTTGGACCATTCTACTTATTATAGTTTATTTTCGAAGGAAAATGATCTAACTGTTGGAATGTATCCCCTCACACACTATGTAGACATATATATAAAAAAATGTAATTTGGGTATAATATAACATATGTGAGTAATATAATCAATATTAAATAGTGAAGAAAGCTTGCCATAACTAAGCTTGAGCGATTATATTCTCCATGTTACTCACTTGATATTTTGATATATATTTCTCATACACAAAAGGATTGATTTATATGTCATATAAGAGACTTTAATTTTAATAGGTTAGAAAAGAAATAAACACTAAGATACCTCATGCATATTACTCTTGAGACACTTTCAATTAATAGACTAGATGCAATCACTCTCAGGTTCTAAAATTTGGAATTTCCCTGACTTGCTCGCTTCTCTAACCACAAATGGCCATTCCCCGTTGGGATTAAACTTTGAAACTGACATGCTCCTCAAGAGATGAGTGGATGCTCAAAGAACTAAGTCCCCAACTTGAAATTCCCTTAGATTAACCAGGCTCTCCTAAGCCATCAATAGGTTTTGAGTATAAACTTTGAAGTTCTCCGTGGCCTCATCCCTAATCTCATCCAAAACTTCTAGTTACACATGCATTAAGTCTGGTAGCAAATCATGATTCAAATCCATTCACACAGAAAGTATTGTTAAGTCCACGGGCAAGAAAACTTATGTCCTGTAAACCAAAGAGAATGGAGTGAACCCTAATGGCTTTCTCTTCAAGGTTTTATAAGCTTACAAAAACCATTGGCAATTTATCACCCAAAATACTGAGAAGATATTCCAGTATTTTCTTTAAAATTTTGAATACGATTTTGTTAGTTGCCTCAACTTTCCTATTGTGGACATTCTTGTACTTATATGTTAGCAGTCCAATCTCCTTGCATACAAGCTGCTTGCCATTATTTATAAGGATGACTTTGGGATGCCAAACCTATAAATAATGTATTCACAGATGATTTGAGTAACCACTTGAGTGGTAATACTTCTAAATTGAACTACTTTTCCCATTTAGTGTAAAGCTTTGTAGCCACCACGATGAAATTTTTCCTATGAGAGGCTCGGATAATCTTTCCCACCAGATCAAATGCCTAAATATGGAATAGGTAAGGAGTATCCAAGCTCTATAATCTCATTGATGGGACATGCACCATGTTCACGTGCACTTGATATGCCCTACATATTTTCACAAAATTAATGGAATCTACTTCTATTGTGGGCCAAAGATATCCCAACCCTGTCACTTGATTGTATAACTTTGATTCACCCATATGTGAAGGTTTGTGAGGTTTTTTTTTAATACTTTTGCTATTTCTTCTTTGGCAACACATTTTAAGGCCTTCTCATTATATCCTTTCTTGTATACCTCTCCCTTTACTAGATAAAATCGAGCAACTCTTTTCTTTAGGTAGATCTCATCCACTCGATCAATGGGAAATTCTTCATCCTTCAAATATGATATTTATGACTTCCTTCAATTATGTAAAGCCTCTACAAAATTTTCTTTAATTGGGTGGTCAAACTGGGTTTAACATTTTAGGCAAACTTTTTGTAAACAAGCAATATCTTTGCTCATATTGTTCCAATAATAACCCCTCAATGAAAGTGCTTTTAGAATGGGATATTTATGTATCCACAATGTGTTTCGTGCATTACTCACATCTTCTTATGAGATTATTACTCTCCCACTCACCTTTTACAAGTATCTCTTGGAACTTTTAAAGTAAAGAGTACCTTGTAGAATATATAAGTTTGCTAGTTACGAGAGCTTCATCTTACCTTTATGGTTTTCTAACTACCTGGCTATGGAGGCTCTCAAGACTTGAGTTCCTCATTTGGAAATAGAGATATCATTGTTATAGGTACTATTTACCTCCTAACAGTAATTATAGCCTCTGACTCATCCATCTCCAATTTTTATGCAACTGGTGCCAGAGCATGAGGATGTTTGTTTGTTGTTCGAGGGTGTCTATTTACTTTAACACCTAAATATTAATTCAATAGACATTGGATGATTTCTAGGTAAGGATAAAGGTTTGCATATTTAAGAGCAAACTCCATATTGACTTGTTTAAGCACGAGGTTAAAACCCCCTCATATACATAAAAATTTAACTCCTCTTTTTACAGACTACAATATCCCATCCCAAGTATTAGTTCTTCATATTTCACTTCATTGTTCGAGCACTTGAATTCTAGCTTATAGAAAAAAGTGATTTTATCCCTTGCACTGGAGAGTATGATCCCAGCTGCTGACCGGGCGGAAAAAGTGTGTTCGTGTGAGGACACAATTGTTGTGTGTTTCGCCGCCGCGATACATAAGAACCTAATATACTACTACACTTGACAAGCAAGCACAGCGGTAAGTCGGGTATCGTAAGAAATCCACATGGAGTGATTAAATTTTAGATATCAATTGTTTAATTACTTCAGGAATAAAAGTGTAAAAGATGATAGGTTGGAAATGGTGACAAAAGAAAAGAATAAGTTAACGCTAAATTAAAGGAAAGCGAGGATCGAGATCCCATCCTACCACACGGATCGAAACAACTACTAACTAGAGTTAAGGCTCGAAAGCAATTTAATCGAGCATATCCAATTAAGCATAAACATCACACAATAAGGAATTTAAACCAAAGTTGCGAGATTAAACATTTAATGGAAAATGGTCGCACGCGGATTAAATTCGGATTGTCGCTATAAACACTAAAGTTGCGTGACAAATAAAGTTAAACGCATAACAATCCAACTTTAATACACGCGGTTTCAATTAAACGCGATTTTGCACGAAACCTAGTTTTCGGAGCTCGGGGCCCGAAAATGGCGGAAATGAAATCCCGACCCTATTTATCTAAGGGTGCATGGTGAGTTAAACAAAACTATGTTAATTAGACTAGGAAAGCAAGAATTAAAGCAAGTAAACTAGTTAGAAAGCATGGAAACTAAATTACAAAGCAAGAAAAGATGAAGAACAAACTATATTAATGGAGAGGAAGTGAATAGTTCAATCTTACAAAACCACATGGGTTGTCAATCCAAGAAGAAGAGAAAATGAACTCTCCAAACCAAACCCTAACTAAAACTATCTAAATCAGAATATGAGAGTCTCATTTTGTTACAACAAAAACTATCTTATATAGTAAGTTGGAATAAAAGAAAAGAAGAAAGAAAAGAAAGAAAATATCTGCAGGAGAAAATAGGGGATCGATCGATCGACAGTGTAAATCATGGAAAAAATAATAAGGCTCGATCGATCGACCCTCAGGGGTCGATCAATCGATCAAGCAGTGGCAGCCTGCAATTTCCCCTGCATTGGCATACAATCCAACTCCGCTCAAATCGCCGTAACTATGTCGTACGAACTCGGAATCACGCACCGTTCACGGTCACGCGAAGCCAGCGAGGAGAGATACAACTTCCGTGTAGATGTCGGGCCAGGTTCCCAAGCTGTGAAATCATCGGATTGCCCTCGAACGTGCGGTTGCGTACGGAAATTGCGCGGAATGCGTCCGGATCCCATACTTGGTACCTAAATACCTACAAAAGCCCAATTATACCTCATATAGCATGTTAACAGTGTAAACCGAGGTTGTCTGGTTAACAGGCTTAAATATAGCGATTAAGGCACCCGAGGGGGCTAAAATGCGTAGGTTCGACGGATGAAATACGTAATATTTGCATCGTATCACACCCCCTAACTTTCACATTTCTAGTCCCTAGCAATGAAATAGGATGCAACAAGAAGAACAAGTAAACCAACACAGGAGAGAGTACAAAAGTATGGTATAAAAGCAATAAAAAGATAAGGCCACTTTCGCGGGCGATTCGATTGCATTTAGCGTATGCAATAAGCCGTTAAACCCCTAGGTTACCCTAGTGGACGAGTGTCATCTCGTGAGGGTTTTCAGTGATGGAACCCACAAACATCATAAAGTTTCCTCAAAATATGACCAATCAAGTAAGACAAACTCATCAGTGCGAACAAGATTTCAACATGTTAATAGCATAGCAAACGAATTCGCATGAGAAGTCCGTAGTTATTAACATTATCGAATGCACCTCAATGAATTGAAACTCTAACATGTGGGAGGGGAGTGAGCATATGCAAAGTATGATTTGGCGAAAAACTTAAATAACTCGGATACTAAATATCAAAGCATGCATAAAAGTCAATCCTCATGGGCATCACACTCATCAAATGAATTCACTTGAAATAGGGAGGTAACACACGGGACATGCGGGCATAAGGAGTAAATGTAAAGGGAAACTAGGCCGCGCACATGTCACAATTGAAGAACGCTATATAGGAAATAAAAATTGCAATCTCAGTGAAAGGATACCGCACATATAAAAGAGGCGAAATGCATTTTCACAGATTATCAAAACTATTTAAACATTTGAATTACATAAACTTAAGATCACATAGGACTTGTATAGGGTTGTAATGTAGGCTAGGTTAAGGTACGAAATGAAAGGGATGTATATACGGATTCAAAGTGTTTGGGGATGAAACTCAGAATAATGTGAAAAAGTGGGCAATATCAAAAGTTGGACAAAGATGTCCAAACGAGCATTAGATATAACAATCGAGAGAGTAATCAAAGCTTATTGAAACACTACAAACAATATAAACGACTTTCTCTTTCTTTTTCTTTTCTTCCTTTTTCTCACTTTTTCTTTTGTTTTCTTTTGTTTTTCTTTCTCTTTTTCACTCTTTTTCTTTCTTTTTCTTTTGTTTTTCTTTCTCTTTTCATACTCAAATTGCAACCACACAACAATAATAACATTCAATTCCAAGCAACAATCTAAACAAGGGTATGTAAGGTAATACATATGGTATAAAACTCCATTTTGGAGTTGGATATGGGATTTTGGGTAGTGAAAAGAAAGGCTAGTATTTAGGCTCAAGTGGGTTGACTAGGGAACATATAAAAGGTGAGGTCAAGGTCATATGGGCGATAAAACAAAGATGGCCTATGATCATTTCACAAAGTATACGCAATTCTCGAGTCAAAACAATATAGGAAAATCATGCTCAAGTAACACATTTCAAGGATGAACTCAATTAATGAACGGTCAATGAAAGAATAAAGAGATTACCGACGAATTCAACGTTTTCAAAGAGGAAAGAATAGTGTATACACTCACAACTAAAGATAAGTCTCTAATCTCACTCGATGTAAGTATATACAATGCAACAAAAGCATATCGAGTTATAAAAATCTTAAACCAAATCAATATAACAAGAATGGTGCATGTGCTCACGGATTAAAGTTTAATTCATGAAGTTATTCATAATATCAATAATTTAGGGACTAAAATCTAATAACTTCTAAAATCGAGAACATGCATCATTGAATTGTCTATTTGATCGGGCAATTATTAAAATTTATCATCGGAAACAAGGGCAAAATGCCCAATAAAGGAGAAAAAAGAAAGAAAAATATTTTTGAAATTTTTCAATTTTTTAACAAAAACATGCTTTGTAACTAAATTGTAATCAAATCCAAGGACTAAACAGCAAAATGGATAGAATATCCTACACCCCCTAACTTAAATGTTGCATTGTCCCCAATGCGTCCATTAAAGAACACAACACAAAGCTAGGAAAAGAATGATATTACCCAAATGTGGAGCGATCTCCATAAGTACAAGTCCGAATGAAGCTGCAAAACAAGTTAGTACAAAGCATATGAAGAATATGTACCGATGTATTAAGTTAAGAGAATCTATGTCACAAGTCACAATAATATAGAGGGGCTGAAGTGCAAATACTAGATAAATTGATGGTGAACTTTTTGATTTTATAAAATGGAAGGTCACACACATCAAAATCCAATAAACAACCACAAACTACATTTTCATTTCTCATTTCATAAGTTCAATACAAAATTACTTAATTCATTACAACTAGTGAAATAAAGGAAATACAAATAAAACTAAAAATAAAAAGTACAATATACTATCCGATCCCAGAATACAAAAATAACCCAGTACAGCAACAGCCTAGTGGCCGGAACCACTAGGATCAGAGGGGTCCTGAAAATGAGGAGGCAACGGTGTGTCGAAATCACTGCGCTGCAGATAAAGATCTCTCATCATCCGCTGCATCATCCGGTAATCCTGTCTGTGCTATGCCCTCGCCTGCCTCTGCACGGCCCACTCCTGACGCTGCTCGGCATAAAACTGCTCCTGCTGAGCCTGCTGCTGGTCCAGGCGGGACTCCCAAGTCGCCCACCTGAGTTGGGTCTCCTCCCAGCGCTGGTCCTGCACGGCGTGGAATGCCACAAAGCGGGCATCATCATCGGTGTGTGGCGTGTGAGAACCCTCACCCATCTCCATCTCACGTATCTCATCCTCCTCCTCGTCCGGCAAGTCAGCCATCTCTACCCTCTGTCTCTTACCCGCCGGTTGCCCCCACTCCTGCTTCAGCATTTTTGAGATGTTGTCCTTAGAGAGAAGCCTGAGTGGGTCATGTTTACGGTCAGCGTCCAACTTCGGGCGACCGTGAGAAGTACATATCCTCGTGATGAGGGCAGGAAAAGGAAGGGAATATCTCCAAGCAATCTCCTTCGCAGTAGCGCACATCATGTCTAGAAAAATACTGGGCAAGCTGATACTGCCCAAGCCATTGATCATCGTGTAGATCAATGCGGCATGCTTGTGATGAACCTCAGACCGGTTGTTCGTCACCATGAAGGAATGAACATTGATGTAGTGTAATAATCGAGGCAAGTCCTCCATCGCAGCCGAGCGGAAAGCACCCTTCTTCCACACCTCGCCCGGTGCAAGGGCCTCTATCAATGTCCCTCGGCCGAAAATAGTCCCATCAAGAAAACTGACTGAATCCGCGGGGAGAGGAACATCCATAAAATCTGCCAAATCTGATATGCTGAAGGGAATCCTCACCCCACGAACCATGGCCTCGTATGTAGTCGGCCCACTGTTACCCTTTACCTCCACTAACGTCGCGTAGAATATTCGGACCAATTCCTCGTTGACACGCCCGTTAGTAGAAAGAAAGGGCTCCCACCCCTGACGGCGCAACAGAACACGCGCCTCCCTCGGTATCTCCTCAAGGACCCACGCAAAGTGATGACCAAGCAGTCGCTCGGAAGTATGAAAGTGCGTAAGGAACCAATCCCGCTCCTGCTCACAGCGGAAACCATCAACGCCCCCGGCGGGCACACACCTAGTAGACGAGTATTTCTTTGGTGCCATTTCAACCTACAAAACAAGAATTACACAATACAAAGCAAAGTGTAAGAACAATTTATGGTTAGTAGTGTACAAGTTGAAATGGTGGTGCAAGTGCGCAAAACCGAGGTGAAAATATGCAACATTGCGATGAAGAATGTCGGAATGCGACAAGGCATGAAAATCACCCAAGTGTGCGTCAAAAATTGGATTGAAATCTGTTTTAGGCATTTTGATGAACACTTGGCGTGCGCAATGTGCGTCAAGGTTTGAAAATACCGATTTGAACCAACGAAATCACCCCACTCATGAACAAAACAACAATGCAACAATATAAACTTGTTCATGAGTGGATTTATATCAAGAATCATGAAAAACAAGGGTTGGAACAACGAAAAATCAGGGGCAAACAACCACATTCAAACATATGCCAAATAGGGTTTAAAGATGTAATTAGTGACACAAATCAAACAAAAGCTACAAATTCATGTAAAAGTAATGTAGATTATACCTTGAATATGTAGAATTTGGATGAAAATGGAAGAAATGTGTGTGGGGAAAAACTAGGGCAAAATCGGTTAGAGAGAGGAGAGGAGAGAATAAGAGAAAAGAGGGGAAAAAAGTAGCAGCCCTCGGCTTTAACCTGCTCGATCGATCGATCGAGCCTGGCCTTCGATCGATCGATCAAGCAGGGCCAGGCACATTGCATCCTTTTTTAAATGGGGGGGGGGGGGGAATTGCAAATAAGGGATAATAGGGGGGTCTAAATATAAAATAACTATATATATAGTATATATAAGTATATATATATAATAATACGAAATAAAAAATATAAAAACAAAAATAAAATTAATTACACATAGGCTTAAATATACACACATAAAGGCCTATGCTAACCAAAAAAAATAAAAATATGTACAATGAGCAACACACACGCATGGTCACGACAAAATGAAAAATAAAATAAAAGAAAAAAAGAAAAACAAATGCAAATGCGTGAGAATGCGTGTGTGAAAAACAAAGGAAAAAAAATGTTTATGTGACTTTTTTGATTGTTTTCTTAAGAAATGTGTGCCGGGATGCATAGTCTCAGCAAATTCAAGTCCGTTGAACCTACAAAAGAGTTAGAACCAAGCATACAAAAAGAAATAAAAAGAGATTAACTAATTATACTAGGCTAAAATTAAGAAAAACAAAAATGAAGAAGTTAGTATATACAACCTACACTTAGGATGTGCAATTAACTATATACCAAAAGCTTAAACTTTTGAGGGTCCATCCAAAACATAATTTCAATTTGGCGGATCAACGGTGGACCCTCCCGAACATGCATGCCTCCTGGAAAATAGGAATTTCGTTTGAACAACGGAAGGCATGTGGGCGGTGAAAGAAATGAACCATCGCCAATTTGAAATTCTGGGTGGACGATGGGGGATTTGGATAACAAGGGGGAAAGGTACACCTGAGGTCCAAGAAAAGTTAACTCATCTCCCAAAGATTTTTCAAACGGAATGGGAGATGGTGCACACGTCGGGATACCATCCATCGAAAACAAGTCCTGTAAAGAGTCCTCATCGGCAAAAAGTGTAGTTTTAAAAGTTTCTACCGACTCATAGGAATCAACCGGTAATTCTAATGGTTCAATGACGGAAAACGTATATGTTAATGATATAAACTCAATCTCCATCAACTTATCGTCGGAAGGAGATTGAATTTCGGGGGAGAGAGATTCACACTCGATGAGAAATTCTTTGAAAAATTGAGGTGAAACACAAGTTTCCACCTCCTCGTTGTTTTGTGCATAAGAATTCATCTCATCGCAAAGTGCACCAAGTCTCATTCCAGCATCATTTAGGCTTTCCAAACCTCGGGAGTAAAGAAGCAAAGTTTCTTCCAAAGTAGGCTTCCTCGGCTCAAGAGCCTCGGACTCCTCATTTGGTTGAAACTCGTCTTCGAAAGTCATGAAATAAGAATCGTCATTGGATTCGAATAATGAATCCAACTCAAGCTCCCAATAACGATTTTCATTCCGATAAATGTTTTCAAGTCTTTCAAACTTAAGAAACTCTTAAAAATGGAAAACTTGAAAACTATCCCCAAAGTAAGAATCATTAGAATGACCGCAATAACTATAATGGTAGGACATGATTACCTCGTTGTTTGTAGATGGAGAATCCGAGCAAGAAAGTGAGCAACCGCGAATTAAAGTTTCTTAGCGCTCAAATATGCTATCCAGCAATAAAGGTTAAAACAAAGAATACAAATACAAAAGGAAAAATACTACGAAATAATAAAACAATTACTATCTAAAACAAACTCC
The DNA here is from genome assembly GCA_949130495.1 of Sambucus nigra. Lineage (NCBI taxonomy): Eukaryota > Viridiplantae > Streptophyta > Magnoliopsida > Dipsacales > Adoxaceae > Sambucus > Sambucus nigra. The sequence continues at coordinate 266,003,904 of OX422223.1, forward strand.
CCGACAATGGCGCCATTTTGTGACCGGGCGGAAAAAGTGTGTTCGTGTGAGGACACAATCGTTGTGTGTTTCGCCGCAGCGATACAAAAGAACCTAATATACTACTACACTTGACAAGCAAGCACAGCGGTAAGTCGGGTATCGTAAGAAATCCACAGGGAGTGATTAAATTTTAGATATCAATTGTTTAATTACTTCAGGAATAAAAGTGTAAAAGATGATAGGTTGGAAATGGTGACAAAAGAAAAGAATAAGTTAACGCTAAATTAAAGGAAAGTGAGGATCGGGATCGCATCCTACCACACGGATCAAAACAACTACTAACTAGAGTTAAGGCTCGAAAGCAATTTAATCGAGCATATCCAATTAAGCATAAACATCACACAATAAGGAATTTAAGCCAAAGTTGCGAGATTAAACATTTAATGGAAAATGGTCGCACGCGGATTAAATTCGGATTGTCGCTATAAACACTAAAGTTGCGTGACAAATAAAGTTAAACGCATAACAATCCAACTTTAATACACGCGATTTCAATTAAACGCGATTTTGCACGAAACCTAGTTTTCGGAGCTCGGGGCCCGAAAATGGCGGAAATGAAATCCCGACCCTATTTATCTAAGGGTGCATGGTGAGTTAAACTAAATTATGTTAATTAGACTAGGAAAGCAAGAATTAAAGCAAGAAAACTAGTTAGAAAGCATGGAAACTAAATTACAAGGTAAGAAATGATGAAAAACAAACTATATTAATGGAGAGGAAGTGAATAGTTCAATATTACAAAACCACATGGGTTGTCAATCCAAGAAGAAGAGAAAATGAACTATCCAAACCAAACCCTAACTAAAACTATCTAAATCAGAATATGAGAGAATCATTTTATTACAACAAAAACTATCTTATATAGTAAGTTGGAATAAAAGAAAAGAAGAAAGAAAAGAAAGAAAATATCTACAGGAGAAAACAGGGGATCGATCGATCGACCCCTGTGGTCGATCGATCGACAGTGTAAATCGTGGAAAAAATAATAACGCTCAATCGATCGACCCTCAGGGGTCGATCGATTGATCAAGCAGTGGCAGCCTACAATTTCCCCTGCATTGGCATACAATCCAACTCCGCTCAAATCGCCGTAACTATGTCATACGAACTCGGAATCATGCACCGTTCACGATCACGCGAAGGTAGTGTGGAGAGCTACAACTTATATGTAGATGTCGGGCTAGGTGCCCAAGCTGTGAAATGACCGGATTGCCCTCGAACGTGCGGTTGCATACGGAAATTGCGCGGAATGCGTCCGGATCCCATACTTGGTACCTAAATACCTACAAAAGCCCAATTATACCTCATATAGCATGTTAACAGTATAAACCGAGGTTGTTTGGTTAACGGGCTTACATATAGCGATTAAGGCACCCGAGGGGGCTAAAATGTGTAGGTTCGACGGATGAAATACGCAATATTTGCGTTGTATCAGCTGCTCCAGTACCTTATATAGGCGATCTGTCAAATTCTATCCTCCACACCTCCATTTCTTCGCACAAGCAAGCTTGTCCTCATTCGGGGGTTCAAAAATTTGGCTTGGGAAGATGGCTAAAAATTAGCTAAATCTTGATTTTTAACAGATTTTAATGCGAGACATTTCAGATTATATTTTGAGAGTATGAGAAATCACCTGGTTGAATGCCAACCAAAATGTTATTGTGAGAAGTTACTTGATAGGGTCACAATTGGTAATGATATGCACTATGAATGCGAGTAAATAGTGCTTCAACTTTTACGACACAAATAACAAAGCCAAACAATGGCTTTCCACGCTTGTGTACCTGGAATCAGTCCCATATATCACTCGCGATAAGTAATATACATGCCTTATATGTCCTTCTTTCTCCCAGTCGAGAAGAGTCCCAATAAACCTTTTTATAAAACTTATATATAAAAGCAAAGGTTTACCTGCAATGGGGGTCTCATCGTTGATGGAGAGGTTAGGATCTCCTTAATCCTCTCGAACGTTTTCTACTACTCGTACCCCCATGACAACTTCACCTTGTCCTTTATGAGTGATGAGAAAGGATGGGTAATCTCCATCAAAGTTGGTATGAATATCCTCAAATAAGAGACCTTGTCCATGAAACTTTTGAATTGCCTTTGGCTTCTTGGTGGTGGCATTATCAGAAAGCTCACTTCAAAGGGTTCATCTACATCTTGTACTTTCGACAACGGTAAAAAACTCATATCAAATCTTGAATGTGTTTGCTCTCTATTTCGGATTTCACCACTAGGTCATATACATAAAATTCCAATATATCATGGAATAAATCATAAAATATGACCATCATTGTTGGTTGATATGTTACCTAGACATTCTTCAATTCAGAAGTCAAAACTGTGTAGTGAAAGTTACCGAGTGGAGTTTAAAAAGCTATCTTTTCTGCATCTTCATGATCTATTTTAATCTGATTATATCCCACATACCTATCTATGAAACTATACATTTTATTTCCAGTAGTCGCATCCACCAAGATGTCAATGCTTAACAATGGGAATTCATCCTTACTATACGCATGATTCAAGTCTCTAAAGTCTACACATATTCTTATTTTCTTCTTACCCTTTATGGTAACGGGAACAATGCTCGAGAGCCAAATATTATGTTGGACAAGTTTGATAAAACCATATAGGAGCAACTTCTTCACCTCTTCCTTTATCTTCAAATCTAGCTCATCCTTATAAGTGCAAGTAGCATGTCTCACAGGAAAACATTACCAAAAATATTAAGCTTATGAGATCTTACCTCTAGGTTAATACCCAGCATCTAGGTGTATGTCCATGTGAACACATCCATAAATTCTTTGAGCAGGTTGACAATTTATTCTTTTTGCCTTAGATCCAAACCTTTGGAAATAAAAATGGATCTTTCATCACCACCCTCTTCCCCATATTGCATGCACTTTGGAGTGTAATACCCCGTAATTTTATTGATATTTATTTAAGGGATTAATTTAATTAAATGAGAATTAATTGGAAATTAATCCGGGTATAAATACTAACGAGATGTGAGTTGGTATTTGATTATGATGTTAAAAATTTATTATTTCCGAGTATGTATGGTAATACATGAGTATTGATGACATCTAAATTGTCACGAGGTAGATATACGGCAATTTGGAAAATTTAATTGGGACGCGCGTGTCAGTCGCGTCAGGAATGTAATTAATTGAATTAAAAACTGAATTTTATTTTTATCAACCGAATGGTCATTTTGAGTGCACCAACGTGTCCGGAAGGGTCGAAATAGTCAGAAAACACTAGCCGGGGGTTCAGTTTGGGTCCCGGGGTATTTTTAGGCCACACCGGCAACCCAAAAGGGTAGTTTGGTAATTTTAAAAATAGGGGAATTAAAACCCACGAATTTTAGAGGTTATTTTTATATTAGAAAAGAACCCACTAAGCCATTATCAACAGTTGGGAAGTTAGAGGGCTACGGGAGTTATAGGGGGGAGTTGGAAGATGTTCCAAGAAGGAAACCCTAGCCACCATCACCATCTTTGGGAGAAATTTATAGAGAGAGGGAGGAGAATCAACATTCAATTCTTCAACATCAAATCAGAACATCGAAGGCAAGTGGTTTAAATTACATTATTTTCAAGCGAATGTTTCTTCCATGCTTAGAATTGAAGATATGTCTTATATTGAAAGTTTGATGAAAAACCCATGAAATTTGAGGTAGAATTCATAATATGATATAGGGATTGCATGTAGAAGGCTATCGGATGAATTTCATGTATGAAATGTAACTTTTGATGATGTAAAAAATGGATTTATAAGGAGTAATTGTAGACATTAAATTCTGGGTCCATATTTATAGGGTTTGGGACAAGATTTGGGAAATTTTGATGAATATATGTTAATTTAGGAAGCATTGATCCCATATATATGTTAAAGAGTGACCTAGGAGGACTTAGAGTAGTTTAATAACGTTAAAATATTATTGGGATGATCTTAGGATGAGTTTAGAGAAGAGAAAAATTGAGAAAAATGAAGTAGAGAATTTCTGGGCTCAAACTACCATCTCGTTAGAAGACCTGCCTAGGTCGTTCGAACGACCTCATTCGAACGAGCTTCTAACGAGATGACAGTGTCCCTTTTAATGAGTTGGTAGTTCGTTTGAAGACTTTCGTTCGAACGAACTCGTTCGAACGACCTCGTTCGAACGAGACTTCTAACGAGTTGACAGAATGGCCTTTTTGGCCTAATTTCATTTCAAACGTTCCGTAGACTTATTTAATTGGAGTATTAAACTTCACTTATTGATTAGTGGGTATAATTGTGAAAATTGGGGTACGTTGAGGAGTAGAACTTAGAACCTTATAATAAAGTCGGATGTCAATTGTGGAGTAGGAAACGAGTACCTAATTATGACGTGAGAAAGGTTGATAACGTTAATATACAAATTGGGGACTTGTGGTCGTATAACATTAAATGATGGTATAAGAACGAGAAGTATACCTATATTAATAATACAAGATATCTAAGATGTGTGAATGCTTAGTATATGTGGTTTTATGTGTATAACATACCTACCGTACTTGCTATCATGGGAGGTTTGCGTTCGATTTGGGCCATCTAATCTTTGTGTGCCTACGGGGGGATTTAGATTGGTACCTCGAGGACATAGGTCAGAGAAGGACTTATTGAGAAGTTAATAAGTCTGCTGATCATGGCAGCGTAGGTATGTGCGTGACCCACGTGATGTGAATTATGTTCGCCTCCATTATTTGTGTTTGCTATTATTTGAGAACGATTCCTGAGAGATTCGAAATGCGTGGTCCTTATGTACGTGATGTACTGGGATTTGATAGCAGAGTATGTGTGCACCGCAGCTTAGCCTCGAGGTGATAATATTGTATATTTATGATAAGAATAATATACGGTTAAATTGAAATGCTCAGTCATGTATAAATGCGAATGTGATTAATAGCAACGTTTTTGTAAAAATAAAAGTGGAAATCTCCTAGTAAGTTGTATTACTAATATGGGAAACCGAGAATAAATGTGAAGCTTGCTGTTTCAATGAAGATGCCGAAATTATATCGTGAATCGTATAGTAATGTTAGGTATTATGATTGGACTAGTTAGATATGGGAATAACTAGAAATGGGTACGGGTACGTTAGGAGTGCACAAATAGTTGAGAGGTGAGTATTTCATGTGAGCGCGCGTCCTAACATGTATTTTTCATTCATTGTTTTAATGTCATTAAAACACTTGCTATATTTTAAACTATTTTTCACTATCGGGCTCTGACCCGTTTGCTTTCAAATATATTTTCTTGTAAAAACCTTTTAGGTGCCCAGCCACAAGGACACCAATCATAGGAGTTCCATTCAGGTGACGTACTGTAGCTGCTGTGGAAGTTACAGGACCTTGACAGTAGACGCCTACACTTCCATTCTTGCCTCTATATTATCAGATTTCCTCATTTGTTGGGCATGTCGCCCTATTTCTTTTAGAGACATATTATCTATACAGTTATTTCAGATTTTTGGGGTTGTAATTAATTTAGTAATGTAGACTTGGTATCTATTTATTCCTGTATTTCGATTGTTGTGAGGAGTATTCCTCCAGATTTATTAATATTCTATGGTTATTCCATTGTCATTATGTTGTGGTGGTTATGTTAGCATTTCTTAATTTACTTATTGCATGTTAATCGGATTTAATTAAAATCGACAACTCACTTTTAAAATATTAGGTGGCTAGAAATTGTTAAAACGTTTTTCAATAGTGATGCTATGAACTGAACCAACTTATCATTTTGTATTAATTTTAATAAAAGAGTAGCTACCCGGTATTTAATTAGTCGGGGTGTCACATGGAGCTTCTTATAGCTCTTCAACATGCTCAACCATACGACAATCATCGATTACAAAGCATTCTAGCACCGAGTCAGCGCTCTTATCCCATAATGTCGCCCACACACATCATTGCAAATGATAAATCATTTTTCCATTAAGCAAAACCACTTTCTTTAAAGTTCGAGCTGGCCTAGTCTGCTATTCAATCTTCATTTTTATTTTGTCTTCCACCTCCTTAAGTATGACTCGTGGACCCAATCGATGATGAATAGATTTACTTTATTGTCCCCCTTCATGAACTAATCGGGGTTTTACAACTCCGTTAATAAAGGATGCCTTCCTTTCTTCTTCAAGATTGGTGTAAAATAATGCATCAAACAAATGATCTTCTTATACTGAGAAAGGACTCTTGGTTGCCTTAATCACTATTTTTGTTCCATGAATATTGGCTTTTATGCACTGGTAAAATGTGGAAGGCATAATGCAATTGGTATGCATCCACACTATTCCTATCAAATATTGGTAACTTGTATTGGCATTGATAACATGGAATTTGATGTGATAGGTGAAGTTCCCTAACTTTATCCCAACATTCACATATCCGAGTGATTGCATTCCAGATCTATCAAAGCCTAAAATAATCAAAGGTATTGGCACAATCTTCTCTTCTAAGATCTTTATTTCATAAAGTGTGCTTATGGGCATAATGTTGATCGATTCTCCTCCATCCAGTAGTGCTCGAGGAAAACTAATTATGTTTACTAGATCAATCACATGCAAAGAATGGTACATATTTATCATCTTTAGAAAACATAACTTTAACGTGTACCTTTTGATAAGCCTTCTAATGGGTCCATGCCAGTTGATAAATGGATCCCCTTATCTTGTACTGCTTCGAGAGTTTTTTTGGTAACTACCAACCTAGTCTCAAATTTTACTCCAATTTGATGGAAAACCATCTGAACTTTGGACTTTTTTATCGTGGCACACTCGGAATTTATTTCCATTTCATAAGTTTGCGTTCTCTGGACAAACTCTACTTCTGAAGTTCAAACTTCATCAAGTGCGAGCACCACACTGATAGTCCCTTCTTTGATATCCAATTCCCCCTTCCAATCGCATTTGTATTTATCTTTGGCTAAGTCGAGCAGCCGGTCGCTGCAAGTTTTTACATTCTATACCCACTCCTCAAACTCCATTATTTCTTCCAAGTCATGGGAAACAACCATATGGACAGACCCATATTGGTGGGATGGTAATGGGTTCTCTTTGACATCTAGAGGAGGAATCTGAAGTGTTCCACTAGAGAACTGATCTTTTATTATCTTTCGTAGATAGTAATAATCTTTGGTCGAGTTTTTCACTCTCTGGTACAGCTCACAATACTTTGCATTTTCCTTATCTATTATTATAGGATCTGAAACAGGCGGGTTAGGTGGTCCCACTACTCATTCTCACCCTAAAGTTTGATAACAATCAAAAGCTTCCTCCACACTACAAGGCATTGGTGGGGGAACACTATAAGGCAGTGATGCTCTATGACCATTCTTCTTTCCTTTAAAACAACGTTCGAAGTAGTTAACATCTTATTGTCGAGCAACTTAGAACCTGCACGGGTGAGGAACTTCCTGGGACCTTTAACTCTAGGCCTTGAGCTTTATGATCATCACAATTTTACTTATTGCTCGAGTGAAATCCCTGAATGTGTCATCTCTTTTCTATTTATTAGGTGAATTTTGTATTCCTCAAGCAAACCTTCCACACAAATTTGTAAAAATCTTACATCGGTGCCCTCTTCGTGTACATTTATAAATCTCTCTCTAAAACACTTGATGTACTACATTGTCTCCTTATGTGTCTTTTGCACTTCTTGAGACAAGTGCCTTAGATTATGCTCATCCTCATCAATAAATAATTTTTTCAGAACTTCCTGGGAATTTCTTCCCAAGTGGGAATGCAATTTGGTTCCAAGTGAGAATACCACAAGTAGACCCTCCCCATGAAAGTTTTCGAAAACTCCCTCAGCCTTATGTTCTTATTATTGCAGTCCATGCCAAGGTACTCCACAAACCTCTTGACGTTCTCTTTAGTATGGTATCTCGTTGAATTATTTGGATAGGAATTTTCAACTCCTTATGTAAGAGAGGAGACTCAGACTGTTTGAGTGAGAGAAGATTCTTTATCTCCGCCAGAGTAACCACCTTTGAAGTATACTCCTCCACCTCAGCTCTCTTTATTATAGGAGAAGCAACATAAGTAAGAATTTTCTCGATCTGCACTTTCTTCGTCGATGCCATGTCTGTCGTAACTGCTCCTCCCATAGGAGCCACCATTGGTGTGTCACAAACTTGGTCCAAGCTCGACCTATCTACATTGTGTTGTTTCAAAAAATCAAAGAACAAACTCATGAGATTCATCCTTGTCAGCTATGGAGCACTTAAGTTGATCATTTATCCCATGAGCGGACCAGGACCTCATGCTCCGGTAATCATGACATATTTGTTAGTTTTTTTTATCAGTTTGACCTCCATTTCCTGCTAGAGTGCCTTAAAGGACGAGTTTCTTAGAAATATTGTGGCCTTATTTCTCCATGGTAGTGGGGATACCTCCCTTGTAGAGTCGTCAAATATATGAGGGTAGTGGTACTGGGGTCTTTGAATATGTGTAAATGGGTGAGGCGTGACCCAATCCAATAGAAAACTTTCTATACAGTAACAATATTTCAAGAGAAAGAACAGAGACAAAGTAAGCTTTTCAAATATAATAATGAATTTATGATTACAAAAATGAGTATCGTTATGCACATGCAAAGTTATGCACTTGTTGTTTTTTAACTTATTTGGACATGTGATATAATAATGGAGAGGTGAACACATTCATATGATATATTAGCATATATTTCTCAAAAATAGAACCATAAATTTTCAATAAACACATGTAATAACAGTAGTTATATGCGAACACCCTTTATTATCACCATTTAACAACATCCTGATGTGTCTTTAATAAATTGGTTGATTTATGAGCTACTCATAAATATAACAGTTCTTAATTATGCATACCCTCACAATCTTGATGAAGTTGCAAATGTTAATAATATATATCCTAAGAAGATAAGTTATTTTTCCTATAGGGGAGAAGAGACAGTGTTGGCGCAAAAACATACCCATGAGGGAGCATGATTTGGGTATATAGGTTTTAATGGAGAACTTCAAACTTTCTTAACTTTGTATAAATATTAATTACAATACGATAAATTAAACCATGTATAAATAATTTATCAACAATATACATGTGTAGTTAAGAGAAAGAGATCAAGGGAACTTTACAACCGAAGCTTTAAAATGGTTCGACCACGACCTACGGCCACGCTCGAGACGACACTCGATAAACTTCACTATCTTTAGTTTACTTAAGGCGAAGCCAAAATATTAAAAAGGAACAACACCTTGCAAAATCGCAACCGATAAGACACTAAACTCGTCCTTGCCCAAACGGTACCCACGCAAAAGTCCAAGGTCTTTAAGTGCCTTTACTCCCCACAACAACTGCACTTCTGGATGAGAAAATATAATGAAGTTTATCGTAAGTCACAATAATGAGATCCGTAACCAAAATGTAAAGCAAAATATCTAGAATAAAAACAATGGTGAAAGGTGTTTACTTTCTCTTTATATAAAAGTAAATAAACAAGATTCACAAGTATAATGCTCAAATGGGTTTGGGGTTCAAGTTTTAGCACAAATTGGTATGGGTTTATAATTTTTCTAAAGAATGATTGATGATGTTTATTGAAGAATAAATTGGTTTTGGAAAATTCTTGGCTTCAATAAAGTATCTTGGTTAAAATGGGTTTGGGACCTAGTTTATCTCTCCACAAGACTTTAAGATATTGACATAATCTTGGATTGGAACTTTACTCAATGGTATTGTTATTTTACATGCTTGTGTTTGATGTATGAACCCAATGTATCCTTTTATAAGCTTCAAATGGCCAATTAGCCATTATGGGGTAGTAAGGTAATTAAGGGTTTGATGGAATTCAAATTTGAAAATTAATTGTTATTGGAGTTTTGTTTTTCAAATACTTTTAGTCACCTAAAACAATAGTTTAGTTGAATAAATCCTTTTTAGTGGAGTCTGGTCTGGGCAAAGTTAAGTCAACTAAACCTTGAGTTTTAGTCGACTAAAACTAGGTTTAGTCACCTAAAACTTCCTTGGTTGAGGCATCAAGAAGTTCAATTTTAGATCCGTCATTTGAGTAGTTTTGGAATGTTTTAGGTAGATATAGGTAAGTTGGTTTTGATCATATACAAGATCAAACAATTTTCTTTACCTTTGTATAATAATTCCTAAAGTACATCAAGAAATTGAACAACGAGCTTCTGGCCTTTTGAACATTCTTCTCAATTTCTTGAGACGTGTGATGTTGTCTTATGATATGTTTTGACAGCATGCTTGCTTAAACTTGAACTTCATAGGTTGATGTTGGTATGATCATGAAATTTCTTGGTTGATTAATTTGTGTGATGTGATGATGATCTTGTATGTATGAACGATTGATCTTGAACTTCTCTTGCTTCTTATGAGATGAACCTGATAGGGTTTGGGAAATGATTTGATCTTCATCGTACTGATTGGGATCTTCATTGTAATGCTTGGTCATGTTTTCTTGGTTCCATAGATGGAATGTTCTTTATAACATATCTCACGTAATGTATTGAGTGCTTGTTTTAATCTCAAGTACATTTGAGAGAATATAATGAAATAAGATCATATATTAATTATTTTGTTATCATACAAAAGCCTTTTGGTTGAAATATATATGGTTTCACAATCTTCCCATTTTTGATGATGACAATACAATTGATATTGTTTGAGAAAATGTTTGAAAGTCTCCCACTACTTTTAGACTAGATTTTGAAAATGATTTTTCTCTACCCTTGTTGTAGCATCTTTTCCTCATATCATTATTTCTCCCCCTTTGTCATTATCGAGGGGGGTACTTTTAAAAAGTGGATTTTGATTCTCAAGGTGTGAAAATGATTCTCTTGATACCATGTGAATTTTATTCTCTTTTACTATCTTCATTATGAAGGGCAAATATTTTTTAGTAGATAAGAATTCATAGGTTTGGAACAATGTTAATCCAATATTGTCTTATAATATTGAAGAATCCTTCAAATGTTATATGTGGGTGTATGTTTGAGGAGGTGTAATGTTATGTTATGAAGGTGAATGTTTACATAGTATGACATGTGAGGCATATTATTTGTGAAGAATGTGGTGTAAAGATGGAGTTTTGTTGATTTTGAAAGCTTTAATTTAACACGTTTTGGTAAAAATGTATGAGAGTGATAAGTTGGAAGCATAAGTTTCATCATTTATATGAGACATGGATAGAAGGTGTGAGCCAAAACAAAAAACATCACGTAATTTCATTCATAATAGAAAGGAAATCCAATTACATACACGCATCATAAAATCTACAAGTAGTAGGGATAGTTGGGGTAAGTGGAACCACTCGCTTAATTATATTGCCTAGTTAATTGGGGAGGGTGTCCTCCATCATAAGATTGTGCATGAGTGAACTAAACGTCTTCCATTGGCATGTTAGGATAGGAAAATGGAGTCGTGTGATGAAGGATCTCTTGTGTGTTCCAATATGTGGAGTTTGTGGTGTTGGTATGTTTGGTTTTCCACGAGGCACATTGTTGGGTGTAGAGGTTACTGACATTTTGGATCAACTGAATGTTATTATCATGTTTCTCCATTCATCGATACGCTTCCTACCAGCATTTTTTATGATTATAAGCGATAGATTCAAGGCTATGATCCATGGTGTACTTTAGATTTGTAAGTAAATCATGTTGGGTTTGTAAAAAGGATATTTCCTTACGCATCCACGTGTTAAGGTAAGATAATTCATCAATTAAATTCACAATGAGTGAGTGCGTTGAATTTGGATCTTGTGGGGAAACATCATCTTCATTGTTATTGTCAATTTCAGCAAACATGGAATTTTCATCTTCTTATTATTATTATTGTTCAACATTTTATATATACATGAATGTGCCATTCATCATGGGTTTTGAGAGTGTGATCATAAAGGGTGATTAATTAGGTTACATTTACGGGATTGTGTGCATAGGAGAGTGAGAGATCAGTGACTTTGAAAAGTTTGGTAAGTACCATTCCAATAGGGAGACACGCATGATTTTTTTGGGTAACTCAATATGTGGTGTATAATTAAGGAGGAGAGGTTGATGCAGACACGTTTTTGGATGCATTAATTTACAAAGACATCAAGGAAGGAAATGGCGTTTCGACTACCACCTCTGGTAATTATGCAATAGGATAGCAAGTTGTGAATGATCCTTAAGGGTGTTGAGATCATTGAGAGTAGTGTGATATGTGTCGTAGGAGATAACTTCTCTTTAGACAAGGAAGTTCATTGCATTAATGGGATTGAAATTAGAATAATCCATCCATAGGTGAGAGACTTAGTTATGAAAATTACAATTTTGAATTTCAATGATTGTTGAGATATCCTTGTGTGCATATTTCAGTTGGGCTTTGAGGACATAGGGATAGATTGATTTATGCCTCCAGAAGAGGTTGGTGTAGAAGACTCGAACGAAGGTAGGATATTTAGTTTCTCGTATTTCAAGAAACTTGATCCAACTATGGTAGTCAAATAAGTCATATATGTGTGGAAGTTTGGATCAGATAAATATTATGGGAACAACTCTCCCGAATTTGATAGTTCTTGTGGAGAAAATTGTAGTGAATTCGTCTTTTTTATTGGGATGTTTATGGAAGTGTAAATCAAGGTTCGTAACATTTCTTTGTTGATTCTTTGATTTCTTGGAGGATTCTCTTGAAGAGGAAGCCATTTGAAGGTTTTTGGAGAAGAGGTTTTGAGAGTTAAAATAATGTTACTTTTGAGAGAGAAAGGTGGTGAATATACGAGAGAAATGACAATGGTTTTATAGAGAGGATATAAGGGTTTAAGTTTAGTGTTTAGGGGACATGCAAATTCAGCTATAACCCACTTGGAAGGTTACTGAGTGAGAAACAAATGTTTTATTGAATCGATGAGTTTTAGTCATGTATGTCTCGAGTTATAATGCTTTAGTCTGATATTTTAGTCGAATATATATATATATATATATATATATATATATATATATATATATATATATATATATATATATATATATATATATATATATATATATATATTACTTTCCTTTGACGTCTGAATTTGAATTTATGTGGAGATAGGATTTAGCTTTTCTTGGGAAATATTAGAGTGTATGGAAAATGACAATGTGTAAGAGTTTATAAGAGTGTAATATTGGAGTGTATGGAAAATGACAATGTGTAAGAGTGTAAGAGCGTGTAAGAGTGTTAAGAGCATCCGCACTGGTGTGCGTTGGCGAAAGCTAAATTAACCTGCGTGTATCACCTTTTACCTTTCGCCTAAATGGGCAGCATGCAGTGGGGGGATTCTTACGAACTTCTTTAGTTCGTAAGAACTTCTTATGAACTTCATTTGTTCGTAGGAAGTTATTACAAACTAAAGAAGTTTGTAAGAACTTAATGGTCATATAACGGTAACATTTTCCTCCGTGTATTTATTCACAAACGTTGATCAATTCCTCAATTCAGTTCTCGGCACCTTCTTCTTCCTGCAGACAGTTCTCTTCATTCTCTTCATCTTCTTCATCTTCTTCCATCAGTTATTTTCATTCTTTGCCTCCATCTGATTCTCCTTATTTTCTAAAACTTTTTATATATTTGTCATCAAAACAGTCCCATATAATCTCTAAATACAGCAGTCTGCCACAAAATTTCTTCCTATACTCTCAAAAATCATCCCATATAATCCCCAAATTAATTTCAAATCATTCCCAAATTAGATTTAGAGAATCCTCCAAATCAGATTTATTAACACTCTGGATTTAGGTAAAAAATGGAAAAAATACATTAATATTGGGAAATCAAGAAAACACGGGTCGACTTTAACAACAATTCTCGCTCCTTCCGCGCTGATTCAACAGTCGAATCCCATAATTGGCAACTATACCCGTATTTACGACGGAGTATCACACGCGTTCGACGGCGAAACTCCAATCATAAATGAAAATAAATTCAAATTTTGGGGGAATTGGGCGGGACCAATTAAATTGTACAAATTGATCGAAGAGAAAAAACCGAGTATCAAAGCAATTATCAACAGTGTCGGTTTTATTTCGAATTTTTTTTCTATGGTGATGCCCAATTTCGATCAATGTATTGTGACGGAGATGATCGAACGTTGGTGGGACACGACGCATACCTTCCAACTACCATACGTCAAACTTGCCTTCACTCCTCTCGACTTCACAATGCTTTCCGGTAATAATTTTTTTATTTCGTTGTACTTATATTCATAATTGTTTCAAAATGTGAAAATAATATGTTGTACTTAAATTCATAATTAATTGTTTGAAATATATTTTATGGTAATTATATTCATAATTATTTAAATATATGACAAAAAAATTAATTATGTATTGGCATTCCGATTGGTTCAATACATGAAAATAATTATTTATATTCATAATTGTTTCAATATGTGAAAATAATTTATTGTACTTAAATTCATAATTAATTGTTTGAAATATATTTTATGGTTTTTATATTCATAATTATTTAAATATATGACAAAAAATTTAAATTATGTACGGGCTTTCCGATTGTTCCAATATATCAAAAATAATTTGTTGTACTTAAATTCAAAATTAGTTGTTTGAATTATATTTTATGGTATTTATCTTCCTAATTATTTAAATATATGACAAAAATTTTAAATTATGTACAGGCATTCCGATTGGACAAGGACGACCCATTCAAAATCTAAGAATTGAATAATATACCAATTTTGGTAACACCATAAATGAATGTTTCCCAGAAATTCATATACAGTGTGGGAATTCTAGTCTCTGACCTTTAAAAATACATAGAAAATCTTGTCAAGGTTGAAGCTTTACCAGATTATATGTCCCTAATCATAGCTCGAGCATTTTGGTTCTATGTATTCGGGAGTGTTTTTTTCCAAATGCTCACTCCACTTCCGACCTCGGCTATTTACATTATCTGGAGGATATTCCTGCCATCGGCACATACGACTGGGGCTCGGCTATTTATGCCCGTATTATATGGTCTTTGGACAAATCCACTCGACGATCGTTGACTAGCGTTGAATGCATGTGGCAAATACTCGAGGTATATTTTCGTTTCATCTTATTTAACCGCATATATGAAATTTATGTTTCATTACAATATATGTCAACTTATTCTAATGAATTAAATTTATTGACAAATTTTACAGTATTTACATCACGAGTACATGGCGACGGCATGTCCTATTCTCATCGATCCATCCATCGATGTGTGGCCCCGCATATTTCGTTGGTTGAGGGGGAACAGAAAGAAAGTCAAGGGAGCATAGCGGTTTAACATCTCAAGCAGTCAACATCAGCTTGAGATGCGGTCACCCGATTCCATTATATGGCACCCATACAAGAATTCTACCGACCATGACTCTGATGTCATCTTATATGCTCGTGAGATATCGGGGTTGCGGATGATTTTTTGGGATCCCTTATTTAAGGGTTTTTGGTACTTGGGTGACCGGGCTATCCAACAATTAACTGGGCGGATATGTATAGCAGACAACCCACCATCAAGTTTATGTTGTGTTCTCAAAACACAATTTTCAAGCAGTTGTTGCCCAACATTGGCCTCTCACAAATCAACACATAAGAGATGTGTCCTAAGAAGAGTATAATGCTTATTGGAAGGCAGTATCACTCGGGCCATTACTATCACCGATTGCCAGATATGTTAATGTAGATTTGATTGGAGTTGGTTCAGTGGCACCTTCGACGTTGAGAATCCCACGAGCACCAGCACCGACAAATGAACCGCATGTGTATGAGGCACGGTTCTCTGTGGGTGGTTCTACGTACGTCCAACCACCGAGGCAGAATTGGACGGTTGACGTCGTCCTACCGGAGGGGGCTTCATATACTATAGATGTCCCGAGACCTGAGTTTTCAACCAACCCACCTCCAGCTCAATCTTTGACACAGTTAGAATGGCGTGAGTCCTACATCGAAGCAGCAGATAACATTTAAGGTCTCCTTCATTTAATATTACACGAGACACGTCAGTGAGAGGATCAATTCAAAGCACGTGATGACTGCATTGAGGAGTTGGACCGTAGACTAGCACATTTTACTATGCCTAGTCATGGGTTTGAGGATGGTGGTACTAATTCTAGTCATCCGAGTGTTTATAGATCACACCTAGCCCCACCCTCTGACCCGGTCCCGACATATGAGTTGCAACAAGCTTGGGGTAATTTATTTGGGTCTGACCCTTACACGAGTTCACATGCAAATTTAGATGCGAATTTTGAGTTCGGCCCGGGGCGCTAGTGATGTATAATGTTCTATTGAAATATGTTATGAATAAATTTTGTATTATTTTCTCAATTTAATTGTGACGATAAATGTTATGATGTATAATGTCTCATATTTATGAAAAATGTTATGATGTATAATGTCTCATATTTCTTTTCATTTATTACATATAGAATGATGACAAACAAATTATTACACTATTGTTTACTTTATTAATCATCACAACAATTATTATGATTGGACTTTATCATTTATTAGTATTGAAATAATGACTTAAGTAGTAAAAACACTAATACATATATGGTAAAATATATGGCACTCAAAATATATGGTAATAAAATAATCATCACAACAATTATTCTGAAATAAATTTATCATTTATTGGTATTGAAACAATGACTTAAGTAGTACAAACAATAATACATGATCGAAATGATTATTAAGAGTATGTGTTCAAATGCTTAGGTCGAACCTAGTAGAAGTACAACAATATGGTTTCCCATTGCGTACTAAACATTTAGGTAAGTAAGATCGTTGCGTATCGGAATCAACATATTCTTCGTTGTAGTTTGATATATTTGGTTCGTACTCTTCCCCATAATTTTCATATATGCATTTCGAAAAGTAATTATAACTGGAATTGGTGTAGTCGGAAATATCGTTATCTGATGCCAATGTACAGTCGTTATATATGTTAATTAATTGTTCCTGAATGTGACGACCTGATAGCATTGCGCGTTGTGCTTTGTGATAACGTTGTAGGCGCCTCTCCATCTGCCATATCTCTTCCTCCAATAAATCAAGACAAAACATATCCACTTCTTCGGGATACGATATTGGCCAAAGTGCGGCAGCCTAATTATTTGGCACGGATATGTGATGGCAATGGCAAAGCACCTCCAGGTCACACCTTTCATCATATTTATTTGGCCATGTGAGGTGTTCCCAAGGATAAACAACTCTGTCTTCAGGTTCTGAATTGGGAGAGATATGAATATATGACCAAAGTCATTTAGAAAACGTCGAGAAGTATCAATTGGATATGTTTGGAAAATTATTTTTTTCCCATACCAATCGTTACCAACAATATCTGTGTAAGAGCCATTGTAAATGGATGAATAGTAGGGAGATGAAGCCATCTTTGAAATATAAGACAATGTTAGATAAAAAATTGTTGCAATCCTTCTAATTTACTTATAGGTAGTTTTAAACCTTCGAACTTATAATTTTATCTTACAATGGTAACAAATATTTATAATATTACAAAGGCACACATACCAATGGAAAAGATAAATTATACAATAACTTGCAGGTCATAATAAATTATAATTCTATAAAGGCACACATAAAGCTGATGACGATTGTAGTTATCATACAGTAACTTGATAAATTAACTATACATAAAGTAGTTATCATACAGTAACTTGACATACAACATATTGACAACCTGAACAACCTGAACCCCAAATGTAGCACACTTACCAATAACAAGATAATATCTGTAGCACACTTACCAAGATAATATCAGTAGCACATACCAAAATGTGAATATCATACATTATATTTACATATGATAAATTACATACACATGCAACCGAATAGGACACAAATATTATCTAGATAATATAGCGCACTAATCTAGATAATTTTCTATTGCACACTTACCAATAGGACACATAAATTAACATTTTACCTATATTATCTATAGCACACTTATATGTAGCACAGTTATCTGTAGCACACTTACTAATATAAGATTCTATCTATATTATATGTA
Organism: Sambucus nigra; assembly: GCA_949130495.1. Taxonomy (NCBI): domain Eukaryota; kingdom Viridiplantae; phylum Streptophyta; class Magnoliopsida; order Dipsacales; family Adoxaceae; genus Sambucus; species Sambucus nigra. The sequence goes on from OX422223.1 coordinate 266,022,013, forward strand.
GCACATACCAATATATTATTTGTAGCACACTTACCAATAACAACCTACATCTAAATTAATTATAAATAGCTTTGTAGCGTAAAACTATACAGGTAGAGTATAATATTTCATCTATATCTAAATTAATTTGTAACCATATTATATCATCCTTGAATCTGTTTGCCTTTGTGATAACTACTTTGTTCAGAAGAATGATGCTTGTCGTCGTCAAGGTTTAAGCTCTCATCAAAAAGTGTTGGGGGCAATTTGACTGATAGCTAATGGGGGTTCCCATGACGTGTGGTCTGAGCAGTACGCTATGAGTGAAACCACTCTATTAGAAACTGTTATTAGATTTATAGAGGCAAATGTACTAATTTTCGGTCCCCAGTACGGTAGAAATCCAATACAAGGCGACGTCACAAGGTTACTCGAACAAAATGCAAATAGAGGTTTCCCAGGAATGCTAGGCAACATTGATTGCATGCATTGGCATTGGAAAAACTACCCCACAGCATGGCACGCTCAATATAGTTGACGTAAAGAGTCACCTACTATAATCCTTAAAGCGGTTGCCTCGTACGACCTCGGGATTTGGAAATCGTTCTTCGGTGTGCCTGGTTCTTGCAATGATTTAAATGTCTTGCACCGGTCTAACGTCTTCCAGGAATTGCGCAATGGAAGGGAAGTTCCCATTAATTACACGATTAATGGAAATTCATACGACATGGGGTACTACCTTGGTGATGGCATTAACCCTCCCTACGCTACAATAGTTAAAACTTTTAGGAAACAAGAAGGGATTACACAAAAACAGAAATTATTTTGCAAGTACCAAGAAGCGTGTAGAAAAGATGTTGAACGAGATTTTGGTGTACTACAAGCCCTATTCGCTTTTGTTCGGGAAGCGTGTAAATTATGGAATAGGGCATCCCTATCAACCATAATGAAATATTGCATTATAATGCACAATATGATTATTGATGATGAACGTAGAGACTATCCATGGCAAAATGAATACGAATAGAATGATGTAATGCCTCATATTTTGAGGGTCCAAACTAAATTCTACGACTACCTCACGCGGGATGCAAAGATAAGATATGCAACTAAACATCAATAGTTACAGAATGATTTAGTGGATCACATTTGGAGCACACACGGTGATGAAATAGTGGGTTGAAGAATTTAACGTATTACTGATATTAATTGTGACTATTCGGTTTGTTAGTTACATTTTCAATTCGTAATTATGCGATTTTTAATTTGTAATTGTACGACTATTGTATTTAATGTCCCTATATAGAGCACACCTAGGATTTGCTTTCCGTGCTTTAGCTATATAGGACTTCATCTAGTTGGACTTGAATTTTGACAAAATATTTTTGTAATTTAGGATTGCGTGTCCCCATATTGATGCCGAGCTCTCCTTGTCCATCTACATCAAATGTGCACTCGATTCAGTCCGCCCTCCAGAAAAGGTAATTCTCATTTTCTATGCCTCATAGGAATTTAGGACACGACACCGCGTTGCATTTGCATTTTTGTTTATCATATCTTATGATAGTATTTTGTTTCGTCATAGCAAAATTATTTTTGAGTTAAAAAAAAAACTTTATTTGAAATTTTTATAAGAAAAATATTTCTTGAAAAATAAGTTTGACACTAAATATTTTTTTTAATAAAAATTGCAGAATATTTTTTTTGAAGTTAAAAATATTTTTTTGTTTTGAAATATGCATTTGCGTGAATGTTAATATATATAGAATATGTAGTCAGTGTGCGTGTATATAATATTATATATATGTTTGTATGTGCGCATGTTTATATATTGTATATATATGCTATAATATGTGTCATGCTTAAATGTTATTATGCACGCGTGTTATGTGTATAAATTGTATGCGTGGCAACCTGTTGTTTATTTGGCTCATTGATGTTTCCATGCCATTAATGCCACGGATTTGACCATAGCACGCAGGTCCTGTTATAGCCCTAGGCTTAAGGCATGTGTATGCTTATATATCATATATGTTTATATAGATATGTTAGTATATTTTATATATGTAATGTATGTCATATATGTTATATGTTGGCCATAGCACCTGCTGATTTGACCATTCCCTTATAGACTTTAATAGTTTGCAGGTGACCTTTTCTATAGCCGATTTGACCCTTGCTTTAACAGTTGGCCTTAGTTGGTATGATATTATATATTTTAATATATGTTGGTTATACAGCCTTTGCTGTCCTCGGTCTGTCAGCCTTAGTTGTTCGCGGTTTGTCCTATTGCTGTGTAATCCGCCCCCGGTTTGTTAACAAAACCAAAAGATGGTTTCCTTTTTTTAAACGACGTCGCATTTAATTATTTTTAAAATCAAAACTGAGTTTCAATCTTTGAAACGACGACGTCAGATGGTTTGACCGCCCGCGGTATTCTACAAAACCAAAAATGATTTTGTCCAAAACGACACTGTGTCACGAATTTGTCCAACGGTAATATTTTGTAGCGTTTTTGTTACACAGTTTCGTACAGCTGGCCTCAATACTTTTTCAAAATGACTGTGTTTTATAAAACTGAAGTTACGTTTTGTTTATTATTCTGTTAGTGTGTAACAGCTTGCACTACACGTGTCATATTTTTAACATTACACTTTGTGTTTCTTTGTGAGCCCTCAGATCTATTTTTAATCAGTGGCTGGTGTGTATTCTTTGTCAATCCATGTGACTCTATTTTACACCAATCTGCACACACTTGTGCACTTTATAAATAGAACCCTTTGTGTATCATTTTTACAGAGCTGAGAAAATAATTTTTATAGCAAAACTCTGTCAAAATTTTTAAAGAGAGAGAGATTAAATCAGTAATATTTTTGTGTCATCTTCAAGTGTTGATTTCTGTCAAAATGAAAATGAAGATTGGACTTCTCTCATTCTAAATCTGCACTTACGATTTTTCAAGATTATATAATTTTTATAAGTGAGTTCTCTCATCTTTGTGTGTATTTTTAGATCAGTCTTTAGATCTAATATTTGTACACAACACACACTATTCACGAAATTAATTTTTGTGTGAATATTCTGTTTGTGACTTGTTTGTGAGATCTTGAATGTTTTTAAATATTTTGTTTTAAAACAGATTTTTTAGAAAATATTTGGTAATATTCAGATTTGTACTGCTTGTGGTTTAGAAAGTTAAACCTAAGATTTTTGAGATCTGTTTTGTAAAGATTTAAAATCTGACTGAATATTATTTTCTTGTGTGATTAAGACTGTTTTGATTTAATCTGAAATATTTGTGAAAATAGTCTTGATAAGATTATAGATTAAAATCTGATTTAATCTAATATTTGTTTTCTGAAAAACAAGATTGTGAATATTTGACAGTGTATTTTTATTGAATATATTTTCACTCATATTATGTGAACATGATTACTTGATTGTGTAAGTGATTTTCAGGAACCGTTTTAATCTCATATCACTCACATATACCTACTCACGTTATATTCACGTAGACATTTATTTGTGTGAATATCTGAACAAGTCTAGTGTTCAAGATTTGAAAGAAAGAAAAGAAAGCTTTTCAAAATTGTATTCAAAGTCAAGAAGACTTGATTTGAATAACATAAGACTTGCAAAGATATATAGGTGATATAGTCTATTGCATAACACACATCACTTCACTAGAAAATAAATAATAGGAACTGAGCCAACCTGCGCTTAAAGAAGTTAGAGGGGAGGCTGAGACGTGTAGAAAGCAAGAGAAAGCGAGGACAGTTTAAAGAGAGAACAGAATAAGCAACCAGGCCGGTGTCTTGGTCGAGTGGGGTAATAGCTAGATCTTTCTTCTTTAATTGTTGAGTTTGTTGTTTGTAAATCGTCCCTATTGATTTATGGTTTTAGTGAAAGTAGATTAGGTGACTCCTAGAGGAGTCCGTCATTGTTCCCGGGGAAGGATTTTTGCGACGTAAAATAAACACAGTGTGCTTTGTATTTTTCATATATCACCTCATATGAAAAAGGTAGGTTTAAATAAATAGAAGCTCACCTAAAAACCGAATTAGTTATTATTTTTGTAAATCACCTTGATTTAACAAGATAATAACTTGGACTGTTAATTAACTTTGAAAATCAAATTCATTTTCTTAAAGTTAACAAATTAAGTTAAAGTTTAATTTGGTCCCCTTTGCATCATTCATATAAACTCGTAGGTTTAAGGTGTTTATTCAACAATAAGTTTACTTCCAGACGTTAAAGTCTAACGCAGCCGCACGCTCAAGTGGTATCAGAGCTAGACTTTTAAATATCTTTTTCAAAACTTTTGTTAAACTCTTTTTACCTTGTTTTAATGGATGATTCAAGTCAGTTATTTAGGTTGGGTAATATGAGTAGGCCTCCTATTTTTTATGGTTCTAATTTTCCCAAATGGAAAATTCGTATGATTGCATTTATTCAAGGAACACTAGGAGATGATGTTTGGGACTTGATGGAAAATCGTTATACACATCCTACTGTTCTTATTGCTGATGGTAGTTCTACTCTTAGAAAACTCAGAACGAATGAATTGAGTAATGAGCAAAAGAAAATTAGCAACTATAACAATAAGGGTAAGAATGCCATTTTTATGAGTGTATGTGAAAACGAATTGAAGCGCATATGTCACTGCAGCACGAGTAAGGAGACTTGGGATACTCTAGTCACCGCACATGAGGGTGATGCGAGGGTTAAAGCGTGTAAGAGCCAATTGCTAGTTCAACAATATAACATGTTAGTAATGAACGATAACGAAGCTTTTGATGATTTCTATATGAGACTAACTGATATCATTACTCAACTTCACTCGAATGGTATTGTGTACACTAGTAAAGAAATCTGCTCTAAAATTCTAAGATCTCTAGTGCCCAAATTTGATCACAAGCGGTATATAATTGAAGAAATTAATGATCTGTCACTCACACCCGAACTTCTCAGTTCTAAGTTAAAGACCATGGAGTTAGAGTTGGCATTTAGGAAGAATTTAATGGATATGTCTATGAATGATTCCCTTTATAGTTCTAAACTTGCATTTAAAACTTCTGATGTTGTTAAAGAAAAATTTAAACATGTTTCTATTCAATCTGAATCTGAAAATGAGTCTGATGACGAGGTTAATGATTTAGGAAATATTGATAGGGAGATTGCACTCATTTCAAGACGTATTAAAGGTCTTATGAAAAAGAAAAATCTTCTTGCAAAAAGGTGTGTGCAATCTGACTCCCAATCCAACCAATCAAAAAAGGCTAGCAACAGAAACACTAATCAGATTGGTTATTATTGTGATAACATCAAATCAAAAAAATCTACTTTTCGTACATATGGTAATTTAGGCCGCTTCACCAATGACTGTTGTGTAAAATCACAAATCACACACAATAAAAATCACATGGCCCATTTAACCCCAACGTGGGATGAATCTTCTAATTTGGAAGAGGACCAGCTCAATGGTGAATCACATTACCTTGCTTTTATTGGTATGTGTTTATAATTGTTATGGTGAGAAATATATTGTTGGCCTAAAAATCTAGATGATTCTGATGAAGAATCCGATGAGATTTTAGATTTAATTGAATGTGCAAAATCATTATTAGCTACTCAACCATCCATGCATGAATTAACTGCTCCTTTCGATGCTAAACGTGTTGCTCGCTATGATAATTCTGTTTTTAATGGAACTGATGGCACTTCGCACACTAGCACTGAAGCTTCATGTGATGTTGATGTTGTAGGCTATGATGACTATGCTGAAATGTATGTTAGAACTCTACGTAACAGAAAAGACTTATCCGATATGGTGAAATCACTTAGTGAGACCTTAGAAAGTCAATATGGGATAGTTAAGCAAACTGAAAAGGAGATGATTGATATCAAATCAAATTTTGAGAAAGAAAGAAGTGTTTTTGAAAAACAAAAATTTGATTTTGAAAATGAAATTTCTGGTCTTAACGAAAAGAATGATGTTCTTAAACAAAAATACAAGGCCACATTGGTTGATCTCGAAAAATCTAAAGAAATGTGTGTCGATGCTTTTAAAAGGGTTCGAGAACAAGATTTAGAGAAATCTAAAGAAGATTTTCATTTAGATAAATTTTTGGACTCTATGAAATATGATTTTAATACAAATGGACTTGGTTATGATGAGAATGCTTAGAAATTTATTTGTATTAAACCTACTGTTTTTGTTAGGGATAGTACCCAACTTAAGCAAAATTTAAGTAGTTCAAAAGGTGATAAAGGAAAATAGATTTTACATGAAACTATTTCTAAAAAGGAATTTGATCTCAAGTATCCTCCTATAAGGTATGCTGATTCTCCTAAATACATTCCGCCCCCTAAAAGGACAAACTTGACTACTAAACCTGACTTAGGTGTTTTAAAGTCTAGGAAGTCTTATCCTTATGTCAAAAAATCTGCTATTAATTGCTATTGCAGTTTTTGTGATGTTTTTGGAAACCAAAATTGGGAATGCCTCGGTAATCGTAAGAATGATGCTCATTTTAAAGTCTTTGACAAGAAAGTGAAGCAATTTACAAATTTTCATAGGCATCGACCCAATAATAGGTGGAATTGTTCCTTCAACTACTCTAGGCCTCAGACCCATAAGAAAACATACCATCCTAGATTCCAAAAGGCACAAAAACCTTTGAAAACATTGCCTATTTGGGTCAGGACTTGTGATTTGAGACCTCAGTTGGACTTTTTAAAGTCGAAGGAATGTCCCCCTATTATTTGTAACGATGTCCCTATGATGGAAATTACTAAATCTCCTCACCAACCTGTGAAAGGCAAAAATACCATTGCCCCTTTAGAGTTATTCAATGATGGGGGAGATGATTTTAAAGAAATTGGAGTTATTTATTCTTGTGATACTAGTGGTACTTCACATCAGTTTAGTGCTCCAAAAGGCACCCAACATAATGGGGTAGTTTAACATGCTACTAGTGACTGTAGACCTGATGATATATTTTCGAAGTCTTTCGTTAATCCCTTGTTTGATTGGAATGGTGTGCTCGATTTGTTAAAACTTGTATATTGTCTACATATTGATTACTAGATCTTCGAGGTTTTAGGATAAAGGTATCTACTAATAACGGTATCTCTTAGAACCATGTTTGATGTAGGAAACGCTTATTTTGCAGATTATAACGTGTTCTTATGGTAATTTTCAACCATTGTCTAATTTAGACAAAATGGGGGAGAGTTGAGTACATATTCTAGTCTTTTGTTCATACATATTTTGTTTTGTTATTTCCTACACATTTAATGTTGTCCTATTATTATTTTGGTAGAGCAAATGCTACTAACTTGATTTCTCTCGGCAGAAAGTGTATTTATGTTTTGCAGGTTTTCTTAACCGTGCATCAAGTTGTGTCTTTTTCTTTTCTAGGTTGGGTGGGTAGATAGATATTTTTTGTATAGGATATATTAGGTATTATTTTTTCTTGGTATATCATTTGATGTACTCAAGGATTTTGTCAAAATTAGTCCAATGGGGGAGATTGATGTCCCTATATAGAGCACACCTAGGATTTGCTTTCCGTGCTTTAGCCATATAGGACTTCATCTAGTTGGACTTGAATTTTGACAAAATATTTTTGTAATTCAGGATTGCGTGTCCCCATATCGATGCCAAGCTCTCATTGTCCATCTACATCAAATGTGCACTCGATTCAGTCCGCCCTCCAGAAAAGGTAATTCTCATTTTCTATGGCTCATAGGAATTTAGGACACGACACCGCATTGCATTTGCATTTTTGTTTATCATATCTTATGATAGTATTTTGTTTCGTCATAACAAAATTATTTTTTAGTTAAAAAAAAAACTTTATTTGAAATTTTTATAAGAAAAATATTTCTTGAAAAATAAGTTTGACACTAAATATTTTTTTTAATAAAAATTGCAGAATAGTTTTTTTGAAGTTAAAAATATTTTTTTGTTTTGAAATATGCATTTGCGTGAATGTTAATATATATAGAATATGTAGTCAGTGTGCGTGTATATAATATTATATATATATATATATGTTTGTATGTGCGCATGTTTATATATTGTATATATATGCTATAATATGTGTCATGCTTAAATGTTGTTATGCACGCGTGTTATGTGTATAAATTGTATGCGTGGCAACCTGTTGTTTGTTTGGCTCATTGATGTTTCCATGCCATTAATGCCACGGATTTGACCATAGCACACAGGTCCTGTTATAGCCCTAGGCTTAAGGCGTGTGTATGCTTATATATCATATATGTTTATATAGATATGTTAGCATATTTTATATATGCGTGGTATTTTATATATGTAATGTATGTCATATATGTTATGTGTTGGTCATAGCACCTGCCAATTTGACCATTCCCTTGTAGACTTTAATAGTTTGCAGGTGGCCTTTTCTATAGACGATTTGAACCTTGCTTTAACAGTTGGCCTTAGTTGGTATGATATTATATATTTTAATATATGTTGGTTATACAGCCTTTGTTGTCCTCGGTTTGTTCAGCCTTAGCTGTTCACGGTTTGTCCTATTGCTGTGTAATCCGCCCCCGGTTTGTTAACAAAACCAAAAGATGGTTTCCTTTTTTTAAACGACGTCGCATTTAATTATTTTTAAAATCAAAACTGAGTTTCAATCTTTGAAACGACGACGTCAGATGGTTTGATCGCCCACGGTATTCTACAAAACCGAAAATGATTTTGTCCAAAACGACACCGTGTCACGGATTTGTCCAACGGTAATATTTTGTAGCATTTTTGTTACGCAGTTTCGTACAACTGGACTCAATACTTTTTCAAAACGACTGTGTTTTATAAAACTGAAGTTACATTTTGTTTATTATTCTGTTAGTGTGTAACAGCTTGCACTACACGTGTCACATTTTTAAAATTACACTTTGTGTTTCTTTGTGAGCTCTCAGAGCTATTTTTAATTAGTGGCTGGTGTGTATTCTTTGTCAATCCATGTGACTCTATTTTACACCAATCTGCACACACTTGTGAACTTTATAAATAGAACCCTTTGTGTATCAGTTTTACAGAGCTGAGAAAATAATTTTTGTAGCAAAACTCTGTCAAAATTTTTAGAGAGAAAGAGATTAAATCAGTAATATTTTTGTGTCATCTTCAAGTGTTGATTTCTGTCAAAACGAAAATGAAGATTGGACTTCTCTCATTCTAAATTTGCACTTACGATTTTTCAAGATTATATAATTTTTGTGAGTGAGTTCTCTCATCTTTGTGTGTATTTTTATATCAGTCTTTAGATTTAATATTTGTACACAACACACACTATTCACGAAATTAATTTTTGTGTGAATATTCTGTTTGTGACTTGTTTGTGAGATCTTGAATGTTTTTAAATTTTTTGTTTTAAAATAGATTTTTCAGAAAATATTTGGTAATATTCAGATTTGTACTGTTTGTGGTTTAGAAAGTTAAACCTAAGATTTTTTAGATCTGTTTTGTAAAGATTTAAAATCTGACTGAATATCATTTTCTTGTGTGATTAAGACTGTTTTGATTTAATCTGAAATATTTGTGAAAATAGTCTTGATAAGATTATAGATTAAAATCTGATTTAATCTAATATTTGTTTTCTGAAAAACAAGATTGTGAATATTTGACAGTGTATTTTTATTGAATATATTTTCAGTCATATTCTGTTAACATGATTACTTGATTGTGTAAGTGATTTTCAGGAACTGTTTTCATCTCATATCACTCATATATACCTACTCACGTTATATTCACGTAGACATTTATTTGTGTGAATATCTGAACAAGTCTAGTGTTCAAGATTTGAAAGAAAGAAATGACAGCTTTTCAAAATTGTATTCAAAGTCAAGAAGACTTGATTTGAATAACATAAGACTTGCAAAGAAATATAGGCGATATAGTCTGTTGCATAACACACATCACTTCACTAGAAAATAAATAATAGGCACTGAGCCAACCTGCGCTTAAAGAAGTTAGAGGGGAGGCTAAGACGTGTAGAAAGCAAGAGCAAGCGAGGACAGTTTAAAGAGAGAACAGAATAAGCAACCAGGCCGGTTTCTTGGTCGAGTGGGGTAATAGCTAGATCTTTCTTCTTTAATTGTTGAGTTTGTTGTTTGTAAATCGTCCCTATTGATTTATTGTTTTAGTGAAAATAGATTAGGTGACTCCTAGAGGAGTCTGTCGTTTTTCCCAGGGAAGGGTTTTTGCGAAGCAAAAGAAACACAGTGTGCTTTATATTTTTCGTATATCACCTCATATGAAAAAGGTAGGTTTAACTAAATAGAAACTCACCTAAAAACCGAATTAGTTATTATTTTTGTAAATCACCTTTATTTAACAAGATAATAACTTGGACTGTTAATTAACTTTGAAAATCAAATTCATTTTCTTAAAGTTAACAAATTAAGTAAAAGTTTAATTTGGTCCCCTTTGCATCATTCATATAAACTCGTAGGTTTAAGGTGTTTATTCAACAATAAGTTTACTTCCAGACGTTAAAGTCTAACGCAGCCGCACGCTCAGTATTGAAACTAAAATTGATAAACAGTACTGACATTACATATATTTAAACATTGGCATTGGATTTATTAAAATGCAAACTGGCTTACTGTACATATAATGAAAGTAAATGATGAAAATAAAATAACAAGGATTAAATACAATTATAATAAATACTACTAGTCATTAATTGAACTACTTGGACTTGACGTAGGGCTAGACGACCCGGCATAATTCGATTGTAACTCGAAAATCACAGCTTCGGTGGCATTAACCATCGCTGTTAGGTCGTTGAACCTTTTATAATGAAAATGCTTTTGCATATCATTCATATTGTTCATATCTAGCTCCATGATGTACGACTGCTCTCGGCCTAGGCGCACAAGCTGATCTTTTTTTTGTGATCTGATCTTATTTTTTGGTAAGTTGACCAGCTCGCTTCATCTCGATGAACGCATCCATTTGAGAGTCAAATTTAAGGGCATGAATATTCTTCCACTCCTGCTTGCTTTTAAACATTGCATTGAAGTCTTTACAATGTTTGAGTACCGTCGTGTTACAATCCAAGCTGTCAAAACACGCTCGTTGACATGCACGCTGTTTCTTACCCTTCTTGCGAGGGGGTCTATCCGGTACGTCTCGTACCCCCGGAGTGTCATCCAAGTCAAATTTTGGTAAATCTTTTAAAATTTGATAGCAGTTATCGAACATGAAATGTTTGTTGGTTTCGGCGCGGTACGCGTCGCGTGCATTAGTAACCACTTGGAACTCGTTCGTCCCGCTTCCCATATCCTTGAGTTGGTGAGAGATCTTTGCAATATATAACATTATTTGATGCGATGTCTGATTATAGCATGTTGATATCATGGATCTCTTATGAGTAATTGTAATTCCACGCGTGACGTTATACTCATCTTTCACGGTGTCCCAAAATGTGCCTGATGATATTGAGTTTCCTTCAATACTTCGGACTGTATATTTAGCATAAATGGTACATAGTACTTCGTCCTCAAAAGGAGTCATATTAGGTTGTCTACTTGTACCGGAACTAATCGGTTGAGAGGAAGACATATTTTGTGTAGAAATAAAATATATTAAAAATAGAAATAAGGAAATCACACCAAGGAAATTATACTCACAAAATTTAGAAAGGGTGAGAATGAGAGTAAAGGGTGAGAATGAAAATGTTTGAGGGATGTGGGCTGTATTTATAACAAAAATCTACCAACGGCCGTAAAAATGGGTGCAGTAAAAACAACTTCCTACGAACTTCTTTTTTTCGTAGGAATTCTTACGAACTTCTGAAGTTCGTAGGAACTTCTTACGTACAAAAGAAGTCCGTAGGAAGTTGCTACAAAGTTCAGAAGTTCGTAGGATGGTTTTAATGATTCATTATCCATCTAGTAACTTTGCAAATCCTTTACCTTTTCATTTACGAATTTTTTCAATTACCTCTCAACAGTGTAACTCTCTCGATTTGTAAATTTGCAAATTTCTTTGTCCAAACTCTCCATAATTGTGGATGCTCTAAGAGTGTAAGAAATCTAATGTGAAAGAAGACAAGTATGATATGACAAATTAAGTTATATTATTTACTTGGAAAGATAAAAAAATTCTCATTTCTACATCTTGAGGTTTTTCAAAACTGCACATACATCCTTCACATTTACTTTAATGTGAATTTTGCTTCTTCTTTGTTTTTGGTAGTTGCTTCAATGATACCATCTTTTTTGTGTTGAGTATTTGAGGTAGATGAAGATTCTTTATCCTTATTGTGAGGGACTTTGGGTTTTTTTATGGCCATTGTAGTGGTGTATTGGTAGGAGCATGGGAAGGATGTGTATGGATAGCTAGTAAGGTGAATTCCATGGAAGGAATTTTCTTGTGAACGACCCTGCAAAAAAAATTGATTTGATTTTTTGCATTCCCCTCAAGAAGTATAAATTCTTGGATGATGACCATTCCAAACAACATTGAAGTGATTATTTCCCATTGAGTTTTTGATTGTGTGAGCATTGAAATTAGATGTTCTTCAACTAAATAGGATTAGGAGGGGAACAAGGATAGTAGTTAATGTAAGTCAATAGTATTACCATGTGTTAAATGGGAAACAAATGCTTTTTTATCCAAATTCTAAAAACTATAGATGTTTTATGCCCCAAGAGAAGTTATTTGTCTCTTACTTAATTTTTATTGTTTTGTTCTTACTCAATTTCTTTTGACCGCTTATTTATTTGATAATTAGAAGCTTTTAATTTGTGTTGTCTTGGTAGGTCATGTCGTAATTTAGTATGGGAAGGCTTTCTAGATCTTTTAGTCGTTCCATAATAGAGCATAATCTTAAGTTTGTATAAGTTAATGATAGGGTTAGTTACACCATAGTACATGCAATATTTATAGGGATGTCTTAATCTACAGTTAACATAAGGGTGATTTATTTCCATGTAGGTGATGCAAATATTGACCTTTGTTCTTAATGAAAGTTTGTATGATTCATAAGTGTGACCCTTATTTTTACAAAAAGTGCATCTGATAAAGAAACTTTTTTTATTAAGTTTAATTTTTCCTTCCAGATTTTTACCTTTAATTTCTGAACAAGGGGTTTTTGGTTTGTTCATCACAATTTCTCTCGTATCAGTTTTAAATTTCTCAAAAATAAGATGTAAAGGGGTTTTACTTAAATTTTCAAAAGAGTTTCTAAGTAAATCAATTTATTTTCGTAATTGGTTGTTTTCACTTTGGAGGCATGGAATGTATTTACTTTTTCATTCATTTAGAAAATTGAATAATTTGATCATTTTTTTGTGTTAAAATGTTGTTTTCTTTCTTAGTGTTTTATATTTCAATGTATATATCTTTGTTTTCATTTTCTGTAGATATGTGAGAATCAATAATTATTTTGTAAATTTTAACTAATGTCTCATAAAATTTGTCTAATTGATCATATGCATTTATCATTTCATCTTTTGAAAATATTTCTATATCACAAGTTTTTGTGTTTTCCTCATCGCCATCTTATATACATGGATGACATTCCATTTGCTCATGATAGGGGGAGAAATGGTATCTAATCCTATTATTATCGTATCTTAGTTTGGGGGAGATTTATCTTAGGGGGAGACGTCTTTCTAAGTATGTCATTTGTTTGATAAAGGGGAGAATTAATTTAGGGGGATTAATTATTTAATTGCATTTAATATTTCGATATTCCATATGCGTTTGATAGTTTGCTTAAGTGTGTAGGAATACTTCAAAATGGCAACATTCAACATCGGCAAAGATATTGATCCTTGGGTTGTTTGAGTCAAGCATTGTATTTTTATTTTGGGTGGGACAGTGTTTTTGAGTCTAGTGAGCTTGACGGCCCTTTAGGATTTTTATTTGGTTTTTGTCACGGAATAGCCAAAGGGGGAGATTTGTAAGGACACAAGTCTCCGATTGAGTCTTAATGTAGTGTTGGCTCAATTCCGGACAAAAACATTTAAGTCCTAGGATATTGTTCAAGTGTATCCTTCAAGCCTATGGCAAGTGAAAGTTGAAGACGTTGCGGCATTACTTTTCAAGAGAACATCATTGCCGATTTTTGTGCCAAGTTTCACGTCATCAACATGTGGATTCCAATGTCTCCTAAAGGTATGAATGCATTAATATATATATAGGAGCTTGGAAATTTATTTTGGGTGTTAGTATTTTTCTGTTATTTTTTTTGAATTCATAATTCTAAAGATTTTGTTCTCGGACACCTTTCAGTAGAAAAATCATATCAAATCCAAAAAAACTCAAAAAAATACGAAACTGGAGGCCACGCGTTCGTATCGAAATTATCTAGAATCATGGCCTACAATCTCGTTAGAAAAGTTGTTTGAACGACCTCGTTCAAATGAAACTTCTAACGAGATTCGGAAAATTATTTATGTTTTCTCATTAGAAGTTTCGTTCGAACGAATTCAAACTCGTTCGAATGAACTTCTAACGAAATTTCAGTTTCGAGCAGTTTTTTTGTCAATTTTTTTATAAATTTCCACTTTGCCCACTAAATTTCACCACCTTTACATAGTACAGGAAAGACATTTTCTAAGATAACTTTTTCACATTCTAAGAGTCTTTTGAGAGCAAAACTTTTAAGAAAAAGTTCCATGTTTTGTGTTTGATTTTTATGGATTAAACTCATCAAAAAACACATACACACCCATTTGTTTAGTTTATTCCAAGTACCTATTGATATATCATTTCTTGGAGAGTTTTGGCACCTGGTTTTCTCTACACCAACAAGAAGAGAGTTTGGGTTCTTCTCTACTCCCAAAAGGAGAAAAGTTTATTGCGGTGTTCTCACTCGAAGAAAGGCTTCGCGTGTGGGTTGACGGTGACCATAGCGCCATCGATGGAGTTAGAGACTATGGAGGAGTCCACGATTATACACTAGGCGGAGGTTGAAGACCAAGGACCGCGTCAAGGCCTGTACAGACTCAAGTCAGTTTATGTAAGTCCTCTTGTGTCGAGTCTTTGAAAAAACTACCATACTTAGTGAATTCGTGGCTACGGCCGTCCGAGGTTTTTTCCCATTTGGGGTTTCCTCGTACATTGGTGCGTCGTGTGATATTGTTTAATTTTATCTTGGTTAAATCACGTAGATGCATGCTTAGGTAATTCAAGATAAAATTTGATTTAATTATCACACTTATGTTCTTTGGTGTTAAAATATATTTGGGTGAAATTGAAATTAATTCAATTCAAAGATAATTTATTTTGGTAAAATTTGGTTTGGCCTAATTTGCAAAATGGATTATTCTTGTTAGGCAAATTTCTTGGACTTGAATTGAAATATTTGGTTTAAGTGAAAAAATCAACTTGTGTGGATTTAATCTTATTTCACTTGGTTTAATTTTAATTTGAAAAGAAATTAAAGTTTGTGATTTTTTTTTTTAAATTGAACCATCATCTTCGCTTACGCATATCTAAAAAGGAAATTATTACATTTTGGAGTATAAAAAGGTTTTAAATTGAAATTTGGGGGCCTATCGCACTTGCAAAAAATTCTTTTTTCTCGTTAGAAGTTTCATTCAAACGAGGTCGTTCGAACGACTTTTCTAACGAGATTGCAGGCCATGATTCTAGATAATTTCGATACGAACGCGTGGCCTCCAGTTTCGTATTTTTCTTATTTTTTTTGGATTTGATTTGATTTTTCTACTGAAAGGTGTCCGAGAACAAAATCTTTAGAATTATGAATTCAAAAAAAATAACAGAAAAATACTAACACCCAAAATAAATTTTCAAGCTCCTATATATATATTCATGCATTCATACCTTTAGGAGACATTGGAATCCACATGTTGATGACGTGAAACTTGGCACAAAAATCGGCAATGATGTTCTCTTGAAAAGTAATGCCGCAACGTCTTCAACTTTCACTTGTCATAGGCTTGAAGGATACACTTGAACAATATCCTATGACTTAAATGTTTTTGTCCGAAATTGATCCAACACTACATTAAGACTGAATCGAAGACTTGTGTCCTTACAAATCTCCCCCTTTGGCTATTCCGGGACAAAAACCAAACAAAAATCCTAAAGGGCCGTCAAGCTCACTAGACTCAAAAACACTGTCCCACCCAAAATAAAAATACAATGCTTGACTCAAACAACCCAAGGGTCAATATCTTTGCCGATGTTGAATGTTTCCATTTTGAAGTATTCCTGCACACTTAACCAAACTATCAAATGCATATGGAATATCAAAATATTAAATGCAATTAAATAATTAATCCCCCTAAATTAATTCTCCCCTTTATCAAACAAATGACATACTTAGAAAGACGTCTCCCCCTAAGATAAATCTCCCCCAAACTAAGATACGATAATAATAGGATTAGATACCATTTCTCTCCCTATCATTCTCCCCTTTTTTGTTCAGGAATAGACAAAGGCTAAAGAATAAAAAAAGTAAATTATCTCCCCCAAATAAAGCATATACACCCTCTAAACTAAGCAAGGGATAAAAGAATGGGATAACAAGCTAAAACATGTAATTGCGCATATAGTGATGAGAATGTTAAAGCATATGGGCAACAAAAATTCAACTAATCCAAACAATAACATCGGATACCAACTAGGATGCAATAAAATGATACCAATATGATATATAAATTATTAAGCATGTGATATCAACAAAGAATGCAATAAGATGGATACCAAGTATGAATTAAAGCATATATGGATTAGAAGTCAAAGGAAATACTAAACAAAATATCAAATATATGTATACATAATATATATCAAAGAGACTCAAGTACACATATATAGATATAAACACACAAATGACACACACAAAATATAATAGGAGTCTTTCACACTCGTATGGCAAAAATGTGTCATATGGAAACGGAAGTGTTGGAGTGTGAACTAGTAACGATTAAATTTAGACCCAATCACTTAAAACATGTTCACAGAGTTCTCAATTGATTGTAAACTTCATCATATTTGAATATAACCTCATATGAAAATATAAATTGAACGCAATGAACAAACATACACAATGCATACAAGCCTAGCATATTGATGATTCTACAAACCAATAGAATCATGACATGAGATACGCAACTAGGATAAACGAACATTGTGCAACCCGTTGATATACCATCCAATCTCCCTCAATAAGCATTTATATTAATTTTGAATGAATATATCAATCAAACATAGGCCTTGGCAATTAATTTTTTTTTAATGCCATATTTTCTGTTTTTAGGCCTTTGGACCACGTATTTCTATTAGGTCCATTAAAAAACGGTGGCTTAAAATCGCAAGGGATAACTAAGTCCTTTCGGATCCCTTCCCCGTGCACATTTATATTTATCATGTTTTTATGTTTCACACAAATCCCGCGTGCAACGGATTTTAACATACACTAGTCCTCCTAAGTCACAAATATGTAGATGACAAGATTGGAAGGAGAACACCTCACATAGCTCAAATATACATATGAAGTTAAAATTTCAAAAGAGCTCGTGCATGTGTGAATAGAGGCATATAAAAATAGAATCCATTTAATCAACACAAAATCCAACTACTCCATGTAAGCATGGTAAAGAACATAATAAGGATTGACAATCTAAACCAAAAGTTCTAGTCACATGAGAGCGTAAAAGATGGGATTCAAACACAAGTGTATGCCACATAAAGTGTGTCAAACTAAAATACACACAAAATAAAATCTTTTTGAGTTTTTTAAAATTTTTAACCAAAAATAAAAAAAAAATATACTCAAAAGACAAACAAAAATCATTTGAATTTTTCATTAATCTTAAATTACCAAGAGATAAAATCCAAATGATAAACAAAAATCTTTTTGTAATTTTCATTTAACGCAAACAAAATGAAGGAAATATAATACAAAAGATAAACAAAAATCATAATTCTAGCATGTGATAAGCATGGAGCATAGACTAGAAAATGATTAAACAAGAATACATTTAGCTTGTGAATATAGTATGAAGTACAAAAGCTAAAGTATGCAAACACTAACACATTCATCCTTTAGATTTAGCAAGGGAGGAAGCATGTGAAAGTAAATGAGAATCAAAAAACCCATTTTGCAAGGCAATTAAGTAGGATTTCCTAACCCAAATTAATGAAGAATGACTATCTTGGGGTGTAGGAATTTTAACTACCTTGGTTGCTTTACGTTGGGATTTTCTAGGAATACGTTTAAGATCAAAACAAAATTTCCTAAGATGACCTTTTCGACCACAATGTGTACAAGTAAAAACATGTCGAAAAGATTTACCTAAGGAGTGATCTCTAAAGATTTTCCTAGTAGATTCTCCTAAAACATTGGTTTTGGGGTTATGAGTAAATTCATTACAAGTATTGAAGCCTAACCCACAAGTGTCATTTTTAATTTGGACCGTTCCTAATATTTTATCTAATTTTTCCGAACGACACTCCAAATCAAATTTGACATTATTAGAGTCTTTTAATTTATTTTGCAATTCTAAAATGTTAGACTCTAATAAAACATTTCGCTCTTCAAAATCAAGAAGCTCCTTTTTCAAGGATTCCATTAAACCCCTAAGGCTATCTCTCTCGCCTTCTATATATTCAAGCTTCTCTAGAAGAGATTTGTCTCTTGTCCTAAGGTCTTCAACCAACATGCTATTATCAACGACCTTGACACGTTCTTTCAAACTAGCTTCTAACTTCAAATTAGCTCTTTTCAATTTAATAGATTCTTTATAAAGTTCTTGAAAAGAATTTTGAAGTTCACTCACATTAACCTCTTCTTCATTTTCACTCTCTCTTTCTTCTCCACTCTCACTATCATAAAAAATAAGGGAATCAAAAACTTTGACCTCGAAAGTTTCATCAATCGACGAGTTCTCACTATCACTCACATGACTAGTCAAAAAAGCCACAAAGTTGGGCTTAGTAGGGGAATCGGGTCCCTCTTCCTTATCACTATCACTAAGGGTCGCATTATATGAAATGGGTTGCTTACCCTCTTTCCTTAGTTTAGTGGGGCACTCAAAAGCCTTATGGCCATAACCCTCACAACCAAAACACCTATTTGACTCGTCCCTATTTAAATTTTCTTTAGAAATTTTAGGGATCTTTTCGTCTTTGTCAGGCTTAGAAGTTTCAAATTTCTTAAAATCATTTTTAAATTTATCTTTGTTAAATTTAAGAAATTTTCAAAATTTCCTAGCAAACAAGGCCATATCTTCCGAGTCACTAACACTCTCGCTCTCTACTACTTGTTTGACCTCTTTCCGGGCTTTTAAAGCAACGCCCTTTTCATTTTTCTTTTGAGTTTTAGAGGGAAACATGTCTAGTTCATAGGTTTGTAAATCACCTACGAGCTCTTCTAATTTCATAGAGGCTAAAGTTGGTAAAGAATTTAAAACGGTCACTTTTGAAATAAATCTATCGGGTAGGGACCTTAGAATTTTCTTAACTACTCGGTTGTCCGGTATTTTCTCTCCCAAGTTAAAAGATGAATTAACAATATCAGAAAGTCTAGCATAAAATTCATCAAAAGTTTCTTTTTCATTCATTTGGAAAATTTCAAATTGAGTGGTGAGGTTTTGAAGTTTCGAAGCTTTAACGACACTAGTACCTTCATGAGTGAGTTGCAAAATATTCCATGCTTCTTTAGCGGTCTCACATGTCATAATGTGTCATAATTCATCCGGTGTGACAGCGCTAAAAAAGGCATTTAAACCTCGGGAATTAAAGTTAGAAAGTTTAAATTCACCCTCACTCCATCTATCGGCGGGTTTGGGAACACGCTCATTATCTACTAAATGAGTAGGTGGGGACCACCCGTTAACAACAGACATCCAAACTCTCTCATCAATAGATTTTAGTGCCCATTTCATTCGCGCTTTCCAATACGCGTAGTTTGAACCATCGAAAATAGGAAATTTTGAAAATGGGGAAAATTCCATTTTAGCCAAAAATTATTTAAAAGATCTTTAACGAAATAACTTATCGCTTTGGCTCTGATACCAATTTGCAAGTGCGATAGGCCCCAAAATTTTAATTTAAAACCTTTTTATACTCCAAAAAGTAATAATTTCCTTTTTAGATATGCGGAAGCGAAGATGATGGTTCAATTTAAAAAAAAAATCACAAACTTTAATTTCTTTTCAAATTAAAATTAAACCAAGTGAAATAAGATTAAATCCACACAAGTTGATTTTTCACTTAAACCAAATATTTCAATTCAAGTCCTAGAAATTTGCCTAACAAGAATAATCCATTTTGCAAATTAGGCCAAACCAAATTTTACCAAAATAAATTATCTTTAAATTGAATTAATGTCAATTTCACCCAAATATATTTTAACACCAATGAACATAAGTGTGATAATTAAATCAAATTTTATCTTGAATTACCTAAGCATGCATCTACGTGATTTAAGCAAGATAAAATTAAATAATATCACACGACGCACCGATGTACGAGGAAAAACCAAATGGGAAAAAACCTCGGACGGCCCTAGCCACGAATTCACTAAGTATGGTAGTTTTTACAAAGACTCGACACAAGAGGACTTACACAAACTGACTTGAGTCCGTCCAAGCCTTGACGCGCTCCTTGGTCTTCAACCTCCGCCTAGTGTATAACCGTGGACTCCTCCGCAGTCTCGAACTCCACTGATGGTGCAATGGTCACCGTCAACCCACACGTGAAGCCTTTCTTCGAGTGAGAACACCACAATAAACTTTTCTCCTTTTGGGGGTAGAGAAGAACCCAAACTCTCTTCTTGTTGGTGTAGAGAAAACCAGGTGCCAAAACTCTCCAAGCAATGATATAGCAATAGGTACTTGAAATAAACTAAACAAATGGATGTGTATGTGTTTTTTGATGAGTTTAATCCATAAAAATCAAACACAAAACATGGAACTTTTTCTTAAAAGTTTTGCTCTCAAAAGACTCTTAGAATGTGAAAAAGTTATCTTAGAAAATGTCTTTCCCGTACTATGTAAAGGTGGTGAAATTTAGTGGGCAAAGTGAAAATTTATAAAAAAACTGTCAAAAAAACTGCTCGAAACTGAAATTTCGTTAGAAGTTCGTTCGAACGAGTTTGAATTCGTTCGAACGAAACTTCTAACAAGAAAACATAAACAATTTCTGAATCTCGTTAGAAGTTCGTTCGAACGAGGTCGTTCGAACGACTTTTCTAACGAGATAGCAGGCCATGATTCTAGATAATTTTGATACGAACGCGTGGCCTCCAGTTTCGTATTTTTCTGATTTTTTTGGATTTGATATGATTTTTCTACTGAAAGGTGTCCGAGAACAAAATCTTTAGAATTATGAATTCAAAAAAAAAATAACAGAAAAATACTAACACCCAAAATAAATTTCCAAGCTCCTATATATATATATATATATATATATATTAATGCATTCATACCTTTAGGAGACATTGGAATCCACATGTTGATGACGTGAAACTTGGCACAAAAATCGGCAATGATGTTCTCTTGAAAAGTAATGTCGCAACGTCTTCAACTTTCACTTGTCATAGGCTTGAAGGATACACTTGAACAATATCCTATGAATTAAATGTTTTTGTCCGGAATTGAGCCAACACTACATTAAGACTCAATCGGAGACTTGTGTCCTTACAGCTCATCATATGATGAAGATGAACAATCTTCCAGAATAACTTCTTCTTTTGAAATCGAGGTCATGTAAAGGTATTCTTCTTCCAGATTTCGCGAACATGAAGTTTTTTACTCATGGATGATTGAATCGAGAATTTTTTCTTCTACATTCTTTTCTTCTACGAATTCCACTACAAGGAAGCTCCATAAATCATTCGGTTCCTTGAAATGAGACACCTTTGCTATAACATCATGACCTAAAAAATAGTGTAAAATCTTCAACGCTTCGATATTAAGTTCTTTTTTTCTTTTCAATGTCCAATCGAGATAAAAGGGGGGAGTTTTTGTCACTAATTACTTTCCATGAGTAATAATCAACGGATTGAAAAAAACAAGAGATATTCTAGTTTTTGATAGTTTAAAAATCCATAAAAATAGATGTCAAATCATATCTTTGTAAAATCAATTTTGAAATACTTATCATGTTTTTGATCTTTAGACTCAAAATATACGTTTCAAAATAAGTATATGATCTAGGACTTTATACCTATTGTTCTATCAAAAATATACCCAAGAGGGAGAGGGGAGTGAATTGAGTATATGAGTTTTAATAAAAAAATTCAAACTTTCTTAACTTTGTGTAAATATTAATTGCAATATGATAAATAAAATCAAATGTAAACAATTGATCAACAATAAGCATAAGTAGTTAAGAGAAAGAGATTAAGGAAACTTTGCAAACTGAGGTTTTAATGTGATTCGGCCACTGCCTATGTCCACATTCGAGAAGGCACTCGAGAAATTTCACTATCTCCAGTTCAATTAAAGCGAAATCAAAATCCTTACGAGGAACAACACCTTGCCAAAAATCAACCAACAAGAGGCTAAAGTCATCCTTACCCAAGCGGAACCCACACCAGAGCCCAATGTCTTTAAGCACCTTGACTCCCCATAACAACAGCACTATCGGTCAATAAGATACAATGAATTTTATCGTAAGTCACAATAATGAGATCTATAACCAAAACGTAAAGAAAATTATCTTTACTAAAAACAACGGTGAAGTGGGTTTACTTTCTCTATCTAGAAAAGTAAACAAACAAGAATCACAAGTTTAATGCTCAAATGGGTTTGGGGTTAAAGATTTATCTGTAATACCCCGTATTTTTACGCATATTTATTTTTAATGAAATTATGGAAAATGGGGATTAATTAAATTCAAGGGAGAAAATTTAAATTGTAATTGATCCGATTTTACGATAATAATTACTAGCGTGATGAGAGTTAGTAGTTATTGAATTAATATTATGGCGGGGAATAAGATACACGGCAATTATGTTATAAATATTTGGGACGCGTATGAGTCGCGTCACTAGTATGTATTTGGGAATTTAAAAGGTAAATTATTTTTGTATAACTCCGATGACTATTTTGAGTGCGCCAGAGTGTCCGGAAGGGTCGAAATAGTCAGAAAATACTATTCGGGTATTTAAATTAGAGTCCGAGATATTTTAGCCCAAAATGACACCCCGGAGGGGTATTTTGGTCTTTTGGAATTTTGGGATAATTAAATGGACGAAAATTGGGTTTAATTAAAAGAATTTAGGGTTAGTGGCATGTTAGTTTCAACCTACATGAGAAAGAGAGGAAAAGAGAGAGAGAACCAAGGAATAAGAAGAAGACTCCATTAGAGCCCTAAGCCAAGAACCCAAGCTTTCACACCAAAAAGTACACAAGCGCATAGATCGTCTCAAGAGAATCATATCCATACCAATTTCAACCCGCGAATCAGAAGTTCATTTTAAGGCAAGTGATTATCTTGATCTTCCTTTTAGAATTTATTATTCTTGTTAACATATGTTGAGGTTTTTGAACTATTAATACCAAATTTGGTTTACCTATGATGAGATTGTGTAGGAATCTTAGAAATCTGATGGGGGTTTGCATGTAGAGGATTTTTTCCTTAATAGGAATGAGAAATTTGGTGAATTAGATAATAATCACGAAATAAAAATTGGGTTTTTATAGATTAATAATTCTGGGTTTATGTTAATATGACTCATGGGAAAAATTTAGGGATTTGTTGAATTTACTTGATGATTAGAAGGATTTGACCCCTAAACTATGCTAAGAAGTGTTCTAGGGTCACTTAGAGTAGTTTGGAAACCTTGTACTTGGGTTAGAATGGGTTTAGGTTGATATTTATTATAGGAAAACATCTGTAAAAATGAACTTTGAAGATGAACTGGGCAATTGCAGAAATTTCATTTGAAGTCTAGCCCAAGTCGTTCGAACGACCTCGTTCGAATGAGACTTCTAACGAGTTTACAGTGGCCCTTCTAACGAGTTTGGTAGTTCGTTCGAAGTGGGGTGGGACTTCGTTCGAACGACCCTCGTTCGAATGAGATTTTCTGGGTCTTCTAACAAGATTCCATAATGACTCTTAAGGCCCGATTTTTGTTTCAAACTTCCGGTAGGCTTATTTAAATGAGTTTTAGACATGTATGAATGTCGAGTGACTTAAAAATTATAATTATTAGTGAGCGGAGAATATGTCGACCCTCGAAAGGTATGAAAATTCATAAAATTAGAGAGATGCAAAAATACAAGGGAGATTATATACGAATAAGGTACGGGGTATAATAGGGGATATATTATACGTACTGTGAATACTAGGATGCGGGAAAGCCAATGAATTTATATAAGTTATGTGTATGCTTATTTATCAAAATATTATGTGTATGACATACCTAGCTACTGGCTATCGAACGGAGGTTAATGCATTATGGACGATCGGATCTTGTGTGCCTTTGGGGGATTTAGAGTCGTAGCACTAGAGCATGGAACCTAGGTACGGGCTATCCGTGAGAATGATAGTGATGACGATCGTATGGATGCGTAGGTATGTGCGTAGCCCATCGGCTTGGGACTATGTTCACCTCCAATAAGGTATTTGTATTTTTATTGGTTCTCGCGAGATTGAACCTGTTTTCCTCTATGCGTGAGCGTTGCAATGGAAATAGATAGTCGAGTATGCATAGCACTAAGGGTTTCTCAACCAGGGGTGAAATATTGCTATATTTATATATAAATTGTTATGTATACATAAAGAGAATAATGTGTGCATACTGAAATCCTATTTGGTGTCTTATGTTGATGACTCTATTTTTAAATGTGTACTTATGGTATTAACAGCTGGGCATTTAGAAGAATATGAGAATAAACTAAAGTAATTCTAAACCTATATCGAAATCTTAATTACGTCGGCTTTGAGTTATTTAGGGAGTCCTTCCAGCATATTAGAATGTACTTAGTAGCCAGTCAGGGTATCATGACTATTATGGGTAGTTAGTCTCGTTAGGCGTGCACACTATATCGAGAGGTAAGTATCTCAAGTGAGTACGCTAAGTTAACTTGAATAATAATTGTGCTAATTTAATCAATTTAAGCACTTGCTATTTTTAAACTGTTTTCAACTCGGCCTCTGACTCGCTTTTCAGTATATCTTTCTATTGTTCCATTATTTTTAGGTGCCCAGCCACAGGGACACTAGCCTTAGGAGACTCTATTCAGTTGTTGTACTCTAGGTGCTGTGGAAGCTGCAGGATAATTACTAGTAGACGACTCAGCCTATTCTTCCTTTTTCAGTTGTCTATTTTGTTGGATATGTCGTCCTTTCTTCTGTTTACATTCAGAGATTTAGTTGTTTTAAATTGTCTCTTAGATTTGATTTCCTTTTATTGGATTTATTGTATGGGATTGTATCTGGATGTGTTTTACTCCGTCATTTATTTTACTTTAGTTAGACTTTATTCATATTACTGTGGTGCACGACATTTCTTGATATTCTTTTGATATTGGTTAATAACAAGATAAAATTTTGACACCAACCTTTTTAAATATTAGGTTGTTAGTTTTATTAAATCAAAATTTGAGTTTTTGACAGTGATGCATTATCTGAACCAACTTGATATTCTGAAATTAATTAATTAAGGACTGATCACCCGGTAATTAATTAGGCGGGGTGTCACATTATCACAAGTGGGTATTGGGCTTATAACTTTGCTAAAGAGGGATTGATGATATTAATTGAAGCAAAAATGGGCTTTGCGAAAAGCTTAAATGGATTTGAGACTTGATTTCTATACGAGACTTTCACTACACCAAAACAGGTGATTTGCAAGTATTTTAAATATTTATAAATTGGCGTGTTGCAAAAAATTTATAAGTGTTCAAAACCATTGCAAATGTCATTTGCAAGTGTTTATTGGGAACACATATCCGTTCTGGATAACCGTTAAAAAAAAAATTGAAAGTGTTCCGAACACTTGCAAAATTCAGCAAGCATTTTTAATTTGCAACGATTATAAATACTTGCAAATGAATTTTTTTTTGGTAATGGCTCAAAACACTTATAAATAATAATATGTAAGAAAAAAATATTCCATTTGTAAGTGTTATGAATCGTTGCATAAATTAAAAGTTTATAAAAATAAAAATATATCCACCACATGCCATCACCCTCATAGCAAACAATAAAAATGGCTAAAAACATAATAATTATATATAAGACTCTACAAGTTAACAATTTAGTAAAAAGAAGTGGAATTCATTTTCTCCACACCTATTCACAATTTTGCCCATGAATTGCTCTCAAAGACACCACATAATAAATACACAAGCTGATGGGAAAACGATTCTTTCTATTTCAAAACACATACAAAAATCTTAAGTAAGATCACGAGATATATTATCGAATAGATATAGAATTTCTCAATTACAATGTCCAGTGGTTAATAAAAAGAAAGTTGGTGGATGTTAAACTCCACTTAAAATATATCTTACACATGGTGATGTTGCACGTTGCACCGAAGGACAATTGAATTTAGGATTTATACAGTAAATACATTGCGATACTAGCTTACCCCCCAAAAAAATAGTAGGACAAACCAATTTCAAAATAATAAACGGACTAAAAATAATTTGGCTTAGATTAGCAATTCATGCCCTAGTTGGAAATAAAGATCTCTTGGTATATACAACAGCCTCTTTATCCGTTTTGGGCCTTGAATTGAGGAACATTATATGATGTCTAAAGCTCATTTTTTATGTGGGAGGTTTGATTTGTGGATGCAGACAACAAATACTTGTTATCAACAAAGACAATGATAATTATCTTGAGAAGTCTCAAACATGTTTCTTTTTTCTTCAACTCACCAGGAAAACGCTGTGAATAATTTGTATCTCAGTTAGGATTCTCTCCAAAACCCATATGAACAATGCTTTGCAAAATATTAATACTTTGTCTTATTATGTCTAAAAACAAGAATAAAGTCATATTTCTTCTCTTATATTTTTTCATTGTCGGAGTTATATCCTTTTCATAATCAACATAAAAATGGGATGTATATCTCCGACAACTCATATGAACTATGAATAACTTGGGATTAAGCTATTTAATTCATTTAATTAAAATAATCCTATCAAGTCTGGATTAGATAAATCTATTTATCCAATATGTATGTAACAACCCTTGATTTTTGGAGACTGAGAAATAAAATTTTTGGGAAAATAAAATTTAATTAATTGGAGAATTTCAAAATTTGGGAACTTAGGTCCAAAAATAGAGGGCATTGTAAAGTATTCCGGATGATGATTTTGGGGGTACCATTGATCCCGGAAGGGTCGAGATAGTCAAAATGACTGTCATTGAGTTTTATTTCGGCTTCGGAATATTTTTAAGTCAGTTTGACTCGAATAGGTGTAAACGAGTCATTTAAATTGTGTATTAACATTTAAAATTGGGTTTATGTTTTAAAGGATTTGGAGGCTTACGGATGAAGCCATTTCTCATTTGAGAGAGAGAGAAAAGCCCTAGAAGAAGAAAGGAAGAGAGAAAGAGAAAGGAAGAAGGAAAGAAGAAGAAAAGAGAGAGAAAGGAAGAAAAGCTTGGAGATTCCGGCCCAAAACCGCGACATCGAGGACGATCCAACCCCTACAAATCTGAGGCAAGTGTTTAATCTTTTGCTAAATAGTTATTTGTGTATTTCATTTCATAATTTGTGGGTTAAAGAAATGGATTTTTGGGTATAAATATCAAAACCTAGATTTTTGGGTTTAAATCTTGAAATCAATGTTATTATGTGGTTTAATGACATATAAATGGTTGGGATCAACTTTCGGTTGATTTATTTTGCTTGGAAACATGTTGTGATAAAGATTTGGAGGTTAGAATGGAGATTTTAGGGTATTAATTTCGTGGGTTTTATTGAGAAAGGGAAATCGGCTATAATATCTGGTATGACCGGTCGACCGCAGTTTGGGGACCGGTCGACCGCGCCTTAAGGGAAAAGCCTACTGCATTTCTTCGTAGGCAAAATTTGGACCCGCGGTCGACCGGGGGTCTGGGACCGGTCGACCGGTCCCCTATTTTTAGCCCAAAATTTGGAGTTCTTTTATCCCTTTTTCTTTTGGAGTTTTATTCTTAGGGGCTTTCTTAATGGGCTCAATATGAAGGGTTACAATATTAGATCTCCCTGTTTTTTGTTCGGTTCTCAAGTCTCGAAACTTATGAAGTCTCGTTTCTGTAGTGGACCAATTCGTTAACATACCGCCGAGCCATTTTTTATTAACATAATGACACCGAGCCCTTATTGCAGCCCATGCTACTGAATCAGCTGCTTTATTTTTAGTAGGTTGAATAGGGGCTTGTGGGCCTATGTTAATTTGATTTAGGAGGATGGGATGCCTCTTTTAGTAATGAAAGGAACATGGGACTTAAGTGATTGGCGGATTGTTCTTATCATGATAGAGGTGAATTATCATGAAATGGTTATAAATGGAATAGGGATAGTCTCTTTTGCCTATATGTGTATTAAAAATGGATACCCTTAGGTATAGTGGGGGGGATCTCAGTGAGGACGGGAGTTCTAACTCGAGGTCCTAAGTGAATATATATATGATTGAGGACCGACGAGAGAAGATGTTGTGCATCCTTGAGGAGTATAGACTTAAGGAATAAATTATGAACGTAATAAGATTTAGAGTTCATTAGAACTATTAAACCTTAGTTGGGATTCCAATGCTTGAAACGAGGTTGGAATAATTTGAGGTTTTAGACTATTAAGTCATGTGTGTGCCTATGGTTAAATAGTACTAAAGGTAATTATGTACTTTCGAATATGGATGAAATGTGTAGTGATGGGTTCCTACACAAAATTTTGGGTAATAACCCTAATGTGGGATATATGTATATGTATTTTTGGGAGACTATTCATCATAGGAAAAATGATTGAATATGTTTCAAGTGAGAGGATTGTATTCACATATCTAGGTAAATTAAATGAGTTTGTGGTGACGGCTTGTATATTGAGGATTATGTATACTTATAGCGGAATTTATATATCTCATACTTATGAACGAGAATAAGTTATATATATGGATATGTGAGTACATGTGTATATATCTATAGAGATATGAATATGGATATATATTTATGTTATTGATACACATGGTATGGACATTTAAACCCTATATGATGGTTTAATGTTTAATTATATGATTGGATCATATGGATGTATATATATTGTGCATGTGAATGATATATATACTTATTTGGTTAAGCATACCCCGCTCATGCTATCATTGGGAAGTTGCAAGCGTAGAGGGTGAGCATCCTGAATAGAAAAGCAGGGTGTGGAAATTCCATAGGTCATAGTCG
Organism: Sambucus nigra; assembly: GCA_949130495.1. Lineage (NCBI taxonomy): Eukaryota > Viridiplantae > Streptophyta > Magnoliopsida > Dipsacales > Adoxaceae > Sambucus > Sambucus nigra. The sequence continues at coordinate 266,051,351 of OX422223.1, forward strand.
TCCCGTGTGTTATTATATGATATATATATGTATTTTGGGATGAGACGTGATGGGTATGTTTCGTCTCATTGCCGGTTAGGAGCTATGACCGCTTCCCGGGACGTCGTGTGCGTGTGTTTACCACGAGATGGGTGTCGTTTAGTCCCACCATGGTGGCCCCAGTATTGCTACATGAGCCGGGCACTGGGAAGATGATAGCATTGATGAAGTTTATCGGCGCTATATATAGCCGGGTATTTATTTGTGCATGGCCTTTGTACATCATATATGGTATGTATACATGGTCATGGGATTGGATGACGGTGTGTATATATATATATATATATGGTTAGAATAAAATGCCTATATATTTATATATATTTATATATCCTATAGATAAAAAGGATATGGTATCGTTGTGGAGTACATCTTGGATGATTATGGTGTACTAAATTGATGGGGGTTGATGTATCGCATTTAAGGAATACCTCGGTTACATCATCCCAAGGATAATATTGGAGATTTTTAGTTATTTCCATTTTGTAGTTTAAAATTTAGTAGTAGTAGTAGTAGTATATTTATGTATGGCATACTGGACCTCCAGGATCGACATTGTCAAGGAGTAGTGTAACGGGGTGGTTCTTTGTTTGGATTTTGCTTTGCGAGACACCCCACGCACGAAACGTAGTGCATTGTTGAGATTAGAGAGAAGTTCTGTCAATATTTATGTGTGGCATAATGGACCTCCAGGATCGACATTGACAAGGAGTAGTGTAACGGGGTGGTTCCTTGTTTGGATTTCGCTTTGCGAGACACCCCACGCACGAAACGTAGCGCAGAGTTGAAATTGGAGGGAAGTTGTGTCAATAATAATTTTGCATGCTTATTAAATTAGAAATTAAATCATATGTTTCAACCTAAATATAAATGGGTAACGTATTAAGAATGATAATTGAATAAATTATAAACCGGAATCCATTAAGCCTAACATGGCATACATGTTTAAAAACAAATATAAATGGGTTTAGAAAGGGGTGGATTCTTGGGTTATGATAGGAAGGTAGATCTCGTGGGTATAGGCTAGGCCTATGATAAGTTAGGTTGTCCTAATAAATTGGGGTAATTTAACTAATAAAATTGAGGACGTGAATAGGTGCGCGCCTTTAGATGAGAGGTGAGTTGGGATTCCACGAGAGTGCGATTCCACTTTAATTATGAAATAAGTGCACTGATATTTATTATGCACGGTTAACACACTTGCTAAATATTTTTCACAACTCGGGCTCTGACCCGTTTACTTTTCTCTCCTGCCTGTATATATATATATATATACTATTTCAGGTGTCATACCGCATGGATGTCGGATGACCTTCTATACAGAGTCTAGGGAGCCGTGACATGTGCGGACTGTTGCGGGATGTATCTGGTAGTCGCTTCCTCCTTTTAAAATTCTAGTTAGGATTCATTGTTGTACATCGGGTTTGTACCCAAGGGATATTTATATACATGTTTATATTCATTCCATTTCAGTCATTGTATTGGTTGTGACCCGACAGCTTATTCAGGTTTACTTCTTTGTAGTATATTCAGTTGTAGTTATTTATTTAATTTTATTCTAGCATTTCATTTCTTATAGTTCTTCTTGCATCTTTCTCTTATTTATTAGTAGTTTTATGGTGTTGGTTTGTTAGTTGTTGCATGTATTTAAATTTTAACATCTCGCTTATATGATATCGGGTAGTTAGTCCTATATTATGTAGTATCGACTGTTGGTGTTGAGACTGGACCATCTGAAACTCCTGTTTTAATGTAGTATAGGGCTGGCCACCCGTTATTATTTTAAGTGGGGTGTTACAATACAATTCTCGTAATTTATAAGAGAGATTGAGAGAGTACATATCGAGTCTAGAGGGTCGCTCAAGAGGTCTAGACATGTTGTCACTCATTATTGAATCTTGCAAGCTTGATAGAGGTTCTAGAACTTCCTCCTTGCCAAAATGCCTGCACCTTTTACAACATATACATCATGGAGGTATATGAATACAAGCAAGAACAAGGCATTCACTGCTTCATTATCAGAAAGGTATAATGAAAAATTAAACATTAATTATGTACCCGATGTTTCAAAAGTTTATAAAAATAACATACATTATAACATGTAATTTTAGCAAACCAATTCAAATAATCTATAACATGTCAAGACATCCTAAATTACAACACTGCAATCAATGCAGTACAAGAAATTCAACTATATGAGTAAAATCATAGTCAAAGATTTCCCAAAATCTTTGAACAAAGATCGGTGAATTGTGTTGCCCCCAGGCCTTCAAAGTATATGACAAATATGTTCTATTAATAATTAATGAAAACCATTATCTATTCATTTTGATACGTTTAAGACATAGTTTTAGTTAGTAACAACTATTAATAGGCTCTTTTAATTTTAGGTCATTGGTATCTCACTTCTTGCCAAGAAACTGTCCTATCCTTACCTTGTGTGGTAGTTTTCAGTATACCAAAGTTAAATCTGAATCCATCGCGGTGCATGGAGCAAGAGTAGTATCCTTCATCTCCGGCATTGCTCGCGGTTTCCACATTCACCACAGAGGAATTTGAGGTTCCGAAATCATCCATTTGGCTGTCGGATACTTCCACAATCTTCTCATTCGCCGTTTCGACCTCATCGTTGACCAAATTGAGGTCTAAAATCATAATCGATCAGATAAGAAATTGAGAGAAAGGAGAAACTTAGAGAGAGAGTCAAAAGGGTTGAGTTAAAAAATGGCAATTTGATGATGACAATGGTGGGAAAGCTGGCCTGGATTAGAGTCATTGGTTTAAAATAAAACATTCTCTCAATGTTTGTATTCGTATGATATTATAGGGCTTTAGATTTATTAGTTATTATTGAGTATGAAATTTTCTTATCCTAGCAAATTAAAAATGTATGCAAGTTTACCTTTTGTTTGACCATTTGCAGAACATGTAACTATTCTCTATACTTTTGTTTTTTTTTGTGGTTTCATAAGAATTATTCAATTTCATATGCTAAAAAAATGGGACTCGATATTGGCTTGTATCATTTTGAGATTTATTATGGGATTGTATCACTTGTAGGTACAAGAAACAATAAAGATCGTTCAATGTCCAAATTACGAGTAGTATAGGACATTAACCCACTTACCTAAAATCCCTATTTATGTACCATGTACCCCATTTCTCTCCACCCTTGATTTGAAATCACTACTTATATACTCGGTATTGGCCATAATTCACAACAACATTATGTACATATCATTTTGTTTGAGGAACTATAAAGGTTATAGTTGGAATTATGATTCTTAAACACACCCTAAAAGTTCACGAATGTATTCATTTTGGCAAGAGCTAATGTTTTTTAGCCATAGCACTACCTATTGTTTAATAACAATATAGTGATTGTTGTAGGACATCAAACATGACAATGAAGATCTTGATGACTGCTATCTCTAGACTTGAAGATAATGAAAATTCTTAGTGTTTGGGAAGATGAACTTTATAATGGTCAACATAAATATCAGCGCACTAGTTGGAGAAATCCCTTTGGTACATCTTGAGCTCTCTAAAGACTGAACTGCATGAAGAAAAATGTGAAATGTAGTTTGACTGAATAGGAAATAGCTTGAAATGAGTAGAATGTGATCAAACATTAAGACAATAAAGATATAGAAAAATGTGGATGGTCCATTTCGCAAGGTGAGTATTTGAGAGGCTTCATGATTCCAATAGTGCATTTGATGGTAAAGTTAAAAAATAATAGAGAAAAAAAACATTTAAGACTATAACAAGTTGGGAAAGATTAGTTTGGTGAAGTTCTCTTACTTTTCTGGTTTTCTATAGAATCTAATTCTTACGCACACCCCAAGAATTGGATTCTATGGAAATCTTGAAAAGTAAGAGAACATCTCACCAAGCCATTGTTATCTTTTTCCAACTTCTCATATATATGAACTGTTTCTCAATCTCTTACTAACTTTCTAATCAAGTTACCCTAGATGTGTATAATGCTACAATTTCCCCCTTTGTGAAGTCTTATAACATTTTAAACCAATTAATAAGACTGTATTATAAAGGTTATGGGACGGCGATCAATTGAGGAACTCAACACACTCGATAACAAGCAAAAGGAATCATCCTGGTGTGAGAATCAGTTGCAAAGGAAAAATAGAAGGGGAAAGGTGGACATGAACAGATATAGAAACAAGTACAATGTCACTACCAAGTCATACTACGACCATTCTATGACGCTCAAAAATAGAGTTGAGACATTACTAGCTCATATTAACTTCATCTTATGTGTACTATAGATCAATGTGCACCACATACCCCCACCCCCTCTCCCTCTTTTATCAATATTTTGTTTCTATATATATATTTGGTGTAGTATTGTATTGGATTATAGGTAGAACCATAGAAAACCAATGAGATAACAAAAATTTATTGGACTAACCATCTCAAGAAAAACTTCAGAGTCAATAAATAAATGAAAACCATATCTACATATATCATATAATACAACTAAAATTATAATTTCCTAACCATAGTCATAGCCTACACATTATGTATATATCATTGTCCCTTCAAAATATTATCACTCATTGTTTTCATGCTCATCTAATGACAAAGGTCTATATTGTTTGTCAATATTAATTATTTGATTCCACCAACTGAAATTAGATTAAGCTTTTATATGACTATGTAAATAAGTATATGTTCAATTAAAAGGCAAGGGAAACCTTTCTTTTAAAAATATGGAAATAAGAGGTTTATTTGCCTATATGGGGATAGTGCACTAAGCTTCTCATAATAACAAAAAAAGAATGCACGCTTAAATATAATTATCTTATTCCAAGAACCGAATATAGACATTGGTAAAACTAGAGGCTCGAGATATGCATCATTGATTATGTCATGAAGTTCTATGTCTTAAAAATCAGTGTGAGGGACGCCTTCACCTTAAGGAGAGGCGAGGATTAAATGCCCTGAGGCTCGAGTCTTAAGGAAAATATTTAAGCTCAACACCACCCAGGATCAATTTATTATCTAGTTTAAAATTTGTATTAAAACTTCTTAAAAAAAGATAGAATAATAACTCCTATCATTTTGAAAGTGACAATTGTCTAAAAAGGATTATGAACTTAATAACGCTACCTGAGAATAGGTCAGTAATATAGCATAAGCAAATATATGTCAGTGGTATACTATAGGAAAATCTATTTAATTTCTTTATATTTTTTTTCTCAAGATAACAGTAAATTTCCATTAGTGAAACTAGTTGCAGAAAGTAGAAAAGTATAAGTGAGGGTCTTAGGTACCTTCTTCATCATAACAGTAAATTGATCATGTTACCAAATGTGGTGGCTCTAGCACCATGCCGGTCGCGACCATTTATGAAACAATATATCTGAACCACTAGAGTGTTGTATGGATTATGTACTCAATTTCAAGTGCTTCAAATAGTCCACAAGCTTAGAATATTAGAGGCAACTCTATCAAGCTTCCATGATATAAGATTCACGTTATTGAATAAACAATCAATAGGAATTACATCAAAACTTTCAACACCATAGTAGTAGATATAAAAATATAGGGACCAATTACTTTACCTGATCCCCATAACAATCAATGATAGATTGATTGAATGATGATGATATGTGTTGCAACACAATCGAACCCTCTTTCTTAGCAATCACCATAAAGGTCCGTAGATTGGACTTTTAGACAGATTATGAGTTATAGCATGAAGAATCAAATTCCACCGATATCAAAACTTATGAAAAAGAAAACAGATACAAGACAGTTAAAGCAATATCGAAATCTATTATCACTCATCAGCAAAACTACAGACAAAATGGTTAAAGATGAAATTATAAACACCAAAACCAAAAATAATGGCAAAACACCAAATTCATCCCATAGTAAGCAAAGTTAACTTTTAGTTAAGATCGCTTTAAAGTTGAATTGTCGTCATTAAAATAAGGCTTCATATGGTTCGGGGTGAAATATTTTTCCCCTGGGTGAAAAGTAAGAGACATCAAAAAATCAAGAATGTGAGTTCGTGACTCCATGTACTAGTTCATAAGAGACATCTCACCTGTTTTCAATCATTTTCCAACTATGAAATAAATTATACCCCCAATGAAATTTTATTTTACTAAAAGTCCATACCCATTTAATGACAGAAGATAATCATACTGGAAAAGGTAACGTTTACGTAATGGCAATGATAAGAAAAAAAGTTGAAACAAAAAAACTATAATTAAATAGTATGCAATATAAACAATCAACTGGCTATACATGTAGTCATGTATATTGAAAAACAAAACATATCAGGTTTGGATTGAGCATTTTACCCTCAAAAAATAGAAATTGAGTATCGTTTTTAGAATTGAAAGAGGAGAATTGCACCTTAGGTTTCGTTGTTGCGATTGAAAAACAAAACCATAAAAACATATCTGATAATATATATAGTATGTTGAAAAATAAAAAAAATATATCCAATCAGATATATAACGTTGGTTTACTTCGGGTTCGAAGAGCCCTGGATTTGGATGACACCTAGGGATAGGTAGAGGTAGAGGCTTGCGATTTAAGCCCAACGTAAAGGTTTGTGAGTGATTTTGAGCCCTGTGATTTTGATTCGCTTTGCAAATTTGTGAATTTGTGATTTTGAGCAGGTTGACAAGCGCGAAGATGGTTTCACACTTATTTGGGAATGTGTTACACTTTTTAAGTTTGGATAGTAATGAAATAATAAATTTTGCTACGATTGTCAACACTTACAAACTTTTTAAGTGTTGAAATATGTTGTAAATTTTGTATATGTTACAAACACTTATTAATTAAATAATATATTAGTTGCAAAAATAGCCACTATGGTGTGGTGTTTGGGATATTGACACAAGCTTGGATGGGAACTTTACTCAATGGGATTGTTGTTGTACATGCTTGTGTGTTTGATTAAGGAACTCAAGGTATCCTTTTATATGCTTTAAATGAACAACTAGACATTAGAGGGTAGTAAGGTAATTAAGGGCTCACTTGGAATTCAAATTTAAAAGCTAGCCGTTATTGGATTGTGGTTTTCCAAAAACTTTTAGTTGCCAAAAATAATAGTTAGTTGACTAAAACCTTCTTCCTCAAAAACATATTGACTCGGCTTGTTTTAATGGGGTCTGGGCAAAGGTTTAGTCGACCAAACCTTGAGTTTTCGTTGATGAAAACTAGGCACAATCACCTAAAACTTACTTGGTTGCAGCACTAGGAAGTTAGGTTTTGGGTCCATCATTTGGGTAGGTTTGGGATGGTTTTATTTAGGTTTGGGGAAGTTGGTTTTTATCATATACGAGATCAAAAAAAGTTTTTTTACCTTTGTATAATAGTTCCTAAAGTACCTCAAGAAATTGACAAATGGTCTTATATTTTTTTGAACATTCTTCTGAATTTGCCTAAAATGTGAGATGTTGCTTTGTGATATATTATGACAGCATGCTTTCTTAAACTTAAACATCACATGTTGTGAGGTTGAGATGATTGATTACGCGTGAAAAGTGTGTTCGTGTAAGGACACAATCATTGTTTTCATTTCACCGCGTTAATATAAAAACCTAAATTATGACTACACTCAACGGGTGAGTATAGCGATAAGTCGGGTATCGAAAATCCACAGAGACGAGTTGATAGAATTTATAGGATCTAATACTCCTAAATAAAAGTGTAAAAGATAATTATACACAAAAAGAAAAAAGATGCACAAAAGGGAAATATTAATCTAGGCGAGTGTATTGAAACTAGATTAAGAAAGAGGATAAAACTATAGGTTGTGTCGAATATCCCTGTGGGCTACGATCCCTCATATATGTAATACTTAGGAGCATTAAAAATCGGGTTCATTTAAAGTTTTAATTCTGAATCTAGTATCCTACGAAGTGAATTACTAGGGTGTGGGGGATTGTAACCCGACCTATCGTTCTCATTTCATAGTTAAAGTTTTAGTCAATTCGTTACTAGTTCTTCACTTCATTTATTTGTAGTCTCATTAGTTAATAATTTTCAAAATTTCATCTAGTTGTAGTTATTTCACAATTGAAATCATCTTTTCGATCTTTTTAGGGTGAAGTTAGGGTTAACAGTCTTACCTTTGTCATCACGTTCACTCGTCCTAGTTTCCTTAGGATTCGATACCCAGACTCGCTGCTATACTCCATAAGAGTGTAGTTAAAGTTTAGGTTTTTGTATTGCGGTTGGAAGCCGATAACAACGACTAGCATATTTACACGGACGCTTGGTTTCCACCTCGATCAAAATGGCTCTATTGCCTGGGAATTCGGTAGACTTAGGATTAGATCAAGTCAATCTAAAACTTTGACCAAAAATTTCCAAAAATCCAAAAACATAAAAAAAAATTAAAAGAAAAAAAAATTCTTCATCATCTCTCATAAGCCTGTTAATGCAAAATCCTGAACTCACTCTAACTCCCCAAAATACTCCAGCCAGCATTCACGAAAACCCGATAGTTGAGTACGACCCCGACAACCCTCACACTCCAAACGCTCCACAATTCTGAGTTCCACCTCCCACACCTCCACACTCAATTGCAAGTTACACTCTGACATTCCTTTTAGGACACACCACCGATCACGCTCTGAGCATACCAAGTGAGGATACAGAGTCATCAAGTGAGAGAGCCATGTCATAACATGGTAGTGTAGTCGCAGGTGAGGAAGAGGTACCGTACTTCCCTTTGAGAGAAATCTTATATCCCGAGTGAACCGTCACTCCGGGATGCATTTTACTCCCGTATAATGCTGGGAAATTTTGCTTTAGGAATGGGATGATCCAGATACTTCCCAACTACCATGGAATGGAGTCAGAAAAGCCATATCTCCATATCAGAGAATTTGAGGAGGCGTACGAGACCCTCAGTGATCAAACTTGCACAAAAGATATGATCCGCCTCAAAATATTCCCATTCTCACAAAAGGATAAGGCTCAGACCTGGCTATGGTCTTTACCTCCAAACTCGATTACATCATGGAATGATTTGCAATCTAAATTTCTCAAGAAATTCTTTCCTACACATCGAACGAACTATATCAAGGCTCAAATTCAAACCTTCCGGCAATTAGAAAATGAGTCATTCGATCGATGTTATGAGCATTTTAACGAGTTAATCACTTCGTACCCTCATCATGGACTTAATAAACTGCAAATCATTTCCTTCTTCCATAATGACTGAACATAAATTCCTAACAACTCATTGAGAACATGTGTGATGGTCCCTTTATCGATTTAGATGCCAACGATGCTGAACCTCACCTGAGGTATGTCGTCGAAACTACCTAAGCATGGGATACATCTGACCCTAGTGCTCATAATCAAATGCGCCAAACGACCACCACACCATCAGCGGACGACCTATTTCATGTAGAAAATGATACTATGGCGGACAACCGAATCGATCTACTTGAGAAAGGAATGCGAGAAATACTTGAGATATGTGCAAGAGGACCAACTGGATCCATCCAGAACCCCATTGAGAAGGTGTGTGCTATTTGTGAGGCGGGACATTCAATAGAGGAATGCCCGATAATACCCGCCTACAAAGTTATGCTTCAAGAGCAAGTGAGTGGTATAGGAGGATTTAAGGGTAATTTCGGTGCACCGCACAGGAATTCTTACAACCCTTCATGAAAAAACCATCATGGTTTTAGCTATGGGCAACAAAATACTGCGATGAATCCTAATTCACATGTTTCCCCTCCTCCACCATCGTACTTTCAACAAGCACCACACATGCAAGGACATGTGCAGGCACCACCACCTCCGGGGCCATATATCATTCCACCACGAAGAAATCTCGAGGATACGATAAACCATTTCATCACTGCCCCGAATGCAACCACTGCTAGACTTGAGCGCATGATCAACGACATAAATGCGAATATTTCAAAGTTGCAATCATCGTTGAGTATCCAAGAGAAGGGTAAGTTTCCTGCCCAGGGCCAAAGACCTCCCCAAGGTCAAAATAGTGTTAGCTCCACCTTTACAGAACATCAGGAGCAATGTCAAGTTGTGACCACTCTTCATAGTGGAAGATTCGTTGATTTATCACATCCTGCACACGACGCAACCAAAGACAAGGAGATTTTTCCCAGCACAAAAGAGGCCAAAGATGTTCCCTTGAAAGAGAGTGATAAATAAGACACTAGTGAGCCCGAGGTAGTAGTGAAACCACCCTCCGTGGAACCATTTCCTCAAAGATTAGTTCCTGCCCATAACAGGACCATAAGTGAAGAAGTGCTAGAAGTACTTAAGAACATAAAGTTGAATTTACCTTTCCTCGATGCAATAAGGCAAATTCCATCCTATGCAAAAGTCATAAAAGACTTGTTCACACTCAAGAGGAGGATAAAGGTAAAGAAGAATATGTTTCTAGCACAAAATGTGAGCTCAGTCCTTGTTAATGATCTCCCCCAAAATATAAAGATCACGGTGCCCCCACCATTTCCTGCACCATTGGAGAAAACAAATTTGAAAAATCCTTACTCGATTTGGGAGCAAGTGTCAACATTCTCCATTATTCGATTTATAGGAAACTTGATCTGGGTGATCTTAAGCCCACAAGGATCAATCTCCAGTTAGCGGATCAAACCGTGAAGATACCAAGGGGTATAGTTGAGGACGTGATAGTCCAAGTGGACACTTTCTACTTCCCAGTAGATTTTGTCAGTTGGGACATGGATACCTCCTTCGCCTTGAAAAATCATGTTCCCATAATCCTTGGATGCCCATTCTTAGCTACGGCTATTGCAGTGATCAATACTGGAAATGGGCAGATGCAAATCACTTTTGGGAATATGACTTTGGAAACAAACATCTTCAACATAGCCCAACAAGCAGGGGAAGAAGATGATCTTCACGTGGTGAGTTTAATTGAGGAGGTCGTAGAAGAACACTTTGAGGAAAATTACTATGGAGATGACTTAGAAGTTTGTCGAGCCTCTAATCATGAGAGTGAGGGAGCCTATACCGAGTTTGATATGGAGATAGAGGAGTTAAGAGGCTTACTCGATGAGAGAGCGTCGGACGAGGACGCGAGAGATATTAACTGGGTTTCTAGATTCGAAGAGTTACCGCCAAGGGAAGCACGCATGGTGCCCTCTAGCGACACATTCCCAACTCTCGAATTTAAGAAACTACCCTCCAATGTCAAATATGCTTTCCTAGGTGAAAGTGAGACATTTCCTGTTATTGTCTCCTCTAGCTTAGATGAAGAGCATGGGGGTAAATTATTAAAGATTTTGAGGAAGCACCAAGATGATTTTGGTTGGTGTATAGATGATCTAAAGGGGATAAGCCCCCTAATTTGCACCCATAAGATTCATCTCGAAGAGGATGTTCAGCCCTCGAGAGAAATGCAAAGACGGCTAAATCCCACGATGAAGGATGTGTGAGGACTGAAATTATAAAGCTGTTGGATGCCGAGATTATCTACCCAATCTCGGATTGCAAGTGGGTGTGCCCCATTCAAGTTGTCCCGAAGAAGTCGGGCATGATGGTGATTGAAAATGCCAAGGGAGAGCTAGTCCCCCAACGTACCACCACTGGATGGTGCGTTTGCATTGATTACCGGAAACTCAATGCGGGAACTAGGAAAGACCATTTCCCCTTGCCATTTATCGATCAAATTCTTGAAAGAGTGGCGGCCACCCTTATTATTGCTTCCTAGATGGTTATTCCGGATATAACCAAATTGAGGTAGATATACTTGATCAAGAGAAAACAGCCTTTGTAATGACCCCACAGTATGTAAGCAAAGGATGAATTAAAACCTTGCCTTTATTTCTCCTAAGTTTTACATATATGAGGGATCGTAGCCCGCACAGTATGTAAGCAAAGAATGAATTAAAGAAGTATCGTATTAACTACGATAAAATTCATCTAAGATTTTAATTCCAACTTCTATTTCCACTATCATGAATTACATCAGGTGGGGTTCATGTACCCCGACCTTTAAAAGCCTAGACTAACATGGTGAAATTAATGAAAACTACGTTATTTACGTTTCATGAACTCATAATTTCTTGGAAAGATAGATTAAACATGGGAAATAATAATAAAAGTGCTGGAAATAAAAGTTACCAAGATTGAAGAACAAGAACATGCAAGAAGAAATCAAAGGTTGAAGAAAAATTGGAAAAGCTCTTGAATTAAAGGTGCAAAATAGGTAATTTCTTCTCCTAGTTGTTCCTACTTATTATGGAGCTTTTACATGAATGAAATCTGAATAAAAAGAGTCCTAATGACTAAATATATAGGCTAGAGGTCATTTAGAAGAGTCCCCAAAAAATAAAACTCTTTTGGCTAAAAGATAAGGACAAAATAAAAATCCCGTAGCTGAAAATTTGTCACCCTTAAAAAAGCGTGACTAATTTTGTAACGGATCTAGTGCGTGGAAAATGGGCGAATTGGTTCTTTTTTCTCATCTTCAGTTCGGTTTGGGTCTGACAACTTTTTTTCTTCATTCCTCTCAACTTCAAATGACCATAATTTCTTCACCGTAGGTCGTATTGAGGTACCATTTTTTCCAGTGTTCTTGTAATTGAAAGATCTTAAACTTTCTAGTTGGCCCCACCGACTATGGCTGAAAAATTGTTAAAATACCCTTCAACTCTCCGCTTCTTAGTTTCTTTCACTGTTTTGAGTTCTCTTTGGCACTAACTTGCATGAAATACCTGTAAAACACATAAGAGATACACAAAATACGAAATACTTACCAAAAACTGTTAGTAGCATAAATATGAGACAAATCCATATGAATTACAACACACGAAAATATAAAAATACCGAAATTAAGGGGATAAATGTGAAGAATTTATGCCCAATTAACTGGGTCATGCATTCTCAGGCCACATCCTACCAACTACGAATTCTCGATTCCTCTAGTGATGGGAACCATCAAATAGCACTTTCTTTGAGAGTATGATAGAACATCTGTGCCATTATCTCTTTTGATTCTCCGAGGAGAGTCACAGCATGGTGGTAGCTGCATAAGTGTACGATAGGAGGTCTGATGCCTCCAAACTTTTCAATATCTAGCATTTTGAACTTCTTTGACAACTGAGCTTTAGGATAGGGAGACATGGGGTATAATTCACGTAGTTCCCCAAGATTTTGACTTTGTTGAACTTGTTAAACAACAACCTGAGGTCTTCTTTGAACTTGTTCAACTCTTCTTCTTTATGATTGATAAGAACAGACACTGGAAGATTACCCCCCCCCCCCCCCCGGATTGGCAAGATATGGCATTAATAGCTGAGCTAGTGTCATCCCATTAGCAGGTGTGGCATGTGGGATATGTTGCTACTCTTTCGTAACCCACATCGGTTCTGAAGCTTTTGAACCTATGGCATGTGGGAAGGAGATGTTAGGATCGGGAGCTTCAGAAGTCTGAACCATATTTCATTGCATCTCTTAGACCTTTGCCTAAAGATTATCAATCTTGGCATTGAACTGAGTAAGGACTGCCATGAGATCTGGTTGGATATTTACATTCTGGTCAAAATTCTCCATGAATAGTCTTCGGAGGGATTGCTCGAATTCTATAGAAGCAGTGGAGATTTGAGGTGGCTTGATAGAGGATCTGAGCCAATAAGGAGGCAGACTAAGACTTGGGTATGCGATCTCACATGAGAAGGAAAAATATTTTTATGTTTATTTAAATAGAATAGGGATTATGTTTGGTATTGATACTTTTTTGAAAAATGGAGAAAATATTTTTAGTATTTTTTTTAAAAAAAAGGAAAAAGGAAAGTCCTTAGTGTAGTTATTATTATTATTTGGTTACAAATGTATTATGTTCTGCTTAGGGTACAAGTGAAATGTCGGCGAGGACTCGAGTCTGGGAAGAATAGGATACATGATACAAGACACGATTTGACTTGTTTCTAGAGTCATAAATAGTGTCCTATTTCAAAAATGGGCAAAGCAGGGTGAAAATTCATTTGAAGGCAACCCAAAGTTTTGCATTAAAAATAATAGACTAGGTATGAGTGTCCTAGGGCAGACGCCTATATGAGGTTAATGCATTGGGAGGTTAGTGGAAAAGTTCCCCCTTTGTCTTAAATTCCACGATATACCTCTTGTCTATAAGGGCAATCATTCATCGGTGCGTGTGGAAACGCCATTTGATATTCCCGAGTGTATATGAATTGCCTCATGATATACCTCGCAGAGATGGTACATGTGAAAGATAATTTTATATACTTGACCTATGAATGAGTTTCCTGCTATATACCTCCCATTATGAATTTAGTCAAGCGGTACGATGCGGGGGGAACCATTCAATATACATCGAAGCTAGTAGACCAATTGAAGATGGGAATCATATCTCTTAGGTCAACATAACTAACACCGATTATGAAGTGATCCCCTAGTACTGGATAAAATATTGGTCAAAGTGTAATGCTCACGTGACGTAGTGTGTAAGAATGCATGAGTCTTAAGTAGTATTTTATGGAAGTTTTTATGTATGATAAGTGAGATAAATACTAATGATATGAGGTAGAGAATGTATTGTACACGAGGTAGCATGGGATGAGGGGATAAGCATGGATAGTAAAACTAGCAAGTATGTACGTGAAGCATAGAGTAATACAAAGCACGATGTCTTATACAAAGTATGAGGCATGTGAATATACCCAAGTGAGTGAGAAGTATGTGCAATGTGAGAGTGACATGAGAATATGTGCAAGTGAAGGAAATGTGAGGATATATACAAGTGAGATAAAAGTGGAAGTGTGTGCTAGTGAAATTAAGCATAGATATCAAGAATAAGTGTATGAAACATAAGAGCAACGTGTGGCTATATACAAGTGAGAAGAATGTGATAATGTGTGTTAATGAGACTAAGCATGGATATTTACAAGTGATATGGATCATGTCAAGTGTGACTAAGTGGAGTAAAACATGGTAACTATATACAAGTGAATAAAGCATAAAGCATGCAATAGAAAAGAGAGTGTGTCTGTGTGTGTGTATATATATATATATAAGGAAAGGTTCATAGTAGAGAGAAATATATAGACATCAAGATAAGAATAAGACATATATACAACATATAAGTATGGGAATAATAAGAATATACAAGTGGAGGCCCATATACATATGTAGAAAAATAGAGAGAAGGAAATAAAATCCATGTGAAATAGAGTCTAGTCCACTAAAAATATTAGTTCTAGCAGAGTCGCCACTATGGCCATCCAGGATTCCTCCGGTACGGGCTTGCCCCGAAAGCAGATAAAATGGCCAGGCCATGCAGGGATTAAGGAGGGAAGTCCTCTTTTTGCCACTCGTACGATCTTCGCGGGCTCCCACAGATGTAAATTGGTTTTCGTCAGAAGGGGATGAAAAGATAGAAAATGGAGTTGCCATATTACTTGGCTCAAAATAGGCAAAAGATGTATCTATCCCCAAAGAAATGGAATCAAAGATAAACTGATGCATACGAAATCAAATAGATCGACGGTTCGAGGACTAAGTTAATAGAAAAGTGTTAGGCACCCATTCCGCCCTTTCGATCTCTCATGGGCTGTGATAATATTCTCTTTTTTATCAAAGTGTAACTCATGTGTATGATGTGAACTAGACCGGTCAAAATACACGATAACCCGTTAACACGACACGACCCGACACGAAATTATAAGTTAATGGGTTTACCCTTATTGGGTTTGGGTCATTAATGGGTTGACACGGTAGACCCGTTAACACTAACGGTTCGGGTTTGGAAATTTACCTGTACCCGTTTTAACCCGTTTCTACCCATTAACACCCTTTAACACTAACGGGTACTATAGGATCACCCAACCCGTACCCAATAACAATAACCATTAAAACCCATTATTTCTAAATCTTTAAAGACTAACGGGTGCTATAGGGTCACCCAATCTATACCCAATAAAAATTACAATTAAAACCCATTATTATTAAAGTATTAAAGACTAACGGGTATTATAGGGTCACCCAACCCGTTACCCATTTCGACCCAAAATGATTTGTTAATATTAACGGGTGTTAACGGTTTGGGTCGTGTACCCGTTAATATTAACGGGTCGTGTTTGGGTATTGTTATTAGACCCGTTAGGCTTAACGGGTCGTGTATGGGTTAGGCTGTTTTGACCCGTAACCCGTAACTCGTAACCCGTACACGACCCAAACCGACCCGTTGACAGGTCTAATGTGAACGTAGATGAGAAAATGAAATTGTCATACTCACATCATGGGAATTATGGAGATGAGTCATTCTGAGGAGCATAGAAAGAAAGAAAATAATTTGACAAGGTAGCTTTGTGTGCGGCGTGCCAGATCATAATCTATTTTGAGGGATGGAATATGTACGTTTAACGAAGCCACTAAAATATGATAAAAATAAGGCTACGATATATGCAATACACACTGGACCATAACCCATTATGAACAAGTGGACATGTATGTATATTAGGATTGCAAAAAAGGGAAATATGATAAAAGAATATGAAAATATGATGTAAGTAACCACCATATCATGATTAATTAAGAGAAAGTGAATGTGTGTATCTGAAGGGGTCACTAGTACATATATGTATATATATGCATAATACCATTAAGTATGAGAATAAGTAAAGTAGCGAAATAAACAAAATAGGACTTGAATCACAAGAATGACTTAAGACACCTACGAAGCTAAAAAAGGCATCAAAGTCCACGTAGCTTGGTAATAACGCAGGGGTGGGGTTTAACCCATAAACTCGAAATTAGAACATCCCTAGTTTATTTTGAAGAAAGGTGCACAAGTGTAGTGAATGTGAAAGAAGGGGAAAATTCTACGTTAGGGTTATAGGTGAACCCTCTTTTTGGATTTTTTTGCTTTTTATGAAAGTATGTTTTTTGTGTACTAATAATACAAAAGAGATTAGCTGAGGTGAGAAAGTGCAAAAATATATCAAATTTTAAGGAAAAAGAAATTACAAACATTAATTAAATGATATGTTAGCTCCTATAGAACTTTGCTACTGATTTTGAAGTGGTGTAAGATGATTTTTATGGTAGTTGAATGGTGGCCGAGTAAGAGTAAAATATGTGGCAAAAAAGTGGGGTGAAGGTGTTATAAGAAAAATGGAGAGAATATTTGAAAAAAATAATTTTAGGATGATGGTGCACTAATTTCGAGGCAGAGAATATTCTGATTACGAAAAGGGGTTCTTGAGAATGAGGTCATGGCCTCCTTAAATAACCAAAATTAGGATTAGGGGATCTGCCAATCAGCATCGTCCCTATCTTGCCTATCGGCATATCCCTGGCTTGATGGAGAAGTAAAGTACACTTCTTCCTATAGGCAGAGGGTCTCGGGTGCCTCCAGGCAGTCAAAAAATGACCTTTTTCAAAAAAATGACATAAAATGCGAATCGTAAGTCCGAACTGTGCATGGTCGGGACCGTTGAAAAGGAAAATCAGATCCCTATGAAAATCTATCAGACAATTCTTGGGTTTGAGAGTTGACCAAAATCAAACGAGGCTCGAAAGCTCTTTATAGGCTCTAGATGGGGGTTTTGGAGTAAAAAGGCAATTAATCGCGAACCGTGATTCGTGCACGGTATGGACATTTGTGAAGGTATTCAGAGCTCTATGAAAGTACAATGAGCTACACTCGGGTTGAAGAACATGGCTTGAAAGATTATGATAGCTTCTGATTAAGGTTTGGAGTAGGACTTGGGGTCCGAGGGTGAGAGGAATATTGTCAAGGAACTAAGGAGGTATTTTGATGGTACTAGGATGGGGTGTCTACAGTCACGACATAACACAATTGACATAGCTATACTAAATGATTTTTATAAAATCGCTCGAGTATCCTTTGAGGTTGTGCCATAGTTTCTCGAAAAGGTCTTTGAAAGGCTAACAACTTTGAAGTTTAGACAAAAATGAGATTTTGAAGTTTAGGGGTCAAAATGCGATAAAAGTTAGTGATGTGAATAGTGTCCAAAATTGGGGATAATAATATGAAAAAAAAAGAATTCTCAATTGTTTCCAAATCTTTCCAAGATCCCATAAGATAATTACCAGTCCAAATACAACTAATTAAATGGTGTTTACACTAATTCAAATACCTCACACCTTAGCCTATAAATAAGACCCTTAGGCTCATTATTTTTATAGAGAATTTTAGAGAGACCTTTTAGAGTAATTTTTGGTAGCTTTATTTTGAGAGTTATTTTTATTTGAGGGACAATAATTGTATCTTTGTAGGAGAAATTTTGTCAATGTTATTTATGAGACACATCATTTGTAAGTTTATTTTATTAATGAAAGTTACAATTTTTTCTTGTAATTTTATTATGTCTTCAATCATGCTAGCTTAATTTCTTTACTAGGACTATGTGAAGTTTATTATGTTTGATTAATATTGTGTGTAGTTTAAATTCGTCTTTATTTTTCGACATGTTCTAAAAGTTTTAAAAATTCGGTATTCATTTAAAACGACATGAGAGCATGTTTTAAACCTTCGACTTTAGTTGAAAATCATATTTTATTTAGAGTGTGAGTACATTTTGATGGGTTATACTTTTATTAAATTAATTAATATCTCATGCTTAAAGATTACATTTTAAAATTTAAAATTGAACATTTTAAGGGAATAGGAATTTAAACCGTCTAAAATTTGAGATGTTAAATTTGATTATGAACTGAATCGTGATATTTTTTTTACTTAAATGAAATAAGAGTCGGTTTTATTTGAGTTATAAGATCGGGAATGATGAGTTTGAATTATTGCATAGTATTAGTTAAATAAGATAAATGGATCAAACATCCTAATTTTCTCGCACATATGATTATATATTTTGTAGTTGCATTTTTTTACTTGTGTTAGCTTAGTTTAATATCATCCATTCTCTAAAAAAAATATTTTTGTTGGAAAGTTATAATTATTTTAAACATTAAAACTGACAAATCTCTGTGAATTTGACTCGTACTTACACTCACTATTCTATAATAGCCCGTGTACTTGTGATAATTTTCTATAACAGCCCGTACATTTTGCATTTTTTTAGAAAAATTCCATAAAACTATATAAAATTTTGAAATATTCAAAAATAAAAAAATATTTTTTTCTGAAAATTTTCAGATTTCATTTATTCATTAAGAAATCCAAAAAATTTTAAAAATAAATTTTATTTCTAGTAGTAATTTTGTTCTTTCCAAAATATAAAAATAAAATCAAAATTTGTTTTATAAGTGTGCTTGGTTTTTTTTATTGTGTGTTAAACACACCACTAATGTGTGTGTCGTGTTATATTTTTTTATTATTTGTTTGTGTCGAACTTTAAGCTTGATGTAGCTTTTTGTGTTATTTTTTAGTAGCGCATTATTGAATATAAAAGAATAGAAAAAAGAAATAAAGGGAAAAAGTGAAGAAAATTTTGAAGAAACGGTGAACACACGTTAAGAATACTTGTGCAATCTTTTCAAGAGCACAAAGAACTCTCAGAAATGACTGAAATGTAGAAGACATTTTCTCCCGATCAACGTCCACTTAAACTTCGACCCGGCATAAACAAGTGACCATAAAAATTCCACGTCGAAGGTACGTTTTTATGTGCTCCTACATGGTTTATTTTTGCATTTAATCTAACATGTTGCATCTATTGACTTAAGAAAAATACCCACGTGAAAGATAAGGTGGGGATTTCATCACCCTTCCTTCGCTCAAAAATTACTAATTAACCAAGCATTTGTCTATCCCGAGCCATCACATTTAATTTAAAATAAAGTAGACTTTGGCCTCAGGATATCACATAGCTTATAGAAAATCTCTTAACAAGGCTAGAATTAAAAGCTACTCCAACGCAAACTTTTCAAATCTGTTATGTTTAATCTTGTCTAAGATTGGTGGTTGTTAATGTGTTTTCGTACCGACCACCTACTTGGAGGTCAAATCGAGATTTGAGGTGATAACCATAATTGGTCATCTTTTAAATTCTCCAATGTCAAGAGTAGCAGCTACCTAATTAGGAAGAATACTTTGGAGACCCCTATTATCATCGATTAATCTCAGAAAACTATATTTTAAAATTAAAATTCTCCCCACTGAAAGTAGATAATTCAATTTGCATTGTGTTAGCTAGAAATTTCGCAATTTGAGTCATATTGTTTTCTTTTAATCATCTTCAAAAATAATATATATATATATATATTCCAAATTTAAAAAAAAATGTAAGAGCAAGTTTTATAATTGCTCAGTTTGTATTTATTTGGCTTATCCCGGTACACCTACACTGCACCTTCGTGAATACTTCAACAGATTTGAAGACTAAGTTGAAGACTTTTGAAAGATTGAACAATCGTACATCTCAACAACATTCAGAAGAATTTATGGATGAATTTGGTAAAGCTTTATTTTTCCAAGGGTTTTAGAATTTTTAAGAGTTTGTTTTTCAAAATGTTTTAAAAATATTTTTAAGATTTTTTTTGCAAAACTCACCAACTCGTTAGATTGAGAATGACTTATCATTCGAATGAACTATTCAATGTCGTTAGAAAAAATTCTCTTGGTTCGAACGAAATCTGGATCGATGCCTTTGGGCAAGCTTTGAAATCTCGTTAGAAGCCTCGTTAGAAGTCGTTAGAAGGAGAATGGGTAGGTCGTTAGAACGAGACTTCCAATGATCGAACAAGGTACTTTTTTTTATCAAGCTCTAGAATCTCATTTAATATGTCATTAGATACCTGATCGAATGAAAAAAGGGTATCGTTCGAACGAGATACATGTTTTTCGAACGAATACATAAGATATTATTTTTAAAATTAAATTTGATCCAAATCTCTAGAATTTATCCTTTTGTAACTACTTTCCTTATAAATAGATATGCAGGATTAGAGTCTCTAAGAACTCTTTTTGAAATATTTGCACTCTTTTTGAGTTCTATTTGTGATAAAACTCTTCCAATATTTTTACTAACCCCTAAAAACTTAAAGATCACTTTCTAAAATCAAGAAGAACTTTCCTAGTTTAAAAACTCTTGTAGAGGTTAATCTCTACTACTGAAGAAGAAGTTTGATAGGTAGATACCGAGGGAAGATTTCTTCTTATGGGCGGTGCTGAACTGTGCCATTATTATAGAAGATTTGAAGAACTGCGCATCATACTTAGTTTTTCTAAGTGGTTTATAAATCGACTGTTTCTACCAATCTTGTATAGTGATGAATAAAGGTTTTGCCCTTTTAAGGGATTTTTCCTTACTTCATCGAGTATTTTGCATGCTTGGTTTACTGAAATTATATTTGGACCACATCTTTGTATGCACACTTAATTAAATCAAAGATAAAATTTAGTAAAATTGAATTTGTGTATGATTAACTAATATACGAATCATTCCATAAAATCCCATCATTCTCAAAATCGAAAAGGATAAAGAGAAAAAAATAAGAGAAATTCAAGTGAGCTCGGTGTACGCAAAGTTGGTGTCGAGATCATACCAGTCGTTTGTCGAGTATGGAGTCTAGCATTCCTGATATATATGTTGTTAGATTTTTGATATTCATTGAGATAGGGGACAAGTTAGCACCATGTTATCTTAAAGATTACCTTTATCCGTCTAGGTCTAGTCAACCTTCATACATACTTCTACCCGAGCACAACGCGAATACTTTCTCGTTCCAATCGGGAACAAATTAATTATTACTCGTGTTTTGGGGAATCAAAAAAGAGGATCCCTACCTTCACGTACATGATTTTGAAGTGATTTATGGGATCATTAAATACTGAAAATTCACTGACGAGATTGTTAAACTTAAATTATGCCCATTCTCGTTGAAAGACAAAGCAGAGACTTGGTTTCACTCATTATATACACACTCCAAAACCACGTGGAATCAAATGGCTATTGCATTTTTACAAAAAAATCTTCCCTAACCCAAAGACGACATCAATACGTTAGGCCATCAAAAAATTTAGCAAAAAGGAGGGATAAGTAAAACGGATGTATTTGGAGCAATTCAAGGACTTGCTACTACAATGTGCGCACCATGAGATTGAGATAGGACGTCAAGTCCAAATTTTATATGAAGGGTCGATTGTAATACTCAAAATATGCTCATGTCACTATTTAATGGTTATTTTACCTAGAAAAGTGAGGTCAACACATGGGTATTCCTAAAAGCCATAGAAAAAAAGTATCCGCGATAAGCACCCAATGCAGAATCTAGGTCCACCACATCCAATGAGTGTTTTGCTCACCAAGTTGAACAAATTTATGATTTAAATGCCAAAGTGGACACATTGGCCCTATGTTTAGAAGCTTTAGAGATGAGAAAAGTGGGAAATCTAACTACACTTGAGGTCGTGCAGCAGGTTGGTTCCTCGGTGTGTATACTTTGCGAAGTATTCAACCCTCCCCGCCCTTTCACATCATAAGGCACTCACTGAGAAAGCCAATGCCCTCTACTAAAATAGGACAAAGTATAACCCTTATTCCAATTTCTATAATTCGGGGTTGCAGTACCACCCCAATATTTCATGGTCCAAGGATCAATACCATGTAAGTGGAGGTCAATCTTCCGATAACCCACCCCTGGATTTCCAAACGAACGCCCCCATGCCATCGTATCCCTCATCCTAAAAGATTCAATCTTTAGAGGATAAGGTGAACCTTCTTACCCAAAGTACTCTTAAACCAGAAAATCACTTAAAATTTCCTCCAATCCGTCCAGCAGAGCATGCACGCTAATACTCAAGCAATTACTAAGATCAAGGTTCAAAAGAGCCAAGTAGAAAATGCATTGAATGAAAGGAACAAATGAACATTCTCGAGTCAGACCGAACCCAATCCAAAAAGTAACATGCCTAGGGGTTAATTTGTTATTCAAGATGACATGAGCACATCACACACCCAGTAGCATGCGAAAGTCATCATCACTCTTAGGTCTGATAAAGAAGTAGAGAATAACATTACACCAGCCACTGAGAATGGATTCGAGAAACGTAAGGATAAAGAAAATCCACCTGTGGATCCAACTTCCTCCCCACCCTCATCTTCCTAGCCATATATAATGATCTATGTCCCAAAATCTCCATTTCCCTAACTTTTGGTGCCACACAGGAAAAAGGCGCAAGTTGATAAGATATTGCAAGTTTTCAAGCAAGTATAAATCAATATCCCATTGCCTGATACTATCCATCAAATCCCATCCTACACCAAATTTCTTAAGGACCTTTATACCCTCAAGAGAAACAACAACGTACCAAAGAAATATTTTCTCATCAAACAAGCAAGATCAATATTTCTTATCACACTCCTGTCAAATATAAAGATCACAGGACTCCTACGATCTCTATTAAGATAGGGGAGCATTTTATTGAAAAATCCCTTGTAAATTTATGAGCGAGCGTGAACCTTCTGTCATACGCCATGTACAAAAAACTTGGTTTAGGGGATTTGAAGACGACTAGGATTACCTCATCCTTATCCGATCATTTTGAGAAAATTTTGAGAGGTATCATATAGTATGCCTAATTAAATTGGGCGAATTTTTATTTCCCGTAGATTTTGTTGTCTTGGACACTTAACAGGTGCAAAATCATGTTGCACAAATTCTTGTTACACTACAAAAAAATAGCTAATTAGAACTGATATATTAGGGACGTCCGTGTAAAACCATTCCTAAAACGTATTATTTGGAATTACTATTAAATCCGTCCAATATACTTACATTAATGGGGACGGATAAGCTCACCCGTCCCAAATAACACAAAATTTGTCTTATATACTTACATTAATAGGGATGAATAAACTCATTCATCCCAAATAACACATAAGGAAGGTGTTATATAGGACGGTTATTTCAGTGTTCCTAAAAATTGGTTCTTAAGACTTTAAAGGGACAGGGTTATTTTCATTTTCCTTAAACTTTACACATCCCTCCCCTCAAATCCCAAATTTCATTCCCCCTTAATGATTTGATGGGTTCTTAAGTATTTAATCCCATTTGTAAAGATTTATTTGTGACCACTCCCATGTTTTTATTTTTTTAGTTGTTGGTCTTATTATAACAAATATGGGACACTTGTCATTCTCTGCAAAAAGAAAGATTGGTGGTTATAGAGAAGTTATATGTGGTTTTTGGTGGTTATGAGACCTTTTACAATTTTAAAAACACATGGGAGTAAAGACTAACAAATCTTTGTGGATGGTACTAAAGCCAAAAAAAATTATAATTTGATTACCCCAATTCTCTCTCTCTTCCTCCATTCTCATAAAGCTAACATTTTAATCTCTAACCTAGTTCTACGCATGCCTGAGGTTTCTTCTGGATTCCGCCATCACAATCGTCTTCTTCTACTAAGGTAACCTTCTTTAAAAATCTCTTAATGAAATCAACAAACTCGTGAATCAATTAAACCGTAATGTGAAAAGTCTAAGTGGGACTCTTAACCGAAACTTGTATTTGTATATGTACTATTTGGATTTGATTATGTGTATGTATGGATTGGATTCAGGGTTTTGCTGATTTAGGTTGAATATTTTATGGTTTGGTTGATTTGATTATCTGTATATATGTTTTATCTGCTGTTAATAATGTATTGGCATTAGGTTTTGGGGGATATAAGTTTTCAGTCATTTCATTATTCATTGTCTACAAGATTTCATTTGTTTATCTATAATAAATGATTTTTTTCTCAATTTGTCACACTATATAATGTTTTTATACTCGGAAATATCCTCGATGTAAAATATTTTAAATGAAACTTTTAGATAATCCACAATGACAAAATGTATGTTTTGATGTTATAAAGCTGAACTCCGTGAGAGTGGTTGTAGCGGGACCAAGTATACATGATAAATCTGGAAACCTGTCGTAATTGCTATTGAGGAAAATGATATTATTCCCTTACCTGAATACAGAGTTACTCAAGTTAAGCTTGATGATAAAGAGTATGTCCCACTAGTCCTCATCTTTATATGCTTTTGTGTGTATTTTTTTATATTAATTAAGCTCACTTGGAGCCTTTGATTAAAAATAAAAAAAGAAGAAAAACAAAGGATGAGTGGGCCCACCTCCAAGGCGTACAACCCTAACCAAAACTTAAAAAAGAAAATCCTAAAGAGACGACCCATTAAACGTGACCTAATGTCGCATACAAAATGAATGAAAACTATAACAATACAAAAAATGAGAAATAAACATGCAAAATAAATGAGAACCAACTAACGGACTCCTTCATAAGTTTTTATGATATGCCAGTCTTCACATCATGCGTCGCATTAAAAGTTGCAATGGTTTTAATTATTGAATCTTTCCCTTTTCGGCCCTCATATGTCTCATTAATTCTTTGCAATCTTTAATAATATTTGATTATGGATGGTTCAACTCCGCATCGTTATTGACAAATGAAACTACTAATTGGGAATTCGTCTCTATTTGAGTGTTGTGCCACCTTTGCTCGTGGACAGGATTTAGGCCACATAAAACACCCTTAATCTCGTCCTTGAGGGGGCATCCCAGCGCCTCAATTTTTCCCAAAAATCCAAAATCCAACCACCATAATCATTCCTTTCTAAGCCACCCACAACTCATCTCTTAGTGGCTTCATCCTAGCTCGTGTCCTTGTTGGTTTTTATTATGTTTGAAACAGAAAATACCCAAAAAATTAAAACATTTATACTCACCCATTTTTTATTATGACCATTTCCAAAAGCATTATTAGTGTTAATAATAAGATTTTGACTCAGATGAGCAATCCAGGACACTATTTTGACATTGCTTGTAAACCATGGTTTTGAAACTGCTTGTTCATATTATATTGATATAAACAAAATATTATCTTCCATGCACCCAACCATTTTTTCTTGTTTTGTAAGATGCTGCCACATAAGCACACATTTATCGCAATAAGCTTCATGTTCCAGGTTTAATAAGTGGGGTGTGAATCAATATACAAAATAACATTCACCTTTTTTTATGAAAAACAGACATCAGAATAAAAACATGAAACACCAATTTGAATTTGTAGTATATAAAAATAGAATAAAAAATCACAAAATGAATAAGGGAATTCAATAGAAATGACCAAAACTTGATGACTTTTTTTTAAACAGTAGTTAAAGATCTTAAACCATTTTTTCTCTTAGTATGGTGAGAAAAGAGTCGTGAAATTCAGGCTATACCCACCTTTTTTCTTCTTAGTATGAGTTAAAATGTGGGGTCGTCATGTGATAAGCCATCAACCTAGGATCTTCTAGATTGAAGACACATGAAGTTAACCTTATTTTTGTTAAAGTAAATTTAAGGTAATCGCTTACATTCCTTGTGACCTACATGTTTGATTTTTTTGGCCAAATTTTACAAAAATATAGTTTCTCTATGACTGAAAGTAGGTCACATTCTTAACAATGTCATTATTGTATGAGAAGCAAGACTCTATGTAATCATATACTTTGTCAAATCAGAGTAGCATAGAGCTAGATATTTTCGGCATTCAAAGATTGCTAGGAACGTCTACATACAAATTGTTTTTGGGTGAAAAGGGAATATATAAATTAGAACATTAAAGAGTCATACAGCCATATGAAAGCAAACAAGAATCAAAATACATCAACACAACGTAACATCTAACGGGATAGGACAAAGATGTTTTGACAGGGCCAAACTAAATTTGAGCCGGACACTTCAACTTAACTGTTGTTCTTGTCTTCGTTGATAATCTTTCTGAGTTGATCAGGGGATCGACCAGGGTGAAAAAGTCTTTCGCACGAGACTTAGCGAACTTGGCAAGACAGTCAGCATATCGGTTGGCATCTCTCGGTATGAATGTCAAAAGCTTATAAACCATGTCTTCAGATAAAATTCTTCCTCCGGATAAATCTTTGTCTTCTGTTACTAACCCCCCCCCCCATTACACTACTCCTCTGTCTACAGAGGAAACAGATGCTTTCATCCAAAGCAATAAAAAAAGAAGAATAATCATCTGGATTACATAGGAAACCCAGATGTTGTGTGTATAGATACTCTCCCCCAAGAGCAACAAGTAGAAGAAGCTCCTCACCAAGACAACTTGATCGAGTGGAAAAATTGAGTTTCCGTGTAAATACGCTAGTCTTTGTTATTGGATTCCAACCGCAATACAAAAACCTAAACTTTAACTACACTCTTGCGGAGTATAGTGGTGAGTTTGGGTATCGAATCCACCGGGAGTTAGGGCGTGTGAACGTGACGACAAAGGTAAGGTAGTTTAATCCTAAAGTTGATATTAAAATAAAAGAAAAGAAAAAGATGATTGATTTTTGGATTTTATGTATGAATTAACTAAATTCAATTAAATTAACCTACGAATGAATAATTAACTAACTAAGAAGGAATTAATATGAATGAAGAAATGGGTTAAGAATACACTCCCCCAAACCCTAGTGTGTATGCCAGTAGAAAATTAGTCATAAATTAGATAATTGATCAGACCCAGTCTTTAGTACTCCAAAGCATTACATATATGAGGTTCAAGCCTGTATCATACATAATCAAAGAATGAGTAAAGCAGTGTTGCAATAGTTCACGCACGTTGCATCGTTAAGCACCCCGGTTACCTAGGGCAAACGAGATCAAAAGATCTACAATGGTTGTGAAACTATATAACACGATCTAATCACTTATTTAATTTAGAGGACAAATTTTATATCTATGCATACCACATCGGGTTGGGTTCATGCATCCCCACCCTTAAAAACTTAGCTTAACATGATTAAAATAAAAGAAAACTTAAAAGTGAAAGTTTAAGAATTCATAACTAAATCTAGAAAAATGAGAAATTGACTTGAATTGGGATTGGAAAACTAGAGAGCAACAATTAATTAAACTAACTATGAAAGCAGTAAAAACAATAAATTAAAATTACTTGCAATGGATGAATGATGAATCTTGAATAGATCTTTGAATCTTGAATAGTAGCCAAACTTCAAAACTAGGTTTCTTGGATACAAGAATCCTTTAAAAACTAACTACTAGCCTACAACGTGAAGTAAAAAACCTCCTTTGTTACTACTAGGGTTTGCCATTTTATATATCTCAAAAATGACTCTTGCCATGCCTCTAAACATTTTACAACTAATAAAAAGGAATTATACAAGAAATTTCAAGAGTTGAAACTCTTCAGCTTCCAGAATTAATTTCAACTTTTGACTTTCTGTCTCCAACTTTAAATGGGCATAACTTCTTCATCGTAGCTCGGATTGGGGTACCGCTTTTTACAATGTTCTTATAATTTAGAGCTATTAAACTTTATAGTTTTCCCCACCATCGAAATATATACGTAAAATTATAAAAATGCCCTTGAACTCTCCATTTTCTGCTTTCTTTCACTGCTTTGCGTTCTCTTTCGCACTAATTTGCATGAAATACCTGTAAAATACATAAGAGATACACAAAATACAAAATACTTGCCAAAAAGGGTTATAGCATAAATATAAGACAAATTCAAGCTATTTACAATGCATAGGATCATAAAAATACCGAAATTAAGGGGATAAATTTGAAGAATTTATGCCTAATCAAATCCCCCTAACTTAGAACTTTGCGCATCCCAAGCAATGTAAGAGAAATGAGTTGACTTTTGAAATTCCTTTTATTAAAATAAAATTCCACTTTCGCAAGCAAGCGATTACATTGAGCATATGCAATAATCCTTTAAACCCCTAGGTTACCCTAGTAGGAAGAGTTTTGTCTCGTGAGGGTTTGCAGTGAATACACCCACAAAATTCTTTATTGAGTCAAATAAATATCAAAATACTTAAAAATTGTACAATTTAAACTTTTCAAAAAATAATCACCATAAATTCGTATTCAAATGTCTCAAACCATAGTGTGTGTGCGCAAAGCCAGAAATTAAAACTCAAATTTTCACCGATTCAGTATTACGTTACTTTCGGAAAATTCGTTTTGATTCAAATTCTTACGGATGCACTCACAAACGAATCACTCGGATTGTGGATGTTTTCTCTCGGTATGCATGATATAAACATTAAATATAATGGACACAATTTCACGCATACAAAATTGAAAAGAAGAAAATATATGGTGAAAAGATCTCATCATCAGAATACAGTTATTAGGAAATGGGAAACATCATCTCTTAATCACACCATTTTAATCTCTTTTATTATCTTTTCATGTCTTAGCTCTCCATGCAGTAACTAATTTCTCCATTCGGACTCGGTTAGGACTTTTCGGGTTAAAAAGTGTAAAGGGTAAAAATGGAAATGGACAGAATGTTCGGAATTGGAAAATGTCCTTACGACGTCCATTAGTGCTTTTTAGGGCATTTGCTCATTTTTCTCTTTCTTTTTCTCTTTTCATTTTTTTCTTCTTCTTTTTTCTTGCTATTTTTCTTTTCTTACCCTTTTGTTGCACTTTTCAGACTTAAATTCTTACTTTTTCCATTTTTCACAATTCCGAGCCAATTGGGTTTTTTGGGTTATCAAATGAAAGGAAATATTTTATCAGGCTCAAAGTGGGTTGCAAAGGGATGATTTTTTCACAACTTTATTATGGCTAATATTTTTGGGTTATACAAATGAGGGCCTACTTCATTGTCCAAATTGTTAATCACATTACCATATGCATCTCGAGATTAATTAAGTTTAGAGATATATTTAGCATGAATTTCGAGACAATATTTCACACATTCCATAACCGATCAAAACAAAGGATTGAGATCATCAACGACTTATTAAAATGCTGAAAAGAACTTTGAGTTAATCATAAACTCAAATTGATTTAAAAACTCATAAAAAATTGAAAGGCTCGAAATCTCACCGGGTTTTATCAATCTCCACACTTATTCGTTTAGTCGTCAATTTTCTTTCAATTTCCATCTTCAGTCAATTTTGGCTTAGTGCATTTTGATTGTTAACAATTTGAGACTTTAATTAGAATAAAGGCGATATTTTTGAAAAATTTAAATTCCAATTTTTATTTATTTTGAAGAAAAACATTTTTGGCTTTTTTCAAAATTTTCAATTTTTTTTTTGAAATTTTCAATTTTTTTTTTGAAATTTTCTAAAAAAAACACACTTGGAAAGAACATGTGATCGAATTAATGAATCTAAATAATAAACGGGAAGAATATCCCACACCGCCTAACTTAAATGTTGCATTGTCCTCAATGTGAATCAAGAACACAACATAGAGAGAGGAAAAGAAAGATATTACCCAAATGGAGCGATCCCCGATGAGTGCAAGTCCATTAAATCTGAAAAACACGTTAGAACCAAGCATAACAAAGAGAATAACTACAATTCTACCATCAAAACTAGACTATAATAAAAAAAGAAAAAGTAATAATAAAAAAACTAATTATTTACAACCTAAAATTTGAACGGCTAATAAATCATACACTAGAAGTCAAAAAATTTGAGGGTCCACCCAAAATACAATTTGACTTTGAGGGGTGATCAGTGTGCCCTCAATAGAAAGCAAGCCTCTCGAAAAATAAGAATTCCATTTGAACAACGGAAGGCATGTGCAACGCGGAAGAAATGAACCATCAACTATTAAAAAATTTAGGGGGATAATGAAGGATTTGGGTGCATAGGGGGACAAGTACCATTGGAATCCAAGAAAAATAGAATCACCTCGCATAGATTTTTCTAGTAGTATGGGAAGTGGAGCACACAAACAGAAAGAGTCCATCTTGGAAAACAATTCAAGCATAGAGTCCTTGTCCTCAAAATCTTCTCCCCCAAAATTTTCAACTGGATCTGGTGGAGTGACACGTCTATGTGTATGGCCCGTAAGATGAAGCATCTCAAAAAAACATTCCCATACAAGAATCGGATCAACATCCACAAGACATTCATCCAGTTCTTCTGATGGATTTAATGGTTCGATAATAGTGGGTACACAAGGAGACAAATGATCTTCAACCTAAGTAGAGTTTGCAATATTTATAAGAGGTTGATATTCAAAAGAACTTGGATCACTCTCAATGATTTCAACCTCAAAAACGTTAAGTGAAGCGCAAGTCTCGACCTTCTCTAAGTTGTCCAAATAATCATTAAACTCCTTGCAAGTTGCTCTAATTTTAAACTCTGTAGCAGCAAGGTCATCAGATTGCTTTTTGATAATAATCAAGAGTTCTTCCAAAGTAGGCTTCCTTGGTTCTAGCACCTCAGATTCCTCATTTGGTTGAAAACATTCTTCAACTTCAAAAATATCGGAAGAAAAATCCTCATTGGGTTCAAATAATGCATCTAACTCTTGCTCCCAATAACGATTTTTTTCTCGATATTCTTTTTCAAGCATTTCTTCTTCAAGCAATTCATTTTGATAAATTTGGATGGCCTTAGCACTGGGCTTGTATTTATGAGACTCATCTTTAGTGATATTGATCCAATGTTCATAAGTCTTTAGCACCTCCTCCTCACTATTATCATAACAATTAAAGCCACCAAAAGAGTTAAAGTAAGATATTTCAAATTTGGCAATTCAAGAACGTGACACCCATATTTTTGAATAATTATTTTTTAAGGTCAAATTCGGGATTAACCAACCTAACCTAAAGTCTACCTAATTCCCCGGCAATGGTGCCATTTTTATCGAGTGGAAAAACCGAGCGTCCATGTAAATACGCTAGTCGTTGTTATCGGCTTCCAACCGTAACACAAAAACCTAAGCTTTAAATACACTCTTGCGGAGTATAGTGGTGAGTTTGGGTATCGAATCCACAGGGAGTTAGGACGTGTGAATGTGACGACAAAGGTAAGGTATTTTAATCCTAAAGTTCATATTAAAATAAAAGAAAAGAAAAGGATGATTGATTTTTGGATTTTATGCATTAATTAATTAAATTCAATTAAATTAACCTACGCATGCAAAATTAACTAACTAAGAAGGAATTAATACGAATGAAGAAATGGGTTAAGAATACACTCCCCCAAATCCTAGTGTGTATGCCAGTATAAAATTAGTCATAAATTAGATAATTGATCAGACTCAGTATTTAGTACTCCAAAGCATTACATATATGATGTTCAAGCCCGCATCATACATAATCAAAGAATGAGTAAAGAAGTGTTGTGATACAAACCAAAAAGTGTACATTTTAAAGTTGCTAATTCTTGGCAATATGGGTCTTATGTGCTTAAATGTTTATCTTGTAAGTCAAACGTCCGTTTGCGGTGTCAAAAGATATATATATCAAGGCAAATGCGGGTTTTATGGAGCTAATTATCAATTCTGTAACCCTAGCCTACTAAACCCGAGCCCTAACCTAGCCCTAGACCTACCCCGAACCCTATGTGTGTTTAGTTTGTGCTTTTTAGATTTTTCTTAGATTTTTAGTTTGAGTCTTTTTTATTTTTAGGATTTATTTTTTGATTTATTTAGGATTTATAGATTTTATTTTCTATTTTTATTTTTATTAGTATAATTTTATTTCACTTTTATTTTGATTAGTTTTTAGTTTTATTAGGATCAAATTTTTTTTAGGATTTCATTTATTTTTTTTAGTTTTATTTGATTTTACATTTAATTAGGATTTTAGTTTTAGTTTTATTAGATTTTATTTTTATTTTTATTTCATTTTAGTTTCATTTTTTATTTCAGTCTTTATTTTATTTTTAGAAGTAGAATTTTTATTTTTGAGATTTTAATTTTTTAGTATTATATTTTTTTTAGATGTCCAAATTAAACACACACCCTCAAATAACACACACTCATACAATACACCTTACCTACACTCACCTACACCCAATACCTACCAACATCATCATGTTGCCCAACCTCATTCTCTTTCCTCAATCCCTAATTAACAAACAAAATGACAACACCCCAAACTCATCCTCTCCCACCATTAAAATCCCTCCTACCTATCAACTCCTATCAACACAACCGCCGGCAACAATCCCACTGACGGCCAACCATAAAACCAAGAGCCAGCGTCGGCGGGTTCAACCGCTGCCCAACCTCGCGGCAGCGCCCTATCCCGCATGTCCCAACTCGCCGCCCAGATGCTCCGGCCTCATCTCCAACCTGCCAACCCGGAGCCATCACACCCCGAACCACTACCTTTCTAACCCGCGACCTGCCTTAACCCCGCCGCATGCGAGCACGGCCAACCCGAACCAAGCCCCTAACCCAGCCCCCCCTCCGGCGTTAATCCCACTTACCAGAGCTCCATCCACAAGCCTTTGACCTGCCCTGCTCCGGCATCAATCCAACCCACATGTCCAACCCGGTTCGAAACCTGGGACCTCCACGAAACCCATTTCCCCATCTCTAAACCACACACGAATTTCACCTACCAAAGACAAAACCAACTCAATTCCCACATGTGCTAAACTTAACCCCTTTATTCCCTTTTCTCTTATTACCCCCAACTAACTTAAATTCCTTTTTCCAAAATTACCCTCATTCCCCCCACTATCATGACCTCACACCCAAACCACATGCACCCTCCATTAATTCCTAAATTAGCCCTCACCCACACGTTATACAACCTCTTGCACCTTTATCCATCCATTTTTACCCCTAGCTCCATGCCTACTATATATTGAAGATAGAAGACTCCATTTGAGATGGGATCAAGATAGCAAATTAGGGTTTTAGAGAGCTAGAAGAGAGAGAAATTTTTAGTTTTAATTTTGTTTCTTTACCAAAAAAATATTGAGAGATTGTAATTGAAGATTCTATTTCAAGTTGAAGGCAAAATTGGGTTTGATTAATTCTTCTCTTACTAGTCATTCTATGCTAT
Source organism: Sambucus nigra (assembly GCA_949130495.1). Lineage (NCBI taxonomy): Eukaryota > Viridiplantae > Streptophyta > Magnoliopsida > Dipsacales > Adoxaceae > Sambucus > Sambucus nigra. Next base: position 266,085,141 of record OX422223.1, read on the forward strand.
TACTTGGTTTCAATTATTCTTGGATTATGACTGTAGTTGGCTAATCACTCCATTGAAGTAGTGAAATGAAGCCCCATATAGTTAATTGAATGTATTAATTAATCTAGTTTACTTTGTTTCATTTAGTTAATTTCTTTTCATTCCTACATGAGTTTATGCATTGAGAAATGGTAAACTATCCTTGAGAAAGGATTAAAATCTAGTATACTCTTAATTTTTGGATTCAAACTAAAGATAGAATGATCCACTAATTAGAGTATATTATATTTTATTATACTCATACATTAAAATTTTGTTGGATTTATGATTTATTAAATGAATTTACTCTAGTGAGTTATTTATATATTTTTTTCTAAATCAATTATTCATTTGAGTTGTGGGGATGAAAATTGGATTAACTAATTTTATATTAGTTTGTTTTGTCAAATGATGAGACTCGATTGATAAAATAAATTAATATTTGGAAAATTAGTAAACTAGAATAATTAACACATTTAATTGATAAAGTGGAGGTTAAGTTTCATTCCTTGAATATTTCTAAAATTTAAGTTCATCCTAATTCTTATTACTTAGTTCTTATTTGGCACACTAGTTAGTTTGTTAATTTCATATCTTATATTAGTTTAGTGTTACTTCACATTTTTACCTAAAAAGTGTTTTAATATTTGAAAAACATAAAAAAATATTAGAAAAACCCAAAAGTAAAAACAAAGGAATCAAGTGAATTATATTCATAATCCTCTCATGTTTAGCATGTTCACACCTTAGATTTGGATTGACATCCTTACTTACCACTCTACACTTGAGTTTGTTATATATTTGTAGGTAATTGAGGTTTTGATTGAAGAGCTTTTTACAACAATGACACACCAAAAAGGAATACATCAAAAAGCAATTCATCAAATGGCGCCGTTGTCGGGGATCGAACCCGGGTCACCCGCGTGACAGGAGGGAATACTTACCACCACTATGATCCTTACCACCAACAAAACCATCCATCATCCTTTCTCCCCCCAAGGAGGACCGTCCCATCCCAATCATCAAATTGTCCCTATCCCACCTTCGTCCTACGAGTACTCACAGCCGCTTAGTTCTAACCGAGAGTTGGTCCCCCAACACCCTTATGCCCCTCCACCCCAATCATCCACCTCCTCTATCGAGAATCTTCTCACTAAATTTATCATGACTCAACAACAAACCACGCAATCACAGACTCAAGCCATCCAAAGGCTTGAGCAACGTCTTAACCAGTTTGAGTCCGAGCGAGAGAAAGGTCATTTTTCGAGTCAACCCATTCCTAACCCTAAGGGGAATGGAAAGGACTCGGCTTATGAGGTTGGATCCACTTCCACTCCACCCACATACCAAGCGGACATGAAAGCGGTGAGTACTCTACAATCCTGTAAGTACGTTGACAATGGTGTTGATGTTCTCCGTGATGTTCCAATCCCACCCACCCAGCACTGCCCATTAGAACCACTCCATATGGTCCCACCACCCCATAAATCCACCGACAAGAATGCCTCTAAACCTACTGAGGCCACCCCTACTTTTGTCCCTAAAGCACCGTTCCCTCATAGGTTGGCCCCAACAAAGAAAGCTCAACAATTTGATGAGATCAAGCAAGTTTTTCAGAATGTTCACATAAACATTCCATTCCTCACTGCGATTCAACAAGTTCCTTCTTATGCAAAATTCTTGAAGGACTTGTGCACTGTCAAGCGACGGAAGAATGTTCCTCGTGATGCCTTTGTCACTGAGCAAGCCACATCCCTCATCCATGAGAATGGTATTGTGAAATATAAAGACCCTGGTCGTCCCACTGTCTCTTGGATGTTAGGAGATAAGTTCACTACTTGGGCTTTGCTTGATCTTGGAGATAGTGTTAATTTGCTACCTTACTCTCTCTACCTTGAGTTAGGTTTACAAAACATGAAACCTACACGGGTTACTCTTCAACTTCCAGACCGTTCAGTGAAAGTGCCTAAAGGAATCGTTGAAGATGTTTTGGTAAAAGTCTCTGACTTTTACTACCCTGTGGATTTCATCATCTTAGACACTCCTGCTACCAACCCAACTAATATTCCTATTATTTTGGGTTGCCCCTTTTTGGCAACTGCCAATGCCATCATCAATTGTCGAGATGGGTCAATGAATCTTTCCTTTGGCAACATGAACGTCAAAGTTAATATTTTCCACCTCATGCAACAACTGATAGATGTTGATTCTATTGATGAGGTTTGCATGACTGACTCCTTAGTCCAAGAGATGTTGGATACCACCTACCCAGAAGATCCTATCCACCAATGTTTGGCTCACTTTAGGTCCGACTTTGATATTGATTCCTACATCTCCGAGGTAAATGCCTTGTTAGATTCTACACCTTTGTTGGACACTTTCACTTGGAATCCTCCATTTGAGCCTCTCCTTGTCGATACTCTTCTTTATATGGATGACCCAGTCAAGCCCTGTCCCGATATTCTCCGGGACTCTGTTTCTGCGTCTGAGCCCGATGCTTCTCCTGAGCCATCACCTAGTTTGGAGCTTAATCCATTACCTGCTGAGTTAAAATATACTTTCTTAGGCCCAAATCAACATCACCCAGTCATTATTGCTTCTGACTTGACACCAGATCAAGAAGAGCAATTGGTCCACACTCTCACTCAACATAGCACTGCTTTAGGGTGGACCATTTTTGATATTCAAGGTGTCAACCCCAATGTCTGTAGCCATCGCATTCATTTAGAGGAGAATGCCAAGACTTTTCGTGAGCCACAATGCTGACTCAATCCCGACAATGAAAGAGGTCGTTCGAGCTGAAATTTTAAAATTACTTGATGCTGGTATTATCTACCCCATTTCAGACAGCCAATGGCTCAGTCCCATTCATGTGGTGACTAAAAAGTCTGGCGTCACCGTTGTCAAAAATAGTGACAATGAGCTTGTGCCAACCCGTATACAACCCGTCTGGCGTGTTTGTATTGATTATAGAAAGCTCAATGTTGTCACTCGCAAAGACCACTTCCCTCTCCCATACATTGACCAGATGCTTGAACGCTTGGCGGGCCATGCTTATTACTGCTTCCTTGATGGATATTCAGGTTACAACCAAATACCCATTGGCCCTGAAGACCAAGAAAAAAATACCTTTACCTGTCCATTTGGAACATTTGTGCACTCTCGTATGCCCTTTGGCCTTTGCAATGCACCTGAGACTTTTCAACGGTGTATGACAAGTATTTACAGTGACAAGGTAGACCATTTTCTCGAAGTTTTTATGGACGATTTTTCTATGTTTGGTTCATCCTTTGAACAATGCCTATCTCACCTCACTATTGTCCTTCAGCGTTGTCAAGAAAAGAAGTTGGTCCTAAATTGGAAAAAATGTCATTTCATGGTAAAAAAGGATATTATTTTAGGTCATGTTGTCTCCAGCTCCGGTATTGAGGTAGATAAAGCAAAAATTGACTTAATTTCCTCACTCCCCATTCCTAAGTCTGTTAAGGACATTCGCTCCTTCTTAGGACATGCGGGCTTCGGCGCTTCATTAAGAAATTTTCTAAAATCGCGTGACCTTTGACAACCCTTTTATCTAAAGATGTCCCTTTTGTCTTTGATGAAGCATGTGTTTCCGCCTTTGAGCACCTAAAAGCTGACCTCACTTCCGCTCCTATCATGCAACCTCCCAATTGGTCTCTCCCATTTGAGCTCATGTGTGATGCTTCTAATTTTTCACTTGGTGCTGTTCTTGGTCAGAGAGTTGACAAGCGCCCACATGTAATCTCTTATGCTAGCAAAACCCTGCATGATGCTCAACTTCATTACACGACCAACGAAAAGGAGTTATTAGCGGTTGGGTTTGCTCTTGATAAATTTCGCTCATATTTCATAGGTTCCCCTATCATCGTGTATACTGACCATGCTGCCCTTAAGAACCTTGTTCATAAGAAGGATTCCAAACCACGATTGATATAGTGGATTCTCTTACTCCAAGAGTTTAACCTTGAAATTCGCGATAAGAAAGGTTATGAAAATGTTGTTGCTGATCATCTCTCTCGCATTATTGTCACGTGTGACTATGATCATGTTCCCATTTATGAGTCATTTCTCGATGAACAACTTTTTTCCATCTCCACTTTGCCCTGGTATGCTGATATTGTTAATTTCCTCATTACCGATCAACTTCCTAATCATTGATCGAAATAGGATCGCTCCAAATTCATGGCAAAAGTGAAGTTTTACTCTTGGGATGACCCGTTTCTCTACAAGTATTGCCCCGATCAAGTCATTCGTCGTTGTGTTCCTGAATGTGAACAACTCAGTATTATGTCCTTCTGCCACAATAGTACTTGTGGAGTCCACTTTCGCACCAAGAAAACTGCCGCAAAAATTTTGCAAAGTGTTTTTTATTGGCCTACCCTTTTCTGCGATGCCCATCAATATTGTCAGTCTTGTTCCAATTGCCAACACTCTAGGCGTCTCTCTCATCATCATATGATGCCTTTCACACCCATCCTCATTGTTAAAATTTTTATGTGTGGGGTATCGATTTCATGGGACCATTTCCCTTCTCTCATGGTTTTCAGTGTATTCTAGTTACTGTTGACTATGTTTCCAAGTGGATCGAAGTAATTACTTTCCGTACCAATTACCATCGAGTTGTGGTCCAATTTCTCAAAGAGCATGTCTTCACGCGTTTTGGAACCCCCAAAGCTGTCATTAGTGATGGGGGTAAACATTTTTGAAATCGAGTCTTTGAACACCTTGTCAAAAAGTATGGTGTTACCCACAAGGTTGATCTCTCTTACCACCCACAGACTAGTGGTCAAGTTGAGGTCTCCAACCGCGAGATCAAGCAAATTCTTGAAAAAAATGTCAATCCTAATAGGAAAGATTGGTCCTTACGCTTGAACGACGCATTTTGGGCATACCGTACTGCTTACAAGACTCCAATTAGCATGTCTCCTTATCGCTTGGTCTTCGGCAAGCCTTGCCACCTTCCTGTCGAGCTTGAACATTATGCTTATTAGGCCGTGAAAGCCCTTAATTTCGATGTTGATGAGGCGGGTGCCCATAGGAAGCTACAACTGAATGAATTGGAGGAAATCAGAAATAATGCCTATGATTTGTCCAAGAAGTATAAGGACAAGATGAAGTGGATCCATGACCAAAGCATCATGTGCAAAGAGTTCCACCCTGGTCAAAAAGTTTTGTTGTATAATTCTCGATTGCATCTCTTTCTCGGGAAATTAAAAACCAGGTGGTCTGTACCCTTCATTGTTGAGTCAGTTACCCCTTATGGTACCCTCACCGTGCAAAATCCCATGGATGGTAGCCTCTTTCAGGTCAATGGTCAATGCTTGAAGCCTTTCTTGGAGATAGGCTCCACTCACATAGAACAGATTGACCTTGTTGACCCCATTTATGAAGACTGACTGTTCAGTCTTGTTTGGGGGTGATTCTTATCCCCCAAATTTTCTGTCACCCCATTCTCTCCTCATTTATCATCTCTTTTTGGGTGAGTTCCCATTGGTCTGGCTGAAGACGTTAAACTTAGCGCTACCGGGAGGCAGCCCGTATTTCTTATACTAGTCTCATCCTGTTTGGGGGTGGTGTTTCACATCACCCAATGCTTCACATGCTTATAGACTTGTACACATTTTTTTTCTCACTTCTTATTCAGGTTTATTATTGGCGATATTTGTCCATTTCATTAGCGGTTTATTCTGGTAATCTATTTCCTACCTTATGCTCTCAATTTTAAAAATCATTTCACCTAACATCGAGGACGATGTTCCTTTTTGTTTGGGGGTGGGGAATTTTATCAAAATCGTACCTCTTTTGAAAATTTTTGATGTTTGAACCAGATTTTTAAAGTTTCGTGCAGTTTCTTTCATCTCAATCATTGATATGAATTTTCAATCATCCATCTTTTAAAGTCTAGGAATAAAGCTAGAGAAGATTTTTCCTAAATAGCTTACGTAATACATAGGGGTGTTCGCGGTCCGGTCCGGTTCGGTTTTGAGGTTTTTTTTGGACCGGACCGGTTTAGTCGGTCCTCTAAAAAAATGGACCGAGACCGGACCGATAATGTCGGTTAACCGACCCTAGTCGGTTCGGTTTTTTATAGGGTTGGTCCGGTCTAACCCGTCGGTCCTCACATGAATGATTTACATCATTTATAATAATAAAAATATACCCGACTCTATTTTTTTCCAAACATTAAAACCTATAAAATACCAAAATTTGCAATTAAAACAAACCTAGTATTGGATTAAACTATAATTTAAACTGATAAACTATTAAAATATATATTTTCACTATTTATTTATCTTATATATATATACATATATATGTAAAAAATATTATTTTATATAAAGTCGGTCCGGGTCGGTCCTAACAGGGTTTTTAAAACTGTAAACCGTGGACCGGACCAACTAGGTCGGTTCGCCAAAAAAATAAACTGAGGCCGAACTGATTAAGAAAAAAGACCGAAAAAAAAGAGTCGGTTCGGTTCGGTCCTTCGGTCCAGTCGGTTTTTTGAACACCCCTAGTAATACATAACAAGGCATGTTGCACCATGAATTTATGGACTCAACAAAATTTGCGCACTTATCACGTCATTACGTTTAGAGTTGAGGAGTACCACAATTCCCAAGATAACCTTAAGGATCACTAGTAGAGACTTTAGCTTGTGAGATTCGTGCATTTCACCCTTTCGGAGTGTCTTACACAATCTCCGAGTCACGAGTTGATTCAACTTCATTTGGGTCCGCATTAAATTCTTGTATGATCTCATTATTTTTCATTAAATTTTTGGCTTGATCACTGAGAATGGCATCACTTTCGAGTTGTAAGAAACATGTGTCTTGAAATTTATCCCGATCACTAGGATTTTCATCCATACACCTACCACTTTTCCTCATATCATATTCCCATTCATTTCGCCCATTTTTACCATATTCCCATATACTCCCCACACCATCACCTATCATCTCCATATCATATTTCATTTTCAAATAAAGGAGTGTTGATTCCAAATGTAAATGTCTTCAGCGTTGATTCCGAAGAGGCAATCTAGGAATTACTCTTATGATACTCGACCCGTTTTGACTGATTCACACTACACACGTTGAGTTCTAGGAAGGATGTGCCTTAAGTATTTACTCAACTTAATCTTTTTACACATTTCGGCTTGTATTTCTGAAATCAATCATTTATCCTATGATTTATTATGCGATCATTCTACATCTAATAAGAGATTGACTGCCTTTTGCAAATAAGAATTTTGTGGGTATATTCCCTGCAAACCCTCACGAGACACAACTCGTCCTGTAGGGCAACCTATAAGTTTAAAGGCTTGTTTCACATGCTAAGTGCAATCGCAAGCGCCCGTGAAAGTGGTACACTTTTGGTTACTTATATTTCTCTTTCTCTCTATCTTATTACTCGAGGACTAGCAATGCTCTATTTGGGGGTGGTGTGATAAGCACCCAAAATTGTACATTTTATACCCCGAATAGACGTACTTTAGTTCCTAATTCTCGACAATAAGGGTCTTATGTGCTTAAATGTTTATCTTGTAGGTCAAACGTCCGTTTGCGATGTCAAAAGCTATATATCAAGGTAAATGCGCGTTTTATGGAGCTAGTTACCAATTTCATAACCCTAGCCTACTAAACCCGATCCCTAACCAAGCCCTAGACCTACCCCGAACCCTATGTGTGTTTAGTTTGTGCTTTTTAGATTTTTCTTAGATTTTTAGTTTGAGTCTTTTTTTTTTGGATTTATTTTGGATTTCTAGTTTTTATTTTCTATTTTTATATTTTTAGTATAAATTTATTTTACTTTGATTTTGATTAGTTTTTTGTTTTATTAGGATCAGATTTTTTTTAGGATTTCATTTATTTTTTTTAGTTTTATTTGATTTTACATTTAATTAGGATTTTAGTTTTAGTTAGTTTTAGTTTTATTAGATTTTATTTTTATTTTTATTTCTTTTTAGTTTCATTTTTAATTTGAGTCTTTATTTTATTATTAGAAGTAGAATTTTTATTTTTTAGTATTATATTTTTTTAGATGTCCAAATTAAACACACACCCTCAAATAACACACACTCATACAATACACCTTACCTACACTCACCTACACCCAATACCTACTAACATCATCATATTCCCCAACCTCATTCTCTTTCCTCAATCCCCCATTAACAAACAAAATGACAACACCCCAAACTCATCCTCTCCCACCACTAAAATCCCTCGTACCCATCAACTCCTATCAACACAATCGCCGGCAACAATCCCATTGTCGGCCAGACATAAAACCAAGACCCAGCGTCTGCGGGTTCAACCACTACCCAACCACACGGCAGTGCCCTATCCCCCCTGTCCCAACCCGCCGCCCAGCTGCTCCGGCGTCATCTCCAACCTGCCAACCCGGAGCCATCACACCCCGACCCACTGCCTTTCTAACCCACGACCTGCCTTAACCCCGCCGCCGGCGACCACGGACAACCCGAACCAAGCCCCTAACCCAGCCCCCCTCCGGTGCTAATCCCACTTTCCAGAGCTCCAGACACAAGCCTCTGACTTGCCCTGCTCCGGCATCAATCCAACCCACATGTCCAACCCGGTTCGAAACCCGTGACCTCCACGAGACCCATTTCCCCATCTCTAAACCACACACGAATTTCACCTGCTAAAGACAAAACCAACTTAATTCCCATAAGTGCCAAACTTAACCCCTTTATTCCATTTTTCCTTATTACCCCCAACTATCTTAAATTCCTTTTTCCAAAATTACCCTCTTTCTCCCCACTATCATGACCTCATGAAGAGGAGCACGTGCGTTCAAATTAAGAAATTATATTATTAAACTCAGTTTAACCCAATTAAACCCTAAACATGCAACTAGATGTGATTGAATAAGATGTAAAACATGCTAGTATGATCAAACACACATAATTGAGGAAAAATCCCCCAAAGGGCCAAAACCATTTATTTTATTATAATATTGTAACATACAAATTCTCGAATTACAATGAAAATACACTAACACAGAATTACCCGCAGGCGTCGGATCTGTAGTCGGCGGCTGGAAGTTTCCCTTTCCAGGAGGGCAGCAATGAGGAAGAAGTTCGGTCTTCTCCACAAGGGTATGAACAAACAAAAGTGTGTTCTTGGGTTGCAAAGTGATTCACACAGATATGGCAAGGTTTTGTGAATTAAACATGAGTTTGTGAACTCATGAAGATGAAGACTTAGAGTATTGGGACTCTGAAAATCATCTCTGTAAGTCTTAGAAAACAAATCCCCGAAGTCGTTTTATAAAAGAAAACCTGGGCCGAAAATAACTGAACACGATCTGCACAATTTTATCCAAGGCGGACCGGTCCCGTAAGGATGCGGATCGGTCCGAGGTCGGACCGGTTCATTTTTGAAAGTGGTCTTTTCGGTTCGCATTCGATCCGGGGTCTACTGGTTCAAGAGCAAGGCGGATCGGTCCGGGTAGAGGGCGGATCGATCCAGGGAGGACCGGTTCTTTTTCCAAAAAGGGCGGATTGGTCCGGGGCAGACCGATTCCTTTTTAAAATAGGCGGACCGGTCCGACTGTCTGAAACATTGATTCCTTACTTTCTTTGATATTCGAATCCATTGATGATGACGCAAGCTTTGAATATCTTCAATGGTGTAACGGCGTACGACATATAATTGATAATGGACAAAAATGTCCTTACAAATCTCCCCCTATGTCTATGCCGGTACATACATAAAAATAGACATCCGAATTATCAAATGCCTATACAAATCTACCCTTCCATGAACCCAAAACTGAAAAGGTACAAATGAATAAGACTTCATCGATTTTTCTTCAACACTTCAAGAATCTCAATGCTTTTCTCATTAGGGTGTGCAATTCAGAGATCATCAAAGAAGTACCTACACACATGAGACAGAGAAAAATACCAAGTGACATATTGACTTTTAAATGAGATGCACATAGATACCAAATTATGATGAATCAAATCAAAAACTCAAATCAAAACTCCCCCATAAAGATAATTCTTTCTCCCCCTTTTTATGATGTCCCCAAATAGACAAATGAGAAGATTAAATCAAACAACAAAGTCGGGGTGTCACAAGGAATAAACTACTATTTTTGAAATGTTTAAATAGCAAACAAAATCACACCATGAATAAACACAAAACAACCAAGTCGATGATAGCGTAAACGAATGGGTGTGAACAAATTCGATAGGAAAATTAATGCATACAAACATGACATATGTGCAAGATGAATATCGGATACTCCTAACGAATGAACTCAAAATCTTCCTTTGGTGTAAAAAAATGGAAATATGAGACATTGACTAAATCAAATCAACAAATCAAAGCTCAAAGTGATTTCCACACCAATAATGTCCAAAACGATTTCATGTTGTTTCAGGACTATCAAGGAAGTGCAAAACCGTTTAAATTCTCCAACCAAACTCCCTCAGATTTATATTTTGAATAGAGGTAATCTAAATTCTCAAACTTTGGAGAATTGATGGTGAAACCCTAATGGCCCATAATTTGGCATGAATTTCATTTTATTGCCTTTAAATATTTTCGGGCTCTTTTAACCTCTTTGGACCTCAGATAATAAAAGTCCTCCATTTTTTAGGTCCTTCTGAATGGTGGCTTTTGTTCAAAGAATAGATAATGACCTTTTGCAGCCCCTCCCCATTCTTAATTAAACACATTGTCTCACCAAAATAGTTTTTACATGCATTCCAGTCTTGTCAAGTTTTATCGCATATTGTACGTTGTATAGACATAATTGAGATGGAAACACTTAAGACAATATGTGATAGACAAGTACAATAATCAAATATAGTCGTGCATGTGTGCAATAAAGGAGATAGGAGTCAAACATGTAGAAGGATATCACTAATTACATCTCAAAGACTCCAAACAATGTAAAGCACATGGATGAAAGGATGTAGCGCCTCAAATCTCTATCAAACAGTCACATGGATAAATGGATGAAATTGTGACTTGTCTATCTTAAATGCTCATCCATAAATGGTGCAAATAAAAATCTTTTTGATCTTTTCTAAAATTTTAGAAAAAGAAAATCTTTTTGGATTTTTCAAAAAAAAATAAAAAGCAAAACATGATAAAACAAAACGTATGATACAATCTAGCAATAGGCATTAGTTGATATGAAAAAGACAATGCAACCTATGCTAGACACAAACCAACTCCTTAGTCAACTGTGAAAATCCCCAAAGACTTCCTAAGACTCTCAAATCTAAGGGCATCTAAAGGTTTCATGAAAATATCGTCTAACTGATGGTCGGTGGGAACAAAACTCAGGGATACAACTTTCTCCTCAACTAACCGACGTATAAAGTGCTCACATATCCTGATGTGATATGTGCACGAATGCTGGACTGGATTGCGAGATATGTGTATCGCGCTCGTGTTATCACAGGAAATGGTCATGGTGTCCTGTGAAATCCCATAATCCTCCAGCATCTGCTTCATCCATAAGAGTTGCGTGCAATAACTCCCGGCGGCGATGTACTTAGCCTCCGCAGTGGACAAAGAGATGGAGTTTTGCTTCTGGCTCAACCACGAGATAAGAACAGAACCAAAATAAAAACACCCACCAGAAGTGCTCCTACAACCATCTACATCCCCAGCCCAATCAGCATCTGAATAGGCAGATAAACGGTCATTGGTATCAAAGGAATATGAAATACCATATGAGAGAGTCCCACTCACGTATTTGATAATATGTTTTAGAGAGAGTAAGTGTGACTCTTTTGGGGACGCCTGATATCGCGGACAGATTCTAACACTAAAGGCTATGTCGGGACGACTGGCAGTCAAGTGGAGGAGACTACCTATCATACTCCGATACAAGGTTTGCTCTACGTCCTTGCCTGAAGTGTCCTTACTAAGCTTGATAGAAGTACTCATAGGTGTACGTGCATGCTTAGCGGAGTCTAAACCAAATTTCTTCACTAGGTCTCTAGCATACTTGGATTGGGAGATGAACATCCCATCCTCTAGCTGACGAACCTGGAGACCAAGGAAAAAGGTAAGCTCACCTACCATGCTCATCTCAAACTCACTTTTCATTACCTCCTCAAAGTGGTGAGCATGCAGGGAGCACGTGGATCCAAAGACTATATCGTCCACATAGACTTGTGTAACCAAAATAGCACCGTCATCTCTCCTGACGAACAATGTCATATCAACTCCCCCTCTCTTGAAGCCACGGTCTAAGAGATAGGAAGTAAGCCTTTCATACCAAGCATGGGGTGCTTGTTTCAAACCATACAAGGCTTTCCTCAGATAATAAATGTGCTCAGGGTGCTTAGGGTCTTCAAACCCTATTGGTTGTTCCACGTAAACCTCCTCCTGTAGAATGCTATTTAGAAAGGAACTCTTGGCATCCATCTGATATAACTTAAAGTGCAGATGACATGCGATGGTGAGTAGTAAGCGAACGGACTCAAGCCTCGCAACAGGAGCAAATGTCTCCCCAAAGTCTACACCCTTTATCTGTGTGTAGCCTTGAGCGACCAACCTAGCCTTGTTTCTGATTATGGTACCATTTTCATCCATTTTATTCTTGAATATCCACCGGGGACCTAACACATTAGTCTCACTAGGTCGGGGGACAAGTTCCCAGACATTGTTCTTTTTAAACTGAAGCAACTCATCCTGTATAGCTGATATCCAGTGTTCATCCTTGAGTGCTTCTTTGTGATTCTTGGGCTCGACTTTGGACGTGTACCAAAAGTGGCTAACGACGTTCTCTAGCTGAGCAAGAGTCTTGACCCCTAGAGTGGGATCACCAACAATGGCAGAAGGGTCATGACTCTTGCGAACCCAAGAAGGAGTGTCCCCTAGCATAGGAGTAGGGTCCACTTAATGTGGGTGAGGGACAAGTAAGTCACTACCAGAAAAGTCCTCATCCTCACACTGAAGGTTAGGATCAATAACCGTCGGAGGTTCATCATCTTGCACGGTGACGTTTATTGATTCCATAACCTTAGAGCTCTTCAAGTTAAAAACTCGGTACGCTCTACTATTCGATGAATATCCTAATAATATTCCATCATCACTTCAGGAGTCAAACTTTCCTAATTGCTCTCTATCCCGAAGGATGTAGCATTTACTCCCAAAAATACGGAAATATGCAAAGTTGGGTTTCTTGCCAGTCCACAATTCATAAGGCGTCTGAAGTGTGTGTGGATGCAGATAAACCCTATTCACTGTGTGGCATGTAGTAGACACTGCCTCTGCCCAAAATCTCCTAGAAACATTGCGACCTAGAAGCATAGATCTAGCCATTTCCTAGATCGTCCTATTCTTTCTCTCAACAATCCCATTTTGCTGAGGAGTCTTCACAGCAGAAAACTTATGTTTGATCCCAAGGCTATCATAGTACAGATCTACTTTTGCTTCCTTAAATTATGTGTCGTTATCACTACGGATCCTATTAATCGAGACTCCGTGTTGATTTTGCAGGATACGGCACTTGGTCGTTAAAAACTCAACAATATCGAATTTCTCCCTTAAAAAACCTACAATAGAATATCTGGAGAAATCATCTACCATCACGAGGATATACCTCTTACAACCCAAAATCTCAGTATGATTAGGACCCATAAGTTCCATGTGAATCAGCTCAAGTACTCGGGAGGTGGTAATGGAATGCAACTTCCTATGGGGGCTCCTAATTTGCTTTCCCAATTGTAGGGTCCATAAACGGTGGAAGTTGACTTTCCAAGAGATGGTAAGCCACGTACTAGGTCCTTTTTAGCTAAATGAGTCAAATCTCTAACGTTCACATGACCTAGATGTTGGTGACACAAATCCATAGGAGTGATTGTGGCGCTGTTGCAGATAAGTGAGGAAGTGGGAATAGTTCCATAGCAATTATCCTCGGTCCTCACCCCTTGCACTAAAAGTTTACAGACTTGATTGTAGACATTACATGCGTCCTGATCAAACTTTACTGCAAAGTCAGCGTCGCACAGCTGGCTAATGCTGAGAAGGTTTGCTTTCAAAACTTTGACCTACAAAACATTCTCTAGCTTAGGAAATCCTGGTAACTCTACAGTACCTAGTCCTATAATGCTAGACTTGCTCCCATCTCCAAAGGTGACTCTACCTTCCTTATATTCCTCTAGGTAGGTAAAAAAAGAGACATCACCTGTCATATGTCTGGAGCACCCACTGAAAAATACCACTGTGAGGTATTATGTGCTTTGAGAGCGACATGAACAACAAAGGCCTTTTTATCTTTCTTAGGTACCCATGAAGAGGTGACCTTTTGTTTAACATTGTTGTTATTGGTTTTAGACGGAATATGAGAAGCATTCACTGACGGCAAAGACATCCGTCGAAATTCCTTCATCAAACTCTGAGACGTGGCAGCTAAAAACTCAACTCGCTCTCTCAGACTGGTAAAATCATCATTATGCTGAGGTGGAGCAGTAGTACGTCGTGTCCGACCCATACTATAGCAAAACTCCATGAGGTGGCCTTTTCTTTTGCAGTAAGTACAGAAGAACACAGTCAAAGGAGGACCTTGGCTTGCTTTTCTTCGTCGAACTCTCCTTTTAGGTTTTTGGCGATGACCATAAGGCATAGTAGTAAATTTAGGTACTGGTCCAGGTGCAATTTGGGATGAGAAAGCACCATCATAACCAATTCCTTCCCTATCACCAAAACCTAAAGCGGGGCCGAGGAGCATCTTTCCCATTTTCCCAGATCTGTCCTCGATTTGTACCTTGACTTCCCGTGCTCTCTCCAGATCATGAGTGAGCTGGGTAACAAGGGCTTCAAGTTTCTTTCGAGTCTCCATGGAGGAATGAAGCTCACTCGAAAGACTAGCCACTTGTTTAGTCAAGTCCCCTATCTCTTTCTCAAAATAACTCTCTCTCTCTCTCTCTCTCTCTCTAAACAAACTCTCTTTCACAACACAGGCAGACTCTCTCTCTCTCTCAGGGTGGTGCAGGTGGAGGACTCTCTCTCTCTTGATTTTCTTAAATCTTCCTCTAAACCAGTGATCTTAAGAACTAACGCTTTGTTACATTTTTTAGTTTTAAATGACTCAGAATATAACTCAGCGTAGGCATGTTGAATATCACTCTTGCTCTCACTTGTGTCATCCTCCCCCTCACTCACATCAGTCTCACTATCGAGGTGTCTCTGTGATGCAACATCCTCATCGTCGTGAGGAGAACTAGAAGTGCTCGCATGAATAGCCATGAATGCAGTGAAGTTACACTCATGCGGTGACTCGTCTCCAGAATCCACCGACTCGACCTCACTATCGTCGCTAAGGGTAGCATTTAGGACATCTTTCCCTTTATCTCTATTCTGACGTGTGGCACACTCAAAGGCTCTATGACCCCTACCTTCGCACTCAAAACACCTCTCACTTTCTTTCTTAGGAGGGTCTTTAAAAACTTTTTCATTTTTCTTTTCAAACTTATTTTTCTCAAACTTCTTTTTATCTTTAAAATTACCATTTTTCTTAAATTTGTGAATTCTCTTGAAATTTTTAGCAAAAAGAGCCAAATCATCTAAGTCAAAATCACACTCAGAATTAGACGAATTTGTCTCTCTTTTCTAGTTGACTTTCCCCTCTTCCTTGCCGACCCTTCACTCTTTATCTCTTGGGCATTAAGTGTGATTCCCTTTTCTTTAGGCTTGACTGTTTTAGGGAACATATCAATTTCATACGTTTGCAAGTTTCCTACAAGTTCCTCCAATTTTAGCGTATTTAAATTACCCATAGAATTTAGCACAGTGACTTTAGGGATAAAACGTTAGGAAGGGAACGAAGAATCTTTTTAACAACTCTAACATTAGGAATATGCTCACCAAGATTAAAGCTAGTATTAACAATGTCAGATAGCCTAGCATAAAAATCATCAAAACATTCAGTTTCATGCATGGTGATAGTTTCAAATTGAGTTGTTAAATTTTGCAATTTAGACTCTTTTACAGCATTAGTCCCTTCATGGGTAAGTTGCAAAACATCCCATGCCTCTTTTGACGTGGTGCACGTCATGATGCGTCGGAACTCATCAGGAGTGATGGATTCGGAAATAGCACTTAACCCTTTAGAATTAAAAGATGACCATTTAAATTCTTCTTCAGTTCAAGTGGTCACATGTTTTAAATTGGTCACATTTTCAACAGTCATGGAGGGAGGAGTCTTTCCTCTTTCAACTAAAATCCAGACACGTTCATCTATGGCCTTTAAAGAAGACTTCATGCGGGCTTTCCAGTATGCATAGTTTGTCCCGTCAAAAACTGGCATTTTATTATATGATTTCTCCATTGAACACACTCTTTTTCAAAAATCAATTAGAAAATTGATATCTTAGAAAAATTTTGCGAAAAATTAGGAATACGCGATAGATTAGCGTAACCTTCTCTAATACCAATTTTAAGAGGAGTGCGTGCATTCAAATTAAGAAATTATATAATTAAACTCAGTTTAACCCAATTAAACCCTAAACATGCAACTAGATGTGATTGAATAAGATGTAAAACATGCTAGTATGATCAAACACACACAATTGAGGAAAAATCCCCCAAAGGGGCAACACCATTTATTTTCATTATAATATTGTAACATACAAATTCTCGGATTACAATGAAAATACAGTGATGTAGAATTACCCGCAGGCATTGGATCTGTAGTCGGTGGCTCGAAGTTTCCCTTTCCAGGAGGGCAGCAATGAAGAAGAAGGTCGGTCTTCTCCACAAGGGTATGAACAAATAAAAGTGTGTTCTTGGGTTGCAAAGTGATTCACACAGATATGGCAAGGTTGTGTGAATTAAACATGAGTTTGTGAACTCATGAAGATGAAGACTTAGAGTATTGGGACTGAAAAACATCTCTGTAAGTCTTAGAAAAAAAATCCCCGAAGTCGGTTTATAAAAGAAAACCTGGCCCCAAAATAATTGAACACGATCGGCACGATTTTATCCCAGGTGGACCGGTCCGGTAAGGATGCGGATCGGTCCGAGGTCGGACCCGTTCATTTTTTAAAGTGGTCTTTTCGGTTCGCATTCGATCCGGGGTCTACCGGTTCAAGAGCAAGGCGGATCGGTCCGGGTAGAGGGAGGATCAGTCCGGGGGCGGACCGATTCATTTTCCAAAAGGGGCGGACCGGTTCCTTTTTAAAACAGGCGGACCGGTCCGGCTGTCTGAAACATTGATTCCTTGCTTTCTTTGATATTCGGATCCATTGATGATGATGCAAGCTTTGAATATCTTCAATGGTGTAACGGCGTACGACATATAATTGATAATGGACAAAAATGTCCTTACACCTCACACCCAAACCACATGCACCTTCCGTTAATTCCTAAATTAACCCTCACGCACACCTTATACAACCTCTTGCACCTTTATCTACCCATTTTTACCCCTAGCTCCATGCCTACTATATATATTGAAGATAGAAGACTCCATTTGAGATGGGATCAAAATAGAAAATTAGGGTTTTAGAAAGCTAGAAGAGAGAGAAATTTTTAGTTTTAATTTTTTTTCTTTACCAAAACAATATTGAGAGATTGTAATTGAAGTTTCTATTTCAAGTTGAAGGCAAAATTGGGTTTGATTAATTCTTCTCTTACTAGTCATTCTATGTTATTACTTGGTTTCAATTATTCTTGGATTATGACTATATTTGGCTAATCACTCCATTCAAGGAGTGAAATGAAGCCCCATATAGTTAATTGAATGTATTAATTAATCTAGTTTACTTTGTTTCATTTAGTTAATTTCTTTTCATTCCTACATGAGTTTATGCATTGAGAAATGGCAAACTATGCTTGAGAAAGGATTAAAATCTAGTATACTCTTAATTTTTGGATTCAAACTAAAGATAGAATGATCCACTGATTAGAGTATATTATATTTTATTATACTCATACATTAAAATTTTGTTGGATTTATGATCTATTATATGAATTTACTCTAGTAAGTGATTTATATATTTTTTTCTAAATCAATTATTCATTTGAGTTGTGGGGATGAAAATTGGATTAACTAATTTTATATTAGTTTGTTTTGTCAAATGATGAGAATCAATTGATAAAATAAATTAATATTTGGAAAATTAGTAAACTAGAATAATTAACACATTTAATTGATAAAGTGGAGGTTAAGTTTCATTCCTTGGATATTTCTAAAATTTAAGTTCATTTTAATTTTTATTACTTAGTTCATATTTGGCACACTAGTTAGTTTGTTAATTTCATATCTTATATTAGTTTAGTGTTACTTCACATATTCACCTAAAAAGTGTTTTAATATTTGAAAAACATAAAAAAAAATAGAAAAACCCAAAAGTAAAAAAAAAAAGAATCAAGTGAATTATATTTATAATCCTCTCATGTTTAGCATGTTCACACCTTAGATTTGGATTGACATCCTTACTTACCACTCTACACTTGAGTTTGTTATATATTTGTAGGTAATTGAGGTTTTGATTGAAGAGATTTTTACAACAACGACACACCAAAAAGGAATACATCCAAAAGCAATTCATCATGTTGCAATAGTTCACGCGCGTTGCATCGTTAAGCACCCCAGTCACCTAGGGCAATCGAGGTCAAAAGGTCTACAATGGTTGTGAAACTATACAACACGATCTAATCACTTATTTAATTTAGAGGACAAATTTTATATCTATGCATACCACATCGGTTTGGGTTCATGCATCCCCACCCTTAAAAACTTAGCTTAACATGATTAAAATAAAAAGAAAACTTAAAAGTGAAAGTGTAAGAATTCATAACTAAATCTAGAAAATTGAGAACATGACTTGAATTGAGATTGGAAAACTAGAGAGCAACAATTAATTAAACTAACTATGATAGTTTTAAAAATAATAAATTAAAATTACTTGCAATGGATGAATGATGAATCTTGAATAGATCTTTGAATCTTGAATAGTAGCCAAACTTCAAAACTAGGTTTCTTGGATACAAGAATCCTTTAAAAACTAACTACTAGCCTCCTACAACGTGAAGTAAAAAACTCCTTTCTTCCGACTAGGGTTTGCCCTTTTATATATATCAAAAATGGCTCTTCCCATGACTCTCCACGTTTTACAACTAATAAAATGGAATTATACAAGGAATTTCAAGAGTTGAAACTCTTCATCTTCCAGAATTAATTTCAACTTTTAACTTTCTGTCTCCAACTTTAAATGGGCATAACTTCTTAACCGTAGCTCGGATTGGGGTTCTGTTTTTTCCAATGTTATTGTAATTTAGAGCTATTCAACTTTATAGTTTTCCCCACCACCAGAATATATATGTAAAATTACAAAAATGGCCTTGAACTCCCCATTTCCTGCTTTCTTTCACTATTTTGCATTCTATTTCACACTAATTTGCATAAAATACCTGTAAAATACATAAGAGACACACAAAATACAAAATACTTGCCAAAAAGGGTTAGTAGCATAAATATACGTCAAATTAAAGCTATTTACAATGCACAGGATCATAAAAATACCGAAATTAAGGGGATAAATTTGAAGAATTTATGCCTAATCACAGCTCCGTCCCCATGGAGCATGAAGATAACAAACTAAAACGCAAGATCTCATATAGGGATTCCATTGCCAAGAGGGACAATTGAGATGTTTTCTTCGATGAAATTAACCTATACTGGTCCGATGATGAGGGTACTGAAGGTATTACCATTGCTGAATCCCAAGGTATTGACTTAAATTCAAACCTAAACACTGTCGATCCCCTAAAACTTGAACTCGTCATCTCCCCCAAACGTCTTGAGAAACTCCAAAGTAAATGAAAGGATAGTGTCATTGTGAGACTATTGGGGGTAGTTATCAAGTATATGGCTCTCATGGACAAAATACCATCTTTATGGAATCTCCGAGGTGACTATGAGGTCATTGAACTTGAAGAAAGCTACTTTCTATTCAAGTTTGACATGAAGTGCGACTATAACCATGTTCTCACGGATGGGCCTTGGATTATCAACAATCACTACCTCACTCTGAGAACATGGGAACCATAATTCAATCCCAAAAAAGCCTCTGAAACACATACATCCATGCGGGTTAGACTTCCATGTCTATCGCTAGAATTCTTCCAAGAGAAGGTGTTGCATTATATAGGGAAACTAGTAGAAGAGCCTATTAAAACTGATACCAACTCGGGAGAAACTCACAGAGGAAAATTTGTTAGAACATGTGTGGTGGTGGATATATCTAAACCCCTCATCCCAAAGTACCTCATTAATGGGGTTGAATACGACTTTGAATATGAATTTCTCCCCTATCTTCTCTTTAAATGCGGTTTGGTAGGGCACCGACAAGATTTATGTCCATCTTTCAAGATTTTAACAATTATTCCGACCACCCAATTGGAAAATAGCCAAGCCGTGAACAAAAACAACAACAGTAATATCCCAACAGCTAATGCCTATTCTGAGAGGTTGCAAGAACCTAGGAGTAACATTGGGAATGAAACTAACACAGAGTTTGGACCTTGGATGGTTGTCCAACGAAAAAAATTGTAAGTTAACCACAAGAACTGGTGGTTTTGGAAACGTCTAAAATGCAGGGACCCAAAATACTCAGCGGTCAAATAATATATTTAATGCCCTCTCTGTGAAAGGATATCACGCTCCAGCTAGTAATATGAAGGAAGGCCATACCTCACGTGGTACGCCTCGGCTAGTAAAAGGTAGTAAGGCCATACCTCACGTGGTACTTTAAATTATGGTAATAGGAAGGGGATGACGCATACTGACAGTGGAAAGGATTGGAGTTCTCTTGTGGATAGTGCCAAATGAATCCGTGAGGTGGGTATTACCCAACCGTCTGCTTATAAGGACCTGATGGGTAATGAAAGTGTAGTCAATGAAGAACCACCAAAAGTAAGACACGTTGCTAACTTAAACCCTAGCAAGAACGATAGTCAGTCACTATATATGCCATGCAAGGACACGTCCAACGGGCAGATCTATCAATACAACATAGGAGAGGTTGTCAATCAAGTTACTCCGTTCAATAATTCGTAGCCTCCCCATAGCTTTCACCCCTCCAATATTATTTCAACCTCATCTACTTTAAAAAACCCGCCACCTATTATAACCAATACCCTCTTACCAAAAAAATCACACAGCCCTAATGGAAACATACAGGGACTTCGATAGATTTCCACTAGCCATGTTGGGGTACACACAAATTTTATAAAAAAAAGATACAAGTGGAGGAGGTAAACTTTCTGGTGGAAACCATGGTGGACGAAGCTGTGATAGTGTTGGTTCCATGGAAGTTTGCTCAAATCTGGCTGAAAATACAAGTAAACCCACTACAACTACGAGAGGACCGAAAAGTAGCGGCAAAGATCACGTCAACAATATTAACAACATAATGGTAAGAATGGTATAGAACCAACTGCCATGGCCTGACACTGAGAATGTCCCTATCCCATCCACTGTTTACTCAATGAAGATGCTAGTTTGGAATGTTAGGGGAGAAGGCAAACCCAGGTTTAAACCCACTTTGATTGAGCTCGACAGCATGCATTCCCCTAAGGTGTTGATTATTCTAGAACCTTAAATCCCCTTGGCCAATATGGGCACCTTTTTTTATGACCTGGGCTTTAACGAGAAGGAAAAATCGAACCTGAATGGAAGGGCAAGTGGTATCTGGGTTCTTCGGACTGACTCGGCTATCTCGATTACTCCTATCATCATCTCTAGGCAAGCCATCCACCTACTTATCACTAGGAAAAATTATGAGGACTGGATCCTAACGGCTGTTTATGCCAGCCCACTCCCCACCCTTAGGAGAAAACTGTGGGAAAATTTATGTATCCTTACTGATCAGTCTAACATCCCTTGGATTGTCACCGGAGATTTCAATGACCATCTATATAATAGTGAGAAGAATATCTTCACTAGATGTCATGCGATTAGTAGCTACTTGTCCTTCACGAGAAACATCGATAAAAGCAAGCTCTTAGAAATTAGCAGCACAATTCCTAGACTTACCTGGACTAATGGTCGTCGG
The DNA here is from genome assembly GCA_949130495.1 of Sambucus nigra. Classification (NCBI taxonomy): domain Eukaryota; kingdom Viridiplantae; phylum Streptophyta; class Magnoliopsida; order Dipsacales; family Adoxaceae; genus Sambucus; species Sambucus nigra. The sequence continues at coordinate 266,107,237 of OX422223.1, forward strand.
GGTATCGTAAACTCTATGGTAAGACTTGATAGAGCCATGGCCAAAGCTCACTGGAGGATCATGTTCCTGTAGGCGGTCATTGATAATTTTCCTAGAAATGCTTCTGACCACAGTCCCATGCTTATCCACACCGAAGGTAAGTCCATTCATAAGTCTCTTAATAAACCTTTAAGACTCCTCGTATGCTGGTTTGAGAGGATGGACTTCGACAAGCTCGTTAGAGCTAGATGGAACTCGTACCGAAATATTGATCAAAATATTAACATTGTTACTCAAAATGCCATGTCTTGGAATAAAAATGTTTACAGAGATATTTTTCACAGAAAGAGACATCTTCTAAGTATAATTAAAGGAATCCAAATTTCCCAACAGGATATATTCTCACATAATTTGGGCCGACTTGAAAATGACCTTAGGAACGAATATAATAGTATACTTCATGAGGAGGAAATATTCTGGAAACAAACATCGAGAGTTTGTGGAGTGTGAAAGTAACAAAAAAAAATTCCACACCTCAACCACTATTAGAAGAAGAAGAAGAAGAAGAAGAAGAAGAAGAAGAAGAAGAAGAAGAAGAAGAAGAAGAAGAAGAAGAAGAAGAAGAAGAAGAAGAAGAAACAAAATTGACAGGCTTAACATTGAAGGTGAGTGGACTGATGATCCAAAAATTATAAGTAAGCACATTAACGGATATTTTAAAAATCTTTTCTCGAACTCCAACCCCCACTGGCAATGAGGATTTGTTCGACACCTCGCTCCTTCCTAGAGTTAGTATGGAAGACAATCATAGACTCAACTTTGAGGTGAGTGCTCATAAAATTAGGAGAGCCCTGTTTAGCATGAAACCTATGAAAGTCTCTGGGTCAGATGGGTTCCAACCTATGTTCTACCAGTCCTTTTGGGATATGATTGCCCCAAATCTTGATGCAATGATAAAGAGAAGTATTAAGGAGGGAACTGTTCCAAAATTTATGAACTATAGCCATATTACCCTCATCCCCAATGTGGACAACTCGAAAAGCATCATCCAGTTCCGACCTATCACCCTCTACAATATCACGTATAAAATCCTAGCCAAGGTCATTGTGAACTCAATCAGACTTATCCTTATGAAAATTATTAGCCCGTACCAAGCTAGTTTTCTTTCGGTTAGGCAGACCACAGATAATATTATCATCACGCAAGAAATCCTCCACACCCTCCAGAATAAAAAGGGTAAAGACGGTGGTATCATTTTTAAAATTGACCTTAAGAAGGCCTATGGTAAAATTAGCTGGAAGTTCTTTGAGAAGGTCCTCACTCATTTTGACTTTAACACTTATTTATCGAGCTTGTCATGATTTGCGTCACTTCCATCTTGTGGAATCAATACCCCCTCCCCTTGTTCAACCCCACTAGGGGGCTTCGTGAGGGTGACCTCATATCCCCGTACCTCTTTGTCCTTTGCATGGAGTCTTTCCTGCTCCATCACGAGGAAGGTTGACAGCAAAGAGTGGAAAGGAGTGAAATCCTCACCTGGGGGGCCCTTCTATTTCCCATATTTTCTTTGCGTATGACCTGATCCTATTTACGGAGGCCTCCATCGCGACTTGCTACACGATTATGGAGACACTCAGTGAGTTTTGCCACCTTTCGAGACAGATTATTAACTTTACTAAGTCAAAAATCTTTGTCTCCCCGAACATCCCTAAGAGGGAAGCCCTTGACATTTCCCACATATGCATCATGAGTCTCACCAGTGATCTTGGAAAGTACTTGGGCACTCCGCTCATCAATGGGCGCGTGGGCAAAGGTATGTTTACAGAGATCCTTGATAAAATTTAAAAAAAAGCTTGTGGGGTGGATGACCAACTTACTCTACATGGACGGTAGAGCAACTCTCATCCAATCTACCACCTCTGCTATCCCAAGCTATAATATGAAGATAATTCTTTTTCCAGTCAGTGTCTATAAGAAATTGATAAGATAATTCAAATTTTCCTATGGGGAGACCATGGCACCAATAAAAAGGTCCATCTTGTGAACTGGGACATTGTTTTCCACCCTAAGAGACAGTGAGGTATAGGGATTAGGAAAGCCGCCTTGAGTAATATGTCCATCATGCCTAAGCTAGGGTGGAGACTTATCAATGAGGACAACTCTCTCTAGGTTAATTTCGTTAGGAAAAAATATGCAAAGAACCCAAACCCGAGAACCTGGTCCAGGAAGAAAAAGGCTTCCCACATTTGGCAAGGAATTTACAAAAATAAGGCCCTTTTACATAAAACATTAAATGGAACATTGGAAATGGGAAAAATATTAATCTTTTTAAGGATTTGTGGTGCGGAGATTATTGCATCAAACCAATTCAAGAGATTGACGAAAGGGTGGAAACAAAAGTTGAGGTCCGGCTTGATCAACATGGCCAATGGAACCACAATGCTATCCACCACTGGATCCACCCGTCGGAGATTTATGCCATGTTCAACACGGACCTACCTAGGCTTAACACACAGATGGAAGAATCCTTAATATTCATAGGCATTCCGAGTGGAACCTCATATGGAAGAAGAAAATACCCCAAAAGTTAAAAACTTTCCTTTGGACTATCCTACATAGAAAAATCCTTGCTAACCATCACGATTTTGTTAGAAATATGACAAGTGAGGTAGGTTGTGATTTGTGTGGTAGTAGAGAGGACATGGAGCATGTGCTTTGGGATTGCATCATTGCTATGGAAACCTGGAGTCTTATGCAAACTTGGGTGAACCTAAACAGTGAGTGACTTAATAGCTTTGATGAATGGTTTATTAAAAAAGGTTTGGTAAATGACAAGGAGATCTTATTTATCTCCATGATTTGGCATCTCTGGAAGGCTCGGAGCATGCGTATCTTTGAGGCTAAAACCTCTATACCCAATATGATTGCCAAGTTTAGTGTAAATTATGCACATGAGATTTTTCTTGCATACACTAAGCATGTCAAACATAGAGGGCCTATTCCTAGTTTACTGACTATGTGGAAGTTCCATTGTCCAGGTCGATTGAAGATCAATATTGATGGAGGGTGGGACCCGTCCATCAGAGTGGGCTCTTTTAGAGGTATCGTGCGGGACTGGAGAGGAGAATGGATCAAGGGATTCTTCAGCAAATTAACCTGTGCTGAACCATTTTGGTCAGAATTTGAAGGCATATTCTATGGTTTGCTTTTGGCTAAAGACAGGGGATGGAATAACTTCATTCTGGAATCGGACTTCAAGACAACGGTGGATATGATTAATGAGGGAGACTGTATTAACCACCCGCACTCAACTATCATCCTAGACTGCAGAGACATGAAGACATAGTTGGACTCTGATGTGACATTCATATCGAGAGATGCCAATCGATGTGCTGACTGGCTTGCCAAGTTTGCAAAGTCTCGTGTGAAAGAGTTTTTCAACCTGGTGGACCCCCCGATAAACTCATAAAGATTATCGACGAAGAGAAGAACAAGAATCAAGTTGAAGAGTCCAACTCGAATTAAGTTTAGCCCTATCAAAACATCTTTATTCCTATCCCGTTAGATGTTACGTTGTGTTGATGTATTTTTCTTCTTGTTTTCTTTCATATGGCTGTATGACTCTTTAATGTTCTAATTTATATATTCCCTTTTGCACCAAAAAAAATGTATACAGAAGTTCCTGGCAATCTTTGAATGTCGAAAATATCTGGCTCTATGGTACTTTGATTTGACAAAGTATATGATTACGTAGAGTCTTGCTTCTCACATAATAATGACATTGTTAAGAATGTGTCCTACTTCCAATCACGGACAAACTATATTTTTGTAAAATTTGGCAAAAAAATCAAACATGTCCAATATAGCCTATAGGCCACAAGGAATGTAAGTGATTACCTTTAAATTTACTTTAACAATAATAAAGTGAACTTCATCTGTCTTTCAAGCTAGAAGATCCCAGGTTGATGGCTTCTCACGTGATGACCCCACATTTTAACTCATACTAATAAGAAAAAAGGTGGGTATAGCCTGAATTTCACAACTCTTTTCTTACCATACTAAGAGAAAAAATGGTTTAAGATCTTTAACTACTATTTTAAAAAAAAGTGATCAAGTATTGGTCATTTCTATTGAGCTCCATTATTCATTTTGACACTTTTTATTCTATTTTTATATATTACAAATTCAAATTGGCATTTCATATTTTTATTCTGATGTCTGTTTTTCATAAAATAGCTGAATGCTATTTTGTATATTGATTCCCACCCCACTTATTAAATCTGGAACATGAATCTTATTGCGATAAATGTGCTTATGTGGCAGCATCTTACGAAACAAGAAAAAATGGTTGGGTACAAGGAAGATAATATTTTGTTTATATGAATATAATTTGAACAATCCATAATAAGGTGGTGTAAAGTATGATTAACAGGGATGTGTGATATGAAATAATATGGACTATTTTGTTTCCACGATACAATTAATTGAATTAAGAATTACTGAGATTTTCTTAAGATGGACAATGTTAAAGTTGTAAATTTCAATAATTTTTATCATTTTTTATTGTAAACATATATAAAAAGGATTATTTAAGTATGTTAATTTGAAAGACAACTATTGTTTTTTTGTGATTATAAAATTGGGCAGTAATTTAATACATGATTACAAACCTTTCTATGTTCATTTAATTGAGCATTTTAACACTTCAAACCCTCAATGGTTTACAAATAATAACTATTTTTAATGTTTTAATGTTGTGGTTACTAATGCCTATTTTTATGGTTTGATTTACAAAGTTTTAACTTTTTTGATACATATATGTTTTCTTCTTGATTTGTTACAGTGTGTACATTAGCGATTGATGGTAAATATCAAGTGGAATCGTGATATATGGATGACCAAAAAGGGAAAATATGTGATTTCTTAAACTCGGTTCAAATGGTATCCATCTCCATCTCCCTTCCCCCTCCCCTCCCCCCTCCCCCCCCCCCCCCCCCGGCCCCGCTCTCTCTCTATGTGTGTGTGTATATAACATTCAACATCTTACATCTGGGACTTTCTCCTAGCTTAATGTTATTCTTTATGATGACAGTGTTTCTCCGTATAGATCATTAAAGTGATGGAAGCACAATGCTATTCTTTACCATCTCTAATGTCTAATGCTTAAGGTATGAAATATTTAATGGACTATTTTAGTTCATTTTCCTGACATGAGAGTAATGACCTAAAAATCAAAAAAATGTGATTTCTAGAGAGAGAAACAAAGATTTTCTTATATTTTTAGAATTGAGAAGTAAATAAAAAAGGAGAGTACTAGCACATTTATAGTAGAGATATTACTTGTTAATCAAGTAATAGCTAAAATGACTAAAGGGCTAATTAAGAAATAAAACAATACCTAATTAGTCCTAAACATGCTTGGCAACTAACTAAGGAAGGAAAAGGCCTAAAAAGAACTAAAAATCAAGACAATGTGATTTCTAGAGAGAGAAACAAAGAATTTCTTATATTTCAAGAATTGAGAAGTAAGTACAAAATGAGAATACAAGAATACTAATAGTAGAGATATTACTTGCTAATCAAGTAATAGCTAAAATGACTAAAGAACCGATTACGAAATAAAAGAATGCCTAATTAGTCCCAAACATGCTTGGCAACTAATTAAGGAAGGAAAGGCCTAAAAATAACTAAAAAAAGAAAATAAAAGGAAAATAATAATGGATTCCCATCATTCTCCCTGACTTTAAAAAAGTTCATCCCTGAACTTGCAAAATTGGAAAATCGCGTGAGAAATTCCAAAAACGTGCCCAAAAACTTGTGAGGCCAAAAATATTTTCTTAAAAATTTGAGGAAGGGTAATTTTTTCTTAATTCTTGAGTTCAAGATCCATCTTCTTCCTCTTGCCTCTCATGTCAAACACCAAAATATCTACCCCCGAGGTCAAAAACCATTATCTTGACCTCAAACCCTATTTCTTGAACTTGTTGGATGGTTTCAACCCAAATCGGGTGGCCTGATTCTTGACAGGCCAGATCCAAAGGGTTTTGGACAGATATCGGTTGTGAGAGATTGGGATAGGGTGGTCGTCGAGGGGGAAAACCTAGGGTTAGGTTGGCAAAGGGTGTTCGGGGGGCTAGACAGCAGGGTTTAGAGCAGTAAAAGTTTTCTTTTTTGGTCAAGGCAGCGGGGTGGGTAGATTTTGAAGGCTTCTGGATAGGGTTTGAAAGGTTAGGGATGGTACGTGGGCCGATAGGGTGGGTGGAGATTCTTGGGGCAGCGGCAGTGGGTGGGATAGCAGCGATGGGGCTGCCTAGGGCAGCAGTGCATAGGGCAGGAGTAAAGGACTCCAGGGCAAAAGTGGTAATGGAGTGGTTAGGTTTTAGATATTTGGCAAGTTGGATTAGGGTTTCCATTTATTATTTCAATTCGTGTTAGTTCTCCTTCAATTCTTGATAACCTTTTATTAACTCCTTATTGATATCAACTTGAATTGGCATCGTCTTCTCCGAGGCCATTTGAAGTAGTGCACGATTTTGAATACCAACACACCAATACACCATTTTGGGAACGACACCTTGCTCAGATACCAATTTGATGTGAACTACACGTCAATGACCTAAAAATCAAGACAATGTGATTTCTAGAGAGAGAAAGAAAGAATTCTTATATTTCAAGAATTGAGAAGTAAGTACAAAATGAGAATACTAGCCTATTTATAGTAGATATATTACTTGCTAATCAACTAATAGCTGAAATGACTAAAGGACCAATTAAGAAATAAAAAAATGCCAAATCAGTCCCAAACATGCTTGGCAACTAATTAAGGAAGGAAAAGGCCTAAAAAGAACTAAATATATAAAAGAAAAGAAAATTAATAATGGATTCCCATTATTTCCACTCCTTTTCTCTACAATTATTTGCGAACATACTACTCGTGGAATTTTTTGGGAAAGAGTTCACATGATTCTATCTTGCAAGTAATGAAATTCACGAGTTCATGTAATGGGAAATAATAAATAATTTCATTTGTTAGATTCATTTATTCATCTTTTCACTATAGGTTTATTAAGTAGTATATACTAATACAAGTCATAAATACTCTTTTGTAATTATTTTTTATACGTTTTAGATATCAAAAAGTATATTGCAAAAAACCTTAGGTTTGAAAGTTACAATGCACATAAAAATATTATTTAAACCTGCTTTTATCCACTACAGATTATTATTTTACTTGATATTATTATTATGCTTACAAATTAGCAGTAGTTTTGCAACAAAAGTTTATATTTGCACTATGTTTTTAACACTATTTTTATAATACTTGTTCTCAATTCACTCGTAGTAGTCTAGTGAACAGTTACGTATGAAGGGATTATGATGAATTCACATTGTGGATACTACTTTTTTAGCACAAATTTACCAAGAAAATTCCAAAAGTCTGTAAATTTCTATCCTACTTTGTCATGTGACCATGGTCACTAATTTTGGTTGACTAGACTAGTTTAGTGGACCAAATGATTTATGAGAACATGTGTTTTGCAATAGTTCAATGACATTTCCTCCGTTGGCAATATCAATTAAGGAACTAGAAGGAAAAAAGAAAAAAAAATAACTATATCTAGACGTTAATCTACTAAGATATTTTATTTTATAGATGCGTTTAACTTTACACTAGTGAACTTCAACAACCGAAGAAGAATTATAATTCTCTCGAGTGGAGCCATTTAGCACGCAAGAGTTGGCAACTTTTTTTGATCTAGTTATTTAACTAGTTTTTTGTGCGGATATATGTTGTACTTCATTGATATATGTATTGGATCCTTTTATATTTGAATATTGTTAATCTTAGCATTTTCCATGATATTATGACGTGTGAAGATTCATGTCACTTCATTTTATATTTTTCAAGATTCATGTCGCTTCTTTACACTTATTTATTTGTAAGACATCCATTATGAGTACCTTGGGAAAGAGGGGCATAATGTATGAAGCACGGTCCTAAGAAATTATATAGTTGGTGGGTTAAGAACGGAGCATGGAACCTCTAGCCCAGAAGTTTCGTTAAAGTGAATACCAAACTCTACAAATGGGGAGGAACATGAATCATGTTAAATCTCGCTTGAAGGTAAATATCTATGTTAATTGTGGCTTCATAGTTTAATGTTTAAAATTAATGATATTGTTAAGAAAATTGCTAATCATGTTTAGAATTAAGTAAATGGGCTAACTGGTGGAACACATATATACTGATAGATAGGTAAAAACATACAAACAAAGAACCATAGTTTAATTTGATTCATTTCCCCGTACCACATGATGCACTTGCTTAGGTATTTTCTTAACACTTAGAAATATTTTACTAATAATTTGAGATTAAGTTAGGCCGTGCGGGTCGATAAATATTATGTTGGTGAAATTAATTTATGTGCTCATTTGAGGATTTTGTTGTTGTTGTTGAGTTGAGTTTTAATGTTAAAACATGTTGGTTTTCATGAATCAACAAAGAAAACTCTTTTGAAATTTTCTATAAATAACAAGTGAATTAAAAATAGTCAACATGATGATATATGGATAACCAGAGTTGAATATTATACTAAATTATGTTTAGTTTCTCTTCCATAGGTGAAAATTATTTGGTTCAATATGGATATCATTTGAAATGGGTGTTGTCTAGCTATACGACTTTATTGACAAATGCCACCACTTGTATTTTACACATTTATAAGTTAGGTTTTTTTGGGATTTATTACGCTTTCGAATTGGTTATTTGATAGTTTGGGGGTGATTTTAGTCTAAATCATATATCTTATGTTTTAGGCTTGTTTTACTTTTCGAGATGTTATGTTAGGAACCTTAAATATAAATGAATGAATTTTTGGAGCCTCATTAATATTTTGTTCTCGATATTTATTAGTCATAACTTGTACATTTGTTGATATTATGGATAATATTGAATGAACTTTTATATTTAAACATGGAATCCACATAAGGGGAAAACTTTAAAATATGGATATACAATAATAGAAATATTTTTAGCACTCCCCTGTCTTTTGGGATAGCTAAAACCGTCCCTAAATTGTCGTGACATAATCAAAATTTTGGCACCAATTTTGGCGTAAACATATAAGGAACGGTTAGCACCGTCCCAAATATATTATTTAGGATGGCCAAACTCGCATCCTTGAAAATTGGACCTATTAAAAGGACGATTGAAAAATCGTTCCATAAGATCATTAGGGACGGCTAAACGTGTCCCTAATATATTTGGGACCCCTAGCAGATGTGACCATATTTTTCCTTCCCTAAAATCATCCCGAAATACTTTTAGGGAAGGATAAATGCCTTTAGGGATAGATTTTACCCATCCCTAAAAGTGAGTTTTTTTGTAGTGTTATTTTGGGTCATCATTTCCTCGCCACATCTGATGTCATCATTAGGTGTCGTAATGGCTTATCGACATGATTGATAGTATCGTCCAAGAGACGTTTGAGAAAATTTTAAATGACGAATCCTTAGCAGCATGTCTCACCTTTTTTGGATCTGAATTTAATATCGAACATTCAATCTAAGAAGTCAATGCCCTCCTCGACTCCACCCCCACCATGGAAGTAGGAAATTTGAAGTCTAAGTCTGAGCCGCTCTCGCTCTCCAAATCATATATTCCTCCCCCTATTAAGAAAGCTCCCGAGCTTGAATTGAAGTCACTGCCTGAAACGCTCGAATATAGGTTCATAGGACATAATGACACCTTGCCTGTTATAATCGCATATAACATGGACAAAGAACATGAGGGTAAGTTGTTACATGATTTCAAGGAACAAAAGGAAGCCATAGGATGGACCATATTCGACATTAAAGGGGATAACATGCATAGGATACACTTAGAAGATAGTGCTAAAAATCTCGTGAAGCACAACGTAGATTTAATCCTAATATAAAAGAGGTCGTTCAAGTCGAGTTGCAAAAATTTATTGATGCGGGTATCATTTAACCCCTCTCTGATAGCTAATGGGTCAGCCCCGTCCAAATTATTTTAAATAAATCCGATGTTACGGTGGTGATAAAAAATGATGATGAGTTAGCACCAACTAGAATTCAAATCAGTTAGCGAGTGTATATCGATTATAAGAAGTTGAATGTTGTTACAAGGAATGATCACTTTCCTTTTCCTTTCATAGGGAAAATGCTAGAGAGATTAGCCGACCATCCCTATTACTGTTTTCTTGACGGTTATTCCAGCTACAATCAAATTCCCATCTCTCCTTAGGATCAAGAGAAAACCACCTTCACTTGTCCATTTGGTACATTTGCTTACCGACGCATGCCCTTTGGGTTATGCAATGTGCACACTACCTTTAAGTGATGCATAATGAGTATCTTTGGGGATATATTAGAGTAGTTCCTCGAAGTCTTTATGGATGATTTTTCAGCATTTGGGTCTAATTTTGGTGAATGCCTCCATCACCTCACCCTCGTTCTGAAGAGGTGCAAGGAAATGAACCTTGTGCTTAATTAGGAAAAGTGCCACTTCATGGTCAAACAATCCATATTTCTAGGTCACATCATTTCTGAAAAGAGTATAAAAGTCGATAAATCAAAAATTGATCTCATCGCTAATCTACCACCACCGAAAACTATGCATAAACTTCGATCATTCTTAGGACACACCGATTTTTATTGGAAATTAATTAAGGATTTTAGAAAAACTGCTCGACCTTTATGCAACCTTTTTTTCAAGAACATTCCAATTTTACTAATGATTGCCTTCACGCCTTTGAAAAGCTAAAGACGGAATTTCAAGATCATGTGTGATGCTTCCAACGAAGCCTAAGTCAGTGTAATGAGAAACTTCCTCACATCATCTACTACGCCACTAGGACTCTTAATGATGCCTAATTGAACTATTCCACAATGTTGTTTTTGCGGTTGAGAAGTTTAGGGCTTACTTGATAGGATCCAAAGTTATTGTTTTCACCGATCATTCGGATCTTCAATACCTTTTGTTTAAAATGGATGCTAAGGGCCCGCCTCATTAGGTTTTATTACTGCAGGAGTTTGACATTGAAATTCGGGATAAGAAATGATGTGAGAATGTAGCGGCTTAGTACTTGTCTAGATTAACTGTTGAATCATCTGATAATTTATTTTCGGTAAATGAGTCCTTTCCCAATGAGAAACTGATTCTTATCTCCCACCTTTCATAGTTTTTTGATATTGTGAATCATCTTGTAACAAGTAAAATGCCTCCGCACTGGCCTAAACAAGATTGTTCCAAATTTTTAAAGGAAGACAAGAATTTCTTTTGGTACGAATCATATTTCTTCAAATATTTTCCCAATCAAATCATTCAAAAGTTCTTCTCCGATCACGAAATTCAAAATGTAATATCTTTCTGCTATGACCAAGCCTATGGAGGTCATTTCAGTGCTAAGAAGACCGCTACGAAGATCTTGCAGTGTGGATTCTATTATCCCACCATTTTTTGTGAATTGAACGATTATAGTAGGAGTTGTGACTATTTCCAAAGGTTATGAAATATCATACGTAGGAATATAATGCCCTTAAATACCGAGGTTTTCAATTATTGGGGCATTGATTTTATGGGTTCATTCCTAAATTCCTACATGAATCTTTACATCCTTTTGACGATTAATTATGCGTCTAAGTGGGTATTGAGCCATACCGTATAGGACAAATACCTGCCACATAATGGTCAAATTCATTTAAGAAAATTTTTTCTCTCGTTTTGGTGCGTTCCAAGCCATCATTAGCGATCAGGGATCCCATTTTTGTAATCGATCCTTTGAGAGTCTCATGAAAAAAATACTCGATCGCATATAAATTAGGATGTTCTTATCACCCTCAAGCCATTGATTAAGTAGAGTTTTCCAATAGGAAAATCAAGAAAATCATTGAGAAGATAGTTAATTCGAATCGAAAGGATTGGTCCTTAATATTGTTTGATGTACTGTGAGCTTATCGCACTACCTAAAAAACACCACTAGTTGGTATGTTTCCGTATAGTCTTGTCTATGGAAAGTCCTGTCACCATGCGATAAAGTTAGAACAGAAGGTCTATTGGGCCGTTAAGACCTTCAATTTTAATTTACTTGTTGCGGGTGAGGTCAGAAAACTCCAACTCAATAAGTTATAAGAGATTAGGAATGATGCGTACGAGAATGTAAAATTGTACAAAGAGAAAATGAAAATTTACATGACAAGTCCATCCTACAATAGTCATTTTAACCTAGAAAAAAAGTTATCTTGTATAATTTTAGGTTTCATATATTTCCCCGTAAGTTTAGGTCTAGGTGGTCCGGTCCTTTTGTCGTTAAAACAATCTACCCATATGGGTCGATTGAGATAGAGGATCCTAAAAATGATGCAATTTTCAAAGTCAATGGCCAAAAATTGAAACCATATCGGGAATTGCGAGATTGAGAAGTGGAGGACATTCTCTTCCAAGACCATGTATGCCAAGAGTGAATAGGAATTGTGCGTTGAAAAAAGCCCCTCATTACGGTAATATCTTTCCCACCTTTTTCAATTTTTGTCTTTTATATTAAGGACAATGTAGATATTAGGTTTAGGGATATTGTGGTCAATTTTCTCTGCTTTGCAAAAAAAAAAATATATATCAGAAAAAAAAATTCAAAATTCCAAACAGATTTTAATTTTAATTAAGTTTTAAAATAATTTCATAATATCGAATTAATTTATGGATTTCTCCACTTATGAAACTTTGACACATTAGCCAAATAATATGATCAAAAATGGATATTGTGGCGAAAATTGATATGATTAACGAATAAATGTAGAGATTTTAATTTGGTGTGATTTTTTGACATTCATCGTTTTCGAAATATTTAAATCAATCCGAGTTAAAATAACTCAATTTTCCTTCAATGATAAATTCGTTGATGATCTCCAATTCTTTGTTTTTTTCAAAAACTGAAAAGAAAAGGTCAAAATTTGAATCTTAAGCACTAGAAGTCTTAGTAAGTCATCTTCGACACAAATTAACTTAACGAAACCTAGGAAATGAGATTAGCCATCATTTGAAAGCCCAAAGTTGAGCCTAAACTGGCCTTTTACATTATTCTATTAGAAGTCCATTTAACCCTAAAAGAAAAATAATCCTTTTATTGAAAATCCATTATCCTTTCTAACTCCAACTGGGGGTTAAAAGCCCATAAAAGAATCCATAGCCATTTTTCAGAGAATACTAGGGTAGAATTATGGTAGGAAAAAGTTCAAAAGAAAGAAGATTGCAAGAATGATGCGTGAAAAGGAAAGAATGAAAAAAGAAAGAAAGAATGAGAATATGAAATAAAAACAAATAGAGATGTGAGTTGGAAAAGAAAAAGAAAAAGAAAAATAGAGGTTAGAAAAAGTACCTAAAAGTCAAAATATCAAAAATCTCTATATTTTTAGAAAATTTTGAACTTTGAAAATCGTTATTTCTAATAAAAACCCGATCCTACAATACAACCGAAAGAAATCCCTAATTGATCGCAAGTAAAGTTAGTTGCATCGTGGAGAGATGATGAATAGGATCTATAGTGAAATTCAAAGTTTTCAAAAAAGTAATCGAATTTTTGTTCATGATATCATATTCACCCATTAGATTAAAAAATAATTTTTGATTATGTATATGTGAAATTTGTTCATTTGAATATATTCTTTTATTCACATATACAGAAAAAAAAATAATCGATTTTCGAGTGTTCGATTGTGACCGTTGGATTTTGAAATCAAAAAAAACTTTTGGATAAGAAATGTAACGATCAAATCTTTTAAAATGGATGGTTATATTGGCTACGTACACACGTATGATAAGTTGAGAATGAGAAGTTAAGTTCTACAATATTTATGAAGTTTGCATTCCAATTTGGTTATATTACCTTTATGTCTTATGTATTGAGTCAATTTTGAATTTTATGAGTACATTCACTACAAACCCTCATAAGACAAAACTCGTCTACTAGATCAACTTAGGTTTTAACAACCTGTTACAAATGTCAGGTGCAATCATGATTCTTATGAAAGTGAGTTATATTTTAAAATTTTAGTTCTACTCGAGGACTAGCAAAGTTTAGGTTTGACGGTATTTTATAAATGTCTAATTTTATGTTAATTATACCAAAACCTAGGTTTTGTTAGGTCCGTTGTATCATAAATAATGACCGTTTAGAGTCATTTGATAATTTTAAAAGAATGAAATTTTAGTAATTTTAAGGTAAAAATGGTAATTACAAAACCTTTACGAGGCTAAAAATAATTTTAAATGTTTATTTGGGTAATATAAAGTTCTTCAAATTTGGTTGAATTCCGAGTTAAAATGAGTAACTTAGGAATTTCGGGGGTTAAAATGTAATAAAGGGCTAATTATATAATTTTCTAAATTTTTATGTCCCTAAATTTGAATTAATTATTTTTATTTTGTATTTTTAGAGGTATCCCGGCAGTTTGGACAACAAAGGAGTTGATATGCAAAAATTGTTAGGATACATCACGACACAACACGGTTGACACAACTGTACTAAATGACTTTTATAAAATCGCTCAAGTATCCGTTGAGACCTTATCATAGTTTTTTTGGAAAGGTCTTTGAAAGACTCACAACTTTGAAATTCGGATGTAACTAAGATTTTTAAATAGGGTAGATTTTCGATTGGTTTGGTCGGTAAATAGAATATACCAATACCAAACCAATTTTAATAGACTAAAACCAAAATTACCATTTATACCACTTGAAACAACGTGACTTAAACTAAAACTGTATCACACATTTTGCGGTAAACTGCGATAAAATCAATTTTTGGGGGTATAACTTCAAAAACTTTAAAATAACACTAAATTTGGAATTTCCACCATTACGCCTTATCTTAACAGCTAGCCCAACTCGAAGTATTAGATTTTAATTAAAAAAAAAAGGTTACAACATTTTTTATTTAGTAAAAAAAATTGACCAAAATAATGTTCACCACAAAAAATGCAAGCTAAAAGCTTTCAAAATGCTATAACTTTAGAAACCTCAAAATGCAAGCTTAAACTTAAAACACTCAAAGATTGTCCCCTTATTTATAAACCTTAACTCCCATCCATTTTAATCTCTTTTTCGATGTGGGACTCTATTGGCTTTCAAATGCATACAATTATGTTAGTGTTCCATCTCAAGGAGCATTCTCTAAACAGACAAGTGGACGATTCTTTTTTAAATAGTAAAAAAAATTGGGTTGAATTTTTTTTGTGTTCTTAATATATCAGGTTACCCCTAAAAAAATCAACTAAAATGAATTGTTTCTCTATTTAAAAAAAATAGGTCAAAAAACTTGTAACACCCCACCTAAAATAATAACGGGTGGTCAGCCCTATACTACATTAAATCAGGAATTTCAGATAGTCCAGTCTCAACATCAACTGTCGGTACAATAAAATATAGGACTAACTACCCGGTATCATACAAGCGAGATGTTAAAATTAAATAAAATATGCAACAGACAACAAACTAACACTACTAATAAAGGAAAGAAAGATGCATGAAAGAACTATGAGAAATGAAATGCTAGAATAAAACGAAGTAAATAACTACAACAGAATATACTACAAAAAGTAGACCCGAATAAGCTTTCGGGTCACAGCCAATACAATAACTGGAATGGAATAAATATAAACATGTATATAAATATCCCTTGGGTACGAACCCGATATACAACATGAATCCTACCTAGAATTTTCAAAGGAGGAAGCGACTACATTCTACATCCCGCAACAGTCCGCACCTTGTCGCGGCTCACAAGACTCTGGAAAGAAGGTTATCCGACATCCATGCGGTAGGACACTTGTAGTAATATATATATATACAGGCAGGAGAGAAAAGTAAACGGGTCAGAGCCCGAGTTGTGAAAAAATATTTAGCAAGTGTGTTAACCGTGCATAATAAATATCGGTGCACTTTTTTCATAATTAAAAGTGGAATCGCACTCTCGTGAAACCCCAACTCACCTCTCATCTAACGGCGCGCACCTATTCGCGTCCTCAAATTTTAGTTAAATTACCCCCATTTATTAGGACAACCTAACTTAACATAGGCCCAGTCTATACCCACGAGAATTGCCTTCCTAACTTAACCCAAGAATCCACTCTTTCTAAACAAACTTAAGTATTAATATTCAAACATATATGCCTTATTAGGCTTAATGGATTTCGGTTTATAATTTAATCAATGGTGGTTCTTAATAAGTTACCCATATGCATTTCGGTTGAAACATATAATTTAATTTCTAATTAATAAGCATGCAAAATTATTATTGACAAAACTTCCCTCCAATTTCAACGTTGCGCTGCGTTTCGTGCGTGGGGTCGCAAAGCGAAATCCAAACAAGGAACCACCCCGTTACACTACTCCTTGTCAACGTCGATCCTGGAGATCCATTATGCCACACATAAATATCGACAAAACTTCTCTATAATCTCAACAATGTACTACGTTTCGTGCATGAGGTGTCTCGCAAAGCGAAATCCAAACAAGGAACCACCCCGTTACACTACTCCTTCGCAATGTCAATCCTAAAGATCCATAATGCCATACATACCATATAATGCTACCACTACTACTAAATCTCCAATAATATCCTTGGGATGATGTAACCGAAATATTCCTTAAATGCGATACATCAACCCCCATCAATCTAGTACACCATAATCATCCAAGATGTACTCCACAAAGATTTTATATCCTTTCATCTATAGGATATATAAATATATATACAGGCATTTTATTCTCACCATATATATATATATATATATATATATATATATATATATATATATATATCAATCATCCATACCCACGACCAAGTGTACATATCATATATGATGTACAATGGACATGCACATAATCCACCCAGCTATATATATCGCCAATAAAACTGCATCAATGCTATCATCTTCCCAGTGCCTAGCTCACGTAGCAACTGGGGACCACCTGGTGGGGATCAACGACACCCACCTCGTGATAACTCACACACACGACATCCCGGGAAGCGGTCATAGCTCCAACTGGCAATGAGACGAAACATACCCAGCACGTCTCATCCCAAAAATATATCTATCGTATAATAACACACGGGATGACTATGACCTGGGGAATATCCACACCCTGCTCTATATGCCAGGATGCTCACCCTCTGCGCGAAAACTTCCCAATGATAGCATGAGCAGAGTATGCTTAACCACATAAGTATATATATCGTTCACATGCACAATATACATACATCCATATGATCCCATCATATGATCAAATACTAAACCATCATATACGGTTTAAATATCCATACCATGTATGTCCACAACATAAATATATCCATATAATCATACTTATATATAGATATATGTACATATATTCACACATCGTTATATCTATATATATATATATATATATATATATATATATATATATATATACAAACTAATTATAAGATATATAAATTCGCCTATAAGTATACATAATCCTCAATATACAAGCCGTCACCACAAACTCAAATAATTTACCTCGATATGTGAATACAATCCCTCACTTGAAACATATTCAATCATTTTTCCTATGATGAATCGTCTCCCAAAATCATATGTATATATTTATACATATATATCCAACATTAGGGTTATCACCTAAGATTTTGTGTAGGAAACTCATCCCTACACACACCATCTATATCCGAGAGTACATTATAAGAATCTAGAAATAATTTCGACTATTGGTATGCTCCTAACTAATAGTCTATAAGCCCCAAGCTAAATCTTATTTTCATCAAAAAATCCCATTACTTAGGGAATTTTACCCGATGTAAATCACACACCGATAAACAACATCTATTCCAACTAGATTTTTCACATCCTACTCTAGTTGGTAATATAATCCCACAGCTCTCGGTTCCGACTATGGTTCAATCACTTTTGTGAAGCTCCTAGTCTAAGATCTCTCAGATATATTCCTTAAATTTTATCATTTCTAAGGGTATGAGACACTCTCTTCCATATGGCCCCAAATTGTATTTTAATATTATCCTATCCTTATGAGGAGTCGATATAAATGTAGGCCTAGAAATTTCACAACATACATGGATATAATCTTATCCAATTCTTCCAAGAAGTCCCCATAATCATACCAAGTGAGATACCCCCTATAAGTATCCAAAATATATCTATTACTTCCTAAGACAAAGCCCCAAGTCAATAAACCCAACCAAAAAGGGTTTGAAATCACTATGGAGAAAAATACCTCAAAATGCCCTGTTCCTGAATCGATTCGGCCCCTCCGAATCGATTCGGCCCAACAGCGAATCGATTCGGCCCTTCCGAATCGATTCGATCCAAGGGACCTGAGAGTCTGCTACCTACCGAATCTATTCACTAGGGGCGAATCGATTCGGCCCTAAAGACCTGAGACTTCTGCAACATAGCTAATCGATTCACTAGGGCGAATCGATTCGGCTTGTGCAGCAAGCCACGAAAATGGCTGATTTTTCCAAAGCCAAAATTCTCCAAAAATCAATTTATACTTCTTCTAACCCTTAATATTCAATCCCAACATAATTTCCAACATCAAAACACATCCTATATTTAACCTCATCAATTTATATCCCTTAAACCCAATTAAAATCTTCAATTTCAAGATTTGAACCAAAATTTAGGTTTTGATGTTTATACCAAAAAACCATTTCTTTAACCCACAAATTATGAAATAAAATACACAAATAACTATTTAGCAAGATTAAACACTTGCCTCAGATTTGTAGAGGTTGGATTGTCCTCGATGTCGCGATTGGGACAGAAATCTCCAAGCTTTTTTCCCTCTCTCTTTTCCTTTCTTCTTCTTTCTCTTTCTCTCTTTTTCACAAATGAGAAGGCTTCATCCGTAAGCCTTTAAATCCTTTAAAACATAAGTCCCAATTTAAATGTTAATACACAATTTAAATAACTTGTTTACACCAATTCGAGTCAAACTTACTTAAAAATATTCCGGAGCCGAAATAAAACCCAATGACAGTCATTTTGACTATCTCGACCCTTTCGGGATCGATGGTACCCTCAAAATCATCATTCGAAATACTTTGAAACGTCCTTTATTTTTGGACTTAAATTCCCAATTTTAGAATTCTCCAATTTAATTAAATTTTATTTTCCCAAAAATTTAATTTCTCAGTCTAAAAAATCACGGGGTGTTACAATCTTCCCCCCTTACAAAAATTTCGCCCGCGAAATTTAAAATATACATAGGACCTCAATATCATCTAGTCCTAACATCAACTCTTAGGATCACTATACCGATCCTTACTAGTTCTCACGTCGAACTATTTAAATTTTAAAATCAACTAGCTACCCAGGGCGCCCATACACCCTGTATCCGAGTTTCCACTTGTAGAATTTTAATCAGGATCCATTAGCCTCAAATCATAACATAAGCCTCGGCAATATAATCTATAACAATATATTAAATATATAGAAGTTTGAAGATTCCCAATGGTGGAACTCTTCTTAATTCCTGACGCTAGCCACCTTCGTGCGGGGGAGGTCTCGCAAGCAAAATCCAAACAAGGAACCCTCACAATACACTACTGTGTAGCTAGGTCGGGAATTGAGATTAGTTGAACCAGGGTTACAGTTTTATAAAAAGATTTTTCATATTTTAGATACTGCCCGAAGGCCCAGGTAACAATATATAATATAAATAAATCCCGCGTCTTTCGACACGCCAAACAAATACCTTATGTTTAGAACACAAGGCCTCAACAAATAAAATACTTCTAACCACTACCTAGTTCTCAAAACTAGCACAACTAGGAGCGAAATTATCCGCTCAGCAAAAATCTACTAAACTCTGAACCTCTCAGTTATGAAATTCCTCTACATCACATCAACACCTTTCTATAAACTAAGTTCTTACCTCAATGAACCAATAACCTTAACTATTTACATTCCCAAAATCAATAGAGCCACTCTCTACTAGCTCATTATAAGACGTTTTACTATTCCAAAAGATGTCGCATAAAAACCACACTTGCTCACTCCTCCCCAAGGCCTAATTTTCCTCAAAGAATTTTCTTCCTCATAAATCCTTCCTAACCATATTGAAGGACAAAACGCGATGGTGACTACCGAAAACTCCCTCTGTCCTACACAACGAAACCGAGTCTCCAAATTCTTACTCCCTTCTTAAATAAAGACAATACCCCTGACCATTTGTCAATGCCACCTACCTTCCGCCGGTAGAAGTCATCATTACAAGGCTTCCTAACAAACATTGACGGGTTTCTCAACCTAAACCTCCCAAGGACTACAATAATCTCTCCTCAGACTTACTTTAATAAGTCCAAGGTTCACCATTCGAGTAAATTTTCCTTTCTTACCCAACTATCGATAAATCACTTTAAACCACTGCTAGGGATATCCTTAATTATCTCCATCGGAATCGGGAAAAAAAAGAACACCCCCGATTAAAGCGTACCCAAAATATGCTAAACGAAACAAAAGCAACTGTTATCAGAACGCCAATCAAGTGAATATACTTCACAGAAGAAAATAACGCAATGAACACAACAGTCCTAATTGAAGGGCTTTATGTCAAGATCGTTAACGAAAGAATGCAAAAAACTCGTACAGATCCTAAGGACTCTAGAACCTGATGCTCTGATACCATCTGTAACACCCCGCTTAAAATAATAACGGGTGGCCAGCCCTATACTTTATTAAATCAGGAATTTCAGATGGTCCAGTCTCAACATCAACTGTCGGTATAATAAAATATAGGACTAACTACCCGGTATCATACATGCGAGATGTTAAAATTAAATAAAATATGCAACAGACAACAAACTAACACTACTAATAAAGGAAAGAAAGATGCATGAAAGAACTATGAGAAATGAAATGCTACAATAAAACGAAATAAATAACTACAACATAATATACTACAAAAAGTAGACCCGAATAAGTTGTCGGGTCACAGCCAATACAATAACTAGAATGGAATAAATATAAACATGTATATAAATATCCCTTGGGTACGAACCCGATATACAACATGAATCCTACCTAGAATTTTCAAAGGAGGAAGCGACTATATTCTACATCCCGCAACAATCCGAACCTGTCGCGGCTCACAAGACTCTGGATAGAAGGTCATCCGGCATCCTGCAGGAGAGAAAAGTAAATGGGTCAGAGCCCTAGTTGTGAAAAAATATTTAGCAAGTGTGTCAACCGTGCATAATAAATATCGGTGCACTTATTTCATAATTAAAAGTGGAATCGCACTCTCGTGAAACCCCAACTCACCTCTCATCTAACGGCGCGCACCTATTCGCGTCCTCAAATTTTAGTTAAATTACCCCCATTTATTAGGACAACCTAACTTAACATAGGCCCAATCTATACCCACGAGAATTGCCTTCCTAACTTAACCCAAGAACCCACTCTTTCTAAACAAACTTAAGTATTTATTTTCAAACATATATGCCTTATTAGGCTTAATGGATTCCGGTTTATAATTTAATCAATGGTGGTTCTTAATAAGTTACCCATATGCATTTGGGTTGAAACATATAATTTAATTTCTAATTAATAAGCTTGCAAAATTATTATTGATAAAACTTCCCTCCAATTTCAACGTTACGCTGCGTTTCGTGCGTGGGGTGTCTCGCAAAGCGAAATCCAAACAAGGAACCACCCCGTTACACTACTCCTTGTCAACATCGATCCTGGAGATCCATTATGACACATATAAATATCGACAGAACTTCTCTCTAATCTCAACAATGTACTACGTTTCGTGCGTGGGGTGTCTCGCAAAACGAAATCCAAACAAGGAACCACCCTGTTACACTACTCCTTGACAATGTCGATCCTAGAGATCCATAATGCATTACATGCCATATAATTCTACCACTACTACTAAATCTCCAATAATATCCTTGGGATGAAGTAACCGAAATATTCCTTAAATGCGATACATCAACCCACATCAATCTAGTACACCATAATCATCCAAGATGTACTCCACAAAGATTCTATATCCTTTCATCTATAGGATATATAAATATATATACAGGCATTTTATTCTCACCCTATATATATATCACCATATATATATATATATATATATATATATATATATATATATATATATATATATATATATATATATCAATCATCCATACCCATGACCAAGTGTACATATCATATCTGATGTACAATGAACATGAACAAAATCCACCCGGCTATATATATCGCCGATAAAACTGCATCAATGCTATCATTTTCCCAATGCCCGTCTCACGTAGCAACTGGGGACCACCTGGTGGGGATCAACGACACCCACCTCGTGATAACTCACACACACGACGTCCCGGGAAGCGGTCATAGCTCCAACTGGCAATGAGACGAAACATACCCATCACGTCTCATCCCAAAAATATATCTATCATATAATAACACACGGGACGACTATGACCTGGGAAATATCCACACCCTGCTCTATATGCCAGGATGCTCACCCTCTGCGCGGAAACTTCCCAATGATATCATGAGCGGGGTATGCTTAACCACATAAGTATATATATCGTTCACATGCACAATATACATACATCCATATGATCCCATCATATGATCAAATACTAAACCGTCATATACGGTTTAAATATCCATACCATGTATGTCCACAACATAAATATATCCATATAATCATATTTATATATAGATATACGTACATATATTCACACATCGTTATATCTATAAATATACAAACTAATTATAAGATATATAAATTCGGCTATAAGTATACATAATCCTCAATATACAAGCCGTCACCACAAACTCAAATAATTTACCTCGATATGTGAATACAATCCCTCACTTGAAACATATTCAATCATTTTTCCTATGATGAATAGTCTCCCAAAATCATATGTATATAT
The DNA here is from genome assembly GCA_949130495.1 of Sambucus nigra. Taxonomy (NCBI): domain Eukaryota; kingdom Viridiplantae; phylum Streptophyta; class Magnoliopsida; order Dipsacales; family Adoxaceae; genus Sambucus; species Sambucus nigra. The sequence goes on from OX422223.1 coordinate 266,130,192, forward strand.
TTATACATATATAACCAACATTAGGGTTATCACCCAAGATTTTGTGTAGGAAACCCATCACTACACACACCATCTATATCCGAGAGTACATTATAAGAATCTAGAAATAATTTTGACTATTGGTATGCTCCTAACTAATAGTCTATAAGCCCCAAGCTAAATCTTATTTTCATTATATAATCCCATTACTTAGGGAATTCTACCCAATGTAAATCACACACCGATAATCAACATCTATTCCAACTAGATTTTTCACATCCTACTCTAGTTTGTAATATAATCATCCTCAATATATAAGCCGTCACCACAAACTCAAATAATTTACCTCGATATGTGAATACAATCCCTCACTTGAAACATATTCAATCATTTTTACTATGATTAATAGTCTCCCAAAATCATATGTATATATTTATACATATATATCCAACATTAGGGTTACACCCAAGATTTTGTGTAGGAAACCCATCACTACACACACCATCTATATCCGAGAGTACATTATAAGAATCTAGAAATAATTTTGACTATTGGTATGCTCCTAACTAATAGTCTATAAGCCCCAAGATAAATCTTATTTTCATCAAATAATCCCATTACTTAGGGAATTTTACCCTATGTAAATCACACACCGATAAACAACATCTATTCCAAGTAAATTTTTCACATCCTACTCTAGTTGGTAATATAATCCCACCGCTCTCGGTTTCGACTACGGTTCAATCACTTTTGTGAAGCTCCTAGTCTAAGATCTCTCGGATATATTCCTTAAATTTTTATCATTTCTAAGGGAATGAGACACTCTCTTCCATATGGCCCCAAATTGTATTTTAATATTATCCTATCCTTATGAGGAGTCGATATAAATGTAGGCCTAGAAATTTAACAACATACATGGATATAATCTTCTCCAATTCTTCCAAGAAGTACCCACTATCATACCAAGTGAGATACCCCCCTATAAGTCTCCAAAATATATCTATTACTTCCTAAGAGAAAGCCCAAAGTCAATAAACCCAACCAAAAAGGGTTGGAAATCACTATGGAGAAAAATACCTCAAAATGCCCTGTTCCCGAATCGATTCGGCCCCTCCGAATCAATTCAGCCTAGCAGCGAATCGATTTTGCCCATCCGAATCGATTCGGTCCAAGGGACCTGAGAGTCTGCTACCTAGCGAATCGATTCGCTAAGGGCGAATCGATTCAGCTTGTGCAGCAAGCCACGAAAATGGCTGATTTTTCCAAAGCCCAAATTCTCCAAAAATTAATTTATACTTCTTCTAACCCTTAATATTCAATCCCAACATAATTTCCAACATCAAAACACATCCTATATTTAACCTCATCAATTTATATCCCTTAAACCCAATTAAAATCTTCAATTTCAAGATTTGAACCAAAATTTAGGTTTTGATGTTTATACCAAAAAACCATTTCTTTAACCCACAAATTATGAAATAAAATACACAAATAACTATTTAGCAAGATTAAACACCTGCCTTAGATTTGTAGAGGTTGGATCGCCCTCGATGTCGCGATTGGGCCAGAAATCTCCAAGCTTTTCTCCCTCTCTCTTTTCCTTTCTTCTTCTTTCTCTTTCTCTCTTTTTTCTCAAATAAGAAGGCTTCATCCGTAAGCCTTTAAATCCCTTAAAACATATGTCCCAATTTAAATGTTAATACACAATTTAAATGACTCGTTTACACCAATTCGAGTCAAACTGACTTAAAAATATTCCGGAGCCGAATAAAACCCAAAGACAGTCATTTTGACTATCTCAACCCTTCGTGGATCGATGGTACACTCAAAATCATCATCCGAAATACTTTGAAATGTCCTTTATTTTTGGACTTAAATTCCCAATTTTAGAATTCTCCAATTTAATTAAATTTTATTTTTCCAAAAATTTAATTTCTCAGTCTCAAAAATCATGGAGTGTTACAAAACTGTCACTTTATAACCTCTTATAAACTGACTGTTATTTTACTTATTTTTTTAAACTAGTAAAAAATATCATTTTGATCTTATATTTTTTTTATAGAGGTTCCCTTAAATGTTAAGAACCCATTAAAAAAATTCGGCTCGAAATTATTATTTTTACTATTTTAACAAAATTCATCATTTAATTTGTTCCATGAATAGTGATATGCTTAAGAGCATATGTATCCATTTCAAATCACTTTACCCATCCTTTGTATATTTATGTACGAATTAATCACAACATTTTCACTTTACCTAAATAATATACTATAACATTCTTTTCTATCATTTTTTCAGTGTTGCCATATTACTTTTTGGATGCTAGTTTTAGTATTTAATTTTGGTACGGTAATTTCAGTAAATCGATTTTTAGATGTGTAAACCAAAACTGACCACAAAAAATTCGGTAATTTCGGTTTTCGGTAACTAAAAAAAGTAAAAACATTACCACTTTTTATCGGTACAAAACGGTATAGTACGAGTTTTTACCGTACCTCGAACACCCTTATTTTGAAATTTTAGGGGCCAAAAATGCGATTAAAGCTGGTGCTGTGAATAGTGACGTGAAGAGTAATGAAAATTGTGGATAATAATTAAAAACAACTTCCCGATTGTTTCCAACTCTTTTCAAGACCCCATGATATAATTACCAACCCAAATACAACCAATTAAATAGCATTGCATCCCAAATCAAATACATCACTCCTTCGCCTACAAATAGGACCCTTGGGCTTATTATTTTTACAAAAAATATTCAAGAGACCTTTTTGAACAACTTTTGGTAGTTTTATTTTGAGATTTATTTTTATTTCAGGTTTAATAATTGTATCTTTGTGGGAGGAATTTTTTCAAGATTATTTATGAGACATAACATTAGTAAGTTCATTTTATTAATGAAAGTTACAATTCATTCTTGCAATTTTATTATATCTTCAATCATCCTAGCTTAATTTCTTGACTAAGACTATGTGAAGTTTATTATGTTTGATTAATATTGTGTGTAGTTTAATTTGTCTTTATTTTTCGACATATTCTAAAAGTTTGAAAAATTCAGTATTCGTATAAAACGATCGAGAGTGTTTTTTAAACCTTAGACCTTATTTGAAAAATCATTTTTTTTATTATAAATATTAGTAGTTTTTGATGGGTTATACTATTATTAAATTAACTAATATCTCATGCTTAACGACTATACTTTAAAATTTAAAAGTAAATTTTTTAAGGGAATAGGGATTTAAGTCTTCTAAAATTAGAGATATTAAATTCGAGTATGAACTCAATCGTGATATTTTTCGGGTTAAACGTGGTGAGAGTCGGTTTAATTTGAGTTGTAAAATCGATAATGTCTAGTTCAAATTATTGAATAGAATTAGTTAAATGCGATAAATGGATCAAACGTCCTAGTTTTCTCGCACACTTGATTATATATTTCGTAGTTGCATTTTTTATTCATGTTAGCTTAGTTTAATATTTCATCTTATATCTAAACAATTTAGTCTAGTTGGAAAGTTACAATAATTTTAAATATAAAAATATAAAATCTCTGCAGGTCCGACCCGTACTTACTGTAATACTCCGTATTTTCTTCTAAAATAAATAATGAAACAATATTTTTGGGAATAAACAATTAATTTCGGAAATTGAACCTAATTAAATTTTTATTTAAAAATTGCACAGTTGAAATTTATAATTTAGTTATATTTGTGTGTCACTGATTTTTTATGTGCATGAATATGGCATTTACATATAATGAGGAAAAATACATAATTAATGCTCGACATAAATTAAAAGTACCTATTATTGACATAAATAATTTGGATCATATTTCGGAACACATATGGGCTCGTTTAGATGATTTAGGCCTTTAAAAATAGTCTCGGGTCAATAGTATATAGGTTGGGGAAGTTTTGGGCTAATTGGATTAAAGATTCGGGTCCAGTTGGGGGTCCAAAAGTTGGGTTTTAGGTTCAACTCAGGATTAGCCACTTATTAAGTGTTTAAGTGGGGGTAATCCCCCACCCCACCCCACCCCCCACCCCCACTATCATTAGAGAAAACCTAAAACAACAGCTACGGGAGAGGAAAGGAGAAATACCAAAAAGAGAAGAAAATGGGCAAGAACAAAGGGAAAATCAAGAGAATTTCAAGGGGCTTCCTCCTACAAATTTTAAAGAAATAATTACCTTGCTTAATTTATGCTTTTCAATATATTTCTTGATGTATGGAATGATCCCCAATAATTTCTGGAATCTAGGTTTGAATATGATTGTTTTGGTGATGAAAAAAACATGTAGATGACTGATTTTTATGTAGGATTTGTCCTAGAAATTAGGTATCATAAATCTGAAAAGTGATTATTGAATCGGAAGGATTTTGTAGTTAAATTTGAGATATTTTGATGAATTGATGGAGAGAGATTAATGTTAATTAATGGACTGATATTTGTGATGTAAATCCCTTATTAAATACCCTCATTGTGAAATAAATTTGATTGGAAACCGAAAGACTGTCTAAATCATATAAACCCTTAACATATGAAAATTGTTGAATTTGATTACAAATTTTGGGTTTAGTTTCCAGGTTTTGTTATGACTGATGTTGGGTTCATAACAGTTTCTAGGTTTGTAGAAATTTATCTGGGAATAACTGAGATGAAGAAGGTGGCGTGGGAAAGAGACAAGAGGTCGTTCGAACGAGGTGCGATCTCATTCCAACGATATGTTATGTCACGTGAATGAGAGCACTCTCATTCGAGCAATGTAACTGGTTTTTTTAACTTCTCGTTCCTTCCTGCAACTTGGTTACCGAAGTGGGTATTTGGTTGGGTTGGTTTACCTATTTTGGCTAGGATGGTTTACTGTAATTGGGACTTAACATGAGGTATTGTTAAAACACTTTATACCCATATTTAAATGATAATAATTACAAATAACTAGATGGATAAGTAATTATCTTACGGAATGTAATTAATAATTTATTAGATGATAAATTATAAATAAATGAAAAATGTTGTGGACTTTAGTTGGAATTTTTTTTGTAATTATAAATTAATTACCTATACATATTATATGGGATAATAATATGTATTATTATGTATTTTTGTGGACATACCAATATTCGTGGATTCCCCTATTGGCTCAGGGGTTCGCGCGTTTGGACCGGGTACCACACGTCGGCACAAGTGGGCTTGATGATGTGTAGGTCATATAGGTACTACGTGGAGGCACCATCTATGAGAGGTAGGTATTGACGTTAAACCTTCCTGTGTCACCGCTGGGTATGAGTCGTGTACAGGTGTTCTGCGCAGGGACCGCCCACAATTTATGTTGTTTGTGATGTCCGCTTAGGATAAGAGATTCCTCTGGACTTGCCGATAGAGCACAAATTACACACAAATGGTAGATGCCCTTGTGTGTGAAATATATGGAAGGACATATATGGATAAATACCTGGACTTATATGGAATAAATTTAATTGTCTAAGAATGTGGATAATAATTATATTTTGACCCTATAATGCATAATAGATGTTTATGCCTTATATATGAACTTATGAGATAGGGATATATGTGTAATGACAATTAAATGTAGAGATTGCATTTAAATATTTAATTATCGATATATCCATCTTGTAAATTTGAGATGATGTCATAAACATTATTTGGAACGTATTTGGGATGCGAATAATATCACACTTAGATGATGGGTAAGGTGTTAAACACATGTGAGTGACGAAGGGAGAATATTTATTTTTGCATCGACTGTACTATTGCATCATAAATTAATTAAGTTAATTATTGAACACCTCGTGCTTTGACCCAAATTTAAATGTTTTTACCCCAGGTGCTCCTAGACAGGGATAGCTGAATTGTACTATATCAGTCCTGCAGTCTCACTTGTGCTTTAATTTTTCCAGACTCTTTGATTCTAGCATAGGTCCTTATTCTGTCGTACTTATTTATTTATTTGGAAACAATTGTAAGGGCATAAGCCCAAGACTTTTACATTGTGTTGGTTGAGACTTATATTACTCTGGTTTGATTTATTATTTTATTGGTGGTGGTTAGGATCTATTTATTTATTGTGGATGTATTCGTGACATTTCACACTTGTGTCTTAAATAATAATTGTTTTATATTTACATTTGTGCTAAGGATGTTATTAATTGACAAGAAAGCCCTATCTGCGGCGTATCGTGTCTAGATAGACTTTACGTGAGGAAATAGGGGTGTTATAGTTGGTATCAGAGCACAGTTCTAGTGTCCTTAGGATTTGTGTTTGCGCTCATTACGTTATGCATTGTGTTCTTAAATATATAGAGCCCATACTTAGGATTCATTGTATTCTTACAATTGATACTAATTCGAACCTTGTTTGATTTTATATGGCAAAGAGACGTATGGGAAGACCGAGGTGAGTAGTTCCATCGGTTGAGAAGGTGGAGGCTCACCCGATGCTACCGTAGGCCCTATAGGCCCCACAGTTGATCACCCATGGTGAGATAGCCACCATCGTGTCTCAAGAGGTATCTACGATTATGGCAGCCATGCTTCAGCACTTTCCACCGCCACAAGCACCTTTACATCCACCACCACAGCATGTGGATATACCAACACAAGCACCAAGTTACATGTGGGACCGAGCGAGGGAGGCCTTTATTATGGGACAGCCTCCAGAGTTTGTAGGCGGATACGATATATTAGTTAGGAGTCGGTGGAAGAAGGACATTGAGAGGCACTTGCGGATGATTGAGTGCATGGCGGTTCAGAAGCAGGTGCTAGATTCATTCACATTAGTGGGGGTCGCTCTTCAGTGGTCGGAGGTAGTTACAACTATTGATGAGAGGGACAACCTCATTATTGATCAGTTATGGGAGAGGTTTGAGGGGAAATACTTTCCCCTAGCCATGCAATCCGAAATGAGGACCAGGTTCATAGAGCTTAAGCAAGAGGGACGTACTGTCACCGAGTACGAGGAGGAGTTCACCACCTTCTCGTACTTCGCCAGGGAGGATGTTCGTACTGAGCAGATAAGGATATATAGACTTATTGCGGGATCAGCATGGCATATCAGGAAGGCTCCATATAACCAGTTGGTTAATGCTTCACTTCTCCACCGCCAGGATCACATGGCATTTTGGAAAAGCAAAGAAAATAAGTGACATAGAGAAGAGTCGTATAGCTAGTAGGGCAAGGCGAGGGGGGAAGTGGATCTGGGGCTCAACAGCACCGAGGCACCCCATCCACTGATCATAAAAAGAAGTTTAGGAGTGTAGATGATCGACAGAGGTAGGTCCATGGTCAGATAAGATAGAGACCATCAGGGCCAATAGTACAGAGGCCATCAGGGTTAAGGATAACAAAGTAGAGGCCAGCAAGGCCAACAGGTTGAGCAGGGTCCATTTCAGAGAAATTTCTGTACATGTGGTGCGAGGGACCACAATTCAAAGAATTGCACTCAAGGGGACCAACAGCCCAAGGGCAGGGAGGTCTTAGAGGATAGCATGCGCCACAGGGACAATGCCCACCATTTTTGGCTCAGGGAGCCACTGCAGTACCCATCACCACACCTCAACCATTGCAGTATGGGTGGGTATATTATATTACAGCAGCAGATTGGCCAGCACCGCCATAGGCAGTTGAGGTATGTTTCCCACTTTTAGCCATGTTGGTCACACTCTTTTCGATACGGGTGCATTGCATTCTTTTGTTAGCACAGGGTTTCCACGGGAGACGTGTAGGTAGATTTTGCGTTAAATATTGTTTCACATATAGACTTGCTGATGGGTAGAGGGGCACCCATATGGTTAGTATGTTGGGGTATTGGTATTGAGATAGGTCTACTTACCTTTGTAGCTGATTTACTAGTACTTGGCATGCACGAGTACGACATCATTTTGGGAATAGATTGGCTAGCTACTTATACATCTTATGTGGATTTCTATATGAGGTCCATCATCTTTACCATTCTGGGTCAGGAGATGTACCTAGTTATGAGGTCGTACCCCGAGAGTGGGTCGAGCATGCATTTATATTACATCGAGGAGGATACTTCTTCGAAGGTTGTGGCGACGCTAGATTCCATCCCAATGGTGAGCGATTTTTCTGATGTTTTTTGGGAGATTTCGGGGTTACCACCTAATCGGGAGATTTACTTCATGATCAATTTATTTTCGAGCACGAGACCTATTGCCCGTACTCCGTATTGGTTGGCTCCGTTGGAGATGAGAGAGCTACGAGAGCAGATTGAGCAGTCATTAGGGCAGGGGTTTTTCAGGAGGAGTACTTTGCCATGGGGTGCTCCAGTGTTATTGATCAAAAAGAGGAACAAATATTTATGGCTTTGTGTCGATTATTGGGAGTTGAACAATGTCACTATTCAAAATAAATACCCATTGCCGCATATAGATGACTTGTTTGACCAGCTGATGGGTGTTGCATATATTTCGAAGATTGATTTGAGGTCAGGGTACCACCAGTTGAGAGTCCAGGAGCAGGGAGTCTCAAATACAACCTTTCTTACTCGAAATGGGTCGTACGAGTTTTTTATGATGCCATTCGAGCAAACCAATGCACCGGAAGTATTTATGTACTTGATGAACCGAGTGTTCATGGACTATTTGGTCAGTTTGTTATCGTATTCATAGAAGATATTTTGATTTATTCTCGAACTATGGAGGAGCACGTAGAGCATCTACGAGTGGTCTTACAAATTCTTCAGGATCATCAGTTGTATGCAAAGTTTGAGAAATGCGGGTTTTGCCTAAGAGAGGTACAGTTATTGGGCCACATTGTGTCCGAGCGCGGGATATCTGTGGACCTAGGGAAAGTTTCTACCGTGATGGAGTGGGGATAGCCCACTACACCCATCGAGGTGCGCAGCTTTTTAGGACTAGTCGGGTACTTCCGTCAATTCATCCAGGGGTTTTCCAAGCTAGCCGAGCCCTTAACGAATTTAACGAGGAAGGGGGTACCATTTTTGTTTGAGATGAGATGTCCCAGCATGAATTTGAGGAGCTGAAGACTAGATTGACTACAACACCAGTTTCGTCATTGCCTTGGCAAGAGTTGATTACAGAGTTTATACAGATGCGTCCTTAAGGGGACTTGGCGACGTTTTGATGCAGGAGGAGAGGCCGATAGCTTATGGTTCTCGAAAGATTAAGCCTCGTGAGGGACATTACCCCACCCATGACTTGGAGTTAGCAGCCATGGTTTTTTTCTTGTGAATGTGGAGACACTATCTCCTGGGGGAGAAATTTTAGCTTTTTATAGAACACAAAAGCCTGTAGTACTTGTTCACACAGCGGGATCTGAACATGCGATAGAGGAGGTGGCTAGAATTTGTGAAAGATTACTAGTTCGACATTCAGTACCACCCGGGGAAAGCGAATGTCATGGTGGATGCATTAAGACGTAAGCCATTTTTGGAGTAGGCGACAGTGTAGAAGGCGAAGTGGAGGTCACTTCGTGGGGATGATGACCTGACCCGCGCATTTATGTCAGTTCTCACCATCACCCCCGAGATCATTATTCAGTGGTAAAGGCATAGGCGGGAGGTCAGCTTTGCCAGGAGCAGGTGTGGGAGTTTCTAGCTGAGGGGTGGAGCACTTTTCTATTGGGTCAGATAGTGGTTTGAGATTCCAGGGGAGACTGGTTATTCCGAATGATGAGGAGTTGAGGTGAGCCATTATGTCGGAGGCTCATAGTTTACTTTTTACGGTACATACCTGAGGGGATAAGATGTACCATGACATGCGTCATCAGTATTAGTGGGCCGATATGAAAAGGGATATAGCTGAGTTTGTATCTAGGTGTGCTACGTGTCAGCTGGTGAAGGTGGATCACCAGTGTCCTGTAGGTACTTTGTAGCCTTTAGAGATCCCGATGTGGAAATAGGAAAGCATCTCCATGGACTTCATCACTGGGCTACCTACTTCGCAGAGAGGGCATGATTCGATATGGGTAATTGTCCATAAATTGACAAAGGTGGCTCATTTCTTACAGGCCAAGACAGTATAAAGCTCCGAGTAGTACGCCAGACTCTTCCTTCCAGAGATTGCTAAGCTGCATGGGGTACCGGTTAACATAGTATTAGATAGGGACAGGATGTTTGTGCCCCACTTTTGGAGGAGCTTTCAGCAGGCCTTATGGGCATAGTTGAAACTGAACACGTCATATCACCCTCAGATACATGGGAAGACAGAGAGGGTAAACTTCATGCTGGAGGACATGCTACGGATGTGCATTTTGGATTTTAAGGGGAGCTGGGAGCAGTATTTGACCTTGGTGGAGTTTGCCTACAATAACAGCTACCAGTTCACAATTGGGATGGCGTCGTTTTAGTTACTCTACGGGAGACCTTGTCCTTCACCCTCATGCTATTTAAAGGTGGGGGAGAACAAGTTACTTGGTATAGACTTCATTCAGGACATCTCAGAGAAGGTAGATATGATTCGGGCTAGGACACGCATTGCCTAGGACAGGCAGAAGAGTTATGTGGATGCAGGCCAGAGACACTTAGACTTTGATATTGGAGACCAGGCGTTGATTAAAGTGCCTCCCATGAAGGGGTGATGAGATTTGGGAAGAAAGAGAAGTTGGCTCCTCAATACGTCTGACCCTTCCTTATTTTGGAGAGGATTGGGCTTGTAGCATACCGGTTGGGATTACCAGATCACTTACAGCGGATGCACGATGTTTTTTACATATCTTCACTGCAAATATTCCTTAGAGATAAGGTGGCGTACCAGCACATTGATATCGATGATATTGAGATCCATCCAGACGCTACTTACGAGCAGAGGCCGGTAGCCATTCTGGATCGACGGGAGCGCCTACTTCGATCCAAGGTTGTTCCTTTTGTTCAGGTGTAATGGGGACACCGTCGGGAGGACGAGTCGACTTGGGAGAGGAAGTATGACATGCGCACAAAGTATCCCAAACTCTTCTAGCTAGGTACGTACTTTTCTTGACTTCGGTGACGAAATCCCGTTATTAGGAGGAAGAATGTCATACCACGTATTTTCTTCTAAAAAAATAATTAAATAATATTTTTGGGAATAAATAATTAATTTTGAAAATTGGACCTAATTAAATTTTTACTTAAAAATTGCATGGTAGAAATTTATTATTTTTAGTTATATTTGTGTGCGACTGATTTTTTATGTGCATGAATATGACAATTACATATAATGAGAAAAAACTATATAATTAATGTGCCACACAAATTAAAAGTACCTATTACTGACATAAATGATTCGGATCATATTTTGGGACACATATGGGCTCGTTTAGATGATTTAGGACATTAAAAATAGTCTCGGATCAATAGTATATAGGTGGAGAAGTTTTGGTCTAATTAGATTAAGCATTCGGGTCCAATTGGGGGTCCAAAAGTGGGGTTTTAGGCCCAACTAGGGATTAGCAACTTATTAAGTGTTTAAGTGGGGGTAAACCCCTCTACCACTATGGTTAGAGAAAACCTAAAACAACAGTTACAGGAGAGGAAAGGAGAAATACCAAAAAGAGAAGAAAATGGGCAAGAACAAAGGGGAAATCAAGGGAACTTCAAGAGACTTCCTCCTACAATTTTAAGGCAAGAATTCTCTTGCTTAATTTATGTTTTTCAATATATTTCTTGATACATGTAATGACCCCCATTAATTTATGGGATTTAGGCTTGAATATGATTGATTTGGTGATGAACAACACATGTGGAGGACAAATTTTTATGTAGGATTTGTCCCAGAAATTAGGTATCGTAAACCTGAAAATTAATAATAGAATCCATAGGATTTTGTAGTTAAATTTGGGATATTTTGGTGAATTGATGGAGAGAGATTAATGTTAATTCATGGACTGAATCCCTTATTAAATACCCTCGTTGTGAAATAAATTTGATTGGAAACCAGAAGACTACCTAAATCATACAAACCCTTAACGAATGAAAATTGTTGGATTTGATTACAAATTTTGGGCTAAGTTTCTAGGCTTTGTTATGACTGATGTTGGGTTCGTAACAGTTTCTAGGTTTGTAGAAATTTATCTAGGAAGAATTGAGATGAAGAATATGGCGTGGGAAAGATACAAGTGGTCGTTCGAACGAGGTGGGATCTCGTTCGAATGACATGTTATGTCACACGAACGAGCCCACTCTCGTGCGAGTGACGTGATGGGTTTCTTTTAACTTCTCGTTCCTTCCTACAACTTGGTTACTGAAGTGGGTATTTGGCTTGGTTGGTTTACCTATTTTGGCTAGGATGGATTACTGTAATTGGGACTTAACATGAGGTATTGTTAAAACACTTTATACCTATATTTAAATGATAATAATTACAAATAACAAGATGGTTAAGTAATTAACTTACGGAATGAAATTAATAATTTATTAGTTGATAAATTATTAATAAATAAAAAATGTTGTGGACTTTAGTTGGAATTTTTTTGGTAATTATAGAATAATTACCTATACATATTATATGGGATAATAATAAGTATCATTATGTATTTGTGTGGACATACCAATATTCGTGGACTATCCTATCGGCTCAGGAGTTCGCGCGTTCGGTCCGGGTACAACACATCGGCACAGGTGGGCTTAACATGTGTAGGTCATATAGGTACTATGTGGAGGCAACATCTATGAGAGGTATGTGTTGACGTTGACCCTTCCTGTGTCACCACTGGGTACGGGTCATGTACAGTTGTCCTGCGTAGGGACCGCCCCCAATTTATGTGTATTTGTGATGTCCGCTTAGGATAAAAGATTCCTCCGAAATTATCGATAGAGCACAAATTAGACACCAACGTTAGATGCCCTTGTGTGTTAAATATATCTAAGGACATATATGGACAAATACATGGACTTATATGGAATAAATTTGATTGTCTAAGTATGTGGACAATAATTATATTTTGACCCTATAATACATAATAGATGTTTATGCCCTATATATGAACTTATGAGACTGGAATAAATGGGTGTTGGCAATTAAATGAAGAGATTATATTTAAATATTTAATTATCGATATGTCCATCTTGTAAATTTGAGACGATGTCATAATCATTATTTTGGACATATTTGGGATGCAAATAATATTGCACTTAGATGAGGGGTGAGGTGTTAAACGCATGTGAGTGATGAATGGGGAATATTTATTTTGCATCGACTGTACTATTGCAACATAAATTAATTAAGTTAATTCTTTCACACCTCGGGCTCTCACCCAAATTTAAATATTTTCCCCCAAGTGCTCCTAGACAAGAATAGTTGGATTGTGCTGTATCAGTCTTGCAATCTCACTTGTGCTTCAATTTTTCCAGACTCATCGATTCTAGCATAGGTGCTTATTCTGTCGTACTTATTTATTTATTTGGAAATAATTATAAGGGCATAAGCCCGAGACTTTAATTTTTGAGACTTATATTACTCTAGTTGGATTTATTATTTTATTGGTGGTGGTTAGGATCTATTTATTTATTGTGAATGTATTCGTGACATTTCAAACTTGTGCTAAGGATGGTATTAATTAACAAGCAAGCCCTATCTTCAGCGTATCGTGCCTCGCCAGTCTTTACGTGAGAAAATAGGGGTTATTACACTTACACTCGCTATTATATAATATCCCATGCACTTGTGGTAATTTATAATTTGGCATTAGGTTTTGACAAAGATTTTATGATAGCGTAATTAAGTCAATTATATACTCCACAAAATAGATTTAGGTTTGTAAAATCCATTACGATCTTCAAACTGATGATATCAGTATAAGCGAACGTATCGGTTGATTAACAAGAAGATTCGTGTGTGTAGACCATGTTCCCCATTGAGATGAGTGGATCTCGAGAGTTACGAGTTGTATAAGTTATTGTGGGTGACAATAACTGATTTCTCGTATGGGAAGAGGCATCAGATCGAACGGAATGGAAAGTCTTCGTCGGTATCATTGTCTTATATAAGTCATGTTCGTTCTTTATGAGTCATGTAAACATTTAAGTTATACCAGTAGATTTTGTTAGGTTGGGGCGCGATAGTGGTTTTTCTTAAAGGGTTTTCACTTTAAAATCTTGTATTCATCTTTAAACTTTCTCTTGTGGTTTCTTCCCCTTCTACCTCCTCGCCCGCCATTATTTCCTTCTTTACCCCCATCGTTCGCATAGTTGACCATTCCCCTCCCCGAGGTGACTATTGGTCTCATCAGTAAACTTGGCAAAGTGGGCGGGGGTACTATGGGTTTTACCACTAAGGCAATATTCCTTGCTGCTTTTAAAAATCTACAAACGTACCTTCTCTTGTTTCGTTAATCAAGTGATATATATACTCAGGCAGCAAGCCCTCTGCACACACTTGTAAAAGTTTATCTTCTCGCGTCTCCTCTCTCACATCCAAGGAGCATTCCTGGAACCTCCTGATATAAGCCACGACATTCTCTCCCGACTTTTATTTCTCACATGCGAGCTGGGTGAGTGTGAACTCATCCTCAACCAAAAATAACTTTTGCACGAACAAAACATGAAATTCCTCCCAAGAGTTTACATTGCCTGGGACCAGGTGGGAATACCACATATAGGCTTTCTCCGTCAGGGATTTCAAAAACTCCATTAGCCTTAACTTTTTGTCATTGCAGTGGGCCCCCAAAATCTCGATGAACATCTTTACATGCTCCTTGGGATTAGCACCTTTCCCCTGTACTTTTCAAAATTAGAGGAATATAACCCACTGGGTAGGGTTTATTGTCATATGCTTCTGGGTAGGGAGTATGGAAGTCATCATACACCGAGGAACTTTCTCCTTTAGACACAACTGTGAACTTTAGTAGCTCTTTATTCATATCTTCTAAGCTGGCTGGCGAGGGACTAGATGGCGGTGTCATTGTTTCCATCGGGATCATTGAGGTTGGCACGTCTATCCCTTGATCTACTATTATGGCGAGAACTGTTGAAATTTCTCCTCTATTTTTAAAGGGGAGAATTTCAAACGGTTTCGAAATTGGAATTAAAATGGAGTTTTAATTGAATTTTTATTATTTAGAAGAGTCTTCAAAACATAAAACTTTCTAAGAGTCCTCGGAACATAAAACTCTCTAGTAAAAATAATATTTTTAGAAATCCGACCGTCCGATCAAGCTGAATTTTTGTCAGAAGTCCTGTCTCGCCGTTCTCTACAACATACTAAAATTTCAAGCGATTCCAATGGTTCGATCATCCGGAATAAAATTTTTAGTGTTTGTATCTGATTAGAACTCTTTTCTTAATCAAACACTTAATCATTTATATATCAACAAATTCGTGGCTTGGCTTTTCAAATCACTTTTTCTCAAACTTTTCCACCAGAAGACCTCTCCAAAATTACTCCCTTTCATCTACAAACCATAGCCCCAAACCTATTCAAGATTTCAACCTTAGATTAGAAAGCTTATTTGGTGTTTTCTCGAGTTTGGGCTAGAACGAAAATTGATTATTTTAGCGAGAGGAACGTGATGGTGTGATTAGATTTTGAGGTTGAATTATGCGATGATTCATTTGATGATTTTGAGGTATGGGGTTTTACACAATATGCTCCTAAATCTCGCGAGTGTTTATTCCGTTGAATTCTTATTAATTGAACTCATATTTTGAATTGTTAAATTCTTGGAAATCTGGAAAAATAATTGTTGGAATTATTTTCATTCATGAGGTATTATTCATGTTGTTTTGAGCACGCTGTCATGATATTTTAATATGGCACTGATGTTGGGCACCCACCAAGACTCCTTTTCCGGCTACTTGATAACGTATGGCGCGGTATGGTGAGGCCTGGTGACTCCGGTTAATGTGTTGTTGAGAAATTTATTGATAAAATGCTATTGAGATTTGCATTATTTGATTTGAGTATTCGTAGTCGTATTGTTGCGCTTTGTTCATCGCTAACATCTTTGTTGAGCATATTCCTGTCGTATTGTGTACTTCCCCATCTTTTTCTTAGTTGGCAGGTGAGCACGGATTTGAGTGCTATGGACCAATTGGGATGATTTTAGCGAGGATTATTTGGGAAGAATTTTTAATACAAGATGAGAAGATTGTATTTAATTTTGATGTATAGAGCATTTGGAGATTTATTTTATTTTCGAGATAGTTAGATTGTTGTAATTATTTCAAGAGATTTGATGTATTAATTTGAAGATGAGATTAGTGGATTCTCTTATTTATATTGTGGGATTTAGATGCTCTATACCTTGTTATATTGTGGATTAGTTTAGTTTTATCGATAGTAGCGCTCCGCTCGCTCTCCCTGGGCGGGAGGGGTGTTACAGAATGGTATCAGAGCTTAGGTATACGACAACCCTCGGGTCTTGGGTTTTGGGTCTGTTGCGTTTTTGTGGCGCGTATTTTTGGAGATAGAAATTTTTAGAGAATCGTTTTGCGTTAGGCATCTAGATTAGATGCGAGGAAATTATTATTTTGGAGACGAGATTATTTTTGGAGATTGTTGGCCTGATTTTTTAGAGTTAGGTATTCGGCGAATTTCGAGGGCGAAATTCCACTGTTAGTGGGGAAGTGTAACAACCCGCGTAAATTTTGGGGTATTTTCGAAATAAAGAGGAAAAATAAATTTTGAGATAAAATTATTTGTATTGCTCAAATATGTTGGTTATTATTTTTAAAGGGGAGAATTTCAAACGGTTTCGAAATTGGAATTAAAATGGAGTTTTAATTGAATTTTTATTATTTAGAAGAGTCCTCAAAACATAAAACTCTCTAAGAGTCCTCGGAACATAAAACTCTCTAGTAAAAATAATATTTTTAGAAATCCGACCGTCCGATCAAGTTGAATTTTTGTCAGAAGTCCTGTCTCGCTGTTCGCTACAACATACTAAAATTTCAAGCGATTCCAATGGTTCGATCATCCGGAATAAAATTTTTAGTGTTTGTATCTGATTAGAACTCTTTTCTTAATCAAACACTTAATCATTTATATATCAACAAATTCGTGGCTTGGCTTTTCAAATCACTTTTTCTCAAACTTTTCCACCAGAAGACCTCTCCAAAATTACTCCATTTCATCTACAAACCATAGCCCCAAACCTATTCAAGATTTCAACCTTAGATTAGAAAGCTTATTTGGTGTTTTCTCGAGTTTGGGCTAGAACGAGATTTGATTATTTTAGCGAGAGGAACGTGATGGTGTGATTAGATTTTGAGGCTGAATTATGCGATGATTCATTTGATGATTTTGAGGTATGGGGTTTTACACAATATGCTCCTAAATCTCGCGAGTGTTTATTCCGTTGAATTCTTATTAATTGAACTCATATTTTGAATTGTTAAATTCTTGAAAATCTGGAAAAATAATTGTTGGAATTATTTTCATTCATGAGGTATTATTCATGTTGTTTTGAGCACGCTGGTATGAGATTTTAATATGGCACTGATGTTGGGCACCCGCCAAGACTCCTTTTCCGGCTACTTGATAAAGTATGACGCGGTATGGTGAGGCCTGGTGACTCCGGTTAATGTGTTGTTGAGAAATTTATTGATAAAATGCTATTGAGATTTGCATTATTTGATTTGAGTATTCATAGTCGTATTGTTGCGCTTTGTTCATCGCTAACATCTTTGTTGAGCATATTCCTGTCGTATTGTGTACTTCCCCATCTTTTTCTTAGTTGGCAGGTGAGCAGGGATTTGAGTGCTATGGACCAATTGGGATGATTTTAGCGAGGATTATTTGGGAAGAATTTTTAATGCAAGATGAGAAGATTGTATTTAATTTTGATGTATAGAGCATTTGGAGATTTATTTTATTTTCGAGATAGTTAGATTGTTGTAATTATTTCAAGAGATTTGATGTATTAATTTGAAGATGAGATTAGTGGATTCTCTTATTTATATTGTGGGATTTAGATGCTCTATACCTTGTTATATTGTGGATTAGTTTAGTTTTATCGATAGTAGCGCTCCGCTCGCTCTCCCTGGGCGGGCGGGGTGTTACAGAATGGTATCAGAGCTTAGGTATACGACAACCCTCGGGTCTTGGGTTTTGGGTCTGTTGCGTTTTTGTGGCGCGTATTTTTGGAGATACAAATTTTTAGAGAATCGTTTTTCATTAGGCATCTAGATTAGATGTGAGGAAATTATTATTTTGGAGACGAGATTATTTTTGGAGATTGTTGGCCTGATTTTTTAGAGTTAGGTATTCGGCGAATTTCGAGGGCGAAATTCCACTGTTAGTGGGGAAGTGTAACAACCCGCGTAAATTTTGGGGTATTTTCGAAATAAAGAGGAAAAATAAATTTTGAGATAAAATTATTTGTATTGCTCAAATATGTTGGTTATTATTTTTAAAGGGGAGAATTTCAAACGGTTTCGAAATTGGAATTAAAATGGAGTTTTAATTGAATTTTTATTATTTAGAAGAGTCATCAAAACATAAAACTCTCTAAGAGTCCTCGGAACATAAAACTCTCTAGTAAAAATAATATTTTTAGAAATCCGACCGTCCGATCAAGCTGAATTTTTGTCAGAAGTCCTGTCTCGCCGTTCGCTACCACATACTAAAGTTTCAAGCAATTCCAATGGTTCGATCATCCGGAATAAAATTTTTAGTGTTTGTATCTGATTGGAACTCTTTTCTTAATCAAACACTTAATCATTTATATATCAACAAATTCGTGGCTTGGCTTTTTAAATCACTTTTTCTCAAACTTTTCCACCAGAAGACCTCTCCAAAATCACTCCCTTTCATCTACAAACCATAGCCCCAAACCTATTCAAGATTTCAACCTTAGATTAGAAAGCTTATTTGGTGTTTTCTCGAGTTTGGGCTAGAACGAGATTTGATTATTTTAGCGAGAGGAACGTGATGGTGTGATTAGATTTTGAGGCTGAATTATGCGATGATTCATTTGATGATTTTGAGGTATGGGGTTTTACACAATATGCTCCTAAATCTCGCGAGTGTTTATTCCGTTGAATTCTTATTAATTGAACTCATATTTTGAATTGTTAAATTCTTGGAAATCTGGAAAAATAATTGTTGGAATTATTTTCATTCATGAGGTATTATTCATGTTGTTTTTAGCACGCTGTCATGAGATTTTAATATGGCACTGATGTTGGGCACCCGCCAAGACTCCTTTTCCGGCTACTTGATAAAGTATGGCGCGGTATGGTGAGGCCTGGTGACTCCGGTTAATGTGTTGTTGAGAAATTTATTGATAAAATGCTATTGAGATTTGCATTATTTGATTTGAGTATTCGTAGTCGTATTGTTGCGCTTTGTTCATCGCTAACATCTTTGTTGAGCATATTCCTGTCGTATTGTGTACTTCCCCATCTTTTTCTTAGTTGGTAGGTGAGCACGGATTTGAGTGCTATGGACCAATTGGGATGATTTTAGCGAGGATTATTTGGGAAGAATTTTTAATACAAGATGAGAAGATTGTATTTAATTTTGATGTATAGAGCATTTGGAGATTTATTTTATTTTCGAGATAGTTAGATTGTTGTAATTATTTCAAGAGATTTGATGTATTAATTTGAAGATGAGATTAGTGGATTCTCTTATTTATATTGTGGGATTTAGATGCTCTATACCTTGTTATATTGTGGATTAGTTTAGTTTTATCGATAGTAGCGCTCCGTTCGCTCTCCCCGGGCGGGCGGGGTGTTACAGGATCGTGGTAGGATACGCACCACCTGGGGTGGAAAAATAGTGGGGAAGGCATTGTTAGAAGTAGGTGTCATCACTCCTCCTATAACAGTGGGAGCTGGTATGGACGATGGCATTGTAGTAAAGGAACTCACTCCTGTGGGGGCTCCCAACATTGCTTGGGCTGCCGGAGTTTTGATGAACTCTCTGAATAAACCCATCAGCCCCTGCATCTGAGCGGCGACCTATTCCTCCTTATACGCCCATCGTCTCAGTGATACCAACATCGAGCGTGCTAGGTTATGTCCTTGCCATTCTTATCCGCTCAGGCAACGCAGTGTTGTTTGCCTCTTCTTCACGCTGTATGGCGTCTAAGTCAATGACTCTAATGGTGTTATCCTCTGGCATCTTTTCAAAAGAGAATACCTCCCCCAGCAGAGTCACCAAATGTAAGATATGGGTTCTTCAAATACAGTTAGTATTAAGTTAAGTGTAACCCCTTATCAAGATCAAGACTAACACCGTTAAGGACACAATACAGACAATAGTCACAGGTAAATTAGAAACAAAGAGATTCAATATTCAGGCTTGCATAGAAGAGCATATTAGCACAAGAGACATGATAAGCATAATAAATAAATAGGACCAGCAGGTGATGTGGTCGGAGGGAGAAAGAACAAGCACTCTAGGCACAATAAAGGCAAGGCAGGAACTTCAATCTCAGATAATGCCCAATGATGGGTGCATTAAAGGTGTATGGGAGTTAATGCTCTCGTAAGGGTTCTCCCGTATAAGAAAATTTAGGCAGCAATTTTGGGCTCTGGATCCTCTATCTCTGATTGCTTTGTATGGTCTATTTATATGAGGGAGAGGCTGATCGAGTCAGCATGCCCTCGATCCCCCCAGTAGGTTGCATTAAATGCACGAGATATTATATTCAATGGATAGGATCTGATAGTTTTGGCGGGAAACTATTCTATTAGCTGGAAGTATTGTGGGCATTAACGAGGGATATGACTTGTCATCTTGAGGCTTACTCTAAGGTTGCTAGATGGTCAGGTTTTGGTGAACTAGACCTGCCATCCTATGGACAAAACCACTTGAGTGCTACATTCTTGAGTCCCTAAATGCTAGACGTTATGACGTCAAAAAGTGATTCAAACAGTGACTATTGTTACGTATCTAGTCACATCAATCAGACGGGCTGGAACACAAGGTATCTCAAGGAGGTAACCTCGAGGAGATAAGTATTTAGGAAGATCGGGTACCTCGAGGAGGTTCACTCGAATAGGTAAGAAATGACTAGGCTTGAGCGATATTTGTACTGGGTGAAGTTTTGCCCAAGTGTGCCAAGAGGGTTGGTAGTAATTCCCAATGTTGCCTTATTCTCAATACTCCAAATCATATCCCTGCAAAGTTCCCAAGAGGAGGGTTCTTGATAGAACATGAAACCTCTCCCGTGACCTGCCAGGCATGGCTCCTCGTGGGTACCAAACAACCTCACTCGACATGTATATTCGTAAGATAAAATTCATAATACAACATTCTATTTCTTATTACAAACTAATGTCATCCAAGTGACTTTGTTCTTCAAATTGGATCCTTTAATCCAGTTCCGTTGAAGACTCTTCGAGATAGGGCACTGTGAGCTACTTGTTGTGAAGGATCCTCGAGGTGGGTCATGTGAATCACTTGTATGGAGGATCTTCGAGGTGTGTTTATGGGACATCATTCTTTGAGAATTATCAATTTTCCTGGCTAAATTAATCACTCATCGGGGGGAGGAAACCCCCCTACATTTGCCCCTTCTTAGAGATATTTATTTATTGCATGAAGAAATATATGTACAAAACCTTTGTTTATCCTCAATTTTCTTTTCTTGGGGAAAATGAAGAGATTTATTGGCATCCCCCAAAAGCTCTTCGTTCCCCAAGGTAGACAAGACCCCAAGCATGTCGCATTAAAAGTAGTTATCGTTTGCATTTCTATGCATCACATGTGACAGTGCCAGGGCGCGCGCGTGTGATCACCGCTTCTAATCAGCGCGTCGCCTCCCGAAACGTCATCATTACGGCCTTTGACTTTCTGTGGTCACGCGCGCTTGGCCGCCACACCAGCTAAATTACTCCAAAATTCCATAATTACACTTTTTCAAAGCGTCACTTTTTGCCGTCTTTTGGAGTTCATGTTTCCCCTATAAAAGGGGATATATCCTTAATTCAAACTTCACCTTTGGGTTCTCACTTTTTGAGTTTGAGCTTTTCTGCGAGAGTTAGAAAATAAACCCTTGCTTTCTTTAAATTTTTTTTTCAGTTACTCTCCATTCTCCTTTTTCTTATCTCTCATGGCACCAGTGAAAAGAACTCTCTCTGTTAGGGGATCTTCTCCTACAAATCAGGTGCGCCAAGCTCAATGGGCACGATACTGTCGTGCCCCTTATTTTGGAGACAACCAAAGGGCCCCCTTGTTGAGTCATTTTACTCGGGAGAAACCCACTAATTTTTCTTTTGCCTATTCAAATTATTTGACCTCCACTATTGTTAGTTTGTGTGCCAACTACCCGGCCAATGCCATAATCCCAAGCAAAGAAGCTTGAGGAGGAAGGTCATCTATCTACATCAACATGTTTTGGCAGAATTAGTTGGTTCGCTTTCAGACCAACCTCTTTAAGGAGCCCAGGTATCCTGAAGTTGAAAGGTTTCCACCCATTGAGTTGGGTTTAAGGAATTGCACCACCCAGTCCTCCATTTTTTCCCTTAGTACGACTAATGCTAATGCTCCCCCGGAGCTACCTCAGATAGAGCCTGTGGATCAGGAAGTTGTAAAAAGAAAGAAAGCCTCCCAAACCTCTATTCAAGTCGATGTTTCCCCTGGTCCTTTGAGAAAAGTTGGAAGGACTGAGTCTCATCGCGTTGCCTCATCGGGTGCGGCAGTTAGGTCCACTCGAAAGTTTCCTTTAAAGAAACTCAAAACTGTTCCACAACCTCCATTAGCCTCTACTCCTGACCCAAAGATTTTCGAAGCGGTGATCCAGATGGTGGATCATCTTCGCCAGACTTGGGACCATTTTAGTGAATAATACAAAGTTTTTATTTTAGCCGAGATGTCTGCTCGTGGCTTTTCTTATGACCCTCAATATTTTGGGCGTAGTAAAAAGAGGAAAATGATTAGAGCCCTCAGTCTTGTGATGGAGGAGTCGAGTGAGTCCCTATTTCCTGAGGAGCATGTGTCTGGTGGTGATGTTAGTGATGATGAAGAAGAAGAAGAAGAAGAAGAAGAAGAAGAAGAAGAAGAAGAAGAAGAAGAAGAAGAAGAAGAAGAAGAAGAAGAAGAAGAAGAAGAAGAAGAAGAAGAAGAAACTATATTAGTGCAGAGGCATAGATTGAGGAGGACGATTTCTCCTTCAAAACCTGCCTCACCTCCTCAAGATTATGAGATTGTAGAGGATGTGTTGGAGGAAGAGGTAAGTCCCTTAATCTCTCTTACTCTAAATATCATCTTTCATTCTTTTCTTCTCACGCTAATGGATCCATTCTGCTGTAACTTGATATCTTCCTCTTTTTTTAAGGTTTGTGCGCGAGGTGGTGCACATGATGATGTTAAAGAGGATCTTCCTCTCAAAGTAGCTGCCCCTACTACTTCACAGGTAATCTCCCATTTCCCCCTAGGGGCAGTTATATATGATTCCTCGTCTGAGTCTAGTAGAGGCTATTCTCCTGATCCCTCTTTTTTGTACAAGCAGGCTGGACTTGAGAGGGATGTCCTTGATGTGAGAGCTACTGATGATATACTGAAGTCCCCTGTTCATGTTTCTTCGTTGTCTGTGGTAAGTTTGGTTTCCTTATTTGTTTGAGCTATAGTTTCTTTCTTAACTTGTTACCCTACCTTCTAACTTCTATGTTGCAGGTTCCCATACTTATTCAAACTACTCCTTTAGCCCACCTTCCTTCGAATGACCAAATGCTTGTATCTGTGTTTGGGCCTTCCATTCTAAACTAAGAAGGTGCTGAGCCTGCTGCAGCTGCCCAAGGGGAGGGAGAACAAGAACGTGTGGTTGAGACAGTGGAGGAAAGTAGGCGAGAGAAAGTTGCTAAAGTCGGGGGGGGGGGGGGTGATTGCTCCCCAAAGTCAATGTCTATTAATAACTTTGGGCCCTATTGAGGAAGAAGATGTGGTTCAGATGGCCACTCCTGAATTTACTGACAAGCGCCTTCTAGAGGTACTTTCACTCTTCCATTTATCTACTGCATATAAATTTGCTAATTTTGCCAAGTAATATTGGGCTTTAAGTTCAAAATATTCCATAACCGAGGGTCAGGTGGGCCTAGTCTTATAGGCATAATCTCCCATAATTGAGGGTCAGGCAGGCCAAGTAATGCAGGACTTTAAAATTAAAATCTCCCGTAATCGACGGTCAGGCGGGCCTAGTCTTATAGGCATAATCTCCCATAAATGAAGATCAGGTGGTCCTAGTCTTATAGGAATAATCTCCTATAATCCAGGGTCAGGTGAGCCTAGTCTTATAGGCATAATCTCCCATAACCGAGGGTCAAACGGGCCTAGTGTTATAGGCATAATCTCTATGTTAGCAAGATACTTTGTATATTCTTTTCTCATTTTTATACCTTACTTCAGCGGTTTGTTATATTTCAGGTGGAGGTCGATCTGCCTGCGACTCGTAGGCTCGAAGTTGGACCTGTTGCTCAAGGATTAATTCAAGCGAAGACCTTAGCTGGAGTTGCTTCTTTGGGAGAGGCTCCCTAGGATTGGTGATGCCACTTCATTGATTGCTCCTCATATTCAAGCAAGTGATAGCACCTCGCATACCCACCGTCCCTCTGCCAGTGATAGTATTTTTAGTATGCATCCCCCTGAGTCATCCCCCGAAGTGGTTGTGAGGTAAACATTGGCCAACTTCCCTTATATTTTAACTGAGGGTCCTCGCCTATTAATCGAGCAATTGTTGGTTCATTTTCCTTCAACCTTTACCGCTCACTGCCTTCAATTGATTCCTGAAATGATGGTGTGTCATTTTCTTGGGCTCGTGATGGTGTTTGAGGAAATCCTCAATACTCCCCTCTTGTCCCTTAGCTCTGATACCATCAAGACTTTATTGGGGAGGATTAACGTGCTGATGAATGATGGATTTTCTATGACTTGGCTGGTGGAGCTACTGCGGAGTTTCAAGAAGGTTGATCTTCCCCTTGTCTATCATCACCTCCAAAGTTCCCATCATTCACAAGTGGCCACCTCAAAGGAGCGTATAAGTCTGGAATCCCAATTACTGATATCTGAACAAGACTTGTAGGAGGATCGTGAGGCGGTTACTCATATGGAGGCCGGGTTATTTGAGAAATAGCGGGAATTAGAGGCCATTCATCAGACCAGGGAGCTTCATCAGAAGGATTTAGCTGACCTTATTGCAGATCAAATCAACCTCAAGAAAATTCTTCCCCAACAACACCACAGTCTACTTGGTTCAGCGAATCTTCATTTTATTATGGACGACCCCTAGCTCTTTTATCCAGTGTTTGTTTTGTTAGTGCTGCTCATTTATGTGGACTTTTGAATTTTCCAACTTTCTTATAACCACAACAATATCGTTTATTTGAAATAAAGAAACATTGGCAACTTTGGTGTCTTCTTTCCTTTATGTTGTTTCAATTGAATATTTGCTGAACTTACTACATCAATGCTAAGTACATCACGCATAATAAAGGAATCAAGCAGTGAACTTGTAAAAATAAAATAGTGATCTAGCATATGCCACATGAATATTTCTTCCAACTATATTAAACAGGCGAGCCCAATTTCTTTTAAATCATACATCACCGTTTCTAAAAAAAATACGTCAATGAACAAGAGTGGCAGAACATACATTCAGACGTAATAAATCTTCAACCACTTGTTATTCAATTTGAAAGTCACATTATCTTCAAGCTTAAATATCTCACAGTAACCCGAATCATGAGCTACTTGAATGATATAGGGACCTTCCCAGTTTGCTTCAAAATTTTGTAATAACAAACCTCTTATATGTCTTGTACATACTTTTAGAACCAAGTCCCCCTCCTTAAACTTCCTTGGCTTCACCAATTGATCATAAGATCTGGATAATTACTTTCTGTATATCTCGAAGTGCCTCGCGGCATTATCCCTATGCTCTTCCAAGTCTTCGAGTTGTACATGGAGGTTGTGAGCGAGCATAGCACTTCATAGGTTGTAGCGAGCAGAAGGTAACTCGAGTTCAACCGATAACACATCTTTTCCCCAAATACTAATGAGAATGGTGTGTACCTTGTTGGATTTCTTTCGTCGTTCGATAAGACCATAGAACCTTGAGGATATTGTCATCCCTTGAGCCTGGAAAATCTTTTAATATTTTTTCCAAAATGTTCACTAAAGTTTTATTGGTGGCCTTCGCCTGTCCATTGCACTTCGGGTATACTACTGTTGATTTGTGATGGATGATGGAATATTTTTCTGTGAGCAGGCACACTTCACTGTTTACAAAGGGGTACCATTATTCGACAGAAACACCTTTGGCATGCCTAAGCGACAAATAAGGTATTCCTTCATAAATCGAGCTACTACCCCTGCAGTGGATTTCTTGAGTGGTATGGCCTTTGACCACTTCGTGAAATATTTTGTGGCTACTAAGATCCATATATTTCCTCGTGACGAAGGGTTGATGGCTCCTACCAGGTCAAAGGCCCAAGTATAGAATGGTAATGGTGTACATAGAGAGTGTAGGACCACCGAAGGAGCGTGAATCATATTCCCATATAGCTGACAAGCTTTCCACTTTCGAATAAAAGCACTTGAGTCTTTCTCCATCGAAGGCCAATAATAACCCAAAGTCATTAGTTGATCATAAAGCTTGGCTCTTCCGATGTGCCCTGGGTCGTGAGCTTGCTTTAACACCTCTTCAGCCACTTCTCTTCTTATACACCTTAGAGGCCTGTCGTGGTAGCCTCGTTGGTACAACTACCCATCTTGCATGAAGTACCTCGGTGTTCGCCTTTTTATCTTCATAGTATCCTCTTTATCTGATGGCATTACTCCATCTATGTTATCTCTAGTCTTGTAGCTAGTCAATGAAGTTGCATTCTGCTTCCTGATCGAAAAGACAACACTTCGAACATTCTCTCTACACTGCAGCGGCTTCCTGTCTCATCGAAGGCCAGTAGTACCCTGCCCGTTGTATCCTCATGTACAAAGGGATCTCGGTGGTCTCGCAGCTATCTTTGTGTACTTCAATCAGCCTTCTTTTAGCTTCTTCGGGGTCCACACACTTGGACATCCAATCTCTTCTATTTTTGTAGTATAAGTTATCCCTAGTAACAAAGTACTGCGCCAAATTGGCCAGGTTAAGTTGTTCGTACCCTCTCTCCAACTGCTTTCTAATTTCACCCCTCCAATCGCCTTTTTCCTCTGAAGGTGGCATCTCAAACACCATCGAATGGGCCGTTCTCTTTGTGATCCGAACCATAGTTGACTCTCCATCAAAGGCAATCTTTTGTACGATGGTGGCATAGGTGTCTGCATGTATGTTCATCATTCGAGGGTGACTCTTTATCCTTACCACCTCGAACTATCTGAGAAGTCGCTGGATGATCATACGATAAGGCACCAGACTCATGTGTTTCAGAGCAAACTCCCCTGTCACCTATTTCACCACTAAGTTATAATCCCCTTCAATTTTTAGGACTTGGATGCCCCTTCTCAGTGCTTCGATCAACCCTACGACCAATGCCTCGTATTCAGCTTCATTATTTGAGCATTTAAACTCCAATGGGGTCGATGCATGGGGTCATTTGATCATGGATCTGTCTTAATAGACTAGGGGGCCTCATCCCTCCCAATTCGCATTTTTCTTCATAAGTTAAAATCATCCAAGCGGGTGTCCGTAACCTATCTCGAGTTGATAGGATCCTTATCCCCTAGTGCATCTTGTTACCATGCTAGCTTCTTCGGCCAGCTCAGTATAGAAAGCTGCGTCCACCATGTGGGCCTCCTCCTTTGCAAAAGTATTAATTAGTATCTCGAATCACCACCTCCTTACCCTTTATGTTTTCTTTTGCACATTGATGATAAGTGGAGGGTACCAACCCGTGGTTGTGTATCCATACCCTACCCACCAACAACTGGTATAACAGCTCGCAATTCATGATGTGGAATTTAATATGGTAAGTATATTCCCCATTGTGATGACCACATTAACATAACCCACTAACGTGGTGGATTAATTATCATAACCTGGTATTGCCAATGAATGGGGCACTATCCTTATCTCCGATAAACCGATGGCATAGAAGTATCCAACGGGAATTTTATTGATGGATGCCCCTCCATCTAACAAAACTCGTGAGAAAACACTATCATTCCCTAACGCAGTCACATACAAGGGTTTATTGTACGGGTACCTAATCATCCTATCAGCCACCGAGAATGTGACTTCTGAGAGATATTTACTCACCAGTTTAAGCATATGCTCCTTCTATTTTAAGTGTGGTGCCATGTTTTTCTTTGCGATCTCAAAAATGGCTCGTGTGACTTTCAGTCGAGAATCTTCAGGCAGACCGACCTGATAAAAAAACCAGCCTAACTTTGGCGAGCGAACCATAGTAGTGCATTCGATCCATGGATTTGTTCGGTCATCTTCTAGCTCGTAAACTTTGTCCATGTCTCTATATGCATCCTCATCGTATGTTATCACTGCATTAACTTCTTCTAGAGAACAGGCTCCCAACTGCCTACTAAGTTCCTTAACAGGATCATATACTTCCTCCCCTTGGTCTTCTGCCCCCTTAATCCTGCCAATTCAAATGAAGTTGAGCCAATTCGAAGGTGCATTCTTCTAAACACCCTTCTAAGCCATCATCGGCAGATTCTTCAACGTCGCTTCCTTCGAGCCACTGTCCCCTTGTCAATTGTTCTGCCTCCTCATCAAAAGTGCTAGCCATATGGTCCCCACAAGGTGGTAGAGGGTTATTATTTACATTAGTTTTTGGCAACATGATGTCCCCATTCTTTATATGACGGTCAATCAACCTCCTGAGTGAGAAACACACTTTGGTAAGATGGTTTACCCTATTATGTAGTGCGCAATAATGAGGCTTCTCTCTATCTTCTCATGTGAGTGGTGTAGTGTGGACATTAACCAGCCTGCATACTTTATCACGGACCATGAGATCATAAAGATTCAAGGCCTTTTCCAATGTGCAAGGTAGCTCGGGGGGATCCTCTTCATCTTCGAAGCCATTATTTCCTTCTTTACCCCCATCATTCGCATAGTTGACCCTCGAGGGTATTCCCCTCCCCTGAGGTGACTATTGGTCTCATCAGTAAACTTGGCAAAGCGGGTGGGGGTACTATGGGTTTTACCACTAAGGCAATATTCCTTGTTGCTTTTAAAAATGCTACAAACGTACCTTCTCTTGTTTCGTTAATCAAGTGACATATATACTCGGGCAGCAGGCCCTCTGCCCACACATGTAAAAGTTTGTCTTCTCGCGTCTCCTCTCTCACATCCAAGGAGCGTTCCCGGAACCTCCTGATATAAGCCACGACATCCTCTCCCGACTTTTACTTCTCACGCACGAGCTGAGTGAGTGTGAACTCATCCTCAGCCAAAAAGAACTTTTGCACGAACAAAACATACAATTTATCCCAAGAGTTTACACTGCCTGGGACATGGTGGGAATACCACGTGTAGGTTTTCTCTGTCAGGGATTTTAAAAACTCCTTTAGCCTTAACTTTTTGTCATTATAGTGGGCCCCCAGACTCTCGATGAAACTCTTTACATTCTCCTTGGGATTAGCACCATTCCTCGTGTACTTTTCATAAATTAGAGGAATATATCCCACTGGGTAGGGTTCATTGTTATATGCTTCGGGGTATGGAGTACGAAAGTTATCAAACATCGAGGAACTTTCTCCTTTAGATATAGCTATGAACTTTAGCATCTCTTTCTTCATATCTTCTACGGTGGTTGGTGAGGTATTAGCTAACGGCATCATTGTTACCATCGGGATCGTTTAGGATGGCACGTTTAGCCCTTGATCTACTGTTATGGCTGGAGCTGCTAAAGTTGGTCCTCTATTTTGCAACATCGGCCCCGTTATCACGAGTGGGATCGTGGTAGGATATGCACCGCCTGGGTGGAGAAATAGTGGGGAAGGCATTGTTATAAGCAGGCGTCGCCACTCCTCCTGTAATAGTGGGAGCTGATCTGGCCGATGGCGGTGTAGTAAAGGAACTCACTGCCATGGGGGCTCCCAACATTGGTTAGGCTGCTGGAGTTTTGATGAACTCTGCGAATAAACCCATCAGCCCCTACATCTGCGTATGACATATTCCTCCTTGTGCGGCCATCGTCTTTTTGATACCAACACTGACCGCACTAGGCTTTGTCCTTACCGTTCTCACCCCCTCAGGCAACACAGCGTTGTTTACCTCTTCTTCACATTGTATGGCATCAAATTCAATGACTCTAATGGTGTTATCTTCTGGCATCTTTTCAAAAGAGAATACCTCCCCATCAAAGTCGCCAATTGTAAGATGTGGGTTCTTCAAATATAGTTATTATTAAGTGAGGCGTAACCCTTTATCATGACCGGGACTAACGCCGTTAAGCACGCAATGTAGATAATAGTCACAGGTAAATCAGAGACAAAGAGATTCAATATCCAGGCTTGCATTGAAGAGCATATTAGGATAGGAGACATATGGTAATCACAACAAATGAATAGGAACAGTAGGTGACGTGGTCGAAGGGAGAAAGAACAAGCACTCCAGGCACAATAAAGGCAAGGCAGGAACTTCAAGCTCAGTTAATGCCCAATGATGGGTGAATTAAATGTGTATGGGAGTTAATGATCTCATAAGGGTTCTTCAATATAAGGAAATTTGGGCATCAATTCTGGGCTCCGGATCCTCTCTCTTTGATTTGTTTATTTGGTTTATTTATATGAGGGAGAGGCTGCTCGATTCAGCATGCCCTCGATCCCTCTGGTAGGGTGCTTTAAATGCATGTGATATTGTATTCAATGCATGGGATCTGATAGTTTTAGACATTCTATTAGCTGGAAGTATTGTGGGCATTAACGAGGGATACGACTCTTCATCTTGAGGCTTACTCTAGGGTGGATAGATGGTCAGGTTATGGTGAGCTAGACCTGCCATCATAAGGACGAAACTACTTGAGTGCTACATTTTTAAGTCCCTATATGCCAGACGTTATGACGTCAAAAAGTGATTGAAACCATGACTGTTGTTAGGTATCTGGTCACATCAATCAGACGGGCTGGCACACAAGGTACCTAGAGGAGGTAACCTCGAGGAGATAAGTATTGAGAAGATCATAAACCTCGAGGAGGTTCACTCGAATAGGTAAGCAATGACTAAGCTCGAGTGACATTTGTCCTGGGTGAATTTTTTCCCAAGTGTGCCAAGAGAGTTGGTAGTAATTCCCAACATTGCCTTGTTCTCAATCCTCCAAACCATTTCCATGCGAAGTTCCCAAGAGGATGTTTCTTAATAGAGCATGAAAGCTCTCCCATGCCCTGCCAGGCATGGTCCTTTGTGGGTACCAAACAACCTCACTCGACGTGTATATTCGTAAGATAAAATACGTAATACAACATTCTATTTCTTAGTACAAATTATTGTCATACAGGTGACTTTGTTCTTCGAATTTGATCCTTCGAGCCAGGTCCATTGGAGACTCTTCCAGATAGGGGCTGCGAGCTACTTGCTGTGAAGGATCCTCGAGGTGGGTCTTGTGAACCACTTATTTGGAGGATTTTCTTTTTGGTTGCATATATTTGCACCTAGATCTAAAACATCACGAACATGTATTTTCTTTCCAATAAATCTGTTCACGTAGATAAATGAGAGTTATGGCATTCTCATTTTGATTTCACTTTTTGTCTCTCAAATGCGTTGTAGTTATATTCATTTTTTTGGAATCCATTTCTAAATTTTCTCTTTTGAATTTTGTAGAATGACATTACTTTTGCATCCACCAAGTTCTGGAAAGACATTGTTGTTGTTGGCTTTGGCTAGAAAACTTGATAGTGATTAAAAAGTAGGGACCTTTATTTTCAGCTTTGATTTTTCATGACTTTTTTGTTGCAATTGAAGACCGAATAATTCATCTTTGTTATGAGTATTGAATAGTTCTTTTAATTTTTTTACATCTTTTGTATTTACATTCACTAGGATGTGTTATAAACTCAATTGGTTATGCCTAATACACAATTCTTATATATATGAAATATTCTTTATGAGATCGTATTTACCTATCCTTTTTGAGATTACAAGTTTTGGGGCTTGAAGTGTGTATGGATACTGTGATAGGGAATGAAATGTTAAAGGGTATTTCTGGGGGAGAAAAGAAGTAAGTCGCAACAAGTATTCACCCACCCTTTGATTGGCTGGCTTAAAAAATTTCAACAGATTTATTCAGTTTTGAATGTATGGGAGTTTCTTTTCATTTATAGCGGTAACTTCGTCTCTCTATTGTGGTCTTTATTTAAATTTATGTTGAGTAGTCATTTTTTGGTTCCATTATTGTTCTATTTTATACAATTGCTTGGTCAATTTGATGGTTCTCTTATCTATTTTCCTTCTTCTCCTTATTACCAACACCCAATTATCACTGCATTTCGGTGAAAGGTCCAATTAATCTTACGTGATTGTTATATTGTATGTTATAGGTAACATTGAGATTTAGTAGTTCATGTGTTATATTTTATGTTATGTGTAACATTGAGCTTTTGGGGAAGAATTTATAATTAGGTGTACAATTTAAAACTTTATATTTTCAGTACTTCATGCTTTGTGAAGGTCTCCTTTTAACTTCTGAATACTTGAATATATTATCACTATAGTGATCCAACTAGGAACTACAATCATGTTTTGCGAAGTATTCTTGACACCAATTTAAATATTGGTAGAGAAATATATGAAAGTTGCAAACGAAGTTTTACTTTTATGTTATTTAAGAATTGAATTATGCTAAAAATTTCAGGTACTCTATTGTGTCATCCAGAATTGGTGCTTTATTTATCTTACTGATAAAAGGAGCCGTGGACCTCAGTACCAGAAAATTTTCATTCTCCATTATGTTTTTAGGGAAAGAGGAACATTGAACAAAATCTTCTTTAACATACTCTATTTTTCCATTGGCCTATGATCATCAACTTTTCCTCCTTTCAAACTCAAGAAGATGGATTTGTTGTCACAAGAACAAAAATTTCCACTGGACCATTGGGAATGTTTTAGTATAGTTAAAATAGTTTTTCTGTAGTGCAAATAGTCACTGCATTCCTGAAGTTCACTCAATTGAAGGTTATTTATATTTCAAACCTTGAGAGGAGAATTAGTCTTTATTTGACTCAAAAAATCTTGAGATGCAAAATGGCTCGAATTTATGCTACAATTAATCATTCATCGAGGGGAGGACACCCCTACGGATAAATACCTGGACTTATATGGAATAAATTTAATTGTCTATGAATATGGACAATAATTATATTTTGACCTTGTAATACATAATAGACTGGGATAAATGGGTGTTGACAATTAATTGAAGATATTGCATTTAAATATTTAATTATCGATATATCCATCTTGTAAATTTGAGACGATGTCATAACCATTATTTGGGACGTATTTGGGACGCAAATAATATCGCACTTAGATGAGGGGTAAGGTGTTAAACGCATGTGAGTGATGAAGGAGGAATATTTATTTTTCATCGACTGTACTATTGCATAATAAATTAATTAAGTTAATTCTTGCACACCTCGGGCTCTGACCCAAATTTAAATATTTTACCCCAGGTGCTCCTAGATAGGGATAGTTGGATTGTGTTGTATTAGTCTTCCAGTCTCACTTGTGCTTTAGTTTTTCCAGACTCTTTGATTCTAGCATAGGTGCTTATTGTGTCGTACTTATTTATTTATTTGGAAACAATTATATGGGCATAACACCGAGACTTTAACTTTGTATTGGTTGAGACTTATATTACTCTGGATGGATTTATTATTTTATTGGTGGTGGTTAGGATCTATTTATTTATTTTTAATATATTCGTGGCATTTCAAACTTGGGCCTTAAATAATAATGACTTTATATTCGCATTTGTGCTAAGGATGGTATTAATTGACAAGCAAACCCTATCTTCGGCGTATCGTGTCTGGCCAGTCTTTTCATGAGAAAATAGGGGATGATATAATTACACGAGCTATTCTATAATATCCCATGCACTTGTGGTAATTTATAATTTGACATTAGGTTTTGAGAGAGATTTTATGATAGCGTAATTATGTCAATTATATACTCCACAAAATATATTTAGGTTTGTAAAATCCATTACGGTCTTCAAAATGATGATATCAACATAAGCGATCATATGGGTTGATTAACATGAAGATTAGTGTGTGTAGATCATGTTCCCCATCGAGATGAGTGAATCTCAAGAGCTGCGAGTTATACAAGTTGTTGTGGGTGACAATAGCTGATTTATCGCATGGGAAGAGGCATCAGATCGAACACAGTGGAAAGTCTTTGTGGATATCATTGTCTTATATAAGTCATGTTTGTTCTTTGTGAGTCATGTAAACCTTTAACTTATACCAGTAGATTTCATTGGGTTGGGGCGCGATAGTGATTTTTCTTAGAGGGTTTTCACTTTAAATTCTTGTATTCATAGGGATTGCATGATATTTATTATTCACATTTTTTTATTGCATCACCCTAAACTGAACTTTATTTATTTTATTCATTATAATTAAAGTTTAATTCAAGATCATAATTTTTGTGACATGGTTTAACAAATTCAAGATTCAAATGCGTTAATTTGACATAAACTACCTTTGACGTGCTTTTTTCATGTACGGGTGTTTTATACCAACAAACTAGAAACAATTAAGGATAAGTGTTTATTTATTGGTTATATTGAAAAAACATTAATCATTTTCACTGTGTTACAACCAAACACAAAGTAATTGTCAATCAAATGGTTATATTACTTGAAAATGAACTCAAATGAATGGTGGGCTTAGTGATAAAAGTGTTTTGAAAGAGAGATGCAAAATGATGAAAATTGTAACATTTTAATCCAAAGAGCCGTCACATGTTATCTCACCACAACCTAGTAATACACAGGGTCCAAGTCGTAATGGGAGCATTTTGGAAGCATATTTAGCTATTGGTAACCATAGAAGAGTTTCAAGTAAGAGATACAGATAATTGGCATTAAACAATTAAATCTGAAATGGAACCTACACATTCCAACCAAGGTGGCACCTTGGTAGACACTCACGAGGATGTTATCTTGATCAACTGCAAATGGGTTTACAAAAAATATTAGTGCGTATGGAAAGTCTGAATATACAAAGTTGAACTAATGGTACACTACTGCTCTTGTGAGGATCGGTCTGCATTTAATAGTGCGGACTGGACATATGTCACCTGGTGGTGAACCTAAAAATTATTAGCTAAATTATAGGCACTCTCTCTCTCTCTTCTGGTCTCACCGCCAGTTGACAGATGTATGGTCCACACTGTTAAAATGTGGACTGATTCGCACAAGAGCGATACTATGGTAAAGTATACTATGAGAAAACTATGTTTCAAGTATCAATGGTTAAACTTAATATAGTTTCACACTATTATTATGAAGTATGGAAGATGGACGTCAAAACTGATTTGAAGAATGACAACATTCTGAAAGAGATGCATGTGAAACAAAAAGTATGTCCATTGATGAGAACCTCAAAACCTGTAGCTTGAACATGCGCACTTATGGTCTCAAGGAAACAACTTAACTGGAACGTCAAACATGATAGAAAAATCAAATTATGGACCTTCATAAATAAAATGTAAATGAATCACGTGTTTATTAAAAGGTCAACGGGAATTTGGTTGCCTTCTTGATCTCATATGTTTATGCATTGACTGCTGTATTATGCTATCTTTAGTTAAACTTGGTTGTAATAGACTTTCTCCATGAAAGAATTTGAAAGATCATAATACATATTTTGAATTAAACTCTATAGAGATTAGTATGTTATAATTATTTTAAATAATAATTCTACATAATATGCTCCACAATCTATATTATAGTTACTTCTAAAATAATAGAAAGGGAGTTTAATGAGAATCATTTATTGCATATCACTTCCTCTAATATGATAGTATTACCACCAAATGCCATAATCTATCCACCTTCTCTTCTTTTCCATTTTTATAGAGAAGTAAAAAGTCACAAGGTGTTAAGGAGTCGGTCCACCTTTTCTTCTTTTCCGTTTTAATAGAGAAGCAAAAAGCCACTGACTGTAAATGGGGTTAAAACGAAACCATTAGTCATCCTCTGACCAAAATACGTAAAACCATTTTCTCAGTTAACCCATCAGCATTATGTAATACCCTGCACTTTTATGGATAATTAAAATTCAAAAGTAAGTGTAATTTGGGAATTTGAGAAATTTTCGTGAATAGTAATTTTTGGGAGTATTCAAGGATTAGATGATTTTTTATGTGTGTTATATTTACTTTTGGAATTAAGTAAATGAGTTGGACCATTTTAATTACATGTCGCAGTTGGGTAAAGCGACAAAGGATAATATTTTAAATTGAAAAACCAGCATTGAGATGTATTGGGTTTAATTTGAGGATTGCGGTAAAGTACCTCGAATGGAGATTTTCAGTGCGCGGTTGATTTTTGAATGGCTGAGATAGTCAGAATAGAGTATCCGGGAGTAGTGTTAGGACTCTAGGAATTTTTGGATCAGTAGGGACTCGTACTTGAGTAAACAAGTCATTTTTGGGTTTAATACCCTTTTATCTCTTATAAAAGGCGAGAGAGAGTTGGATAAAAGAAAGAAAAAGAGAAATAGGAGAGGAGAAGAAGAGAGAAAAGAGGAAGAAAAGGGAGATTTCGGCCAAACTCAACAAGATTCGACTCGAGGTCATCGGATTTTATCATCTAGGAAAGTGTGTACTTGCTTTATTTCATTTTGTGCATATATCTCATAGTACAGTTGGTAAACTATATGATTTTGGGTTAGAACCCTTAAAATAAATTTGTGAAAATTTGAGTATGAGTTTACATATTGATGTAATGTAAACTCTTAATAATTTCTAGTGTTAAAACCATGTAAATTGAGTGAAGAAATGTGTTGAAATGGCGGAAATGAGAAAACTAGGGTTTAATGGGTTTTTAGGACCAAATCTAAGAAAATTGGTTTAATCCTCCAAATTTATTGATGTATTAGTTAGAAATCATTTATTATATGAATATAGTGTTGTTGGTGGAGGTTTGAGGCCATAAAAATGGAGTTTGGGGTTGGTTGTGGACATTTTGGAAAACGGATTTTCGAGGGGCTAGTATGACCGGTCGACCACGCCCCTATGGCCAGTCGACCGCATCCATGAAAAAGGGCCTACTGGTTTGTTTATTAGGCTTAATTGCAAACCGCGATCGACCGTGGTTCACCTTTATCTATAGTTGACATAAAGTATTTTAAACTAAAAACAAATAAAAATATGTATGATTTTTTCATAAAAAATACTTACAGTTTTTTTTAAAATATTTATTTATAAAAAACAATTTTTATATAATAAAAACATTTAAAAATAATTGACAAATTTTATCAATGAACAAGTTAACCTTTTATAATGACTTTAAAGCAAGATATTGAATTTATGATATATACAAATTTTTATAATTATGTGACACCCCACCTAATTAAATATCGGGCGATCACTCCTTTATTAAATTAAAATCAAGGTGAACAGTTGGCTCATTCTTAGCATCACTGTCGAAAAAATACTTTTCCAATTTAAACACCCTAAATAATTAAGCTAAGTGTCAAAACCATTTTAGACTTTACTTTCCAAATTTTATTTTTTTTATATAAACCAACATTTAACACTTAGCATAATTCATAATTTAATAGTCACACCACAACTATCCTGGAACATAAAATCCAAATAATCAAACATTCAACTAATTGAATCCCAACATTTAAAACTTAAAGTAAAACATCCAGATAGTAATAAATCCCAAACTGACAATACTAGAAATAAATGAATCACAAGGTCCAATAAAACAAATGGATAATGGAAACGGGCGACACATGCCCAACTGAATAAATATGCTAGGAGTGGAATCAATTAAATGAAGTCGTCTAAGCAAGAGGCCTGCAACTCCCACCTAAGCTGCAGCGCATTCCTTCCAAAGGATCCTATGCAAGACGCCCCTGTGGCTGGGCACCTGTAATATATACATATATATACAAGAGAGAAAGGAAAATAGAAACGGGTCAGAGCCCGATAGTGTAAATTATTTAAAATTTGTTTAGCAAGTTTTTAAAATGTTTACAGGCCAATGCAACAACATATTAGTGCGGCACTCTCTTGAGAAATTCTCACCTCTCTTCTAATGTGCACGCCTATCGCACTAATCTTCCCAACGGTTTATCTTATCTTAGGTTACTCGTAAGATTTAAACTGAACAATTTAATTGTTTAAGAGGATAATTTCATTTGATCACAAAGTTCTCATTTAAACCTTATTTGCTAATAAAGCTTCCCAGAGTCATGTTATGCTTTTCAAAACAAGTATATCCAAATTGAAATCATTATACATTTCTTACTTACCATAAACACAGTATGAAATTCCAAATTTCATAATTTAATATATATATATATTAAATACTCGTATAATATATATATATTCTAACAGCACCCCACATAAAAATTATGGTGCGGGCATACTCTTCCATCCAATCCCTGTCTCACTCGTACTAAGGGAAATACAAGTTCGGAATCACTCTCGATCTGTATTATCACATTCACAAACAATATTGAGGCGAAACATAGATTCCAAGTCTCTAAGAGGATAGCACATACCCTCATGTCTCTTAGAACCATCTGACCATCGAGCAGATAGCCTGTACCAAGGATATCTATCTTCTAGGTTACAAGTCAATATCCCCCATAAAGGCACATCGAGATAAGACTGTCCCAGCGCGGTAACCTCAGGGATAGCAAGTAGTGCGGGCATGATTTTCACACGTATATAGTATATGCATAAACACAGTCATATAAATATACTACTATTACCATATCTCTTTAGGTACCTTTCATCACCCATAATATAATATTTATCCTTATTTCTAAATCTTTAGTTATCACGTATAACGGTTCGTCTCTTACTTTAATTGAGGGATTAATCCAATTTACTACGTAACACTCATGGACTCTATCCTCCCAAGTGTAGAATTCAGTAGGTACTCATCTATTTTTTCAACGTAACTATTTTATGCGTCTCTCCCTTTAATGCATAATTTCATCGTCCCTTATATGTAAATATCCCAAAAATGTACATCTCGTCTTACATAAAAGGTCTCATAATTATTAATAAGTCCTACTGGTCTCCTTTACCTTCCAAATTATTTTAATAAGGATGCCCAAATATTTCTACTCATTTAATTTGAATTTAACTATTTTCAAAGGGGAAATGTGAGTCTGCCAGAAGGGGTCGATCCATCGATGGAAGGAGCTCGATCGATCGACACCCCTGGTTCGATCGATCGATCAAACAGGTATACGAATTCTGCAGATTAACAGTTACGGCTTTCATAATCTAACCTCAATAAAATCCCGATTTTTCACACCCAAACTCCCTAAAATTTGTACTACAAATGGTATAAACCCATATTATACATCTTCAAAGTAAAGCATGCAATTTTTCATCAATAACCATATATTAATAGGCCAAAACTCATATAAATCTCAAGAACCCTAGAATTTCTTTAACATGGTTCTAATTAGTATTTTTCTAGAAATTTCTACTCCTAATTCATCATAAATTCGTGGTTAAGCCTCTACATGTGAAGGGGTTTCCAGATTATGATTCAAATCATTACTACATGCGATTTTCCTATCTCCAACATGGATTTTCTTCTACCAAACTCATCCTAATCACCCTAGACTAACATGAACGATGCATTAACGAAAATAAGCAAGATAAATACTTTCCTGGAATTTTCAAAGTTTTGATTTGTGGACGAATTTGGTGTGGTGGCGTTCCCTGTCGCGCGATCTACGCGTTGGTGGTGGTGGCGGTGCAATCGGATGACTTTTTGGTCTTGGATTGCTTGGAAAGATTTCTCCTTCCCTTTCCTATGGCCGTTCTAAAGTTTTGAGTCTGCTAACCCTAAAGGACTATTCCAAATGTCTGATATAGCCTAATAATTTTCGTGGGTTTATTTACCCAAAAATGCAAAATGTCCAAAATGCCCTCCCGGGGTGCTAAGTAGGCCTAAAAATGCCCCGAGACCCAAACTAAACCCCCGGGTATACTTTTCTAACTATCTCGACCCTTTCGAACACTTTGGCGCACTCCAAATGACCATACGAACAACTTATAATATATTCACTTTTATTAATCAATATTTAATCCCGATGCAACACGGGCGCGTCCCGATTCAAATTTCCAAAATTGTCATTTTATTCACTCTTGACATTTAATAGAACCAATATTATATTACTTTACTCATTAGTAATATTCAACAACAAGTTTCCCATAATTACTAACTCACATCACGTTAATAATTATAAAGTGATTAATTTTCGAATTTATATTAAATTAATAAATCACATTAAATTTAATAAATCCCCAAATTAATATAGCATAAAAATATGGGGTATTACATACTTCCCCCTAATAATGGAATTTCGTCCCGAAATTCGAAAAATAAGGCATACCTGCTAAGAATAAATCTGGGTATCTCTCGCGCATATCTGCCTCACGCTCCCAAGTGGATTCTTCCATATTATGATGCTCCCACTGGACCCGTACAAGTGGAACTACCTTCGACCTTAATATCCTCTCGCTATGGTCTAGGATAGCCACCGATCTCTCCTCGTAAGAGCTGTCAGGCTGTAAGTCTATCTCATCTATCGCGATGTGAGTATGGGCCATATCATCCCGAAGATATCGTCTCAATGACGAGATGTGGAATACATTGTGAACACGATGTAAATGCTCTGGCAGTCCCAATTTGTATGCTACCGGCCCAATCCTCTCGATAATGGGAAATGGTCCCACGTACCTCGGGGACAATTTACCTTTCTTCCCGAACCTCATCACTCCTTTCATAGGAGATACACGTAGTAACACTTGGTCCCCCACATTAAACTCCCGGAAGAACCATTTCGCATCGGCGTAGATTTTCTGCCTGTACTGGGCTACTCGAATGTGACTCCTGATCATCTCAATCCTCGCGGAGGTTTCCGGAATTACCACTGGTCCTAGCAACTTGTTATCCCCCACCTCGAGCCAACAAGTTGGGTAACGACAAGGCCTGCCCTACAAAGCCTCGAATGGAGCCATGCCAATCGTGAACTGATAAGAATTATTATAAGCAAACTCTACCACTGGAAGTTGGCTCCCAACCTCCTCCAAATCAAGAACACACATGCGCAGCATATCCTCCAATATCTGATTAGTACTCTATGTCTGTCCATCTGTCTGTGGGTGATAAGCTAAACTCAGTCTCAACTCAGTACCCATAGCCTCCTGAAAGCTCTCCCAGAAATGCGACATGAAAATCTTGTCTCTATCTGACACAATATTCAGGGGCACCCCATGTAATCTGACAATGTCAGAAATGAACAACTGAGCATACTAACCCGTGGTATAGTCTGTCCGCACCAGCAAAAAATGAGCCACCTTGGTCAAACGGTCTACAATCACCCAGATAGAGTCGTGGCCCCGCTGTGATGTAGGCAACTGTAACACCCCGCCTAATTAAATACCGGGTGGCCAGTCCCATACCAAATTAAAACAGAATATACAGTTGGCTCATTCTTAGCATCACTGTCGAAAACATTTACAACTCACCCAATACCCAATTAAGCTGGTGTTAAAAACTTTTCAAATTTAAATTTCAACAAAACCATTTTTTAGTTTAATACACATTTTTATTCTACAATACTCATAACCAAGTAGATAACACAAAAGAATTTAAATGCAATTGGAATAAACATTCCCAAATAATATTAATCCATTACAGTAATCACAATAATATTAAATGTGTTAAAAAGACCCGAATACAATAGTATTTGACCCTGATAGAAAAGATATAACTGAATCCTTTGGGCGACATGCCCTAACTAAGAATACTGTGAATCAAATAAAGAAAGCGTCTAAGCAATACTCCATAGCTCGTCGTAATCCGCTAAGCTTAGCGTCCCTGTTGCTGGACACCTGATATAGAAGATACAATAGAAAAGAAAATATGCAAGGAAACGGGTCAGAGCCCGATTGTGAAAATGATTTTTAAAACAGCCAGTATTTAACAAGTGCAATAAAGCATTTATTATGTACATGTTAGATCCAACTCCCACTTTCTATTCTCACCTCTCAACTAGAGTGCACACTTAACGTTTCCTATTCACTTCCTAGCTAATGGTTCCTCTTTTCCAGTTTCCATATTATAATTC
This sequence comes from Sambucus nigra, assembly GCA_949130495.1. Classification (NCBI taxonomy): domain Eukaryota; kingdom Viridiplantae; phylum Streptophyta; class Magnoliopsida; order Dipsacales; family Adoxaceae; genus Sambucus; species Sambucus nigra. The sequence goes on from OX422223.1 coordinate 266,172,330, forward strand.
CATTCCCATATCATAATCCACGTATGTCCCATACCATACGTCACATTATTATTCATTTACATTTCTCCTTTATATGATTAGTTTCTCATTAACATGAATCATTTCTCATTAATATGAATTAAGCTTTTCAATTCTTTAAGAATAAACATTCATTAACTTAATTCCATTATCTTTCTCTATTCACCGTTATCTACAATTATCACCGTAGATAGATTTAACAATAATAAATATCCATTCGTTCATTTCATCCATTATATATATATTCATATATAATACGGCACCCCGAGTCATAGCTGCGGTGCAATACATTACTCTGCTATCATGTCCCAATATCGCTGGTCGCCGAATAAGAGACAAAAGGTTCGGTAAGGATTTCTCGAACCACAAACAACAACACAATCATTGGAGGCGAACATAGTTCTCATACCCATGGGTCACGCACATACCTACGTACCCATAGTCAGCGGACTTATCAACTCCCGGATAAGTCTTTCATAGACCTATGTTCTCGAGCGACAAATCAAAGATCCCATGGATTCATCAGGATATGACTGCCCTCGCACGCAAACCTCCCACCGATAGCAAGTAAGCTAGGTATGTCATACACATAAATCATCAATCAATCAAATAGGTATTATCATACCTATAATATAATTTCAATAAGGTAATATCACTACCCTAAGATAATTCCCATACGTAGCATTATATCTCTTTTAAATTCCACGTATTAAAATATCATATCTTTACTTCATAATTTAATTATCCTCGCATCCTATAACATCTCTCCACTCCCGACGTTGTTAAGGTTCATGCGCGGAGTGTCTCACAAAGCGAAATCCAAACAAGGAACCCCTCCAATACACTACTACTTAACTTTGTCGATCGAGGAGGTCCGACAACTTCAACTATGCGATCGGGATAACCTCATACCTTCTTTCAACCAAATGTGTTCTGAACTCCCATCTCTATCCAGGAGACATACCACTACGCTCTTGTACTACGCTCAGCCCTTGCGGAATCAATAATGAGCTTAAACTCAGTCCTTGATGTTCAAATTGTATCCCTAAGGCTACCCTCACTCAATACACAAGATTCAAATAGGTTTTTCCTCAACATATATTCAGTAAGAAGTCACTAATATCCTACTGGTCCATAACATTATTTCTCCCGAACTACTACGAGTTTAGTTCTCCTTTTAATTAAGGTTAAAACCGATAGTTTCAAATCTATTATAAACACATCTTCTTTCACTTAGGATTAAACCCTCTTGTAAACTTAAGGATACCCAGGTGTTATATTAAATCATCCCTACTGGTCCTATCTTTAATCCTCATACATCCCCATTTGGAATTTAACAAATGAATCTAGCAACCAAAATTCCATTGAATATAATTTTTATCATTTTAATCACTTGAATCCAAATCAAATTAATTCAAATCTTATCAAGGGTTTACTGATATTTTCTATGTCCCATAATATCCAAATAATAATCACCAAAGATCCACAAAAGGTTTGGGATAAAAATAATCATTTAAAAAGAAACAAATTTACATATTCTGGGGAGGTCGATCGATCGAAGGCAGGGGTCGATCGATCGATCCCTCAGGTCACAGCCTGGTTTTCTGCATTTTCTGCAACTACGGGTTTCACCATTTGTATTCATTCTAGCCTTCATATTAACATCCAAAATGACTTACAGTCTTTACTACATGATATATCAACATATATGAACGATTTCCAATACTCTAAACATCCTAGAATCATCAAGGGATTTGATTAAAAGCATATTTATCTCCTCATTTTCTAGAAAATCATCAACATATTAACTTCAAGAACACTTCAATGGTTTTCAGATTTTTCTTCCATAGATATATGATTATTTCATGATTATTTTCATCCCTACAACATTTGTTTTCTTCCTATATCGTTTCAGTTTCTAGAAATCCATATAACAACTCCATTATGTCTTCCAAATATGAAAAATCATCTCTTTTCATAATTATTCTAACATGGACAATATACGAACTTAAGTTGCAATTATCAAACACTTGCCTTTATTGAAGGTCTGGTCCTTTGGTGTAGTATATCTCAATTGGTTGTCCCTTCTCCGATCAAACTCTGGTGGTGGTTGGTGGTGGTGAACCTTGGTTCTTGTTCTTCTCCTTCCCAAGTGAACTCTTCTCTTCCCAAGCACCCTTTCACTCTCTCTAGGAAGATGACTTCTCTAATTTGTGAAGAGGAGATGTATAACCCACGTACACTTAATCTACCAATACTTATAATAGGACAAAACCCGAAATCACTATTCACCCCTAGAAAAATGACCAAAATGCCCTTTTGGGTTGTCTATTCATTTCCAAATGACCCGAGACTTAAAATTAACATCCAAATAGACTTTTTTGACTATTACAAACCTTTCGAACGCAACGACGCAGTCGAAATGACCATAAGGTTGATAGAAAATAAATTGCCTTTTTAATTTAATAAATGAGTCCCGACACGTCCCATACCGCGTCTGACTAAAAATTAAAATTAACGAATTTATATCACACCGTCATATCAATGACATCACATTCATATATTACCTAAATATCTTTAAGTAATATTCAGAATCATCCTTTTTAATATCCACAATTCGGATAAAACCCAAATTAATAAATTAATAATAAAATCCAATTAATCCATTAATTTAAAATATAATTCTTTTTAAAAGTCATTAAAATCACGGGGTATTACATACTTCCCCCTTATAACAAAATTTCGTCCCGAAATTCAGGAATATAAATCATACCGGTAAGGTCAACTCCGAGTATAAATCTCACATCGCAAGAAATCTAAGACGTACCGCCCATACAGTACATTAACGAAAATCCCTATCGATGTTATACGCCAAGCCTCACCATATAGTTCCAACTGAATCGAATATAAACTTTACCCAACCTTCCCTATACCGTCCTCGTGACTAATTTTTGGGGAAAATGATCCTCACATTTTGAACAAATAAATTCTGAACTTCCAACTACTTACTGTTTTTTCCCAATTATGAAAACTACTACAATCCAATCATCCAGGGCGCCCATACACCCTCTCGTACCGCTTTCAATATTAACATTTTCGCAAAGGTTATAAACTCATATCCCAAAGACCTAACTTATTTCGACTCCCAACGATTATTAGTTTCATGCATGGGGTGTCTCGCAAGCGAAATCCAAACAAGGAACCACCCCGATACACTACTTCCTAAAGTAGTCGGTCATCGAAACTCCTAAGGTCCTTAGTCAATAGTATATAAAAATTTGGTTTATCGAAAAAAATATCAAGTATATCAATTTAAACAAAAAAAAATTAGGTTTTTTTTTATTGATTTCAAATAGAGTCTACTCATCTACTCTTCTCTAGAAGACAAGATGCTGGTTAATAGTAGTACATACGCTCTCGTATACCATAAGTCAATGCATGCCGATAGTCACATCATGCTCGGACATGCCCAAAGTAAGTAATCCCATGATAAAAATCAAACCCACGTGATAACATGTAATATATAGGTGTCCCACACCCCTCAGTGAGTCTACGTAAATAACGATGCTATAGGCTAAGTTTAGCAACCCTTTTTGCCCACACAATATTAATTGCTAAAAAATCAATACGCCACATAATTCCTTAGATAGGAAACATACCCTCATTTGCGGGTGATGGTTGTTGGATCCCAATATTATAACTTTGCTTCGATGAGTCAAGAAAAATTTTACGCAAATTTTCCAGTTCTAGTTAACCACACTCCACTATTTGCCCAAGCCTTTGAATATATTGCCTTCGCTAGGTAACACACAAAATTCCCGCATTTCAAGAACTTCTACTGATGACTCTCCTCAATTTTTCCATAATAGGGGTGACCTCGACTATGGTCATCAAACTCGAACATACTTCATAACCTCCTAAGTACGATCTCCGTTATCCATCCAATGGCCCTCATCTTCCATACTTCTTGTATGAACTCGTCCGATCGCAAATAAGATTCACTAATATATACGGAATCTTACCAAAGAAATCAACAATCCTAAACATAGGGCTCTACATCAAAGAACGCTAAGCTGAAAACACAGTAAGCCGTACAGACCCTAAAGGACACTAGAACCTGATGCTCTGATACCACCTGTAACACCCCGCCTAATTAAATACCGGGTGGCCAGTCCCATACCAAATTAAAACAGAATATACAGTTGGCTCATTCTTAGCATCACTGTCGAAAATATTTACAACTCACCCAATACCCAATTAAGCTGGTGTTAAAAACTTTTCAAATTTAAATTTCAACAAAACCATTTTTTAGTTTAAGAATAACACTACACATTTTTATTCTACAATACTGATAACCAAGTAGATAACACAAAAGAATTTAAATGCAATTGGAATAAACAATCCCAAATAATATTAATCCATTACAGTAATCACAACAATATTAAATGTATTAAAAAGACCCGAATACAATAGTATTTGACCCCGATAGAAAAGAGATAACTGAATCCTTTGGGCGACATGCCCTAACTAAGAATACTGTGAATCAAATGAAGAAAGCGTCTAAGAAATACTCCATAGCTCCATAGCTCATCGTAATCCGCTAAGGTTGGCGTCCCTATTGCTGGACACCTGATATAGAAGATACAATAGAAAAGAAAATATGTAAGGAAACGGGTTAGAGCCCGATTGTGAAAATGATTTTTAAAATAGCAAGTATTTAACAAGTGCAATAAAGCATTTATTATGTACATGTTAGATCCAACTCTCACTTGCTATTCTCACCTCTCAACTAGAGTGCACACTTAACGTTTCCTATTAACTTCCTAGTTAATGGTTCCTCTTTTCCAGTTTCCATATTATAATTCCATTCCCATATCATAATCCCCGTATGTCCCATACCATACGTCACATTATTATTCATTTACATTTCTCCTTTATATGATTAGTTTCTCATTAACATGAATCATTTCTCATTAATATGAATTAAGCTTTTCAATTCTTTAAGAATAAACATTCATCAACTTAATTCCATTATCTTTCTCTATTCACCGTTATCTACAATTATCGCCGTAGATAGATTTAACCATAATAAATATCCATTCGTTCATTTCATCCATTATATATATATATTCATATATAATACGGCACCCCGAGTCATAGTTTCGGTGCAATGCATTACTCTGCTATCATGTCCCAATATTGCTGGTCGCCGAATAAGAGACAAAAGGTTCGGTAAGGATTTCTCGAACCACAAACAACAACACAATCATTGGAGGCGAACATAGTTCTCATACCCATGGGTCACGCACATACCTACGTACCCATAGTCAGCGGACTTATCAACTCCCCGATAAGTCTTTCATAGACCTATGTTCTCGAGCGACAAATCAAAGATCCCATGGATTCATCAGGATATGACTGCCCTCGCGCGCAAACCTCCCACCGATAGCAAGTAAGCTAGGTATGTCATACACATAAATCATCAATCAATCAAATAGGTATTATCATACCTATAATATAATATCAATAAGGTAATATCACTACCCTAAGATAATTCCCATACGTAGCATTATATCTCTTTCAAATTCCACGTATTAAAATATCATATCTTTACTTCATAATTTAATTATCCTCGCATCCTATAACATCTCTCCACTCCCGACGTCGTTAAGGTTCATGCGCGGAGCATCTCGCAAAGCGAAATCCAAACAAGGAACCCCTCCAATACACTACTACTTAACTTTGTCGATCGAGGAGGTCCGACAACTTCAACTATGAGATCAGGATAACCTCATACCTTCTTTCAACCAAATGTGTTCTGAACTCCCATCTCTATCCAGGAGACATACCACTACGCTCTTGTACTACGCTCAGCCCTTGTGAAATCAATAATGATCTTAAACTCAGTTCTTGATGTTCAAATTGTATCCCTAAGGCTACCCTCACTCAATACACAAGATTCAAATAGGTTTTTCCTCAACATATATTCAGTAAGAAGTCACTAATATCCTACTGGTCCATAACATTATTTCTCCCGAACTACTACGAGTTTAGTTCTCCTTTTAATTAAGGTTAAAATCGATAGTTTCAAATCTATTATAAACACATCTTCTTTCACTTAGGATTAAACCCTCTTGTAAACTTAAGGATACCCAGGTGTTATATTAAATCATCCCTACTGGTCCTATCTTTAATCCTCATACATCCCCATTTGGAATTTAACAAATGAATCTAGCAACCAAAATTCCATTGAATATAATTTTTATCATTTTAATCACTTGAATCCAAATCAAATTAATTCAAATATTATCAAGGGTTTACTGATATTTTCTATGTCCCATAATATCCAAATAGTAATCACCAAAGATCCGCAAAAGGTTTGGGATAAAAATCATCATTTAAAAAGAAACAAATTTACATATTCTGGGGAGGTCGATCGATCGAAGGCAGGGGTCGATCGATCGATCCCTCAGGTCACAGCCTGGTTTTCTGCATTTTCTGCAACTACGGGTTTCACCATTTTTATTCATTCTAGCCTTCATATTAACATCCAAAATGACTTACAATCTTTACTACATGATATATCAACATATATGAACGATTTCAAATACTCTAAACATCCTAGAATCATTAAGGGATTTGATTAAAAAGCATATTTATCTCCTCATTTTCTAGAAAATCATCAACATATTAACTTCAAGAACACTTCAATGGTTTTCAGATTTTTCTTCCATAGATATATGATTATTTCGTGATTATTTTCATCCTACAACATTTGTTTTCTTCCTATATCGTTTCAGTTTCTAGAAATCCATATAACAACTCCATTATGTCTTCCAAATATGAAAAATCATCTCTTTTCATAATTATTCTAACATGGACAATATACGAACTTAAGTTGCAATTATCAAACACTTGCCTTTACTGAAGGTCTGATCCTTTGGTGTAGTATATCTCAGTTGGTTGTCCCTTCTTCGGTCAAACTCCGGTGGTGGTTGGTGGTGGTGGACCTTGGTTCTTGTTCTTCTCCTTCCCAAGTGAACTCTTCTCTTCGCAAGCACCCTTTCACTCTCTCTAGGAAGATGACTTCTCTAATTTGTGAAGAGGAGATGTATAACCCACGTACACTTAATCTACCAATACTTATAATAGGACAAAACCCGAAATCACTATTCACCCCCTAGAAAAATGACCAAAATGCCCTTTTGGGTTGTCTATTCATTTCCAAATGACCCGAGACTCAAAATTAACATCCAAATAGACTTTTCTAACTATTCCAAACCTTTCGGACGCAACGACGCAGTCGAAATGACCATAAGGTTGATAGAAAATAAATTTCCTTTTTAATTTAATAAATGAGTCCCGACACGTCCCATACCGCGTCTGACTAAAAATTAAAATTAACGAATTTATATCACACCGTCATATCAATGACATCACATTCATATATTACCTAATTATCTTTAAGTAATATTCAGAATCATCCTTTTTAATATCCACAATTCGGATAAAACCCAAATAAATTAATTAGTAATAAAATCCAATTAATCCATTAATTTAAAATATAATTCTTTTTAAAAGTCATTAAAATCACGGGGTATTACAGCAACCCTGTAATAAGATCCATGGAAATACTCTCCCACTTCCACGCGGGTATTTCCAATGGCTGAAGCAACCCTGACGGTTTCTGATGGTCCACCTTTACCAGCTGGCAGGTAGAACACTTGGACACAAACTCAGCAATGTCCTTCTTCATCCCACTCCACCAGTATTGCCGCCTCATATCCTGGTACATCTTATCTCCTCCAGGATGTACCACAAATCGGGACCCGTGAGACTGGGTCATCACTGCATGACGTAATTCTGATCCTTCTAGGACCACTAATCTCCCATTAAACCTCAAACCCCCATCAGAACTAACAGAATAGGACTCAACACCCTCAGCTAAAAGTCGTACAATCTGTTCCTGGCAAAACGGGTATGCGACCTGTGCCTGTATCACCCTCATAACAATCTCGAGTGTCACTGTCATAATAGATATGAAGGAACGGGCTACTGCGTCCTGGTGACCCAACTCCTTCCACTTTGCTTTCCAGACGTTCGCTACATCGTCTACCGATCTACGGCTCAACGCATCACCAACTACGTTGGCCTTCCCCGGATGGTACTGTATGTCGAACTGATAGTCCTTCACAAACTCTAACCATCTGCGCTGTCGCATATTTATCTCTCGCTGAGTGAACAGGTACTGTAGTGACTTGTGGTCTGTGAACAAGCGGAATTTCTCCCTCAATAAATAGTGCCTCCATATCCTCAATGCAAAAACGACCGCTGCTAACTCCAGGTCATGGGTGGGGTAATTCTTCTCATGCAGCTTAAGCTTGCGGGAGGCAAAAGCTATAGCCTTCTCCTCCTGCTGAAGTACTCCCCCAAGTCCCCGTAAAGAGGCATCGGTGTAAACCAAGTACTCCACACCCGGCTTCGGTAAAGCAAGGACCGGTTCTGAAGTAAGCTTGTCTTTCGGCTCGTCGAAAGCCAATTGGCAAGCATTATCCCAAACATATGGAACCCCTTTACGAGTCAGGTTTGTCAATGGACCCGCTATTTTGGAGAATCCCCGAATGAATCTCCTGTAGTATCCGGCTAACCCCAAGAAACTACGCACTTCCTTCGGTGTCGTGGGGTGTCCGCACTCCCTCACCGCTGACACTTTACTCGGGTCAACTATTATCCCCTGCTCAGAAACAACATGCCCCAAGAACTGTACTTTTCGCAACCAGAATTCGCACTTCTCGTACTTAGCATACAACTGATGCTCTCGTAGAGTCTGAAGAACCTGCCTCAAGTGCTCGGCATGCTCCTCCTCGAAGTGTGAATATATCAAAATGTCATCTATGAAGACGATGACAAACTGATCCAAGAACTCTATGAACACTCGATTTATTAAGTCCATGAACACCGCTGGAGCATTTGTGAGGCCAAATGGCATCACTCTGAACTCATAGGACCCATATCTCGTCAAGAAGGTAGTCTTTGAAACATCCTTCTCCCTAATACGTAATTGGTGGTACCCCGACCTCAGATCTATCTTCGAAAAGAAAGTTGCTCCCCTCAGTTGGTTGAACAGATCATCGATTCAAGGCAACGGATACTTATTCCGTATCGTGACCTTGTTCAACTCTCGGTAGTCCACACATAGCCTCAGTGAACCATCTCTCTTCTTCACAAATAAGACTGGAGCGCCCCAAGGTGAGGTACTCCTGCGAATGAAGCCCTGACCTAATAGCTGCTCTATCTGATCTCGTAACTCTTACATCTCCACTGGAGCCATACGGTATGGAGCGCGTGCTATAGGTCTAGTATTCGGTAATAAATCTATGACAAAGTCTATCTCTCGACTGGGGGGTAGGCCTGGTATCTCCTGAAATACATCAGAATACTCACGAATAACTGGGATCGAGTCTAAGGCAATCACAACCTCCTTAGAGGTATCCTCCTCTATGTAATACAAATGAGCGGTCGAGCCTCCCTCTTGGAGAGGCATCGCCACTACAAACATCTCTTGCCCCGGAATGGCAAAAATAATACTCCCACCAAAACAATCTATCATGGCCCTGTAAGCAGCGAGCCAATCCATACCGATAATAACGCCATGCTCATGCATAACTAAGACTAACATGTCTTCAGGTAATACCAAGCTACCAATCTCTACCCTCACACCCCGGCATATAACGAAAATAAGCGAACCATTTCCCAGTGGTGAGTCTACACACATCACAGTGCTCTCTTCTGTGACTAATAACCTTAAGGCCTTCGCAAAATGAGTAGCTATAAAATAATGTGTCACCCCAGTATCAAATAAAACTCGACCCATAGTACCATGGATAGGAAACATACCCTTAATCGCGTTATAGACACGTGGACGTTATAGACACGTCCATACTGTAACTGCTCCTGTTGCACTGGAGCTGCTGGAATGGCTGGTAGGGCTGGTGCTGGGAGGGCGGCTGGAAAGAGTGGCCTCTGCGGCTCATTACGGGTGCCCTGCTGCTGTGGGGCCCTCTCTCCCTCTGGACAATCCTGGCGCCTATGGCCATTCTTACCGCACTCGAAACATCGGACTTTGAAATTTACTCCCCTCTGACCTTGTTGACCACGGTCTTGCTGGCCGTTACCATCCCACCATTGGCCCTGTTGAAAACGCTGTTGGCCCTGTTGCTGTCGGTATTGGCCTTGTTGGCCCTGCTGATTAGGCTGGCCCTGCCTATAACCCCCAAATCCTTGCCTGGAATCAGCTGACCAGAAGCTCTTGGCAGGGTCCCCCTGATGGGAACTCTGCTCATGCTGACGAGTCTGTCCCTAGGATGTCGGTGCTCCACCAACGCCACTACCCCCTGTCCTGCCCTGCTAGCCGGACTCTCCTGCTTGCTTGCTTCCCTGCAGATGGAAGCGGTGATCCTGGTAATGTAGTGAGGAAGCATTGAGTACATCTGTAAAGGTACTCAGAGACAAATTCCCTATAAGATGCTGACGGATCCTCCAAGCTAACCCGTCCACAAACAGCATTATCTTCTTACCCTCAGTAGGTGCCTCATCTGGCACTATGGTGAGAAGTTTCGTGAACTCCTCCTCATACTCAGCAACGGTAGAATTCTCATGCTTCATGTTTAGTAACTTCCACCTCATCTCAGTCTGCACGGCGGGTGGAAAGTACTTGCGGTCAAACCGCTCCCAGAATACCTGAATCGGGATAGTATCCCTCACCTCCAAGGTGGTGGTGGATTCCCACCACTGCAAAGCGGCCCCCACTAACTTGAAGGAAGCCAATAACTGTTTTTTCACGTCTGTGCACTCATACATACGCAGATGCCGCTGGATGTCTTTCTTCCATTGGCTGACGATGATGATATCTGAACTACCCGAGAACTCAGGGGGATGCGCCTTCTGAAAGGCATCCCTAACCCGCTCCCATGCTGATGGAAGCTGTACAGGTACTGGCGCCACTGCCTGAATCTGGGGTGGAGCCTGCTGTACTACCGCTAACGCGGCATTCACCGCCTGAGCAACAATAGCGGCTACCTCATTAGCATTCATCGTACCCTGAGCCGGAGCTGCTGGCTACTCGGCTTGGGCGCGCCTATCCATTGGTGCACGTCTCGGAGGCATATGAAACGTGAAGAAATTTATTAGTCTACAGTTATTACTAAATCTCAAATAGCTGAAGACGTAAACGTAAAACCAAGAATACAAAAATCCTAAAATAGGGCTCTATAGCAAAAATGTTAAGCTGAAAGAGAAATAAGCTGTACAGATCCTGAGGACACTAGAACCTGATGCTCTGATACCACCTGTGATACCCCGCCTAATTAAATACCGGGCGATCACTCCTTTATTAAATTAAAATCAAGGTGAACAGTTGGTTCATTCTTAGCATCACTGTCGAAAAAATAATTTTCCAATTTAAACACCCTAAATAATTAAGCTAAGTGTCAAAAACATTTTATACTTTACTTTCCAAATTTTATTTTTTTATATAAACCAACATTTAAAACTTTGCATAATTCACAATTTAATAGTCACACCATAACTATCCTGGAACATACAATCCAAATAATCAAACATTCAACTAATTGAATCCCAACATTTAAAACTTAAAGTAAAACATCCAGATAGTAATAAATCCAAAAGTGACAATACTATAAATAAATGAATCACAAAGTCCAATAAAACGACTGGATAATGGAAACGGGCGACACATGCCCAACTGAATAAATATGCTAGGAGTGGAATCAATTAATGAAGTCGTCTAAGCAAGAGGCCTGCAACTCCCACCTAAGCTGCAGCGCATTCCTTCCAAAGGATCCTATGCAAGACGCCCCTGTGGCTGGGCACCTGTACTATATAAATATATATACTAGAGAGAAAGGAAAATAGAAACGGGTCAGAGCCCGATAGTGTAAATGATTTAAAATTTGTTTAGCAAGTATTTAAAATGTTTACAGGCCAATGCAACAACATATTAGTGCGGCACTCTCTTGAGAAATTCTCACCTCTCTTCTAATGTGCACACCTATCGCACTAATCTTCCCAATGGTTTATCTTATCTTAGGTTACTCGTAAGATTTAAACTGAACAATTTAATTGTTTAAGAGGATAATTTCATTTGATCACAAAGTTCTCATTTAAACCTTATTTGCTAATAAAGTTTCCCAGAGTCATGTTATGCTTTTCAAAACAAGTATATCCAAATTGAAATCATTAAACATTTCTTACTTACCATAAACACAGTATGAAATTCCAAATTTCAGAATTTAATATATATATTAAATACTCGTATAATATATATATATATATATATATATATATATATTCTAACAACACCCCACATAAAAATTATGGTGCGGGCATACTCTGCTATCCAATCCCCGTTTCACTCGTACTAAGGGAAATACAAGTTCGGAATCACTCCCGATCTGTATTAACACATACACAAACAATATTGAGGTGAAGCATAGATTCCAAGTCTCTAAGAGGATAGCACATACCCTCACGTCTCTTAGGACCGTCTGACCATCGAGCAGATAGCCTGTACCAAGGATATCTACCTTCTAGGGTACGAGTCAATATCCCCCACAAAGGCACATCGAGATAAGACTGTCCCAGTGCGGTAACCTCAGGGATAGCAAGTAGCGCGGGCATGATTTTCACACGTATATAGTATATGCATAAACAAAGTCATATAAATATACTACTATTACCATATCTCTTTAGGTACCTTTCATCACCCATAATATAATATTTATCCTTATTTCTAAATCTTTAGTTATCACGTATAACGGTTCGTCTCTTACTTTAATTGAGGGATTAATCCAACTTACTACGTAACACTCATGGACTCTATCCTCCCAAGTGTAGAATTCAGTAGGTACTCATCTATTTTTCCAACGTAACTATTTTACGCATCTCTCCCTTTAATGCATAATTTCATCGTCCCTTATATGTAAATATCCCAAAAATGTACATCTCGTCTTACATAAAAGGTCTCATAATTATTATTAAGTCCTACTGGTCTCCTTTACCTTCCAAATTATTTTAATAAGGATGCCCAAATATTTCTACTCATTTAATTTGAATTTAACTATTTTCAATGGGGAAATGTGAGTTTGCCAGAAGGGGTCGATCCATCGATGGCAGGAGCTCGATCGATCGACACCCCTGGTTCGATCGATCGATCAAACAGGTATACGAATTCGGCAGATTAACAGTTACGGGTTTCATAATCTAACCTCAATCAAATACAAACTTTTCACACCCAATCTCCCTAAAATTTGTACTACAAATGGTATAAACCCATATTATACATCTTCAACGTAAAGCATGCAATTTTTCATCAATAACCATAGATTAATAGGCCAAAACTCATATAAATCTCAAGAACCCTAGAATTTCTTTAACATGGTTCTAATCAGTCTTTTTCTAGCAATTTCTACTCCTAATTCATCATAAATTCGTGGTTAAACCTCTACATGTGAAGGGGTTTCCAGATTATCATTCAAATCATTACTACATGCAATTTTCCTATCTCCAACATGGATTTTCTTCTACCAAACTCATCCTAATCACCCTAGACTAACATGAACGATGCATTAACGAAAATAAGCAAGATAAATACTTGCCTGGAAATTTCAAAGTTTTGGTTTGTGGACGAATTTGGTGTGCTTACGTTCCCCGTCACGCGATCTACGCGTTGGTGGTGGTGGCGGTGCAATCGGATGACTTTTTGGCCTTGGATTGCTTGGAAAGATTTCTCCTTCCCTTTCCTATGGCCGTTCTAAAGTTTTGAGTCTGCTAACCCTAAAGGACTATTCCAAATGGCTGATATAGCCTAATAATTTTCGTGGGTTTAATTACCCAAAAATGCAAAATGTCCAAAATGCCCTCCCGGGGTGCTAAATAGGCCTAAAAATGCCCCGAGACCCAAACTAAACCCCCGGGTATACTTTTCTGACTATCTCGACCCTTCCGAACACTTTGGCGCACTCAAAATGACCATACGAGTAACTTATAATTTATTCACTTTTATTAATCAATATTTAATCCCGACGCAACACGGGCGCATCCCGATTCAAATTTCTAAAATTGTCATTTTATTCACTCTTGACATTTAATAGAACCAATATTATATTACTTTACTCATTAGTAATATTCAACAACAAGTTTCCCATAATTACTAACTCACATCACGTTAATAACTATAAAGTGATTAATTTTCGAATTTATATTAAATTAATGACTCACATTAAATTTAATAAATCCCCAAATTAATATTGCATAAAAATACGAGGTATTACAAATTATCATTATATTTGTATATTTTGCATCGCCGGTTAATGAATTTATTATAGCTTCCATTTATCTCCTCCTGTTTCACTATTCTCTTAAATATAACTTTCGTTCTCTTTTATTGTTCATTTTCAACTTCTCTTTTTTTGTAAAAACGTCCGTGTACTAGATTTTAAAAAATATATTTATAAAATTAAATTTAAAGAAAAGTTATAAAAAAATATGTTACAAAAAAAAATATACATAAAAAAATATTTCAAAAAAGTCATATTTTAATTCGTAAAAAATATTATTTGTACAGATATACTTTATAGTAAAAATAAAATTATTTATGAAAAAGTCACTTCATGATGGAAATGTTTTTAAAAAAATCAATTTTTATATATATGAAACACCACATTTAACTTTTTTTTTAATTTTTCTAAAAAATCTGTATTAGAAATTAGTTATAAAGATATTGTATTTAAACTAACTCCATTTTTTATAACGTTATTAGGGCACCGTGGATAGTGCGTGAAATAAACTAACGGTTTGTAACGTCGTTTGACATTGTGGGTGCCAAAATATTTCCCATAAACATTAAAGTTTTAGATAAAGATTATGAATTCAATAGCCGAGTTTTAAGAGAATCAATTCGTTTCCTCCCTTTTATATAGATTTATCGCCTTTTACAATTCGGGCTCCATGCTAGTTATATTAATACTAAGAGTCACTTTGGTTAATGAAAGGGTATCTCAAATACCAAGAGTCAAAATGACTTTTGGGTATCTACCTTGATGAATGGTTGAGATTAAGTGATTGTTACAGATTTAGGTCTTATCCCTACCTATAAATAAGTGACTGATTCTCCATCATTTAGACACAATAAGAGACAACATAATGAAATTATAGGATAAGGGGGAGAAATTTAAATTCTCAATGAGAATTAATTTCAAATAGTGTTTTGACTATAAAAGTAGATCTAACCATTGGAATCTGCTAAAATTGGAATTTGTTCTTGTCGTATACAAGAGGAAGTCGTGGTCCGAAATTCAACTTAATTGGACATCGTTAAGGTCGGATGCATCGCTAATTTTTTCAATTGTAACATGATGAATATATGTGATTATATGCAATAATCATGTTGATCTAAGATCCCAATATTAAATATATAATACATAACATTTTGTATTATTAAAGAACAAATAACATCTATAATTGAATACTCATGTGTTAAATTTATAGATCCATATAAAACGGTTAATTACGTGTTCTTTTGATTAAGTTTATATGTGGTATCAGAACTTATGTGTATGATTGTCCATCAAGAGTTTTTTTCTTCAAAATTCGAATAAATTTTTTTGATAAATTACTGAATTTTTTAGCGGAATTTTTTTTTGCTCTGAATTTTACGAAATTCACATGATCACTTGGAAACGTCAAAATAAATAAAACTCATTGTTTACAATGGGCACCATTCTATCCGAGCAATTTGACATCGTTTAGACCCCTAAAAATGCATTGTTGCCATTTTTTATAATAATGTCAACGCTAATAACTCTTGCTTAAAGATTGATTTTACGATTTCGTGAATTGCAGAGTGATCCTGAAGAGATTGTTTATGTTACTGTAGTGGTAACTCAAAAATTTTCATTTTTTAAAAAAAAATATTTTTTCATTATTTATGATATAAATCACTACATATATATTTTATGTCATCAAATGATTGTTCTAATATTCATGTTATGTATTATTTGGTATTGATCAAAAGGTTCAATATAAAGTTTTGAATATTAGATGTATGATTAGGGGTTTGACAGTAACATTTTCGATAAATTGAATTATTGTGTATAATCTATATTTGGTTGTCGGAAGGTCCTAATATAATTATGAATTAATGTTTCAACACTAATATTTAAATGATGTTAGATTAGGAAGAGAGTGTCTTAATTTATAGTTATAAATATTAAATTATTCTGTTTGCATCAATATTTGGACATTATCCATTAAGTTTTGCGTATATTTTTTTGGGGGGCATTGATGTTTACATACATCACGTAATCTGTGTGCATGGATGTTCAATGAAAGTAATTTTTTTTGCACATTCTAGAAATTAATCATTTTTGGCTCAATGACGGATAAATCAATTTAGGATATCAATGATTGCAACTATATGAATTAATTGGTATATCTGTATAATCACACAAAAGAAAATTTCATAAAAAATGAGATTTTGGGTACCAAAATTTTTATGAGAAAATTAAAATTGAATCTGGTTCCTTTATTGTGATTTTCTTTTGTGGCAATTTAATTATGCCTTTAAAGCAGCTTATTTTATAAAGCTGTGAATCTGAAAATTTTGAGACGTTTTTAGTAACAGTTTTCTTATGCCTATAATAAGCAATAATTGAGATTAAAATTGTCGACTCACACGAAACTTAATGAAATTTTTATGTCAATCTCAAATGATCTAATTATCAAAACTTACCATTTTTTGGTGATGAGCATTGTTTTGACTATTTGAGCACGTTTAAGCACTCAAAACCTTAAATATATCATATTTAGTAATGAAGTTGGAAGCTACTTCTTTCTCCATTTTTTTAAATTCCATTTATTGGAGACTATTTTAAGAGTATTCTTAACTCTTTTATAGTGAGTGCTCAAATTTTCCATCATGAAAAATGATGGATTTCTCTATTTTATGTGTTTTATCAAATACATCAATTGTCTTACCTTATTTGGCTATCATAATATTGTTGGTATACACCAAATACTGTTATGACTATTATAAATATTGTTAAGGTATTGACATTAATATTTATATTATGTTAGATTACGTGTCCATTAAAGTGCCCTAATCAATAAATATAAGTATTAAATTAATGTATATAAATTTGGGTGCCAGTAAATCCAAATATAATTATGAATGTTAGATCGTTGATGCAATGATGATGGGACTTATTCATTGTAAGATTGCCCAAATGGACAATTTCGATTATCAAAATGAACATTAATGAGTAATGTTTCTTTTTTCGCATCAACTTATCTTCTCAGGATTTAAATTTTTTCTTGAGACTAATATTTACGTAAAGTTTAATTATGTGCTCAAAATTATAAATATTATATTAATGTGTATATACTTATTATGTCTAATATGACTAATGGAATATTAAAAGCACGCCTTAAAGTTTTCTTCTCAGCATTTATATCACGATTAGATTACGATTCTACCAAAGTGGTTTAATCTAATAAACTGTAAATGTTGAATTTTATAATAACATTCAATTCTATGATTTGGCATGCCTTAAGGTTTTCATCTCAGTGCTTATATCACAATTAGGTTACGATTCCACCAAAGTGGTCTAAGATAATAAACTATAAATGTTGAATTTTGTGATAACATTCAAATATTATATTTGTGTTGCTCTAAAGAGTCCAGATATGGTTTTGAGTGTTCGGATTATCAATAATTTTATTATGATTAAGCCATTGTGATTTGGTTGCTTTAAAGAGTCCGGTTGCAATGGTAAAGTTAATATTAAGGGGCAATATGTTTGTTTATTATGGTTGGTATGAGTTTCTCCAAAGAGTCTATAACCTTCCTTAATTTGTAAGTACACTACCCATTTTACCTTTTGAAAATATTAATGCTTGTAAAATTATTATACAATACATAAAATAACGTAATATTCATATAATGGATAGTTTGGTAGTCACCAAAGTGACCCAACTAGAATGCTTATGAATATTAAATTTAAAGATAAAAGGGTTATATATGTAAAGACACTAATGGGGTATATTTAGTTTATTTCGTATGTAAGATAATTTTTCAAATGAAATTGATTTTAAGTAAATGAAATAAATATTAAGGAATTGTGCAATTAGGTGGTCAAAGATTATCCTAGATAACATTTCCATTAAAATTAAATAACATAATACTCAATAAAGTCATATATAAATATTCAAAAGTATTATGAAAGAAAACTCACCTTTATACAATGTTATTAATGTACGTGTTGTCATCTCATAGCATTAAAATTGCATGTTTTTATCCATTTCAATGTTCTCGAGATTGACTTCTTAGAATGAAATAAAGAAGCTAAGTTTCACTTAAAAATACTAAATCGTTATGATTCAGTTTTACATGAGGAACCCATTATTAATGAATTAGTGTGTGAAAATCTTTTTAAAAATTTGAAGAATTATTAAATGGATTAAGCATAAATTTTATGCAAAATCTCATAATGTTAGAGATTAAAATATGAGTACCCCTAATATAACATACATATTTTAAGCTATATTGGGTCTCATTCGATATGAATGAAATAATTTATTTTATTTTTCAAAATTAGATTGCTACGAAAACAGTCATAAATCAGTATGAGGATGCTTATAAGACAATCCATAAAAAAAACCATAAATTCTTGGGTTACTTTTCTTATGTTATTTTGGAATCATTTGAAAAGCCCTAAATGATTTTTCTAAACATTTTTTCTCAATTTTATCGTGAGATATTTTTCTTGATTATACAAAAGATCTTTAAGTTTGTATGAGAACATATTTTCTCAATTATGGTATTCTCATTGATGGTTTGTACAATTATGTTTTTGATAAAGCATTTACTGAAAAAATGATTCTGATCCTATATCATAATGTTGAACTTCAAAGTAGCTTTATTATTAAAACTCTTCAATCTTATGGCATAATTGAATATCAGACTCTTAATAGACTAGATTGTCTTTGGATTGTCACTTATGAATCTTAACACTCATATTTGAGCTCTTAAGGTTTATAATTTTAGAATGATACATGTGGCCCAAGTGGGAGATTATAGTCTTTAGATAATGGACCAAGTGGCTTAAGCTAGAAACCACTTTTGGAAGCATAAGTTCATATCTTAAGGGAAAATGGGAGTTCAGCCTAAAGAAAACTAGGAACTACTAAGGTTTCCTAGGACTGGAGTGGATTGAATACAATTGGTACTTTTCCCTTATTAACCCCCTTTTCTTTCTTAATAAACTTCTCTTTTAACATATCTTGCTCTTTCTATAGTGAAAGTTTCTCCTAAGATTTAGGCTACTGAGAGGAGGTTAGTGGATACATATTATAAGGCCAAAGCTCGAACTGAAGTCGAAGTAGAGACTGAGAAAAACGTTAAAGAAGGTATGAAAAATTTTACAAGTGTATGTTCGTTTGTATTTCAGCTTATATTTTTACTAACTCTTGTGTTTATTCTATACAACATTTACCCCCTTATACTGCATATTTCCAAACTAAGTCAACTTGGGAAATGGCCCCAAAGGCAACTGCCCGTGTAGTTATCGAGCTTCTTCATAAGCAGCAGATGAATGTTGTGAAGAAGAAAATCGTGGAGGTTCAAGACGAATTGAATAAAATAACCTTTTGCCTCTCAATCGATTCTAAGAGACGTGAGAATGACCAATCTCAAAAATGTTGGGAAACTACCCATTGTGATTGAAGGGCACCGGGCCCGTCTTCCGACTAAGGAAGCTAAGGCTCCTTCTTTCAGGTACCCTGAGGTGGAGAAGTGCAAAAGAGACTTTAATGCTCCTATAACATATGATACATTGAACAAGTACAACAAGTCCAGTATCTGCTATATAAAGAACTCCCTGGATCTGCTCGGCTATCACGGGCATAACCTTGATTTTGAATACCTTAGGACTATAAACAACGATAGCTTATGGTGGTTTGCACAACATAAGGTCATTCTGGTAAGTTTGATACTTTTACTTGTTTTATGAAACTTTGACTGTTAATTGATCTCATAATTCTCTTCTTTTTGCAATAATGTACGGAATGCACCATCCTCAGAGAGAAACATTATGTGTTTGATGTGCATACCTTAACTTTTGAAATGAGAAGAAAATGAATATCGATCTTCAAACCCAGGTTACCAACCTAGGTGTGCAGTTGTATTCTTCTCAGACTGAGGCCAAGAATGATTTGAAGGGGAATAGAGAGGAGATCACTAAAGTCAAGATTGATTTGCATCAGAAGACAAAGGCGCTCATTAAAGTGAAGGAGAGTCTTAGAAAAGTCCAGGAGAAGACATGTTAGAATTATTTAAAATAATAATTCTTCATAATGTCTTCCATAATTATATTAACACTTAAAAGTCACTTTGATTAATGAAAGGGTACTCCAAATACAAAGAAGAAAAAGGACTTTAGGTATCTACCTTGATGGATGATTGAGAGTAAGTAACTGTTGAAGATTTAGGTATTGTCTCTGTCTATAAATAAGTAGCTAATTTTTCATCATTCAGACACACGAAAGACAACATAATGAAATCACAGGACAAAGACTCAAAGTGTGTTAATTTTTGGAATAGTATTTTGGCCATAGAAGAAGATCTAACCGTTGGAGTTCACTAAAATTTGAATATGTTCTTGCTGTATACAAGATGGCGTCGTGGTTCGATATTCAATAAGATCGGACATCGTTAAGGTCGATTGCTTCACTAATCTTTCCAGCAATGAAGTAATGGAGGCACAAGAACGAATTCTAAATTCATAGTTGTGAATTGAGGTATGTGATTACATTATTGTTTTATGTTCCACATAATGATTATAGGTGAAAAACATTATTTGAACGTGTGATTATCATGATGATTCAAGATCCTATTTTAAAGAATCATATCATCTTTAATTAATTAATCGATTAACGTTTTAATCAATTAAATTATGATTTACAGTTTATGGTTGTGTTCTTTTAATTATGTTTACATGTGGTATCAAAGCTTAGGTTTCTGATCTCATGATTGTCCATTAAGAGCTTTTGCCTACAAAAAGAATTCGGGTAAAAAATTGATGAATTCCTGAATTTGTTAATGACGTTTTTAGTGATAGATTTTTTTTCTTGTTCGAAATTTTACGAAATGCATATGGTCACCTGAAAACATCAAAATAAACAAAACCCATTGTAAACAATGAGTATCACCCTATCTCAAGAATTTGACGTCATTTAGACCCCTAACAATGCGTTTTTACCATTTTTAGTAATAATGTCAATGCTAATAACTCTCGCTTAAAAATTAATTTTATGATTTCGCGAACTAGAGATTGATCCCGAAGAGATTGTTTATGTTATTGTAGTGACAGATCAAAATTTTTCATTTTTGAAAAATAATTATTTTTCCATATATTATGGTATAAATCACTGCATATATTTTTTAATCATCAAATGGTTGTTCTAATATTCATGTTCTGTATTATTTGGTATTGACCAAAAGTTTAAATATAAAGCTTTGTATATTCGATGTATGATTATGGGTTTGACAATAACATTTTTGATAAATTAGATTATTGTATTTGGTTGACCAAAAGTCCTAATATAATTATGAATTAATATTTTGACACTAATATTTATATGATGTTCGATTATTGTGTATGCATCTATATTTGGACCCTTGATTATCCATTAAGTTTTTTCTATAATATTTTTTGGGGGCATTGATTTTTACATACATTGTGTAATATGTGTGTGCATGTATGTTCCATGATAGTAAAATATTTTGCACACTCCACGAATTAAATATTTAAAGCATTATTAAGGATAATCCAACTTATGATCTATATAAATGAAACCAAATGAATTATTTGGTATATTTGTATAATCACATAAAAGGAAATTTTATAAGATGAGATTCTTGGGCTCCAATTTTTTTGGATTTGATTCCCTTATTGTGATTTTCTTTTGTGGCAATTTAATTATGTCTCTAAATCGACTTATTTTAAAAAACTATAAAGCTAAAATTTTAAAACGTTTTCAGTGACAATTTTCTTATTTCTCTAATAAACAATAATTGAATTAAAATTATCGACTTAATCTAAATTTCATGAATTTTTTATATCAATCCGAAAAAACCTATTGATCAAAACTCACAATTTCTTGTGATGGATGTTGTTTTGGCTATTTGAGCACGTTTATGGCCTTAAAACCGTAAACTTGTCATATTTAGTAATAAAGTTCACATCTATTTTTTTCCCTAAATTATTTTTAAATTTCACTGATTGGAGATTATTTTAAGAATTTTCTTAACTCTTTTGTAATGATTACCCATATTTTTGAAAATTTTAAATTTCTCCATTTTATGTGTTTTAATAACTACATTAGTTGTCCAACCTTATTTGGTTGTCACAATATTCATATTATGCAATGTTTATGGCATACGCTAAATATTGTTATGACTATTATAATTATGGTTAAGGTTTTGACATTAATATTTATATTATGTTAGATTTTTTGTCCATTAAAGTGCCCTCGTCTATAATTGTAAATATTAAACTACAGTGTATAAAATTAGTTGTCTACGGGTCCAAATATAATTATGAATGTTAGATTGATGATGCAATGATGATGTGACTTATTCATTATAATATTACCTAAAGGTACAATTACGATTATTAAATGAACATTAATGAGTATTTGTTTTTGCATCAATTTATCCTCAAAGGATTTATATTTTTTCTTAAAACTAATATTTATGTGAAATTTAATTGGGTGCTCAAAATTGCTCCAAAATTATTAATATTAGATTAATGTATATAATTATTATGTCCAATATGAGTTATGAAATATTAAAAGTACGCCTTAAGGTTTTCTTCTCAGTATATATATCACGATTAGGTTACGATTCCACTAAAGTGGTCTAATCTAATAAACTCTAAATACTGAATTTTGTGATAACATTCAAACGCTGTGTTTTGGTTGCTCCAAAGAGTCCAAATATAATTTTAAGTGTTCGTATTAATGATGACTTCATTATGATTAAGCCGTTGTGATTTGGTTTCTCTAAAGAGTCAGGTTGCAATGGTGAAGCTAATATTAAGGGGCAATATGTTTGTATATTAAAGTTGGTATCGGTAGCTCCAAAGAGTCCATAACCTTCCTTAATTTATAAGCACGATATACATTGATGCCTTTTGAAAATATTGATGCTTGTTGAAATTATTATACAATCCATAAAATAATTTAGTATTCATATAATGGATAGTAGTTTCGTAGTCACCAAAGTGACACAACTAGAATGTTGGTGAATATGAAATTTAAAGATAAAAGTGAAAATAATAACTCATCATGATTATATATGTAAAAATATTAATGGGGTATATTTAGTTTATTTCGTAAGTAAAATAATTTTCCAAAGGAAATTGATTTGGAGTAACTGAAAAAAATATTAAGGAATTATGCAATTATGTGGTGAAAAGTTATCCTAGAAAACACGTCCATCTAAATTACATAACAAAGTACCCAATAAAATCATATATATATATTCAAAGTTATTATGAAAGAAAACCCACCTTTATACATTGTTATTAATGTATGTGTTTTCATCTCATAGCATTAATGTAGTGAGTTATTTATCTCATTAAGTGTATATCATTTTATTTCTCAAAAATTTCATGTTTTATCCATTTTAATGTTCTTGAGGCTCACTTCTTAGAATGAAATAAAGAAGTTAAGTTTCTCTTAAAATGCTAAATCGTTATAATTTAGTTTTACTTGAAGAACCCACTATTAATGAATTAGTGTGTGAAAATCTTTTTAAAAATTTGAAAAATCATTAAACGGATTAATCATAAATTTTATGCAAAATCTCATAATGTTAGAGATTAAAATAACATACATATTTTAAGCTATATTGTGTGAATTATAATGTATGGTTTGATATGAATGAAATAATTTGTTTTATTTTTCAAAACTAGAATTCTATGAAAAATAGTTCTAAATTGATATGAAGATGCTTACAAGACAAACCATAAATTCATGGATTCCTTTTCTTATGTTATTTTGGAATCATTTAAAAAAAACTCGATGACCTTTAAAAATATTTTTTCTCAATTTTAACATGAGATATTTTTCTTGAGTATACAAAAGATCTCTAAGTTTGTATGAGAATATATTTTATCAATTATGGCGTTGTCATTGGTGGTTTGTACAATTATGTTTTTGATAAAAAGTTTACTACAAAAGTGATTATGATCCTATATCATATTGTTGAACTTCAAAGTAGCTTTATTATTAAAACTCTTCAATCTTATGGCATAATTGAATATCAAACTCTTAATAGACTAGATTGTATTGGGTTGTCACTTATGAATTTTGACACTCGCGTTTTACCTATTAAGGTTTTACAATTTTAGAACGATCTATGTGGCCCAAGTGGGAGATTATAGTCTTTTGGATATCAACAAAAAAATGGAAAAACTATTTAAAAATATGTTTTTGAAGTGAAAGGGAATTATATCAGATGAACGCTACCCTTCAAAAGAAATGGCGTAATTTGCCCACATAGATCATGTCATTATATAACAATCATGTCATTATAAAATAATAAGTCAAACGCAACAATGTCTATATCACCACAAAATTTATTCACACAAAAATGAATATATATGATTTGAAGTGTATTATATAAATTTTACTTTACTTATACAATTTGACAAGCTCGAATGATTGGGAATGTCTAGTATATGCATGGATTTATAATCCACTAAAAGAATTAGAATTTAGAATTATGTCTACACTTTCAAGAGGGTACACTAATTACTTTTGAAATCGAAAATGCCACATGTCAAATTCTTTAAAGAATGGTGAAATTAGTGGGAGTATCAAATCACTTAATGTATAAAAGAAGTCAATAAACTCGTGTCATTCCCTTAACATCCAAAGTAATTTATCTTTTGGTTGGGGAATATGAATAGTTTTAAGAACCACTTAAATGGCTTTGTTATTCTTAATGATTATGAGATTTATCACAAGAATATGAATTTGATAGAGAGTAAGAAAAAATTCGATTTTATTTTCGCAAGTTTTAAAAATTATAATGCCATAAATTTACCAAAATAAAGTTTAGGATCGCATTGAAAATTTTAATTGATACACTAGAGTCGAGTGTAAATGGGTCTTTAAGCTTAAACACGACCTTGGTGATAATCAATGACATAAAGGTGGAGTTATGATAAAAAAAAAATTCATTATGAATAGAGAAGGGGGTGTAAATAAACATTTTCACCTATATCTTAATATATGAAATTGTTATGGCTTTGGTAACTTCTTTTTATTAAGAGTTATATTTAGTGTTAACACTTATGAGAGTTTAAAAAAAGAACTCTATATGTTGAGAAATCACTATATAAACTTATGTCAGTTTATTATCATATTTTAAGAATACTTTATGTATTTTGATTAATATATATATATATATACCTTGAAGTCAGTGGGAGTAAATTCATATATTTCTTGGATTTCTCTCAGTAATGAATGATAGATTAGATAAATATAACATTTTAAGAGTATGAAGTAATGAGATGCCTAAAATATTATATGCTCTCACTTATGATAATTTTTCTCTCTTGATTAAGTAGGTTTGTTTTGGCCTGGTGGCCAATATTATGAAAGAGTGAGAAATAATTAAATATTATATGTAGCATGTTTTGGGGCTACAATTTATGGATTATGGCTACGAAAAATTTATTTTGGGAGTTGGGGTTGTCGACACTTTTACCAAGTCATTGAAATATTATGATAATGCCGTTGTAATCTTTGTTATGAAGAACTGATAGGTATATTAAAGAACCCAAGCACATTAGGATATAATACTTATATGTGAACGGAGAAGTTCAGAAAGAACAAGTGTCAGTTGAACACATTAGTATATAAGTGTTAACATAACATATCTAATAATAAATGGGCTATCACCAAAGGACATTCATGAAATATGCTTAAGATATAAGTCTTGCGTGTAGTCAATTAAGTATAAGCGTTGTGAATTATTTGGTGCTTAATTTTTTACACTATATTTGATATCAATTAAACTGTATTCTAAACATTTCAATTTTTGTCTTGCAATATATGTTTACGTGCATGTGAATTGATGAATGTGACATAAATAATATTTTATATAAGATATTATGGGACCATTATTGAATAACCCAATTTATAGACCTTGTTGGATGAGTTGTTAATGTTGTGGCACATGGAAGTGACCATACTCTTAAATTAGTATGTGAGCGTCATGACTCGCATTAATGGTTTGTTTGATTAAGGTATTTATGAAAAATTATTTAAGGATGACTCAAAGATTATTGCGCGCCTTATGATAATTATGGATCAAGTGGAATAATGTTATAATTACTTTAGATGATAATTATACACAATGTGCTCCATAATTATATTAATACTAAGAGTCACTTTGGTTAATGAAAGATTACTCCAAATACCAATAGTCAAAAGGACTTTTGGGTTTCTACCTTGATGGACGGTTGAGATTGAGTGACTGTTCAAGATTTAGGTCTTATCATTACCTATAAATAAGTGACTGGTTCTTCATCATTCAGACATAATAAGAGACAATATAATGAAATTATAGGATAAGGGAGAGAAATCTAAATTCTCAATGAGAGTTAATTTCGAATAGTGTTTGACTATAAAAGGAGATCTAGCCATTGGAATCTGCTGAAATTAGAATATGTTCTTATTGTATACAAGAGGAAGTCGTTGTCCGAAATTCAACTTGATTAGACATCGTTAAGGTCGGCTGCTTCGCTAATCTTTTCAATTGTGACATGATGGAGGTATATGATTATAGTATCATTTTATGTTCTGTATAATGATTATATATAATAATCATATTGATCTATGATCCTATCATTAAATATATAATACACAATAATTTTATTATTAAAGAACAAATAATATGTATAATTGGATACTTATGTGTTATATATATATATATATATATATATATATATATATATATAACTGTTAATTATATGTTCTTTTGATTAAGTTTACATAGTAAAGAAAGGTGCTAGGACTTTTGAGTTTACTTATATTCTAAAAATCATTAATAATATAAATATAAATGATTTCTCATCGTTAGATATGGAGTTAATCTCTAAAAGAAGATGACACACACAGATCTAGAGGAGAGAGCATGCATGGAATATACTCCTTATGGATTAGCAAATAGAAACATCATGTATGTTAAGATATGCACAAACACTACAATAAACACAAAAAATGTCACACATTTTCATCCAGGTATTGTCACGATCCTAAACCGTGATAAAAAAATATGTGCGTGTTGTCATGGTCAAGGATCATGATAAGACTTGCCACGATCTTAACGGTAGGAGGTCAGTTGAAGTCGTTTTCAGAGTTGAGTGGGTTAAGTACAAAAAATAAAAGTTCGAGTGGTGAAGTGACAAGGGTGGTAAAGTTCAAGGTGTAGGTTTAATTAAACCTTTAATTTTAGGGTATTGTTGATGTAAAAAATTAGATTATCTATAATTTATTAATCACAGATAAAATAAATAAGACAAAAGATTTTTAAAGTGGTTCAACCTTGTAAGAATGGCCTACGTCCACTGTTTTTGTTATTGTTGTATGTTTGCTTGGAATTCTCGATAATGGATTTACCAAGAAATTCCGAGTCCCCCTCTAATGAGGAGGTTACAATGTATTTATAGCTCGGACCGCCTAAGTAGCTCGGCATGCATGAGTTGCTCGGGGGACTTTAGTTGGTTGATACGCTTGAGCTGTTCGGAATGCATGAGTTGCTCGTGGCGCTTGAGTAGCTCGGTGGCAATAAGTTGATCGATAGAAGTATTTGTAATTACCACGTTAGAACACACATGTCTTCAAGTGATAGGTCCACGTTAGCAGATTAAATTTGGTATCAACAGAAGCCCCCAATGTTTCGTAGTTTGATGTTGAAGAGAAGTATGGAACATTCTACTGCTTAGATTTTTGGTTTTTATGGATTTTAGGCAAACTTTCGTTGTATATAACTCCTTTTTTGAGTGCATAGTATCAGGCTTTTATAGTATTTTGAATTTCCATAACTTCTTCATTTTTTATGCCCCTTTTCTTCTTTTTAGCCGCCGGATATGCAAACGCCCTTCCTTGTAATTATTGCTTTCTCTATTCCCGAGGTAATGTATTTAAGTGCGGCAGAAATCCTATCGTTGTAACACCCCGTAATTCTGCTTAATTTTAAATTACGTAAGTAGAGTAATTTAATGGGATTACGCAAGTAGAGTAATTTAATGGGATTAATTACGCTTTAATTAAATTACGTGAGTAGAGTAATTTAATGTGATTTAATATGATTGATTTAAATTACGTTAGTAGAGTAATTTAAATAGAAATTATGTTAATAAAATGAATATGTGTTATAGAAAATTTATTAAGGTGAACATAAATTTTCAATGTTAATATGTACGGTCTAGTGACTATACGAACGTACCGGATGTAGCTTGACAAAATTTAAGGTTGAGAGTAGAAAAATATTTACGAGACTCAAATGATAATTTAGAGTCCACGGTTGATTCCGAAAGGGTCGAATTAGTCAAAATAGTGTACCCGGGGGTACTAGTTGAGTGTCGGGTCACTTTCGGGCTAAACCGGGACCATTCGGGGGCATTTTGGTCTCTTTACAATTAGGGGAAAGATGACCTACGAATTTTTGTAACCCTAAATCTGATTATAAGAGTGGTGGCTAGGGTTAGACACTTAGAGTTACACCATAGCCATTAGAGAGAGAGAGAGAGAGAGAGGCAATTTCCTTAGGCAAAAAGGAAGGAGGGATCATCTTAGGAAGATTTCACCACAAGATTGTTGGGAAGAAGGATTGAGGCACCAACATCATCAATCATCATCAACAACCACGAATTCAGACCCTACAAACCTTAAGGCAAGTGGTTTATTGCAAAAATAATTGAGTTATAATACCCATGTTTAAGATTGAGGAAGAACATGATTTTTATGATATTCTTGGGAATAAACTATTGTTAAAAATCCATGATTGATTAGGATTTGCATGTAGGACGTTTTTGAATTTCCAAGTAGGTTGATATCATAGAAAAACTTGATGAGAAATTCGTATGAAAATCTGGACTTTGATGAAAAATATAAAGAATGCAGTTTTTAGGGTTCTTGAATATTATAGAGATTTTCAGCGAATTTAGCCAAGAATTATATTGATTTTGATATTTTAAATCGTTAGTAACTATCCCAGAACATGTAGGTATGATTAGAAATTGTTGGTTGTGAATTTGATGGCCTATCATGAAAGCTAGAGATGTAAAAATGGTGAAACCCGTAGGAAGAAGATGAACTGGGTCTGTCACTGCTCGATCGATCGATCGACCCGTGAATGTCGATCGATCGAATCAGTCGATCGATCGATCATCTCCCTTCGATCGACCGACCCTGTCTGAATTATAGAGAATTTGCGTATAAACTTCTTTAATTTCCGTTACTTAATGGGAACCTTAGAAATGATATTTTTCCTATGAGGAGACTTGAAAATTACCAATAGGTGTACCATAGGGTTCCTCCACTTATGATTGAGTAGAAATGTTGGAGAAATGGAATTTCTAAAGAACAATTGACTTCGCCATGAGTTGAGATGGCTAATTTAATTTCGGTTAGAGTGAGACTTAATTCCGAAAAGAAAATACCAGTAGGTTAAAATTAGTTAACTACTGAATTAAGGGAGGGGTAACTAGGGCCCTTAGAGTTACGCGAATACTCGAATAAATACAATAGTGAGTTATATTGTAATTAATAAGTACGGAGAATATAAGATAAATATATTACGTACGGGTATGATTTATTAGGCCGGGTGCGTACCTACTGAATTTATATAAATGATATTGGGTAAAGAGAACACTACCTAAATGAATTATGTTAGGGTCGATGTGACATTCCGAACTAACATAAAGTTATATTAAATTTGGGGTCGATGATAAATGCCGAACCAAACTTTGAACTGGTGTCGCGATGAAAGAGTCCCGAACCAGAATATGTGTATATATTTATATCTGTACATAGTTGGGGTCGATGAACCATTCCGAACCAACTTTCACTTGGAGTCGATGAATTATTCCGAGCCAAGGGTCCTTTGTGTGAAATAAAAGGATATATTAAGGGTAACTTATATTATATACATTGTTGTGGGATAAAATGTTATACGTGCTTAATCTACCAATTGAGAATAGTAGACAATATTATGATAAGTAAATGCCCTGGTAACAAATTATAGTATGTTGTAATTATTACAAGAAAAAGTTAATGAACGGTAAATGAGTTAACTACAGTTATGGGCCGTATAACTAGGTAGACTAAGTTTCCACGATAGTTACATACTATGTAAGAGAAGTGAGGAAGTTCAAGGGAGTGTGCGAAACCTTAATATGTGTAATCAATAACTTAATTGTGATAACCGCTTGCAAAATATTTTCAAATGTTTTGAGTACTAACTCTTGCTATGTAAAATTTTAAAAACCTTTTAGGTGCCCAGCCACAAGGACACCCAGCTTGATTTCATGTCAGAGATTTGGGAGCTGCAGCCAGTGTGGAGGTTGCAGGGATTGTTTAGACGCTTCTTTCTTTTCAGTTCTAGTGCAGGATCTCAGTTTTATTATTCCTTGTTGGAACATGTCGTTCCACCTCTTCTATTACAGTTTATTCTAGTCATGGATTAGTAGTTGTCATTTTGGGCCGTGGTTTACGGCAAGACTTATTGCTTTCAGATTTCTTTTGCATACTGTGTATTCATATCTAGTTTTGTTAATGTATGGCTTGGAATATTGGTTGTTTAAGAAAGTTAAAATTTGGCATCCGTTTTTATTTCACTTAGGTGATTAGTAAATTTATAAAAAGGCTTTCGACAGTGATGCTAAGAATGAACCATTAACGAAACCTGTTTATATTAAAATAAGGCTTGATCACCCAAGGTTTAATTAGGCGGGGTGTCACAGATGGTATCAGAGCATCAGGTTCTAGTGTCCATAGGATCTGTACGGCTTACTACGATTCAGCGTTACGTTTGTTTGTATTAGAGCCCTACTATTAGGATTGTTGATTAAATTTCCACTGTTGCGATATCGTACTTCTGCTCTTAAATTTTGTATAAATTGTGTACTTATACAATTTGAACCTTATTTCAGATGCCGCCAAGAAGAATGAGAGCAGAGAGGGTTGAAGCTAGGGAGGAAGTGAGGGAGGCTCAGCAAGAGCCACAGGTACCGATACCACCACCCCCACCCGAGCTAATCTCCACTACTCAGGTTGCAGTGATAGTGGCACAGGCAGTTGAGACAGCGATGAGGGCAATGGCAGCCCACTTCCCTCAGCCCCAAGTGCCACCCCCCGTGGCACCGGTAGTGCAAGTTCCGGCAGGACCATCTACTTGGCAACGAGTCAGGGAGACGTTTCAGAAGGGGCACCCACCCGAGTTTCAGGGCAGTACTGATGTAGTGGAAGCGTGCAACTGGGAGAAGAATATCCAGCGCCACTTGCGCATGCTGGAGTGCATCGGAGTGCAGGAGCAGATGCTAGCCACTTTCCGTCTATCAGGAGCGGCCCTACAGTGGTGGGAGTCAGTTACCACCATCGAGTAAAGAGATACTTTGACTATTTCTGAGTTTTGGGTGCGGTTTGACCGCAAGTATTTCCCTCCAGCAGTAGAGTCTGAGATGAGAAAGAAGTTCAGCGAAGTGGTCCAGGGTGAACGCTCAGTTGCATATTACGAGGAGGAGTTTACCCGCTTGGCCAATTTTGTGCCAAACGAGGTAAGCAATGAGGAGAGGAAGAAGTCCAAATTTATGGAGGGCCTAGCCTGGAGAATCAGGCAACACTTAATTGGTAATCCGGCATTGGTAACCTACACAGATGTCGTCAATGCCACTCTACTACACTGTCAGGATCATCGTTATCATACTAAGGGAAGTAAGAGGAGTGAACCTAGCCAACCGGGCAAGGTAGATGGAGGTAGTGGCAGCAGCACTACACAACAGCAGGCAGCAGGTCAGTTGGGACAGGATTCCAGACAGGGGAACCATGCCAAGAAGTTTAAGCACGGGAAGTATCGCTTCGACCGACAGGGCCAGCAGGGTCCTCAGCAACCAGTCCCTCAGGGTCAACAGGGCCAAGGTAATCCAAATGGGGGACAACAAGGCCAAGGGCGACAGGGTCAACGGCAGGGCCAACCGAGCCAAGGACAAAGACAGTTCCAGGGACAGTGCTTCACTTGTGGTCAACAGGGTCACAAGAGCAGAAATTGTCCACAGCAAGACCGGGCACAACAGCAAGGTGCCCAACAGGGGCAACAGGCACCATTAGCCCCAGCAGCAGTACAGGCCCCACAGCCAGGACAGATGCAGTACGGGCGTGTGTTCAACATTCGTGACATTCCATTTCAGCAGGCACCGTCAGCCCCGCCGTCAGTTGCGGGTATGTTTCCTATTCATGGGCTTGAGGGGAATATTTTGTTTGACACAGGGGCAATGCATTCATTTATTTCCACTAGATTTGCACGGGCAGCCGGCCTATTAGCGACAGCAGACACTCATCTTATGTGTGTGGAATCACCGATGGGTAGTGGGTCCCTCATACACTCGATTTGTAAGGGTGTGGACATTATGGTC
Source organism: Sambucus nigra (assembly GCA_949130495.1). Lineage (NCBI taxonomy): Eukaryota > Viridiplantae > Streptophyta > Magnoliopsida > Dipsacales > Adoxaceae > Sambucus > Sambucus nigra. Next base: position 266,205,134 of record OX422223.1, read on the forward strand.
GGGAGACTGAGTCTGGAGGCAGATCTTCTAGTGCTGGATATGGAGGGATATGACGTCATCCTAGGCATGGATTGGTTGGCACAGTATAGGGCAATGGTGGATTGTTATGAGAGGACCATCGTGTTCTCTATCCCGGGGCAGGAGATGTTCCTTGTGGCTATGCCACTTCCCGAGGGAGGATCGCGAACTCATTTATATTATATTGAGGAGGAGACCTCACATGGGGTGGTCATCTCTCTGGACTCAATCCCAGTTGTGAGGGACTTTGAGGATGTCTTTCAGGAGATACCAGGGTTACCACCTAGCAGAGAGATAGAGTTCGTAATTGATCTAACACCGGGGACGAGACCGATTGCCAAAGCACCATACCGCATGGCTCCTTCAGAAATGCGGGAACTGAGAGAGCAAATCCAGCAACTGTTAGGACAGGGTTTTATTCGTCGGAGTACATCGCCATGGTGTGCGCCAGTGCTGTTTGTGAAGAAAAGGGATGGTTCACTCCGTCTGTGTGTAGATTACAGAGAGCTGAACAAAGTAACGATACGTAATAAGTATCCGTTACCGAGGATTGACGACTTGTTTGATCAATTGAGAGGGGCTGAATACTTCTCAAAGATCGACTTGAGATCGGGATACCACCAATTGCGCATTCGTGAAGAGGATGTACCTAAGACCGCTTTCCTGTCACGGTACGGTTCATATGAGTTCAGAGTGATGCCTTTTGGGCTAACTAATGCACCGGCGGTATTCATGGATCTCATGAACAGGGTATTCCGGGAGTTTTTGGATCAGTTTGTGATTGTGTTCATAGACGACATTCTGATTTACTCCCGTACGGAGGAAGAGCACGCAGAACACTTACGATTGGTCCTACAGACATTGCGGAACCATCAGTTATACGCTAAATTTGAGAAGTGCGGATTTTGGCTCCGGGAGGTTCAGTTCCTAGGCCACGTTGTATCTAGCAGGGGCATTGCAGTTGACCCAAGTAAGGTATCGGCGGTGAGGGAGTGGGGACAGCCCACGACACCGACGGAAATCCGCAGTTTCTTGGGTTTGGCTGGTTATTATCGTCGCTTCATCAAGGGATTCTCAAAAATTGCCGGACCGCTGACGAATCTAACTCGAAAGGGAATTCCCTTTGTATGGAGTGATAGTTGCCAGTTAGCTTTTGATGAATTGAAAGACAAGTTAACATCAGCCCCCGTTCTTACCTTGCCTAAGAGCGGAGTGGAATACCGAGTCTATACTGATGCGTCCTTACAAGGACTTGGGGGTGTGTTACAGCAGGAGGAGAAGGCTATAGCTTATGCGTCACGAAAGCTTAAGCCACATGAGAAGAACTACCCCACCCATGACCTCGAGTTGGCAGCGGTTGTTTTTGCTTTGAGGATTTGGAGACACTATCTTCTGGGCGAGCAGTTTACGCTATTCACGGATCATAAGTCATTGCAATATCTGTTCACTCAGAAGGACCTGAACATGAGGCAGAGAAGGTGGCTTGAATTCGTGAAGGACTACCAATTTGATATACAGTATCATCCTGGTAAGGCTAACGTGGTAGCAGATGCGTTAAGCAGAAGACCTATCAGAGAGTTAGCTGAAGTTTGGAAGGCAAAGTGGAGTGAGCTCCGACACGAGGATGATATGGCAAGAGCATGTATGGCAGTTCTAGCTATCACTTCCGAGAACGTTATGCGAATAGTGAGGGCACAAGCAGAAGACCCATTTTGTCAGGATAAAGTACGTCAGTTACTGGCCAAGGGAGCAGAGTTCTACTCCATCAGTTCAGAGGGTGGACTACGCTTCAACGGTAGACTGGTAGTACCCGAAGATGATGATTTGAGGCAGGCCGTTATGACAGAGTCACACGGGTCAAAATTCTCAGTACACCCAGGTGGGGACAAAATGTATCAGGATATGCGACGAGTATATTGGTGGTCAGGTATGAAACGAGATATTGCAGAATTTGTCTCGAAGTGTGTTACATGCCAACTCATAAAAGTTGACCATCAGAGGCCTTCAGGAATGCTACAACCACTAGAGATTCCCGTGTGGAAGTGGGAGAGTATCTCTATGGATTTTATTACCGGGTTACCAACCTCGCAGAAGGGCCACGATTCCATTTGGGTGATAGTGGATCGTTTGACGAAAGTCGCACATTTCTTACCGGTTCGTACGGATTATGATACTATGCGGTGCGCGCAGCTTTTTATTTCAGAGATTGTTAAGCTGCACGGAGTTCCCATTAATATCGTATCGGACCGAGATAAGATATTCGTGTCGCATTTTTGGCAGAGTTTTCAGGAAGCCATGGGCACTGACTTACGGTTGAGTACGGCATATCACCCACAGACGGACGGCCAGACAGAGAGAGTAAACCAGATGCTAGAGGACATGCTGAGAATGTGTATTCTCGATTTTGGGGGAAATTGGGAGCCATATCTTCCTTTGGTGGAGTTTGCGTATAACAACTCTTACCAATTCACTATTGGCATGGCTCCATTCGAGGCGCTTTACGGAAGACCTTGTCGTTCACCCGCTTGTTGGTTAGAAGTGGGCGATAACAAGCTTTTAGGGCCAGAAATGATACAGGAGACTTCCCCCAAAATAGAGTTGATTCGAGGACGTATTCGAATAGCCCAGGATAGGCAGAAGAGCTATGCTGACGCCGGCAGGAGACATGTGGAGTTAGATGTGGGAGACCAGGTTTTGATTCGAGTATCTCCTATGAAAGGGGTTACGAGATTCGGCAAAAAGGGGAAGTTAGCGCCAAGATATGTAGGGCCGTTTCCTATCATTGAGAGAGTGGGACCGGTAGCTTACAGATTGGGACTCCCTGAGCATCTTCAGCGAATACAAGATGTGTTCCATGTAGCGTCGCTGAAGAAATACAAGAGAAGCGAGAGAGCCTTCTGGCACATTCCACTGGAGGAGATCGATTTGCAGCCAGATATCTCGTATGAAGAAAGACCCGTGACTATCCTGGATTATAGTGAGCGCAAACTAAGGTCCAAGGTGGTACCCTTAGTGCGAGTACAGTGGGGACATCACAATATGGATGAGTCCACTTGGGAACGGGAAGAGGATATGCGAGAACAATATCCAGATTTATTCATAGCAGGTATTTTTCCTAATTTCTAGGACGAAATTCCTTTTGTAAGGGGGGAAGTATGTAACACCCCGTAATTCTGCTTAATTTTAAATTACGTAAGTAGAGTAATTTAATGGGTTTACGTAAGTAGAGTAATTTAATGGGATTAATTACGCTTTAATTAAATTACGTGAGTAGAGTAATTTAATGTGATTTAATATGATTGATTTAAATTACATGAGTAGAGTAATTTAAATAGAAATTATGTTAATAAAATGAATATGTGTTATAGAAAATTTATTAAGGTGAACATAAATTTTCAATGTTAATATGTACGGTCTAGTGACTATACGAACGTACCGGATGTAGCTTGACAAAATTTAAGGTTGAGAGTAGAAAAATATTTACGAGACTCAAATGATAATTTAGAGTCCACGGTTGATTCCGAAAGGGTCAAATTAGTCAAAATAGTGTACCCGGGGGTACTAGTTGAGTGCCGGGTCACTTTCGGGCTAAACCGGGACCATTCGGGGGCATTTTGGTCTCTTTACAATTAGGGGAAAGATGACCTACGAATTTTTGTAACCCTAAATCTGATTATAAGAGTGGTGGCTAGGGTTAGACACTTAGAGTTACACCATAGCCATTAGAGAGAGAGAGAGAGAGGCAATTTCCTTAGGCAAAAAGGAAGGAGGGATCATCTTAGGAAGATTTCACCACAAGATTGTTGGGAAGAAGGATTGAGGCACCAACATCATCAATCATCATCAACAACCACGAATTCAGACCCTACAAACCTTAAGGCAAGTGGTTTATTGCAAAAATAATTGAGTTATAATACCCATGTTTAAGATTGAGGAAGAACATGATTTTTATGATATTCTTGGGAATAAACTATTGTTAAAAATCCATGATTGATTAGGATTTGCATGTAGGACGTTTTTGAATTTCCAAGTAGGTTGATATCATAGAAAAACTTGATGAGAAATTCGTATGAAAATCTGGACTTTGATGAAAAATATAAAGAATGCAGTTTTTAGGGTTCTTGAATATTATAGAGATTTTCAGCGAATTTAGCTAAGAATTATATTGATTTTGATATTTTAAATCGTTAGTAACTATCCCAGAACATGTAGGTATGATTAGAAATTGTTGGTTGTGAATTTGATGGCCTATCATGAAAGCTAGAGATGTAAAAATGGTGAAACCCGTAGGAAGAAGATGAACTGGGTCTGTCACTGCTCGATCGATCGATCGACCCGTGAATGTCGATCGATCGAATCAGTCGATCGATCGATCATCTCCCTTCGATCGACCGACCCTGTCTGAATTATAGAGAATTTGCGTATAAACTTCTTTAATTGCCGTTACTTAATGGGAACCTTAGAAATGATATTTTTCCTATGAGGAGACTTGAAAATTACCAATAGGTGTACCATAGGGTTCCTCCACTTATGATTGAGTAGAAATGTTGGAGAAATGGAATTTCTAAAGAACAATTGACTTCGCCGTGAGTTGAGATGGCTAATTTAATTTCGGTTAGAGTGAGACTTAATTCCGAAAAGAAAATACCAGTAGGTTAAAATTAGTTAACTACTGAATTAAGGGAGGGGTAACTAGGGCCCTTAGAGTTACGCGAATACTCGAATAAATACAATAGTGAGTTATATTGTAATTAATAAGTACGGAGAATATAAGATAAATATATTACGTACGGGTATGATTTATTAGGCCGGGTGCGTACCTACTGAATTTATATAAATGATATTGGGTAAAGAGAACACTACCTAAATGAATTATGTTAGGGTCGATGTGACATTCCGAACTAACATAAAGTTATATTAAATTTGGGGTCGATGATAAATGCCGAACCAAACTTTGAACTGGTGTCGCGATGAAAGAGTCCCGAACCAGAATATGTGTATATATTTATATCTGTACATAGTTGGGGTCGATGAACCATTCCGAACCAACTTTCACTTGGAGTCGATGAATTATTCCGAGCCAAGGGTCCTTTGTGTGAAATAAAAGGATATATTAAGGGTAACTTATATTATATACATTGTTGTGGGATAAAATGTTATACGTGCTTAATCTACCAATTGAGAATAGTAGACAATATTATGATAAGTAAATGCCCTGGTAACAAATTATAGTATGTTGTAATTATTACAAGAAAAAGTTAATGAACGGTAAATGAGTTAACTACAGTTATGGGCCGTATAACTAGGTAGACTAAGTTTCCACGATAGTTACATACTATGTAAGAGAAGTGAGGAAGTTCAAGGGAGTGTGCGAAACCTTAATATGTGTAATCAATAACTTAATTGTGATAACCGCTTGCAAAATATTTTCAAATGTTTTGAGTACTAACTCTTGCTATGTAAAATTTTAAAAACCTTTTAGGTGCCCAGCCACAAGGACACCCAGCTTGATTTCATGTCAGAGATTTGGGAGCTGCAGCCAGTGTGGAGGTTGCAGGGATTGTTTAGACGCTTCTTTCTTTTCAGTTCTAGTGCAGGATCTCAGTTTTATTATTCCTTGTTGGAACATGTCGTTCCACCTCTTCTATTACAGTTTATTCTAGTCATGGATTAGTAGTTGTCATTTTGGGCCGTGGTTTACGGCAAGACTTATTGCTTTCAGATTTCTTTTGCATACTGTGTATTCATATCTAGTTTTGTTAATGTATGGCTTGGAATATTGGTTGTTTAAGAAAGTTAAAATTTGGCATCCGTTTTTATTTCACTTAGGTGATTAGTAAATTTATAAAAAGGCTTTCGACAGTGATGCTAAGAATGAACCATTAACGAAACCTGTTTATATTAAAATAAGGCTTGATCACCCAAGGTTTAATTAGGCGGGGTGTCACAATCGTCTTTCACTTTTCAAATCTGTATCTTTGAACTCTTCATTTCTTCTCTATCTTGTGCGTTCATTTCTTCCATTGTTCGTTGTCAACTGATTCACTCTTTTCCTGTAAGATTTTCTTCCTTCTCTTTTATTTACTTTGTTCATCATGGTTTACCTTGTTGAATTGCTTTACAAATTTCGTTCTGAATTTTCAATTCCTTCGTGGGTCATATTGGAAGAACTTTCTAAACCTTCTGACTATTTTTCTTTGACTGAGGGACATTGGTTCCCAAGTCTCTTTGTGGCCGAATGTGGCTTTTATTTTCCTCCAAATCCTTTATGTTTGGAGTTCTGTTAATATTTTGACGTTGTACCTGCAAAAATAGCGCAAAATACCTTGAGGATAGTTAATGGAGTTCATAGGTTGAACCAACTTCATGGAACCCGTTTAGGGATTCCAGAGATTATGTATTTCTATAGATGGGTTATCAGCGATAGTACTTTTTATTTAAAAACTAGGTTTTTGAAAAGGGCGTTAGTTGTCAATCTTCCTTGATGCCAACAGGGATTATTTTGAACATGGAGTGGTAATGAAAAATTGGCAACACCCTCCATTAAATGGAGATGATGTATACCAAGGTCCTAGATGTCCTCCTTATGGCAATGGGATAGGTTGTTTTTATTTTTTGAAATCTTGTTTTCTTTGTATTTGATAAAATGTATCACTGACATTTAATTTTTGATTGTTTGCACTTGACAGCAAAAGAAAATCTCCCAAAGAAACTGACGTTAATTTAAAGCATTTGAAACTTATCTGGAGTTTGCACCAATGCACTAATCTGTTGCCGAAGAACATATTAGATCAACCTCTTATTTGTTGCAGTACAAGAGCTATACTTCATCTTTTACTGCTCGTCCACTGGTGGTTAGTCTTAACCAAATACCAGCTGATGAGACTAGTGTGGAAGGTTCTTCCTCTGAATCAAGTATTCCTATTAGTGATCTAATGAAGAAAAGAAAAGTTCCTGCTTTCTTTAATAAGGCTGCCTCTACTGCTGGAGAGGCAAAGAAAAGTAAGCAAAGTGTTCCAGAAGAAGGGACAAGGAATATCGATGCACCCCCTCCTACTGCTACCAAGAAAGTTAATGAGAAGCCCTCAGTGGCCCCGAGCAAGATTGTTGTTGTTTCTCCTCCAAGTGAGGTTATTGTTATTTCACCAACAAAGACAACATCTTTGGTTGAGAATATTCCTGCTCCTACGAGGAGGTTAAAGAAAAGTTCTTCTGAGAGACCTGTTGAACATGTCTCTCAATCTTTAAATGTCGAAAGTGGTATTCCCACTTTTGTTCCTCCGAGCTCTGCTATGGGCTCGGTGAAGTCTTGGATTATCCTAGAAGTCCAAGGTATTAAAGACACTCTTTCTCGTGACAGGGTCACTACCTTGTTTGCTCAACATATTGCCTCAGTAAGTATTACTAGTATAAGTTTTCACTTTTCAATGCTATGTCCCTGTACTGACTCAAAGTTATTTCTTTTTTCAGTTGGAAACGTGTTTCAACAGTATTCTAAAGAAGGATGAGGCTATCAAGGTTTCAATCTCCTTGGGAGGTGTAGAGGAAGCTTTAGTTGGTCTGACTCAATCTTTAAAAGACTCTCGTCAAAAGTATGAAGAAGGTAAAGTTTCTTGGGAGAAGCAACTCAAGTCCATCGAGCTAGAAAAAAGTCAGGTTGTGAATGCCTCCAAGGATTTGGAGAAGAAATTGACAGAGTCTGAGTAGAGCAACAAAGTCTTTGAGCAAAGCAACAAGGAGCTGGAGGTTAAGCTCATGTTTACTGAAGAGGAAGTTGTTAGACTTCAGGATGTTGGATGCCAAAAACTGGAGGTGGAGGAAAAGTTGAAAGCTGTCGAGGAGCTCCTTAGGGAAAGGACCTCCTCGGAGAAGGTAAAAAGGAAGAAGGAAGTTAAAAAGTCATTTAGTGCTGGTTGGGATAAAGGCTGGAATAAATGTTTGGCTGCCATGTCCTCTCAAATGGAATACGCCAGTCTTAAATACTTTAGGGATGGATGGGTAGCAGCCCTGCAAGAGCTGAAAGTTGCTGAAAATTCTGAATTATTTCAGCAACACACTCATGGCCCTCCTCCTTCCTCTGGAGAAGAAGAAGAGGATGAAGCTGACTCAGATGAATCATCCATGATGATTACAGATCAGGTCCCTTCTGTCCCAGTTGTGCATCTTTTCGAGCAACCGCCACCAGCCAGTACTTCTGCCGAGCAGCTAATTTTGCACCCCGAGCAACCATTCTCTTCCTCAAAACCTTCTGAGGAAGTTATAGGAAACGAAGAGAAGGTGTAGAGTTGCTTGGGTGTTTATTTTGTTATTCTATTGGATGTAACTTCGGATTTTGTATTTTCCCCTTATGATGAAATAAAGTTCGAACTTTTGGTTGTTCATCTTGACTACCTTTTACTTGCTCTGTCTGCATTCTTATTGATCTTTTCTATTTTTTCTCTTTATTAGGTTATGGCCAGGATGGAGCTCTTATCAGCTCATGACACATAATTGATGAAGAAATGCAATGACTAATTCAAAGCTGGTCATGCAGATCTAAATGAAGCTCAAATCATTTATACCCTTGGTTAAGATACTTCTGAACGAGCAGTTGAAGCTTGCCAGTATCTCAAGTGTTTGCTTGATCGTGCAGTTGCCAATAATGTGGCCTACTATGAGATGATCGAGGATCTCCAAGGAACTATAGAGGAACTCCAACATCAGTACAAAGAGTCCTCCACACTTTTGCACCAAGGGTACGAGAAGAAATATCAGCAGTTAAGTGCTGAAAAAAGATATGATAAATTCATCTCTGCCTACGAGAAGAAAGAGAGCGTTTTAAAGCTTGAGATTGAAGAGCATAGTCATATCTCTAAGTTGCTGGAGCAAGAGAACATTGCCTTGCAAGAGGAGGTAAAACAACTCAATTCTGCTGCGTCTTCCTCGGGAGCCTTGGTCCCTGTCAATGATGAAGGTTTTTCTTTTTTGGAGGTAGAAAATGCCAACTTGCGAGATGAGTTGGAAACTTTGAAAAGAGCTGGACCATCCACTTCTACTCGTGGACGAGCAAGATCTTCTTCTCGGGGACGAGCAAGGGCTGGTTAGATTTTTATTGAAGAAGCAAGAACTCAAGCGGCCTTGGAGAATCAGGCATTTCAGTTGGTAGCGAAGAACCAGGCCTTAGCAGAGATGTCCAATAAGATTCTGAACCTCAGCGAGCAACTTTCTACCCAAAGCTCTGCCTTGGAAAATAAATAACTTCTGGTGAAGAATCTTCACGAGCAACTGGAGAGGTTAACTTTTCAATTCCATAAACAGCCTAGAGAGTTTTGGATGACTGGTTACAATGAAGCCCTCTACCATCTTGATGATCGAATCCAGCAATCAAATAATGAGGGGTACAAGCAAGGATGGTTGAATGCATTGTGTGTGCTAAAAGTGGAGCAGGGGCACTACTTATGGGATTACTATGACCCTGGATTGCTTGAGTTGCCCGTGCCTCCTTTTAAGTTTGAAATTAGTTGGATTCCTGCTCGGGCCATTCCTCAGTGCTTAATCTCCAAGTATCTTGGCGACTACAGTCTTCATGCAAACTTTGAGATATCTCACCCTGAACATTTACTTGATTGGCCATCTGTAATGAATGTTAGAATGCTGAGAGATGTAAATTTTATAAATTCTCCTTATGCCTTAGATGATCCTCCTGCTGGAGTAGAACCTGTTTCAAAGGCAGAAGGGAAAAAACCAATATAATAGGATTTTTGTGTAATGACTTGTAGTTTTCACAACATATGTAATTCTTCTTAATTTAAATGAAGAAATTTTTAATCTTTTGTTATTTTATTTTCTTCTAAGTATTTTGCAGAATGTCTTTGTTTGTGAATATATGCATATTTTGATATGTCATTCTGTTTTATTTTTTTATTATAGTGACTTATCACTCTTTGATCCCAAGCAATGGAACGACTTACATCCCATGATCCTGCTTAGTTTAACCAACCGAGTTGATTGCAATTGATTTACCGACCAACCGGAGTTGGTGGAGATTTATTCCCGACCAACCGGAGTTGGAGGAGATTAATTTGTCGACCAACCGGAGTTGGTGGATATTGATTCCCGACCAACCGGAGTTGGAAGAGATTAATTTTCCGACCAACCGGAGTTGGTGGATATTGATTCCCGACCAACCGGAGTTAGAGGAGATTGATTTGTCGACCAACCGGTGTTGGTGGATATTGATTCCCGACCAACCGGAGTTGGAGGAGATTAATTTACCGACCAACCGGAGTTGGTGGATATTGATTCCCGACCAACCGGAGTTGGAGGAGATTAATTTTCTGACCAATCGGAGTTGGTGGATATTGATTCCCGGCCAACCGGAGTTGGAGGAGATTAATTTGCCAACCAATAGAAGTTAGTGGATATTGATTCCCGACCAACCGGAGTTGGAGGAGATTAATTTGCCGACCAACCGAAGTTGGTGGATATTAATTCCCGACCAATCGGAGTTGGAGGAGATTGATTTGCCGACCAATCGGAGTTGGTGGATATTGATTCCCGACCAACCGGAGTTGGAGGAGATTAATTTGCCGACCAATCGGAGTTGGTGGATATTGATTCCCGACCAACCGGAGTTGGAGGAGATTAATTTGCTGACCAACCGGAGTTGGTGGATATTTGTTCTGAACTTGATGCGTTGTGTGTAGCACTAATACTCTGAAAAATTTGAACAAAAAAAGAGAACTGGGTAAAAAAATTCAACACTTTATTCATACTGAAGAAAACTGCATTTACATAGGAATCCCAACTACTGATAATACTTGCGTAGATGCTCTGCATTCCATTCATTCTTAAATTCTTCTCCCTCTAAGGTTTCAATCCTGTATGTCCCTGGTCGAACAACTTTTGTTACTCTGTAGGGTTCATGCCAGTTAGCTTCCAGTTTGTTGTGCTTCTGAATTACTTTCTTCAGCACATAGTCTCCTTCCTTCAAATCACACTTCTTTACCCTCTTATTGTAAAACAGAGTTGTTCGTTGTTGGTATGCAGCATTCCTGATTGCTGCTTCTTCTCTAACTTCTTCGAGCATATCTAGATCTAATCGCCTCATCAATTCACTGATAGGAGAATTGAAATTCAGCACTCTGTGTGTGGGTAGGCCCAACTCAGCAGGTATAACAACTTCACTTCCAAATGCCAGCATGTATGGAGATTCTCCTGTTGGTGCCCGCGGTGTAGTACGATAAGCCCACAGCACAAAATGTAGCTCGTTAATCCAATTTGCCTTTGCATCATCCAGTCATTTTTTCAAACCATTCAGCAGCATTCTGGTCATCATCTCAGTTTTTCCATTTCTATGGGGATGGCCTGGTTCAGAGTGGGTCTTCAATATGTTTGACTGATGACAATATGCAACAAACTCCTTGTTGTCAAACTGAGTTCCATGATCTGTGATGAATGCATGGGGAAGACCATATCTATAAATGATATTCTTTCAAATAAATTGATACACCTTTTTATATGTCATATCAATAAGAGGCTCAGCTTCCACCCGTTTAGTAAAGTAATCGACAATGACCACGAGATATATAAATCTTCCCCTGGTCGTTGGAAGTGGCCCAACCAAGTCTATTCCCCACATAGAAAATGGCCAAGGGGACATGATGGGTGTTAATAATGCTTTGGGAGTTCTTCGGATAGAAGAGAAGCGTTGCCATTTATCACACTTCTTTGCGTAAGATGTACAATCAGCTCTCATCGTCGGCCAATAATACCCCTGTGTTGTTATTCTTTGCAAAAGCATCCGACCTGCCACATGGGCTCCACAAGACCCTTCATGGACTTCTTCGATAAAATTTTTTACCTCGGAGGGGTGGACACATCTTTGTAACCCCGCTATAATTCGTCGTCTATATAAAATGCCATTGGTTAATACATAACGAGCAACTTTAAACTTCAATTTCTTAGCTGCGAGTTTATCAGTCAGTAGAGCCCCCTCTTCAATGTAGGCCCTGATGGGGTCCATCTAAGATGGTCCTAAATCAAGGGCAATAAAATTCATCATTAGATCCTCGTTTATGCTCTGATCAGCTAGGATTTCTATTGGGATTGTTCTTCTTAGCTTGGTGCGTGTGGCTGATGCTAACCGAGCTAGTGCATCTGCTCTTGCGTTCTCTGATCTCGGTATTCTAATCAATTATATGGCATTAAAACTCGATACAACCTCTATTGCCTTCGCATGATACTTGATCATTAATTCTCCTTTTGTTGCATATACCCCCAGCATTTGATTTACGGTCAAATATGAGTCACTGAATATAATGAGTTGCTCTGTCTTCATGGTTTTTGCCAAACTAAGACCTACAATCATAGCTTCATATTCAGCTTCATTATTAGAAGCCTTAAATTGAAAGCGCAAAGCATACTCCACATCGATCTCATCCGGGCTATTTAAAACAATCCCTGCTCCACTGCCTATAGTACAAGATGAGCCATCCACATATAGATTCCATATAGGTACCTCATCATCAAATTTTTTATCAGACAGAGTTCCTCGGTGGAATATTTATTGCTTCTTTATGTCCTCCTCTAGCACTTCTTACTGCTCGTCGACCATCTTCTCTTGCTTGTCAACCGACTTAAGTTGGTCGGGGTTTAAATTTGATCCTGTAACATCCACAGGCTAGTCGGTATTCAATTTCTGCTCTTCAGAGGTGTCAGGATAGGTAAACTTTGCGATAAAATCTGCCACTGCCTGCCCTTTAAGCGACGATCTAGGCTCATAAACTATGTCATATTCACCAAGTTCTACTGCCCAGTACATCAATTTTCCTGATTTTTCTGGTTTATGAAGAGCTTGCCTTAACGGCATATCAGTATACACAACTATGGTATGAGCTTGGAAGTATGGCCTTATCCTTCTGCTTGCCTTAATCAGTGCTAGTGCCCACTTTTCCAGTCTTAGATATCTTATTTCTGCTCCTCGGAAGGCCTTGTTAGTGTAATAGATTGGTTTTTGCACTCCATCCTCCATTCTTATCAACGTCGAGCTCACTACGTTTTCTGAAACTACTAGATATAAGTATAGTCTTTCTCCCATCACTGGTCTAGACAACAATGGAGGTGCTCCCAGGTATTTTTTCAATTCTTGAAATGCCTTCTCGCATTCATCATTCCATTCAAACGTTTTTCGGAGTGTTTTGATGAATGGGAGACATCTATCAGTTGATCATGACACAAATCTATTAAGTGCTGCAACTCGCCCTGTGAGACTTTGTACTTCCTTTTTCGTCGTTGGAGATCGTAGCCTTAATAGAGACTTGATCTTTTCAGGGTTCGCTTCAATACCTCGTTTGTTAACAATATACCCGAGAAACATGCCTTCTCGTACTCCGAATATGCATTTGGTAGGATTCAGCTTCATTTGATATTTCTCTAGTTGATCAAAGGTCTGACCTAAGTCAACTAGATGATTAGCAGCTTTCTTGCTCTTCGTAAGCATGTCATCAACATAAACCTCCATGTTATGACTGATTTGCTCTGCGAACACCTTATTCATCAACCGCTGATATGTTGCACCTGCATTTTTAAGTCCAAAAGGCATAACATTATAACAATAAGTTCCCCTTGGGGTGATAAAAGAGGTACTCAGCCTATCTTCAAGTTTCATTTTAATCTGGTTATAACCAGAATAAGCATCCATGAAACTTAATAGTTCGTGCCCCGAGGTAGCATCCACCAGTTGATCAATTTGGGGAAAAGGAAAATGATCCTTTAGGCATGCCTTGTTAAGGTCGGTGAAGTCTACACACATCCTCCACTTGCTATTTTTCTTCTTTACCATCACCACATTTGCTATCCAGTTAGGATATTTGACATCCTCAATGAAAGAGGCTTTTTGTAGCTTCTCTACTTCTTCCTGTATGGCTTGATTCTTCTCAGGACTGAACACTCTTCTTCGCTGCTTCACTGGCTTAATTTCCTTGTTCATATTGAGCTCGTGACACAAGAAGTTTGGGTCAATCCCTGGCATATCTTCGTGACTCCATGCAAAAGTTTTCTTTCTTCGCCTTAGGAATGCTATCAATTCCTGTTTTATCGATACATCCAAGGATCCAATTTGAGTTATTCGTTCTAGATGCTCGTCGTCCCGAATGATATTCTCAGTAACCTCCATAACCTGTCCCTTCACGAGTTGAGACTCGTCTTTAGGATTTAATGTTTCAATCTCTATAGCTCCTATCTCATCCACTTGATAGGTGATAGTCTTCTGTCTAGATTCTTCACGTTCTTCCTGTTCAGCAGATGAATAGTAGCATTTCCGAGCTACTTTCTGGTCGCCCTTCACAACTCCCACCCCAAAATTGGTTGGGAATTTTAAGAATTGATGCATAGTAAATGGTACTGCTTCGAACTTCTTCAGACCTACTCTTCCCATGATGATATTGTAAGCTGATTGGACGTTTTTATCCATGACAAAAAAGCGTACTCTTTCTGTTCGACAAGAAGGCCAGGTACCGATAAGCATATCCAACTTGATCATCCCAAGTGGAAAAACCTTCTCTCCAGTAAAACCAAGGAGGGGCTTATGATATGGCTCCAACTGGGCTAACTTCAAATTCAAACTGTCAAAGCATGGATAGAACATGATATCTGCCGAGCTACCATTATCCACCAGTACTCGTGAAATCACCACTTGCTTTATTCTCATCTTGATTACCAATGGGTCATCATGAGGATATAGTACACCCGTCAGGTCGTTCTTAGAGAAAGAAATGACCAGTTTGTCCTTGTTCACCTTCCTCGGGCGATCATCTTCAGCTAGATTTATTCACTGAATGTACGAACAAGCTTGAGCTTTATTGAGGTAAGCTTTTCTCTCGGCAGTCATATCTCCACCTCCTGCATCTCCACCTGTAATAACATTACATTCAAATGATCCAAAATGGATTAAAAATACCTCGCACTCTGGCTGTTTTGGTCTTTTGGGGAGATCGGGTTCATCCTGGTCATCATCCGGGTCTTCTTCATGACTTCTCTTCTTATCTTCTTTTGCTCGATGGGGAGATCTAGACCTTTGCCTTGCTCGGTCATTCCTCTTTCCACCATTTCGCTGATCCACATACTTGGTCAATTTTCCCCGCCTGATGAGCTCTTCAATTTCATTCTGGAGAGCTATGCAGTTTTTGGTCTTGTGACCATGGTCCTTATGGAACTCGCAATATTTGGACTTATTCCTCTTTCCAGGATCTGCCTTTATTTTTTCAGGCCAGTTTAGCTCCTCGTTGTTCTTGATCTCTTCCAGAATGTGGTTTATATCTACCTTCAAAGGAGTATAGTTTCCAAATTTCTTCAACTTTTCCAATGCTTGCTTTGCTTTTAATTGCTTGTTGCCACCATTGTTCTTCTGCTCCTTCTTCTCAACCTTATCAGCCTCAACTTTGGTTTGCTTAGTGTTCATATTCTTCTTCGCAGCCATAGCTTCCTTGGCGTTCATAATCTTGGCTTCCTTTGCCATTAGTTCTGCCATGGTTCTAGGCGGATCTTTGGCTAGAGTGTTGTACAATTTATTTGGCAACAGTCCACTCATCAGAGCAGTAATTGTTATCTTCTCCTCGTAATCAATTACTTCGAGCTTCTCATTATTGAAACGAGTAATATAATCCCTGGTGCTCTCACCCGCCTTATGTCTAACACTTAACAAGTGTGCTACTCGTTTAACCGGTTTTGCTACAAAGCAGAAGTTCCCAATAAAGAGCTCGGCCAGTTGAAAGAAAGTCGCAATCTTCCCCCGAGGAAGATTGTTGTACCATATTTGAGCAGATCCAGTAAGAGTTCCTGAAAATTCCCTGCATCTCATCTCATCTGGAACTACATAGATATCAGCAGCAGCTTGGTATTATTCTATATGAAGGATGGGGTCAGTTTTCTCATCATATTTAGGTGTCACCACAGGTGCTTTGAATTTTGATGGTGTAGGAAAATCCACAACTGCTTATACAAATGGTGTCCCTTTGACAAAAGCTCTTTGTAGAGGATTCTTGGCCTTATCCATTTCCCCTAATATGTCTTCCAACCTCTGAATAGATCCCTTCCATGCGTCATTTCCCTCCTCGGGCCTATTTGTTCGAGCAATTGATCTCGTTGAATTTACCTCTTGGGATCTTTCAATACGAGCAGTTGGTCGTGATTGGGCAGAGCCTTCCCTTAGATCGGATGGTCATTGAGAGTTTCTCGACACAATCCTAGGAGGAATTCTATTCCTCCTAGGGCCCAAACGATCAAAAGGAGAGACTCTACTCAACCTTTCAAGAGCACTGGTCCTTTCTTGAGATAAAATGACGTTTTGTTGAGTATCTGTAGCTCGTACTGAGGAAGCTCAACCAGGTTGATAGGAAGGATCATTAGATCTATCAGTTTGATATGAATCGGTGCGTCTGGATCAAGATTCCTCAGGGAATAACGTTCTCCTAGTTCATGAAGAGGGTAAACGAGTATTTCTATGAACACTTCTTTGTCCTGACTGGGCTGGCACTCCACCCTAGACAGTTTGTATGAGTTGTCGCATGGTTTCTTACATGGCAGTCTGGCCCTGGGCCAAATTAGCTATTATACCAGCCAGATCTTGAACATTTGGATGAGTAGATGGAGGATTTGGAGGGATCCCAGCGTTTTGATTGCTGGATTCTGGATGATCAGCCATTGGTGATGAATTATTTTGGTGAAAAATGATAATTACAGTCGTTTCCCACAGACGGTGCCAATCTGTTGATGTAAAAAATTAGATTATCTCTAATTTATTAATCACAGATAAAATAAATAAGACAAAAGATTTTTAAAGTGGTTCAGCCTTGTAAGAATGGCCTACGTCCACTGTTTTTGTTATTATTGTCTGTTTGCTTGGAATTCTCGATAATGGATTTATCAAGAAATTTCGAGTCCCCCTCTAATGAGGAGGTTACAATGTATTTATAGCCTTGAGGCTATACAAATGAAAGGGCAATGCGCTATTATCTAGTAGACATGTACATTTGTATGATAATAATGAGCATTTAATGCGCATTCGTCTCCTTGATTATCCTAATTTGAGTGCTCTGTACGCTATGTAGCTCGGACCGCCTAAGTAGCTCGGCATGCATGAGTTGCTCGGGGGACTTTAGCTGGTTGATACGCTTGAGCTGTTCAGAATGCATGAGTTGATCATGGCACTTGAGTAGCTCGGTGGCAATAAGTTGATCGATAGAAGTATTTGTAATTGCCACGTTAGAAGACACGTGTCTTCAGTGATGGGTCCACGTCATCAGATTAAATTTGGTATCAACAGGTATTCAACTTCATCTTTCAACATTCATTTGGTTTGCATCATCAAATAATTCTTTCATAATTAGCTGACCATTTGAAAGTGTATATTTCCAATAATAAACTTGTCAAGGTGTTGAAAAAAATTAAACATAATCTACTTGAGGTCATTATAAGGTACATGCAAATTTTTAGGGTACAAAAAACTTACACAAATTGTTGTGCTAGTGAAATAAAGTGTTTTTATCTGTTTTGGAGTAAGTGGTGTACAATATTACATTTCACCGTCACATTAATTTGTGCAACTTTTTGTATAGTTGCTTAGTACTCATAGCAATACTCAAGGCACAGTATAATGATCCACGAGTAGATGTATTCACTTTGAGTTCTACGTAGTTGCTATTTGGTCTTTAATTGTACTTTAATTTGTGTAAGAGAGTAGTTTGACTGGGAAAAAACAAAATTTTGGTACGTATTTAACTTGAGCAACTTCGGTTGTGCCCTACGTATCCATCATAGTTAGAATCAAAGTCAGCGTAGTTCGTAGGTTTTTACTATTTGCCGAAAAACTTATTGTGGTGGTTCTTAGAGAGGTTAGAGGTGGTGAAATTCTTCTCAAAACTCCTCTCAAGACTCATTCTCAAAACACTATCCAAAACTTTTATCTTCCAAGTAATGTCCCTTAAATGTAAGGGAATGAGGCTTATTTATAGCAAAAGTCAATACAAGTGGGTTGTCACATGTCAAGTATATTGTGGAGGCATGTTTCCCATGACATATGTTGCACCCTTAATACTAGAATATTGTCTAGTTGATGCATAATTATTACACAAATATGCGTGGTATGCTAAACGTGCACAATGCATAACACATTTGATTTTATGGACTTTTATCAATATTGATCATCTCTAATCTTATTTAATAATTAAATAATAGGCTTATCATTAAGCCCCTCCTACATTTTCCCCATTGTACACATAGTTGATGTGTCGATGTATGAATGAAACATATCGATTGTGTGTAATGATATACTTCGATCTCATATCTCATTTCTTATATTTCATACTTTGATCTCAGGGGTTATTCTGACGGATCTCACGGCCATTCTTTTTATGTGAATGATATATGTTGAGTTTGTCCGGTTGACACCTATTTTGATTTAGAGGAGTATTTGAGGGTTGTCTCCATTCCTCTCAAATTAACGTGTATCCATGATTTTATTATGTTTTGTTCGTAACTCTAATTTTTATCAGATTCAACATGTGCTGGTAAGACTGAATATTTACACTTGCCTCCTATTTCGGGCAAGATTTCATATTTACTTATGTTGATACCTTGCTCCATTTAGGCAATATCTTGTGCATGCACATGCTACTAGCTCGTCTAAATCACGATGAGATTGTAAAAAATACACATACTTAGTGACTAAGCTCAACTCTTTGCTAATATTTTTTCCTTAAAAATACACCTTCAAAGGTGACTTAGCACAAATATTGCTAAGATTTATCTCAGAACTGCACTGTGTAAGTCAACTTTAGCATCTGGCTATGAAGATTTTCTCAAATTTATGCTTTTGTAAGTCAATTTAGCAGCTGACTGCTAAGGTTTTCTCAAATTTACACTTTATAAATCAACTTAGCAGCTGACTGTTAAGGTTTTCTCAAATTTACGCTTTATAAGTCAACTTGGAAGCTGATTGATAAGGTTTTCTCAAATTTACACTTTGTAAGTCAACTTAGTAGCTGACTGCTAAAGTTTGTTTCGAAATAATACTTTGTATGTCAACTTAGAAGCTAAATGCTAAGGACTGTCCTTCTCCGAAAATAGCACCTGCTTGGCGACTTGTCCAAATCACGATGAGATTATTCTAAAAATAGCGCCTTCTTGGCGATTCGTTCAAATCACGATGAGATTTTTCTCAAAATAACACATGCTTGGTGACTCGTCCAAATTACGACGAGATTTTAAGATAGCGCCTCCATAGCTACTATCCAATTTTGGTAAGGTTTTCGTGATATGATGCCATATCAGAAGGGTGGCTATGACTTTATGTTGTCAATTTCTAAGTGACAACAGTCTGAACTTGTTGCGAAAGAAATTGAAGAAGATTTTGTAATGTCCTTCTTGGGCATTACTAAAATTTGAAGGTTCACCAATCTAACCTTGTTGCTGAGGTTGTCGAAGAAGATTTAAAGTAAAAAGCTACGTTACATCATAATATCCATTTACCCCTCGTTATTTTATTTTATGTCAAGATAAAAATAAAATAAATTACATATATCATTTCCAATGCTAACCCAAAAAAAATGAAAGCAACCTAATCGTTATGTTTCATCTGGTATATCTCAAACTGCCATATCTATGAATAATGACTTGGTGCTTGCGCGATGTGACACCCGCTTAATTACATATCAGGTGATCAGTCCTTTATTAAATTAAATTAGAATATCCACTTGGTTCATTCTTAACATCACTGTCAAAAAATAATTTCTTTATTAATTCACATAATAAATAATTAAGCTAGTGTCAAAACCTTTCCATTTTTTTTTATTGAATTAAAACCATTCCACAAAGCGTAGTAATAACAAGCAACATCACATCACAACTGAATAAGAGTAAATGTAAGTGGAATAACTCTCCACTTAAAATATTTCATTACCATCAAATAAAACTTATATCAGCAATACTGACATAAATGATTACAATCTCTCGAATAGAAATGAAATAACTAAAATCCTAGGCGATATGCCCTAAATGAAAGTAGACACTACAGATGTGTGAATTAACATAATGGAATCATCTAAACAAATTCGCCTCTCCGTTAGCATCTATAACCCGTCGAGATATCCATATTCTATGTCGGCATCCCTGATACTAGACATCTTATGTACAAGATACAATAGAGAAGAGAATATGCAAGGAAATGGGTCAGAACCCGATTATAAAAGATTTTAAAAATAGCAAGTGCTTAATAAGTATAATTCAGTAGGTATTATGTACATGTTAGATTCTCGGGCTCTCGCTTAAGAACTCTCACCTTTCATCTAGTGTGTACGCCTAGCGTACCTTATTATCTCCCTAATTAAAGTTCTCCATTAGGATTCTATCCCATATCATTTCCTCGTCTGTTCCATATAATACGTATGATAATTAAACATGTTCATTTCTTTTTAATATGAACTAGGATTCCACAGCTTTAAGATTAAGTATTCACTTACTTAATCAAATTAAATCTCATTATTCATTTTTATCCACAATTTCACACAGTAGATTACCTCATAGTATATATGTTAATCTATAATTTCACATAGTAGATTACATCACCCTATATATAGTTTAATCTACAATTCTCGCCTAGTAGATTATATCATAGTATATATATTCATCACACTATTATATATAATAATATAGCACCTCCCAGACACAGTTGTGGTGCATGCATACTCTTGCTGTATAAAGGACTATTGGTTCGGCGTCACTCACGAACCATAAATAACGTAACATATGTATAGGAACCGAGCATACTCCACAACCGAATGGGTCACGCACATACCTACACTCCCATTCAACCGTCGAAACTATCATTCACACCGATAGAACGTGCCCAAGGTCCTATGCTCAAGGTACGAATCTAAACGAATCTAAAATCACCCCAAATGGGCTCATCAGGATAAGATCATCCACAACGCGAAACCTCCACCCTGATAGCAAGCAGCGCAGGTATGTCATACACACAATAAATAATAATATAGGTATTCACCCCACCTATATATATAATAACAATAGAGCACACGCACAACCCATATAATAATTTTCATACGTAGTATATTTATCTCTCATATCCTACATATTTACAGATTATGACTTTACTTCTCAAATTATATTCCCGAGTCTCTCTCATCACTCGAAGGCTAATCATTTATTCCTCATGTAAATTCAGTAGGTAGTCACTCACATCCTACTAGTCCAAGACATCAAAACTCCCAAATTTCTACAAATTAAAATTATCGTCAATTAGGTTTATTTCTCAATAATCCCTAATTTAATTTAAACCTTTTCTTTTATCTTTTATGGTTAATCCATATATGACCCTTTTACTACTGGTATTAAGCTTAAATCATCATTCACCCGATTTAAACCCCCAATTTATTTAATTCTCCTCCGTAACAAATTCAATTCACACTCGTTAATTTCCCCATTCCACCCTATACGAAATAATATTTTTTGAGTCTTAAGTATACACCACTGCCCTCCTCTAAGTCCCAATTTGTTCAATTAATCATCATCATATGTTTCTCAAAGTTTTGATTTAAACAAGTATTTAAATAGGAATTTAATCACATTTCCAGGGGGAGTCGATCAATCGAATGCTCCTGGTCGATCGATCAGATATTTGCCCAGATTCTGCATATGCTTACCTACGGGTTTTAACATTTTTCATCCTCAAATTCATATTTAGACATCTCCTAATTTATATTCATTTAACCCAGATCATAAACTAACATATATGGGCAAGTTCTAACGTATCCAAATTAATTAAACATCATTGACATGTATAAATCTATCCAGATTTCATATTCAATCTCAAGAATTCTGGCTTTGACTTTATCAACAATTAAACATGTAATTCCCATATTTCTTCACCAAGTAATTCATATATATTATGGAGTTGATTCTAAACTCAGAAAGAGATCAATCCTACACAACTGTCATATCAAAGATTCATCAAAAATCATCTTAATTCATATCACTTTTTAGAATTTTCTAAATAACCTAACATGGACAACATACATGCTAGAATTTGCAGTAGTTAATCACATGACTTTAATTCACAGGTCTGAACCGTTGGGAAATATAACTCTACTGTGTTTCTCCATTTTTCGATCACTCTCCGGTGGTGGTGGTGGTGGTGGTGGTGGTGGTGGTGGTACAAGGTGCCTTTGGGCTTTTGGTTTCGTAGAGGTGTCTCTTCATTTCTAGAGAAATCATTTACTCTCCCCTAAGGCTTTCTCTCTAAGTTTGGTGAATAAACTATAAATCTACCACCTTTTAGACTTATAAATACTCTTCGATTTTTGTGGTTACTATTCACTTCCCAAGTAAAATGACCAAAATACCCCTTTGGGGTGTCTATTTGATTCCAAAGTGTCCCGAGACCCAAATCAAACACCCAAGTAGACTTTTTCAACTATTTAAACCCTTATGGCTACTTTGGTGTAGTCAAAACGACCATTTGGATGACATAAAAATATTTTACTTTTATTTTCATTTAATTATAGTCCCGATATGACTCATATGCGCGTCCCGACTTAATTATCATAATTGTCGTATTCATCACTCGTAATAATTTTATAAAAATCACTATCATTTATAAAGTCATAATCATATATATTACTTTTAATCATAAGTAATATTCAACACAATTCATATATTACTTTATTCCCAAGTAATATTTAAATCCGGATTAATTTTCAATTATCCCACCATTAATTCTAATTCATCCCATTTTAAAAGTCTTTGAAAATACAGGGTGTTACATACTTCCCCTTACAACGGAATTTCATCCCAAAATTCAAAAAAAATGTACCAAATGAGAACAACTCTAGTTATATGTTGCGCATTACATCCTTGCACTCACGTGTAAACTACTCCGTACTACCCATACAGTACGCTATCAAATACCCTTAATAATGAACAGCTCACCTATGTTCATTTTAAAACTCCAGGTTACCTGCCACGTAGGTTCTTCCCAAGCCTTACCGTTTAAGTTTCACTACTTAAACTTATTTTAGATATTCACTATTTAGCCTTCTACTACTTGAACCTTAGTAGATTAATCGTTCCTTAGATACATAAGATCTCATCATTCGACGATCGCACACAAGTAGGTTATTTGCGCAGTATATATTTTACACACATTATATACTATAAGTATCAACTCATCTCTGACCTTCGTAACAGTACCTGGTCCCCCACTTTTAACTAACAAGCAGGAAAACAGCAAGGCTTACCGTGCCATACCTCAACTGGAACCATGTCCAAAAGTGAACTTATATGAGTTATTATATGCAAACTCCACTAGTGGAAGGGATTTCTCTCATCCTCTTCTAATATCCAAAGTTACACATATAATTTATTCTCCAACATCTAATTAGTCTTCTTGTTCTGCTCATTAGTCTGCAGATGATAGGTCGTACTCAATCACATCTTGGTACCTATAGACTCATTAAAAACTCTCTTAAAATCGAAAAATAAAGATCTCGTCCCAATCGGACACAACATTAAACGGTACCCTATGTAACCTCACTATCTCGGTTATAAAGATCTCACATATTGTCCCGTAGGACGATCAGTCCTAACTCCCGTAACGGGAGCTACTTTGGTCAACTGATCCACTATCACCATATAGGATCGTGACCCCCTCCACAATAAAATCGTTGGGAATACTCTCCCATTACTACTTAGGAATCCCTAACGGTTGAAGAAACCCTAACTAATTTCAGATGGTCCACCCTTTACCAACAGACAGGTGACCCGTTGCAAAATAATTTAGTAATATTTCTCTTCATTAAATCCCATCTCCATTGTCATTTATAACATGGTATTCTTATATTCTCTTAAATGTACCTCTAACCATGATCCATGTGACTTTGCCTCACCACCTGTCACAAGTCCTTTCCCCGCTCTAAAAATTTATTTTTCGTGAAACGTAACCCTCTAACAAATCTTATGGAATAAGCTTTGACTTTCCTAACTAGATGTTATCGAATTCACATGATAATCATAATCTACTTCCTAATACAATATTTTCAATTACCTAGGGCGCCTATACACCCTATATCTCGCGTATTATTGCCCAATCAATTCTTGCACATTCGGCATGCTGTTATATACATAATGTAACCATTATGTTCTAGTTTTCTCATCAGAACTAGTCAACTCTTTCGGTCTTAAGTCATAGTGGAATTATCAACCCTCAATTATATTCTTGTAAATGTACAATGATCAAAGTACGAAACACATGTACTATCGACTAAACTTCTATCCAACTCCCGACGTTTGCTAGTTTCATGCGTGGGATATCTCGCAAAGTGAAATCCAAACAAGGAACCCCCCAGATACACTACTACCTAACATAGTCGATGGTCGAGATCCGTAAGGCCCTCAGTCCATAATGTATACCTTCCCATAATCTTCATATGTTGACATAGAAATCTACTTATGTCCCTTAGAAATAACATGAAACATGGCACTCTCAGTATCCTAAGTTCGCGGTACTATATATATATAACAAGCTATATCTCGCTGCTCGATAAAGAACACAATGTATTCTGAGTCACATCAGTAAGTAAATCCCTACACACCAGGATCACATATAACTAGACAACATGCTCAATGAGGTTTATGATACCATGAAATTTTCATATATATATATATATATAGGCCCAACCCTATTTCAGGTGGCGCCTCACAAAATTAATATTACTCCCCCCGGAGTATCTAGTACAATAGTATTATCACTCAATCTACTATCATTCAAACATTCGGTAATTAATCACTACACATTACCATAATAATCTCTACTTTACTAATGCAATGTCGTAGTAAAATATAATGATAATATATGCTCGTGGTGCTCACCCAGCTCGCTCACGGTCGACATCAAAAATCCCCGATACTCATGATAAATACGTTTGTAACCAGAATGTTAAAACCAAAGTACTCACTAAAATCGACTCGCACGCGAATTTTAATAATAACAATTCATGTGTATATATTGTGACACACCCATATCACTTGAATGAATCCTTTACTCGTAAGGATGAAACAAAACTTCACCAGTCTTCACCTAATCGTAGGGTCCCAACACGTACTGCCAATATGACCCATGAGTATCTGTAATCGTTATACATCTAGGATTTCATCCAATAGTTGCCCCTCTCCTCGTAGTGGGAAAATTATTCTACTCTGCGGCTTACACGCTCCATCACTGAAATGTTACCCCAAAATCTATAGGCCCCAATTCTCTACCTAAACCCACCACTCTCAGGTTGTAAATTCCTGGGCCTAATTCTTCCGCTGGAAATCTCACTCCTCCAGTTATTATGCCTAACTGACATGGTTTACCATTCTCAAACTTATCGGTCTCACTTATTAACGTGGACACATTCAACACTGGTAGTCCCACTCTCTATATGTAGGGAAACTTTTTGAGCCATTTCCCTCTCACTAGTCCCACTGACCATTTTGGAATGTCCTTCCCTCGGACATGGCAGTCTTAGCTCCCAATTTCTATTTTGTCGTTCCAATGGTTTCACTGGTCCCATGGAACACGTTGTCAACCCCATTGAACTTGGCAGAATTCATCGCCACTTGGTAGGGATTTAATCATATCATTTTAAATGGGTCCCCTAGTGGGTTTACGTTCAGGTAATGTTTCACTATCACCGTTGAATTTAATCTTGCCCTTCCGCTAGATTTTCCCAACCCTCTGGCTCCCCTTCTTCTGGAAGCTGTTACAAATTTCTTGGCGACATCGACCCTAGTCGTCTTTGGAAGATTTCCCATCCACACTTGAGTATTTATTTCATGAGTCGTTTTCATAACAAGGAACTCTTCTTATCTTCTATATACCCCTTAGTCGCTGGGTAAGGAGTTCGTCAAGCAAGTTGACTGCTCTCTCGCATTGGGCTTTTTTTCTTGACCATATGCGATAAATTTTGAAGTTCCATACATATCCCGGTTAAAACAACAAATGGACGATTTCACCGTAGCATCAAAGAACGCTACGGTGAAATGTAGAAAGCCGTACAGATCCTAAGGACACTAGAACATGATGCTCTTATACCACCTGTGACACCTTACATAATTAAATATCGGGTGATCAAACCTTTATTAAATTAAATCAGAATATCCAGTTGGTTCATTCTTAGCATCACTGTCGAAAAATAATTTCTTTATTAATTCACCTAATAAATAATTAATCTAGTGTCAAAACCTTTACATTTTTTTTATTTAATTAAAACCATTCCACAAAAGTGTAGTAGTAATAGGCAACATCACATCACAACTGAACAAGAATAAATGTAACTGGAATAACACTTCACTTAAAATATTTCATTACCATTAAATAAAACTAATATCAACAGTATTGACATAAATGATTACAATCTCTGGAATAGAAATGAAATAACTAAAATCCTGGGTGACATGCCCTAAATGAAATTAGACACTAGAGATGCGTGAATCAACAGAATTGAAGCGACAAAAAAAATCGACCTCTCCAGTAGCAACTATAACCCGTCGAGATATCCATATTCTATGTCAGCATCCCTGATACTGGATACCTGATGTACAAGATACAATAGAGAACAGAATATGCAAGGAAATGGGTCAGAGCCCGATTGTAAAAGATTTTAAAAATAGCAAGTGCTTAACAAGTGCAATTAAGCAGGTATTACGTACATGTTAGATTCTCGGGCTCTCGTTTGAGAATTCTCACCTCTCATCTAGTGTGCACACCTAACGTACCTTATTATCTCCCTAATTAAAGTTCTCCATTAGGATTCTATCCCATATCGTTCCCCGTATTTCCCACATAATACGTATGAAAATTAAACATGTTCAATTCTCTTTAATTTTTACTAGGCTTCCACAGCTTTAAGATTAAGTATTCACTTACTTAATTAAATCAAATCTCATTATTCATTTTTATCTAAAATTTCTCACACTAGATTACCTCATAATATATATGTTAACCTACAATTTCACCGAGCAGATTACATCACTGTATATATAGTTTAATCTACGATTCTCACCTAGTACATTACATCACAATATATATATTCATCACATTATTATATACACAAATATAGCACCTCCCAGACACAACTGCGGTGCATGCATACTCTGCTATCATGTCTTGATACATCTCTTGCTGTATAAAGGACTATTGGTTCGACGTCACTCATGAACCATAAATAACATAACACATATATTGGAGGCGAGTATACTCCCCAGCCGAATGTGTCACACACATATACATACGCTCCCATTCAACCGTCGAAACTATCATTCACACCGATAGAACGTGTCCAAGGTCCTATGCTCAAGGTACGAATCTAAAATCCCCCCAAATGGGCTCATCAGGATAAGATCGTCCACATCGCGAAACCTCCACCTCGATAGCAAGCAACGTAGGTATGTCATACACACAATAAATAATAATATATGTATTCACCTCACCTATATATGTAATAACAATAGGGCACACGCACAACCCATATAATAATTTTTACACGTAGTATATTTATCTCTCATATCCTACGTATTTACAGATTATGACTTTACTTCTCAAATTATATACCCGATTTTCTCTCATCACTCGAAGGTTAATCATTTATTCCTCATGTAAATTCAGTAGGTAGACACTCACATCCTACTAGTCCATGACATCACAACTCCCAAATTTCTACGAATCAAAATTATCGTCAATTAGGTTTATTTCTCGATAATCCCTAATTTAATATTAACCCTTTCTTTTATCGTCTAGGGTTAATCCCATATACCCTTTTACTACTGGTATTAATCTTAAATCATCATTCACCTGATTTAAACCCCCAATTTATTTAATTCTCCTCCGTAACAAATTCGATTCACACTCGTTAATTTTTCCCATTCCACCCATACGAAATAATATTTTTTTAGTCTTAAGTATACCCTACTGCCCTCCTCTAGGTGCCAATTTGTTCAATTAATTATCACCAAATGTTTCTTAAAGTTGGGATTTAAAAAAATATTTAAATAGGAATTAAATCACATTTCCAGGGGGAGTCGATCAATCGACTATTCCTGGTCGATCGATCGATCAGATATTTGCACAGATTCTGCATATGCTTACCTACGGGTTTTAACATTTTTCATCCTCAAAATCATATTTAGACATCTCCAAATTTATATTCATTTAACCTAGATCATATACTAACATATATGGGCAATTTCTAATGTATCCAAATTAATTAAACATCATTAATATGTATAAATCTACCCAAATTTCATATTCAATCTCAAGAACTCTAGTTTTGACTTTATCAACAATTAAGCATGTAATTCCCAGATTTCTTCACCAAGTAATTCATATATTTCATGGAGTTGATTCTAAACTCATAAAGAGATCTAAACAACTCGCAATTTAAGATTCATCAAAAATCATCTTAATTCATATAACTTTTCAGAATTTTCTAAACAACCTAACATAGACAATATACAAGCTAGAATTTGCAGTAGTTAATCACTTGCCTCTAATTCGTAGGTCTGAACCATTGGGGAAGTAACTCTACTGTGTTCCTCCATTTTCTGATCACTCTCCGATGGTGGTGGTGGTGGTGGTGGTGCAAGGTGCCTTTGGCATCTTGGCTTCCTAGAGGTGTCTCTTCATTTCTAGAGAAATGCTTTACTCTCCCCTAAGGATTTATCTCTAAGTTTAGTGAATAAACTATGAATCTACCACCTTTTAGACTTATAAATACTCTTTAATTTTTGTGGTTACTATTCACTTCCCAAGTAAAATGACCAAAATACCCCTTCGGGGTGTCTATTCGGTTCCAAAGTGTCCCGAGATCCAAATCAAACACCCAAGAAGACTTTTTCGACTACTTAAACCCTTCTGGACACTTTAGCGTAGTCAAAACGATGATTTTAATGAGATAAAATATTTTAATTTTGTTCCCATTTAATTATAGTGCCGACATAACTCACACGCGCGTCCCGACTTAATTATCATAATTGTCGTATTCATCACTCGTAACAATTTTATAAAAATCACTATCATTTATAAAGTCATAATCATATATATTACTTTTAATCACAAGTAATATTCAACAAAATTCACATATTACTTTATTCCTGAGTAATATTTAAATTCGGATTAATTTTCAATTATCCCACCATTAATTCTAATTAATCCCATTTTAAAAGTTATTAAAAATGCGGGGTGTTAAACGCGACTCAAAATCTGCTCATTCAAAGGCCTCTACAAAATAATATAATTTTCTAACACAATAATATAACGTTGCAAATGGTAACTAAAACTTAAGAAATATCCAAGGGCAATTCTCATCATGCCCCCTTAATTTTAATTTATCTGATGTAATAAAATAAAAATAAATAGAAGTTCGTGGATATGTGTAATGAATGGCCTCCCATACAAGTAGGTGTATCGTGCACAATTTAATGTCATTTAAACACACGGCCTATCAAATTCTCGAGTGTGTAAAATATCAAGGTGAATTCTGAATTGTGAAACATACTCAAGCTGTTTCATAAATGATTCATAATGTCTAAATATGATGTACAAATATAGATTAATATTTGCAAATGTCATAAAATACTAAGACGAAGTTTCATTATGCTTTCCCAATCTCATTTAAAATAAAGTAAATATATATACTAGATTTAATGCTTATAGAGCTTCTCAAATCATCAGTGTAACTCATGTGATTATCATATTAATTTGGGCAGTACTATATGGTAGTAGTACATATATCAAAATAAATACTTTCTCACAGTACAAGAAAATCAAGTATTCACGCGTTCTCGCATGTTCAAGGGAATATGCATTTAATTCGTCTCACAAGTATATTCAGTTTTTTATGGACAACTAAATTCTAACTTGCATAATCCAGATGTGTTGGATACTTCCACATTGCTAGTACATTTTCTTTTTAAATATCATGATATAAACTGTGCACATATCAATAATCAGCATACTTTTATACATACTTTTATACATTTAAGTACTCAGTTCATCTTATGTACATTTTCACACGTAAAGTATAACCAAAAGAAATCATACTTATCAGGTGCCGACACAACTTATGCGATGAATCATTGCGTACTTACAAATATACTGGTGTGCCCGCCAAAATTTTATAGCGAGATAAATATTGACAGTGTATTTGTATCGTAAGAAGTCACTATTAATCATAAATTATTAAACGTAATTTCTGAAATAAAATTTTTGAAATAGCTTCTCAACAAGAATAAAACTATGTTGACCCACAAAAAAACTCAAAACCCATACCCAATGCATTAAAACTTTATACCTTATTATTGTGGGTCCTGTCAGTGTATAGAAATAGGTCCCATCCTCTGCATAATAAGCTTGTACTCATTTTTGTCCTATTAGGCGGGTACACTTTGTGATTTTTTTTTGTGGGTATGTGTAGTTTTACTCTCTCAACAATCATGAGAATGAGCAATTATTCGACCAAAAGGTTGATATGTGCACAGTTTATAAAATTTTTGTAGGCACACCGGTATATGTATAAGTACACAACGATTCATCGCATAAATTTTGTCGGCACCTGATAAGCATGATTTCTTTTGGTTAAAGACGTGTGAAAATATACATAAGATGAATTGAGCACGTCTTTAACCAAAAGAAATCATGCTTATCAGGTGCCAACACAACTTATGCGATGAATCGTTGCGTACTTACACATATACGGTGCTTCTACTAAAAGGTTGTTACAATTGGGTGTGTACTATTAACCGTGTACAATTTTAACTTAGCTTTAGAGTTTTATACTCAAAGAAAAGGTCCCTTGGCCCAAAAATAATTTAGGCAGCCAAACAAGTCCCCCAAACTATACTCTATCATTAATGTTTTGAAATCGACCGAATGAGCATCTGTTCTCCCTCCTCTAGCCTGAATGAACGTGAGTTGTTTCAACATATAGGATTAATAGGTTGGTCGGTTTTAGGAAGATACGAGGAATTTTATTTTTGCCTCGCAGTAGAAATTCCTGTCGTGTCTCGACTTTGTGAAGTATCAAACTTACCGATTGATCTCAATTTTATATAACTGGGTTTGGTCGGTTTTAATCTTAAATACCCATGGTGATTCAGTTTCTAGCTCTGTAATGAGTGTACCCAGATTTAATGCCCTGGTTGGCCGTTTTAATGGTGGCTCAAGTTTAGGTGTAAATGTCTTATAGTAAAAGCTTCTATTTGGGATGTAAATGTTGTTATGTCTACTATTTATTAATAACAATTGTATAGAATTATGAATTATTAATATAATTACATAAATAAACAAAATTACAGAAATTAACACTTACTTGAATTTGCAGAAATAATAACAGAATTAAATATAAATCTGAGCCCTGAAGAACAGCCTCCTTAAGGCAAATTTATTCCCTCCAACGTGCTCAAGGTTATTGAATAATAGCCTCCCAAGATAGAACGGATTTCCCAAATTAATTATGTAGCACAACAATAATTAATTCCAACGAACACAAATCTGTGTTAATACTCAACCAGAACAATGATATGATATGCAGAAATGAAGAAAACTATTTTCTGGATGAAAGAATATTTTCGGAATTTTTCTGGAGGGTTTATTTTTCAGCAACTAAAACAGGAGGGAAAGGTTTGTATTTATAGCTTTTGAGTTGACTGTTGGAACAGTCAAAACTGAAATTAACTGTCAAAAACAGTTAATCTGTTAACTGTTGACCCTTGGCATTAACTGTCAAATAGTTAATTAATTATTAATTAATTTCGTAATTAATTAACAAAAGCCCAGAAAGTTAAATAAATTCGTCCAAAAAATGTAGGAGATTTTTATAAGCCCAAGCTTGAACCGAACCGAACCGAACCGAGCCGAGCCAAGCCGACCGGACAGACGGACGGACGAGCGCTTGCCCGCGTGTGGACCTTTGACCGAA
This sequence comes from Sambucus nigra, assembly GCA_949130495.1. Lineage (NCBI taxonomy): Eukaryota > Viridiplantae > Streptophyta > Magnoliopsida > Dipsacales > Adoxaceae > Sambucus > Sambucus nigra. Next base: position 266,237,158 of record OX422223.1, read on the forward strand.
AGTCAACCCGTGCATAGCTTAGGTCATCTCCCCTTCAAAGAGTTGGGATACCCCAAGGCATCCAAGCCTTAGTACATCATTTGGGTTATATTAACTCATCATTTTTCCACTACTCTTCCAATGTGGGACAAGAGTTAAGTATACCCAATACATTAACTTTCATTGCTTTGTGAGTCACTTTGGGGACATATTTATCATTCATAACTTAATAAAATTGGACATGTGAATATACTGCATTAATCTCCTTGCGGAGGAGAACGCGTTCGTATATTGTCCTACAATTATCTTAGTGTGGGTCCCACCTAAATTTGAGCTCAAAGTTGCTCAAAATTCTGTCCAGAAAATTCTGGACAGCTTTCTAAGTCCAATTTTTCCAACAATCCCCCACATGAATGATATATCGCTATAAATAAAATAGAACAGATGCAATGCAGATGCAGACACTAGTTGAGTAAAACTGAAGACTTATTGCATCGGGAGAAGAAGCCTAGTGGCCTTAAACTTTCCTTAGTGATATAGCATCTGATTTACTTAGTTAATTAGTAGACTTCACCCCCTTGAATCGTCAACCGTTTTTATAAACCTAGACAACAGTATTCACACAATAATTCTTTAACACAGTTGGTTCTCACGTTTGTGTTCATTTTGGCCATGAACACCACTTGGTTCCATGAGTATTTTAGAGAATATGCCTTTCATTATTCTCATAGAAGTGGCCCCCTTCTTACTCACGTAGGTGACTTCCATAAAGAGTATCCTGCAATACCTCACTTAGACGTACTAAGATATAGATGTCATTAAAAGCATAACTTATCCTAATTTCGCGACAGATATGCACTATATCATCTTTGGAATGGATAGGATTTAATCTCTTCCAGTGCTTACTGAATACAATGTAGTTCGATTTGCCCATTAAACCTAGATCTTGGGATCGCCAGCCAGCTAGGTTGGGTCGCCACTATATTGATTCTTATTTATTTGTAGGCTTTAGACTCATTCCTCTCGATGATCTTTCAACTTGCTCTCGGTTTAAACCTTTCGTTAGTGGATCCGATATATTATCTTTTGACTTTACATAGTCAATTGAGATAATTCCATTTGAGAGAATTTGTCTAACGGTATTGTGTCGACGACGAATATGTCGTGACTTTCCGTTATACATGTGATTTTGTGCCCTTCCAATCGCTGATTGGCTATCGCAATGTATAAATATTGCAGGCACAGGTTTAGACCAATTTGGAACATCCTCTAAGAAATTTCGAAGCCATTCAGCTTCATCTCCAGCTTTGTCTAGTGCAATGAATTTAGATTCCATTGTCGATCTAGCAATGCACGTTTGTTTTGAGGATTTCCAAGATACGACTGCACCTCCAAGGGTAAACACTTACCCACTCGTAGACTTAGAGTCTTTTGTATCAGATATCCAATTTTCATCGCAATGTCCTTCAAGAACAGCTAGATATTTTGAGTAGTGCAATCCATAGTTTTGAGTATATTTTAAATAACCCAAAACTCTCAATATTGCTTTCCAGTGATCTCTTCCTGGATTACTCATAAATCGACTTAGCTTACTTATTGAGTATGCTATGTCCGGTCGCGTGCAGTTCATGATATACATTAAACTACCGATAATACAAGAATATTCTAGTTGAGATATGCTTTTACCATTATTTCTTGCTAGATGTAAATTTACATCTACAGGTGTCTTGGTAGGACTAATATCATACTTCTTGAGTTTTTCAAGTACTTTCTCTATGTAATGAGATTGAGATAATATAAGTCCATCCGATGTTCTAGAAAATTTAATTCCTAATATAACATCGGTGATTCCCAAATCTTTCATGTCAAATCTACTACTCAACATTTGTTTTGTAGTTTTGACAATTTCCAAGTTACTACCCATGATAAGCATATCATCAACATAGAGGCATACAATGACATATCCATTTTGAATGTATTTAAATTAAACACATTTATCGCATTCATTAATTTTGAAACCATTTGATAACATTGCATCATCAATTTTTTCATGCCATTGCTTGGGTGCTTGTTTTAATCCATATAGTGATTTAACAAGCTTACATACTTTTCCTTCTTGTCCGGGAGCTTTGAACCCTTCAGGTTGCTCCATATAAATTTCCTCGCCTAGTTCACCATTTAAGAATGCGATTTTTACATCCATTTGATGTATTTCAAGTCCATTAATAGTAGTTATTACTATTAACATCCGAATGGACGTTATTCTTGTTACCGGTGAATATGTGTCAAAGTAATCCAACCCTTCCTTTTGCCTATAGCCTTTAGCTACAAGTCTAGCTTTATATTTATCAATTGATCCATCGGCCTTCAACTTCTTTTTGAAGATCCATTTATAACCTAATGGTTTTGAACCTGGCGGAGGATCCACTAGTTCCCAATGATTTTGTAATATGGATTCAATTTCACTATTAATTTCTTCTTTCCAATTGGAAGCATCGGGTAAGGATATGGCTTCTTTATACGATTGAGGTTCATTTTCTAGCAAATATGTTAGAAAATCCGGACCGAAAGAAGTCGAGGTTTTTGCTCTTTTACTACGTCTTGGTTCATCCTCTATTGATTTAATAGGTTGATGAGTACCACTTGTAGTAGCTTGATTTGTCCTTTTAGAAGGACCAGATTCTCGGGTCATGTTATTCGGGAATTCATTTTCAAAAAATGAAGCATCCCTCGATTCAATAATCGTATTTACATGAATATCCGAAATCTCAGATTTACAAACTAAAAATCGATATGCACTGCTATTAGTAGCATAACCGATGAATACACAATCCACGGTTTTTGTCCCTATTCTTACCTTTTTAGGTTTAGGAACCATCACTTTGGCTAAGCACCCCCACACTCGTAAATATTTATAGGAACAAATGTGTCGTTCACCACCTATAAGCCTTTGAAAAATGAGGAGAACCTCTTTATGGGAAATTCTTCCACTTCGAAGGTGATGGGACAAGGAAAGATAACTCTGAAAATAACTTCTGGAAAGAAACTTACTCTCAACAATGTTCTTCACGTGCCTGATATCCGAAAGAATCTGATTTCTGGATCTCTCCTTACTAAAAATGGTTTCAAGCTTGTGTTTGTGTCTGATCATTTTGTGTTGCCTAAAAATGACATGTATGTAGGAAAGGGCTACCTAAATGAGGGGCTCTTTAAATTCAATGTTCTTACTGTAACCCCAAAAATATTTGTTTCAATGAATAAATTTGCCTTAAGATTGTTATGTCTACTATTTATTAATAACAATTGTACAGAATTATGAACTATTAATATAATTACAGAAATAAAACAAAATTACAGAAATTAACACTTACTTGAATTTGCAGAAATAATAACATAATTAAATATAAATCCGAGCCTTGAAGAACAGTCTCCTTAAGTCAAATTTATTCCCTCCAACGTGCTCAAGGTTATTGAATAATTGCCTCCCAAGATAGAACGGATTTCCCGAATTAATTATGTAGCACAACAATAATTAATTCCAACGAACACAAATATGTGTTAATACTCAACCAGAACAATGATATGATATGCAGAAATGAAGAAAACTATTTTCTGGATGAAAGAATATTTTTGAAATTTTTCTGGAGGGTTTATTTTTCAGCAACTAAAACAGGAGGGAAAAGTTTGTATTTATAGCTTTTGAGTTGACTGTTAGAACAGTCAAAACCGAAATTAACTGTCAAAAACAGTTAATCTGTTAACTGTTGACCCTTGGCATTAACTGTCAAACAGTTAATTAATTATTAATTAATTTCGTAATTAATTAATAAAAGCCCAGAAAGTGAAATAAATTCGGTCAAAAAATGTAGGAGATTTTTATAAGCCCAAGCTTGAACTGAACTGAACTGAACCGAGCCGGCCGGACGGACGCGCACATGTGGACCTTTGACCGAAAGTCAACCCGTGCATAGCTTAGGTCATCTCCCCTTCAAAGAGTTGGGATCCCCAACGCAACCAAGCATTAGTCCATCATTTGGGTTATATTAACTCATCATTTTTCTACTACTCTTCCATTGTGGGACAAAAGTTAAGTATACCCAATACATTAACTTTCATTGCTTTGAGGAGTCACTTTGGGAACATATTTATTATTCATAACTTAATAAAATTGGACATGTGAATATACTACATTAATCTCCTTGCAGAGGAGAACGCGTTCGTATATTGTCCCACAATTATCGTAGTGTAAATCCCACCTAAATTTGAGATCAAAATTGATCAAAATTCTATCTAGAAAATTCTGAACGGCTTTCTAAGTCCAATTTTTCCAACAAATGTATCGTGCCTCTTAGTAGAAGTAGACAAAATATATCAAGCCTATTGATGTTTCGGTTTACCACCAACTGCAAAATTCATATTTTGTGGGCTGATTTGTTTGTGAGAGATGAAAGGGGTGTTTAGAGTTGGTTTTTACTCAGTGTCTTGAACAAGGTTCGGGACAACACAAGTCCGTCGGTTTATACATCTCCTGGTACTAAATTCATGGTTCGTAACAGGGGTGGCAATTTGGGTTAGTCGTGTCATTTTCGGGTCACGTTGATTTTTATTTGAGTATATGTTTTGGGTACTCTTAAATTTATACAAGCTAACCGTGTCAATTTCGGGTCATTTCGGATTATTACCATAAATGGATTATCGTGTCAAAAATTGCCACCTCTAGTTCGTAATCAAGATCCTGGCCATAACACTACCATTGGGGGGGGGGGGGGGGGGGGGGGCGCAAATGGTACGCTGGAAATAAGTGAAAATATCGTTAGAGGAGCAAGTTTTGACGATGATGATTTGAAGAAGGCCTCATTTTTACGGTCTGTGTGCTTTGTCGGTGTGTCCGGCTTATTGAAAATCATAGATTTAAAGTGAGGAATGGATGCGTCTGTGTCGGAGCGGGGCCAATTTTTTTTTTTTTTTTGAGGTCTGCCCATTTTTGTTGTAAGAAACGTCAACAGCCTTTGAATGATTTTGGATTTTGGATTTTTTTTTATTATTATTTTAAAGCATGTCAAGTATATCTACTTTTTTAGACATTTGCTGTACAACACAACTTGTTCATAAAGTCACGCTTTTATATTAAATGGCCTCACATGGTTTTGCTTCACAGTTGAAAGTAGGGTTTTTAATTATTTTTGAACTTTCGAATTTTTCGTTTTTTTATCCGAATTTTTTTAATTTTCGTACCATTTTAATTTTTCGATTTTCGAATTTTTCAAAAAAAATTGGAATGAAATTGGAAATCATACATGGATTCTGAGTTTTCGAATTTCCGAATTTCCGATCCGAAATTTCCAATATCACGCCGATCCGATCCATCCAAAATATTTTTCAAAATAATAATATTTTTATTTATTTTAATACATTTTTACTATCGTTATTTATATATAAAATTTATTATTTATTAGTTTAATCATGACCCTCCATTTAAAACTATCTCAATCATTAATATATATCCATATATATTAACCTTCTACATCATACTAACCCAAAATTGAAAGACAACATTTGGAATTATATTCAATTGTTATGCGAATTTAGATTCCAATGATGATTTATATTAAGTTTCTCTCATCTTCCTTTTATTCATTTTTTGTATCTAAAACACTAATGCAGAGGCTCTGCTACATTTGTTAACATTTCTTGCATTTCCTTTTTTTAAGTAGGTAAACAATAGTTTTCTTTACATTCACATAACTTTGTAGTTTCTTAGTATCATAGTCAAGCCTTGATTGATCTTTCTCTAAAATGGTATGAGATGCATAGCTCTGTAGTTTATTACATTTCCAAAATGGTATGAGATGCGTAGCCTTGTCATTCATATAGCTCCGTAGTTTATTACATAGGTGATGTAAAGTGGAGTGTTTGTTTTTTATTTTTATTTTAAAATATCCTTTTCAAAAATGACATTTCCGATATATTCCGAAAATATTATAACTGATAATTCCGATTATTCAGAATTTTTTACGAACAATAAAATTTTCGAATATTCCAAACATTCTGAATCAGCCGAATAGGGAAAAAAATGATATTCCGATTTTTATTTTTTTCGAATTGGAAAGGATTTTAAAATTTCGAATATTTTGGATTTTTTTCCGAATACCCCTATTCCGATCAGATCCATCTGAAACACACCCCTAGTTGAAAGTCACACTACCTCTCAATTTGTACAGTTGATTGCACGACTGTACAACTTTTTTATTTTTTTGATACCTTCCGCTGGGCGAAGCATTCCACCTAGACCTGTCAATGGGTCGGGTTGGATCCGGACCCGACCTGAATCTGATTCATATAATAAGATCTGAGCATATTTTTTTGGACCCAAGACCCGAAGACCCGAATACCGTTTATTAAATGGGTAGGGTCTGGATCTTATACAAGATCTGGACCCGAAGACCCGACGCGACCTGAATTGTACATTATTATTTTTTAAATATATATACTATAAGTTTATATATATTTATAAATATATCTTATCAATATAACATGTAAGTATTATATATAAAAAAATATATTTATGATATAATAAATATAAGTAATATATATTTTATTTATACCAATAATATGCTAAAATGCATTACAAAATATTTTAATTTAAGATTAAAAAAATAAAGAAGGGGGTTAAAATAAAATAAATGTATATATTTCGCCAGACCCGAACCCGAGATCCGAAGACCCGAACGGATCCGGGTCTAGATCCAATATTGTAGACCCTATGAAGACCCGGACCCGGATCCGAACCCGATGAAGTCCCGTTACACGGATCTGAATCTCTCTAAACCCGACCCGTCTCTGATCCGTTGCCAGGGCTAATTCCACCTAGCCTTGTATCACTGGACGAAGAAACTTATGAAATTATCTTTTTCATAATGATTTGTCAACTCTAACTTTTATATTTAAATGGCCTCACAGCCTCTCATAAAGTCACACTATCTCTGCATTTTATATTAAACTAGCATATAACCCGCATGATGCACAGACGCATTAAAATATTTTGTAAAAATATATAATTAATTAAAAATAAATAGTAAATTTAAAAATGTTGTTATATTTGGAGAAAGTTGGTAACTAAAACAAAATTTGCTAACTATTGGATAACTCAAAGTTGATAAAAAAACAAAAAGAAAAATTGGTTAAAAGCTTAGAATGAGACCAATATCAACTTTACATATTCAGGGAAGTAGGTGTGAATGTTATATCATTCTTATTTAGTTTTTAATCAGTAACAAAATGACAAATATAGCAAGGTAATTTCAATAAAAATATTATTAAAAATAATAAAAGGAACAAAGAAAAATATATACACACAACACATTAATTTGACGATGTCTAGGATGAACTGCAAATTTATATTGGCTATTAGAAGTGTAAGAGTTTCATAATTTCATTGGTTTTAATTATTTGTGTACCTTCATAGTTGGGAAACGAAAAGGCATTACGTGATAAATGAATTTAAAAGGACTTAAGATGAATGGTCATTTATATCCGTACACAGGCTTTTGTACAAATTTGTTTACATAGTGACGTGTAGGATAACAAGTGTTAGGTAACTTTCCATTCCTACTTGTTTAGTCCTTTATCTTTTTAAGGAAAACAACATTTTGGTTCTTTTTTCTTTCAATAATTAAAGCTAAAATCAACCTTTATTTTTCAACAACTGAAGCTAAATATCAATAAACTTAAAAAGTTTCCATTATCTGTAATACCCCGTATTTTTACGTATATTTATTTTATTATGAAATTATGAAAATTTGGATTGATTAATTTAAGAGAGAAAATATAATTTATAATTAATCCAACTTAATGGTAATAATTATGTACGTGACGAGAGTTAGTAGTTATCGAAAATGATTATGTTGAAATCATGTTGAGTAATAATTATATTGAACATTACGTAGTGACTAACGTAATAGACGGTCTTGAAAATAATATTATGGCCGGGATGAGATACACGGCAGTCATGATATAATTATTTGGGACGCGCGTATGAGTCGCCTCACTCGTATGTATTTGGAGTTAAATAGATAAATTATTTTTATATAACTCGAATGACTTTTTTGAGTGCGACAGAGTGTCCAAAAGGGTCGAAATAGTCAGAAAACACTAGTTGGGTATTTTATTTGGAGTTCGGGGTATTTTAGCCCAAAACAACACCCTAGAGGGGTATTTTGGTATTTTGGTCTTTTGGGATTTTTAGGTAATTAAATGGACGAAAATTGGGATTACGTAAGAGAATTGAGGGTTAGTGGCCTGTCAGTTTCAACTTACATGAGAAAAAAAAGTGAAAAGAAAGAGAGAGCCAAGGAAGAAGAAGACTCCATTGGAGCCTTAAGCGAAGAACTCAAGCTTTCACACCAAAAAAGTACACCAGCGTGTAGATCATGTTAAGAGGATCATTCCCATACCAATTTCAGCCCAAGAATCAGAAGTTCATTCAGAGGCAACTGTTTATCTTGCTAGTTTATTTAGCATATATTATTCTTGTTAAACTCTGTTAATGATTTAGATAATAAATGGTGGAAATTTGAGTTTCATTAGGTTTAATCGTAGAAGAACATTAGATTTTGGTGATGGGTTGCATGTAGAGTATTTACCCCCATTTGTAGATTATTAAATCTGGAGATTTTATGTATAAATCTCGAATTGAATTTAAGGATTTGAAATACTTAAAGTGATGGCTTCATTATATGAGAATTCTTAGATATTTTAGAAATTATTGGTTTCTCTTTTGAAAACATAAAGATTTGAATACTAATTTGTGTTAGAAATTGCCCCATAATGATTAGGGTTAGTTTAGAAACCTTTAAATTGATGTTAGACGAAATTTGGATTGAGTTTGAGGTTTGGAATGTTGAGAAAAATCGAAATTTGGAAGAACTGGGTCTGTTTGGAATTTTCGTTAGAAGACCTGCCCAGTTCGTTCGAACGACCTCTTCGAATGATACTTCTAACAAAATTTCCAACGACATTTCTAACGAGTTGTTGAGTTCGTTCGAAGTGGGAACTTCGTTCGAATGAACTCGTTCGAACAACCTCGTTCGAACGAGAATCCTGGAACTTCTAACGAAATTCCAGAATGGGTTTTTAGGGTTTGTTTGGGTTGGAAATCTTCCTAGGGTTATCTATATAAGTGTATTAACCTTCGTAAGTAACGGGTGGTTTAAATTTATAAAGTGTTAAGGAATTAAGGGGTAATGGTACTTGGGGTATGGAATTTTTGTGGAAACTTAAGAGGGGATGTAAGTCCTAGAGAGGCTTTATATATACGGGTATCGAGGAGAGTAATGGCATTAATAATACTTACGGATTACAGTATTTGGGTTATGTGATTACCTATTAATGTATATAAGTTGTGTGCATGCATATTACTTTGAATATCATGTGTATGACATACCTAGCTACTGGCTATCGAACGGGGGTTAACGCATTATGGATGACCATATCTTGTGTGCCTTCGGGGGATTTTGAGTCGTATCACTAGAGCATAGAACCTAGGTACGGGCTATCTGTGAGAATGATAGTGATGACGGTCGTATGGGGGCGTAGGTATGTGCGTAGCCCATCGGCATGGGACTATGTTCGCCTCCAATATGTGTATATGTTTTATTTGGTTCTTGAGAGATTGAACCTGTTGTCCTTTATACGTGAGAGTTGCAATGGGACTAGATAGCCGAGTTTGCCTAGCACTAGGGGTTCCTTAACCATGGGTGCTGCATAGATATAATTGTATTTATACATAGTGAGATTTTTTATATGTATACTGAGTTCCTATATAGTGTTTCTTGTTGGCTACTTTATTAAAGTATATACTTATTGGGTCACCGGTTAGGAGTAAAGAATGCTATGAGAATGAGTTACAAAATCCTTAAACCTATTCCTAATAATAGTAATATATTGATTTCGGGTTATTTAGATATTGTATCCAGCATAGTGATTTTCCTACATATAGTCAGGTAAAGTGACGAGATTAGTATGGGTAGTTAGACTCGCTAGGTGTGCACATTAGATAAGAGGTGAGCATATGAAGTGAGTACGCTAAGTTAATATGGATAATATATATGCTAATTAAATCAATTTAAGCACTTGTTATATTTAAACTGTTTTCTACTTGGGCTCTGACCCGTTTTTCTGCAAATCTCTTTTCTTGTTCTATTATTTTAGGTGCTCAGCCAGACAGACACCAGAGTTAGGATATTCCATTCATTTATCGAGTTGTAGCTACTGTGGAAGCTATGGGATACTGCTAGTAGACGCTTCTGAGTCTATTTCTCCTTATCTACCAGTCATTTATTTATGTTGGACATGCCGTCCCTCCTATTTTACATTCAAATATTTAGAGTTGTTTTATTATATCATTACACTTTGATTTCATGTTATTGGACTATTGTATGGAATTTTGACTGGATGTGTTTATTTTAGTTCTTTATTTTACTTCAGTTAGTTCTTACCTTATACTATTGTCATGTATGATGATGTTTAGATATTACTCTTTACTGATGTTGGTTAATAATAAGATAAAAGTTTGACACCAACCTTTTTAAATATTAGGTGGTTAGTTTTTATTAAATTAAAATTTGAGTTTTCGACAGTGATGCCTTATCTGGACCAACTTGATATTCTGAAATTAAGTAATTAAGGACTGATCACCCGTTAATTAATTAGGCGGAGTGTCACAGGTGGTATCAAGCATCAGGTTCTAGTGTCCTTTAGGATCTGTGCGGCTTATTGTGCTTCCAGCGTAGCTTTCTTTTATATAGAGCCCTATGTTTTGGGTTGTTGATTTCTTTTATGAGATTCCGTTCTCCTGCTATAACGTATATATTAGTGATTCTTATTTTACATTCGGGTGTGTTCGTGTGCCGAACAATAAAGTGTGACAGCAAGGGTCGTTGGGTGGACAGCAGGAGGCAATAGTCAATTGAGGTTATAGGGAATATTCAAGAAGGATGACCGTAGTTGAGGTCACCCCAATTATAACACGGGAATCAAGGACGGTAAAGACGGCTATGTCATAATGTACGATTTCCAAGGACGGATATAGTGGGAAGTAGTGCCAAACTAGACTCACCCAACGTGATTGGATTGGGAGAGAGACAGACGAAACATTGAAGAGAACCATCGATGGAAATTCGAGAAATACAGATGTTGTGTGTGTTATCCAACGGAGGTTAATGGTGAGAGTCAGCCACCACATTTAGAAGTGGAATGTTATGTCAATGGAGGGATCTTAGGTACAGTATAACCTCAAGTTCCTTCGGCAGGTGTTCAGTATAAGATGTGAACGTTGTTCTGAACTCATCACAGGAGGGCCGGACAGAAGTCCACTTATGAAAATGAATTTAAATTTTCCTTAGCGAATCTTATATCAGAGGAAGTAGATACCAATGGAGAAGAGGATCTCGAGTGGGAGATCGACTCGTAAGAAAAGTTACAACACTTAAAGGGGATTATGTTAGACGGTTGTTTCACATAGTGACAATGTCGCGCTTTGTCCATGAAGATGTTAACGCTTCTTTGTGTGGGATGCTCAAGGAATCGAAGAATTTAGTCAGAGAATAAGACTGGGTGAAACGGTGTTAGTGAAGCACCACAAGGGGGAGACCCATCAGGGGACCCATTTAAATGATTTGAATAGATGAATTCTTACCAAGCGATGGTGAATTCAGTAAGGGCTATTGAAGTCAATAGCGTGTTCCTTAGGTGAAACAAAGCTAAAGGAACAATAGGAGTAGCCTCAAGATCTAAACAACCAAGTTCGAGAGAAGGACAATTCTAACATGGTCAGTATGAAGTGGATTAGGTGCTGAGGTATTTTGTAGAAGAGTAAAACCACATGCGTTAAATTTTTCCCCGAGGAGAGTAAAGGGACAAGTGTATGGTGCTTGCAAGGGCAATGGTTAATGTAGTTTTGATTTCGTTTGGACAAACGTGTTATGTCCGGGAAACCATTTGAACAGCTATGGAAATTAGCAAGGTAGAAGTATGAGTTCTATCCTCAAAGGGTGAGGCTTATTTTGTGTGACACGAGTGAGTCACTACGTTCTGATTATTGCGAGATTCGTGCAAGAGAAGAGTTTAGTGCGTATATCGACAATGTTATCATTATATGTATGTCTTCCCTGATGTAGCGGGGTTACCTCTAGGGTTATCCCTAGGGTTATCCACGGAAGATAAATGGGTGTATTTTAAGTGGTATGTATACTTTATTGAGATTACTCATTTTAGTGGTGTATTATACGAGTAAGATATTATCCTGGTTATGGCCTTATAGTAATGGTCAAAATGATAGTGGGCAGTGATTGCAAGGCTATCGGGGTTATTTCCCTAGTACAACATGTTTTGTGATGGCAAGGCCTCACCTGCAAGAGGGTCGGGCTCGCACTTGTATTATTTATTTTAAAAACTTAGCGGTCTCGAGATATTCGATACCGGTATATGTGAGGACTTTCTTGATATGATTTGGAGTATATCGGTTATACCATTGAACGCTCAGGACTTAGTAATAAAAGAGCGCATTGTTATATCACTCCTTTAGAGACGGGGGAGTTAAGACTTGAAGTTATATGTTTGAGGATAGAATTTCAAGAGTCCTAGTTGTATGATTACGAGGTTTATGGAATGTTATTACCAACAATGTTCAGTGATAGTGCCCTTGGGAAGGAAAGTTTCTCATTTAAAGGTAATTACGGAAGGAGATATAGATTTTATGTTAAGAGACGGGATGTAACACCCCGCCTAATTAAATATCGGGAGGCCAGTCCCATATTGATTAAAACAGAATATACAGTTGGCTCATTCTTAGCATCACTGTCGAAAACATTTACAACTCACCCAATACCCAATTAAGCTGGTGTTACAAACTTTCCAAATTTTAATTTCAACAAAATCCATTTTTAGTTTACAAATAACATAACACATATTATTCTACAACATTGATAACCGAACAAATAACTCAAAAGAATTTAAATGCAATTGGAATAAACATTCCCAAATAATTATTCAATACAGTAATCCCCACAATAGTAAATGCATTAAAATGACATGAGTACAAGACTATTTAACTCCTATAGAAAAGAAGATAACTTAATTCCTTTTGTGCAACATGAATCAAATGAAGATAAGCGTCTAAGCAATACTCCATAGCTCCATAGCTCATCATAATCCGCTAAGGTTGGCATCCCTATTGCTGGACACCTGATATAGAAGATACAATAGAAAAAAGAATATGCAAGGAAAAGGGTCAGAGCCCGATGTGAAAATGATTTTGAAAACCACAAGTATTTAACAAGTGCATTAAAAGCATTTATTATGTACATGTTAGTATCCAACTCTCACTTGATATTCTCACCTCTCAGCTAGAGTGCACGTTTAACGTTTTCTATTAACCTTCTAGTTAATGGTTCCTCTTCACAAATTTCCATAATATGATTCCATCCCATATCATAACTTTGTATGTCCCATACCATACATCATATAATAATTCATGTACGTTTTTCATTTATATGAATCGTTTCTCATTAACATGAATTAAGCTCTTCAATAAATATTCATTAACTTATTTCAATTCTTTTCTCAATTCACCGTTATCTACAATTATCACACAGTAGATTAATCAAACTACTATATACATTCATTTAATTCATTAATATATATATATATATATATATATATATATATATATATATATATATATATATATATACATATATAATACGGCACCCCGAGTCACAACTGCGGTGCAATGCATTACTCTGCTATCATGTCCCAATATCGTTGGTCGCCGAATAGGGGACAAAAGGTTCGGTAAGGATTCCTCGAACCACAAATATCAACACATAAATTGGAGGCGAACATAGTTCTCATACCCACGGGACACGCACATACCTACGTTCCCATAGTCAGCGGACATATCAACTCCCCGATAAGTCTTTCATAGACCTATGTTCTTGAGCGACAAATCAAAGATCCCATGGATTCATCAGGATATGACTGCCCTCACGCGCAAACCTTCCGTCGATAGCAAGTAAGCTAGGTATGTCATACACATAAATCATCAATCAATCAAATAGGCATTATCATACCTATAATATAATATCAACAAGGTACTTACATTACTCTAAGATAGTTCCCATACGTAGCATTATATCTCTTTAAATTTAATCATCTTCGAGCCTCACTCATTACTCAAGGTTCAAATAGGTTTTTCCTCAATATTTATTCAGTAAGAAATCAGTAATATCCTACTGGTCCATCTCATCTTATCTCCCGAATTACCACAATTTAAAATCTCCCTTAATTAGGGTTATAACCGATTATTTCTAATCTCTTATAAACACATCTTCTATCAACTATGATTGAATACCATCATCACATGGCTCATAGTCTATAGTGTTTCATTCACACTATATGACTTATCAACAAAACCAACATCCTTGCATCCTATAACATCTCTCCACTCCCGACGTCGTTAAGGTTCATGCGCGGAGCGTCTCGCAAAGCGAAATCCAAATAAGGAACCCATCCAATACACTACTACTTAACTTTATCGATCGAGGAGGTCCGTCAACTTCAAATACGCGATCGGGATAACCTCATCCCTTCTTTCAACCAAATGTGGTCTGAACTCCCATCTCTATTCAGGAGCCATACCACTAAGCGCTTGTATTACACTCAGTCCTTGCGCAATCAATAATGAGCTTAAACTCAGTCCTTGCTGTTAAAATTGTAACCCTAAGGCTACCCAGGTGTTATATTAAAGCTGCCCTACTGGACCTATCCTTAATCCTCATGCATACAAATTAGAATCCAACACATGAATCTAGCAACCGAAATACCTTTCAATATAATTATCATCATTCTAATCAATTAAATCCTAATCACATTAATTCGATTCTCATCTAGGGTTTACTGATCTTTCCTAAGTCCCATAATATCCAATTAATAATCACAAAAGATCTAAAAAATATTTGGGATAATAACCAACATTAAAAGAAACAACTTTAGGAATTCTGGGGAGGTCGATCGATCGAAGGCAGGGGGTCGATCGATCGATTGCCCAGGTATTAGCCCAGTTTTCTGCATTTCTTCTACTACGGGTTTAACCATTTTTTATCAATCAAACCTTCATATTAACAACCCAAATGACTTATAATCCTTACTACATGATATATCAACTTATATAAATGATTTCTAATGCTCTAAACATCCTAGAATCATCAAGAGATTGAATTAAAAGCATGTTTATATCCTCTTTTTCCATAAAATTATCAACATAATATCTTCAAGAATACATCAATGGCTTTCAGAATTTCTTCAACAGATTTATGATTAATTCGTGGATTACTATCTACCTACAACATGATTTTGATACCTACATAGTTCCATTTTCCAGAAATCCATTTAATAACTCCATCATTTCTTCCAAACATGAAAAATCTCATCTTTATAGAACTATCCTAACATGGACAATATACAAACTTAGATTGCAATTATCAAACACTTGCCTCTAATGAAGGTATGATCCTTTGGGGTGGTGTATCACAGGTGGTTTTACCCTTCTCCGGTCACTTCCGGTGGTGATTGGTGGTGGTGACCTTTGGCCTTTAGTTCTCCTCATTTCCAAGCAAACTTTTCTTCTTCCAAGCAACCTAACTCTCTCAAGAAGATGACCTCTCAATATTGTGTTGAAGAGATGAATGAATCCACGTTCAACAAATCTCCAAATACTTATAATAAGACAAAATCTGAAATCACTATTCATCCCCCTTGTAAAAATGACCAAAATGCCCTTTTGGGTTGTCTATTTATTTCCAAATGACCTGAGACTCAAAATTAACAGCCAAATAGACTTTTCAGACTATTTCAACCCTTCCGGATGCAACGACGTAGTCGAAACGACTATAAGGTCGATAGAAAATAAACTCCAATTTTAATTTAACAAATTAGTCCCGACACGTCCCATACCGCGTCCGACTAAAAATTCAAATTACTGAATTAATATCTCACAGCAATATCAATAATCATCACATTCATATATTACCTAAATATATTTAAGTAATAAACCGAATCATTCATTTTAAAATCCACAATTCCCGTAAAACCCAAATCAATTAATTAATAATAAAATCAAATTAATCCATTAATTTAAAATATAACCCATTTTAAAAATCAATAAAATCACGGGGTATTACACGGGAATATAGGGGTACATGTTATGGACTGAAGGCCTAACGGATTTCGACGGCCGATAATGTTAGGTAGTAGTGTATTAGGGGGGTTCCTTGTTTGGATTTCGCTTTGCGAGACATCCCATGCATGAAACTTAGCGTAAGGTTAGAAGTAGGAAGATGTTTGGCCATTTGTCCATGAGTCCGCTACCTCGGTCGTTATATAAGTATGAAGATATAACTGTAAGTCGAAAGTTAAATTCTGATATAAAGACAGTGGAGACGGTTGTACGGTGAGGATGCATTAAAAATTATGTCTTATCACCAAGAGTTGTAGGGTGGAGCGATGTTAAGGGGGATTTAAGATCTCGAATTATGAGGTGATTGAGAATGCCAAAGTGCTGTAGCCACATTGTAAAAATAGGGGCAATAAAAAATTGGGAGGTAGGTGTGGAGCGTATGTAATGTTTAGGCCAGTATGCACGGTTTATAGGGTGTGTGGGAACCTCGGTTAGCTAATGTCAAAATCGCTCGAGTTTAAGGGGCGTGGTAATAGATGTGTGAAATATATGCTTGTGGGGATAATATCACAAAATGGAAGTGGTGGAGTAGAGTAATCGTCGAGTAAGAAGAACGATAATCCATATATATGGGTGTGATCAGATTAGAATGCCCGAACTTGATTGAAAGTCTATAGAAAGCCGTTTAAAAAAGGGGTATCCCTTGAGAAGACTAAAATTCAACTATTATGGAAATTTAGAAGCAGAGTTCTACCCAGTCGAATGTTGAGAGTGACTTGCACATGAATAAAATGATGATGTCAATAAGGTATAAAGAATCCATATGTGCACATCGTGGCAAAAAGTGCACGGGTCAGAATGTTTGGTATATGTCGAAGAAAGAAGAGGAGTTCTAAGTACCACTTAATGTGAGATGCATTAAGGGGAAGTTGGTGTTTAGCGGGACATAGCGAGTAGTCTCCGCATGTACCACTCGTAGATAGATATCGATTGGAACAAGATGATCAACCAGAAAATTTGTATCAAGCCGACGGTTCCAGTAATGGAATAGGGCAGTAAAGTTGACAAATTGCTTAGAGGGACTGCCAACTTCAGGATAAGGTCACGATTTCCTTCGAATGGGTGGAACAAGTTGACCAAAAGAAATGGTACTTGTTATTACTTCTGGTTGAGTACACTATTAGATAGTGTGCCCCGGCCTTTCTTTGACAGAAGGATCGCGCCGGTACGTGGTCCTACCCAGTGTTGTTGTGAACTAGGATGAGATACTTGAACCCAACCTTCAATACGGGATTTCAGGAAATAGTGGGGATGACATTTCATTTTGAGTCGGTCGTATCGCCTATGGCCGAGGAGTAGGCGGATGGTGATTGATGACTAGTGGAGAGGTATGAAAGAAATTTTAGACTCATTATGATCATTTCATTTTCACAACGGATATGGCTACTAAGTAAGATAACATGGTAATCGAAAGAAGATATTACCTAATGATAGAGTTGTGTGAAAGCACTCGCACCTGTTTATTGTGTACAAGGTGCTTATTGAGGTTTTGTGTTGAAAGACCCTAACGATTCTTCCTCTAGATGCTTAGAAATGAGCGGATAAATTTTGAATTGGTCTAAAGTTAGAGTCCGATGGCTATAGTGGAATAACCACAAACTGTCTTAGAAGGCTTTTGATGATGGTAAGAGTCACGTCGTCGAGAACCGAGATTAGAAGAACAAACAAGAGTAGTCAGATATTCATATGGTTTCTTCCGGGATGGGAGTTTTGTGCTTAGTTAAATACGAAGTTGATACGAAGTGAGGTGCGACCTCCCAAAGATATTGATATATTGGGGCCAATGATGTATAGGCTAGTCTTATTCGAATGTTGTTTGGTAGGAGCACAAGATGAGGTGCCGTTATTGAGGGGTGACCCTATAGCTAATAAAGTTCCGGAAGTGTTAAACACGCTTATTGTGAAGCAGGAACTATACTGATTGATCTGTATTGTTAAGTTGGTTTTGTGTACTAGAGGATACCGGTTTTTACCAGGTATGCCTTACTTTTCCGAATTTCAGGACGTAATTCTGTTATTAGGGGGGAAGTATGTAATACCCCGTATTTTTACGTGTATTTATTTTATTATGAAATTATAAAAATTTGGATGAATTAATTTAAGAGAGAAATATAATTTATAATTAATCTGACTTAATGGTAATAATTACTAACGTGACGAGAGTTAATAGTTATCGAAAATGATTATGTTGAAATCATGTTGAGTAATAATTACGTTGAACATTACGTAGTGAGTATCGTAATAGACGGTCTTGGAAATAATATTATGGACGGGATGAGATACACCGCAGTCATGAAATAATTATTTGGTTAGCGCGTATGAGTCGCGTCACTGGTATGTATTCGGGGGTTAAAAAAGGTAAATAATGTTTATATAACTCGAATGACTATTTTGAGTGCGCCAGTGTGTCCAGAAGGGTCGAAATAGTCGGAAACTACTACTCAGGTATTTTATTTGGAGTCCGGAGCATTTTAGCCCAAAGCAACACCCCGGAGGGATTTTGGTCTTTTGGGATTTTTAGGTAATTAAATGGACAAAAATTGGGATTAAGTAAGAGCATTGAGGGTTAGTGGCATGTTAATTTAAACTTACGTGAGAGAAAAAAAAAAGAGAAAAGAGAGGTAGCGCCAAGGACGAAGAAGATTCCATTGGAGCCTTAAGCCAAGAACTCAAGCTTTCACACTAAAAAAGTATACCAGCGTTCAGATCGTGTCAAGAGGATCATTACCATACCAATTTCAACCCAAGAATCAGAAGTTCATTCAGAGGCAAGTGTTTATCTTGCTAGTTTATTTAGCATATATTGTTCTTGTTAAACTCTGTTAATGATTTAGATAATAAATGGTGGAAATTTGGGTTTCATTAGGTTTAATCGTAGAAAAACATTAGATTTTGGTGATGGGTTGCATGTAGAAGATATACCCCATTTGTAGATTATTAAATCTGGAGATTTTATGTATATATCCTGAATTGAATTTAAGGATTTGAAATACTTAAAGTGATGGCTTCATTATATGAGGATTCTTAGAGATTTTAGACATTATTGGTTTTCCTTTTGAAAACATAAAGATTTGAATACTAATTTGTGTTAGAAATTGCCCCATAATGATTAGGGTTAGTTTATAAACCTTTAAACTGATGTTAGACAAAATTTTGATTGAGTTTGAGGTTTGGAATGTTAAGAAAAATTAAAATTTGGAAGAACCGGGTCTGTTCGGAATTTTCGTTTAAAGACCTGCCGAGGTCGTTTGAACGACCTCGTTCGAACGATACTTCTAACGAGATTTCCAATGACATTTCTAACAAGTTGCCAAGTTAATTCGAAGTGGGAACTTTGTTCGAACGAAACGAACTCGTTCGAACGAGAATCTTGGAACTTCTAACGAAATTTCAGAATGTGTTTTTAGGGTTTGTTTGGGTTGGAAATCTTCCCAGGGTTATCTATATACGTGTATTAACCTTCGTGAGTAACGGGTGTCTTAAATTTCCAAAGTGTTAAGGAATTACGGGGTAACGGTACTTGGGGTATTGAATTTGTGTGGAAACTTAGGAGGGGATGTAAGTCCTAGAGAGGTTTTATATATACGGGTATCGAGGAGAGTAATGGCGTTAATAATACGAACGGATTATAGTATTTGGGTTATGTGATTACCTATTAATGTATATAAGTTGTGTGCATGCTTATTACTTTGAATATCAGGTGTATGGCATACCTAGCTACTGGCTATCGAACGAGGGTTAAAGCATTGTGGACGACCATATCTTGTGTGCCTTCGGGGGATTTTGAGTCGTACCACTAGAGCATGGAACCTAGGTACGGGCTATCTGTGAGAATGATAATGATTACGGTCGTATGGGTGCGTAGGTATGTGCGTAGCCCATCGGCTTGGGACTATGTTCGCCTCCAATATGTGTATATGTTTTATTTGGTTCTTGAGAGATTGAACCTGTTGTCCTTTATGTGTGAGCGTTGCAATGGGACTAGATAGCCGAGTATGCCTAGCACTAGGGGTTTCTTAACCATAGGTGCTGCATAGATATAATTGTATGTATACATAGTGAGATTTTATATATGTATACTGAGTTCCTATTCTATGTTTCTTGTTGGCTACTTTATTAAAGTATATACTTATTGGGTCACCAGTTGGGAGTAAAGAATGCTATGAGAATGAGTTACAAAATCCTTAAACCTATTCCTAATAATAGTAATATATTGATTTCGGGTTATTTAGATATTGTATCCGACATAGTGATTATCCTACATATAGTCAAGTAAAGTGACGAGACTAGTATGGGTAGTTAGACTCGCTAGGTGTGCACATTAGATGAGAGGTGAGCGTCTCAAGTGAGTACGCTAAGTTAGCATGGATAATATATATGCTAATTAAATCAATTTAATCACTTGCTATATTTAAACTATTATCTACTCGGGCTCCGATCCGTTTTTCTACAACTCTCTTTTGTTGTTCTATTATTTTAGGTGCTCAGCCACAGGGACACCAGACTTAGGATATTCCATTCATTTGCCGAGCTATAGCTGCTGTGGAAGGTACGGGATATTGCGAGTAGACGCTTCTGAGTCTATATCTCCTTATCTATCAGTCATTTATTTCAGTTGGACATGTCGTCCCTCTATTTTACATTCAGAGATTTAGAGTTGTTTTATTATATCATTAGACTTTGATTTCATGTTATTGGACTATTGTATGGAATTTTGACTGGATGTGTTTATTCTAGTTCTTTATTTTACTTCAATTAGTTCTTAATGATGTTTAGATATTACTCTTTACTGATGTTGGTTAAGAACAAGATAAAATTTTGACACCAACCTTTTAAAATATTAGGTGGTTAGTTTTTATTAAATTTAAATTTGAGTTTTCGGCAGTGATGCATTATCTGAACTAACTTGATATTCTGAAATTAATTAATTAAGGACTGATCACCCGGTAATTAATTAGGCGGGGTGTCACATTATCTTAGTACCATTTTCAAACCCAAAAATACCCTTAAATGCAAGAATATATCTTCCTCTTAACAGAGTTTTTGAACCCAAACAATATTCATATACAAACACACCAATATATTTCATTAACCACCAATATATTTCGTTAAGCTCTTCCATTTGTAAACTCCTTGAACAATCGAAGTAGGTCGCTTCCATTTGTGAACTCATTGAACAATTAAAGTGGACGGCTTTGAAGCTCATTGTTCATATCATTAGCGTCATTTTGAATTAGATGATAATATTCCTGAAATAATATATAATCCATTATTAGATTTTTATAAAATACGCAAGTAATTAATGAATTTATACAAAAATAATATAACACAACCTTATAAGTACATCCGAATTATTACGTATGGCACATGAGAATCTTGTGGAATGTGAGAAGGAATTTCTTTCTCCAAGAAGTAACATCTAATAATATTAGTGAAAATTAAATAGAACATTAAAAAGTAATTGAACTCCAATATTTGACTCACCTTTGAAATTTTTGTTCTTCTTTTGAACAAATTTCTCTATCATTCCTTGCTTCCTTTTACTACGAGTTCAGGTAAATTTAGTCTTCAAAAACCCTTATTGCTCCAATTTTCCTCAATACCTTCTATTTTCGTCTATTTTATTTTTCGCAAATTTATCAAGGTATTTATTTAAGTCAATACTAAGAGCATCTCGAGGAACTTCTCTATCCATTTCTATTAAATTAAAATAAAAAATCATAACATTTTTAGATAAATACAATAATAACATGATTATTAAAAATGTAAAAAGAAAATGTATTAAGCTAAGCATTAACAGTTAAATTTTAGTAAAAAATTAATGGAAACTTTTTTAAATAAATAAAAAAATCTAGTAAGTGAAGTGAAAAATAAGTAATATTTTCATGTAACTAAAAAAAATCCAAAATAATAAATAAAAACTTTAAAAAGAAAATATATTGAGTTAAGCATTAAAGGTTAAATTTTGGTAAAAAGTTAGGGAGCAATTCTTTTTGTTTTTTTTTTGGTAAAAAAATTTGGTAACCCAAGTTAAAACTAAGTGATTTTTTGGGAAATGATTTAAAAGAATAAGAAAGCATAGATTCTCAAGGTTCATAAGAAAAAAAAGAGTCAACCATTTTTTTATGAAAAAATGGACACATGAGAATATTTTTCTCTCTCCTAATCAACTAAATCAAAATCATAGAAAAATAGGTAGAATTAAAACTTATTTTAATTGCATAGAAATTTAAAAATGAATTATATTAGACTATGATTTTTATATTTAAAATGATTA
This sequence comes from Sambucus nigra, assembly GCA_949130495.1. Taxonomy (NCBI): domain Eukaryota; kingdom Viridiplantae; phylum Streptophyta; class Magnoliopsida; order Dipsacales; family Adoxaceae; genus Sambucus; species Sambucus nigra. The sequence continues at coordinate 266,259,708 of OX422223.1, forward strand.
CTGAAAAATACATTGAAATACAAAAAAAAACAAATTTAAAAATATGGAAATTGGTAAACAATTAAAATTCTAAAAATTACCAAAATAATATACAAAAACAGGAAAATATTTTAAAGAATAACAAAAAATACGAATATATATTTATAAATTCTGAAAAATACAAAAAAAATATTTAAAATCTTTAAAATTCTAAAAAAGTAATTTAGAAAATAATTTTTGTAGAAATAATGTTTCCAACAATAATAAAATTGTTTCAGAAATAAAAAATTATTTCCCGTAAATGAAAAATATTTCCAGCAATAAAAAATTGATTTCAGCAATATAAATTATTTTCGGCATATAATTTTTTTTATAGAATATGAAAAACTAGAAAACGTAATGGACACTTCTAGGAGAGGAAAAGGGAAAACGAAGTTAGAAGGGAAAAATGTTGACGTGTATTACGTGTTCGAATCAAGGAAAGGAGGAGGGTGGAGATGAAGGCTTGCGTGAGACTCAGAGTACAAAAGAAGTCGTCAAAAGCCTGACCACGTAGGTTCTAATTCTACACCCTATATTCTATGCTAACTAATTTGCGTTTCCATAGCCATGCTGTTTTGGCACTGCAGGAGGCCGTATAGGCATACCTTGTTCGGTTGTTTGAGGATGCATAGAAGTGGGGAGAGGAAATTAATATATTATTATTATCAACATTCAGAAGAGGCATATGATCAGTTTAATGTAGGAGGTGAAAAGCTAAGGGAAAAGGGGAATGGGTAGAATTGGAGAGTTCCGGATGGGTATCTTGGATGCCAAAATTTGACCTTTGGTATCGTTTATTTGGTGAGAAGGTCGGTTAAAGACACTTGAGGAGAGAGAATTGAGATATTAAGTTGCATTTATACCTCTAATACTATCGTATTAGAGGTATATAATAGATGGCCTCACATCTTAACATGATTTTTTTTACTTGAATGACATGTCTCACTTTAATATGTGGTTTGTGAGATCGATATCATCAAAAAATAATAATGTATCACAATAATTTAAACAAAATGACGAGAAAGATAATTTCACAAGTCTCGATGTTGTAAGTGTGTATATATGCCTCTTAGTAGGAGCCAAACATACTTGGCTTTAATGCCTACATGGGCAATCTGAGGTTCACCAACACAAGATGGAACTTATATCCTAAATAATAGTTTTTTTTACCATGTCATGTGTGAGAATATACATGAGTTTTGATAATTCTACCAATAAAATTTTATGTAGGCACAGATTATATCTCTTCCTGTGAAGATATTAATATCTAAAGCATATTTTCAACATTAATTTTAGCTAACATTTACATATACATATCATGTGAAATTATGTAAAACATGTGAAATCATAAGATAGATAGATTAGATTTCTTATCTAAAATGAAGTTAAATATCTTCCCTAGGGGTGGAAATTTTAGACATGGCATGATAACACGACACGACACGATACGAAATTGACCCGAAATTAACACGGCTTATTGTGTTCGTGTTCGTATTTTTAACACGAAGTCGTGTCGTGCCGTGTCGTATTCAAATTATGAGCCGTGTTAGTCGTATTATCATGTCTTGTCATGTTAATCGTGTTTTTATTTGAGTTATCGTGTCTATTTATGTTTAATTTAGTGTAAAATTTAAGAAATCGTGTTATTCGTGTCGTGTCGTGTTCTATTTGGGTCGTATTCGTGTCAACTAAAAAACCATGAATTCGTGTCGTGTCGTGTTCATGTTCGAAAAACCGTTGTCGGTCGGCCCGAAACACCGTCCAAAAAGACGAATTTCCACTCCTAATCTTCCCTCATAAATGTTTGAGCAGAAAGTTGTTTTGACAACCTTTTTTCTCTCTCTCCATCTAATTTCGAGAGCGAATGAGGCGTTTAGATGATAAAAACTGCGAATACCTACTCAGCAGAGTCGCCAAATGTAAGAGAGTAGTTTAATTGAAAAAATACAAAATTTTGATACTTATTTAACTTGAGCAACTTTGGTTACGCCTACTATCCGTCAAAGTCGAAATCAAAGTCAACGTAGTTCTTAGAATCGTACTATTCGCCGAAATACTCATTGTGGTAGTTCTCGAAGAGGTGTGGGGTGGTGAAATTCTTCTCAAAACTCCTTTCAAGGCTCATTCTGAAAACACTCTCTGAAACTCCTATCTTCCTAGAGTTGTCCATAAAATATAAGGGAATAAAGCTTATTTATAGCAAAAGCCAACACAAGTAGGCTGCCACATATCAAGTATATTGTGGAGGCATGTGTCTCATAACATATGTTGTACTCTTAATACTAGAATATTGTCTAGTTGATGCACAATTAATTCATAAATATGCGCGATATGTTGGGTGCATAAAATAATATATGAGTTGCATAAACACATGTGGTATTATGGACTTTTATCAATATTAATCATCTCTAATCTCATTTAATAATTAAATAATAGGCTTATCGTTAAGTCACTCCTACAATTTGAATTAAGTATTTGTGGCGAACTAACACTAAGATGTAATCAATAGGATCCATACACTAAAATCTATCCTTTTCTTATTCCATCGTGAAGTGTCCTTTAGTTTGAACTATGTTTCCATGATCATTGCCAACTAATATCATGTTTTTCGTATAGGTGAAAAGTCTTGTGTACCGCAACCCCTATAAGAATGCAAGTCAAACATGGTAGCAAATTTAGTCCTTAAAATTGGGTGTTCATTTAAGCATCCTCCCTAAAATAGTCTGTGAGTTGAAGGATTTAGGAACCCACTCGAGTTGATTAGTATAGGTTTTGGGATATGAGTTAAGACTCCCGAGAATGACAATTTTTTAAACATCCCAAAGAAGATTTAACTAATGTAACCAAAAGAACAGCCTAATCCGAACATGCTCAGGTTAGGAAGGGGAAAAGGAAGAGAAAAAAACATAATGATAAATGGGACAACTAGGACGACACATAGAGATAGAGATTTAGCACAATTGACAAGTCTGAGGTAAGGGTCACAACTCATCCCATTAAAAAAATGAGAAACTGGTGCCGACAGTAGCGGAGGATGAGCCGCTCCAAATATAATATGTGCACAAGGCAAAAAGATAGTGGAATAATGCTAGAAATACATGTTAAAAATACTCGAGCCAATGAGGGAGACCCTAAATCTAAGGGGACTATAAAAAGATATGCCTTAGTTAAAGTGGGAGACCCCCCCCCCCCCCCCCCCACCACCAAAAAAAAGGCACAAAAGTCCTTCTAAGTACCCGGGAGGAACAACCTCTTGGACAGTTGAACAACACCCCAAAACCTTGACAACTATAATAAAAGGGTACAAAACACTCCAAGCGGAGACGAGAGATGAAATTCAAATGGAGCCTAAAAATATAGTGAATACAACATAGATAAACAAACAAAAAATCTTCAATGTTACAACTCCAGTTTACCTCCAAATCATTAGTTTTTGTCGCAACCATTCTGATATGATCTTCGAGAGGGTCTTTTGGAGTTGGTGAGACCGATTTTCTCGTGTCTCCATTTAGACTAACCAAACATGGAAAAACTCACAAAACTGGATTGGATTTTTTTTTATTAGTTTAAATTTGGATATGAGAGAGAGACTGGGTGATCCTCCCCCTCTCTCACATGGAGTGAGAGGGGGAGAGGTAGCTGTGACAGATGAAAGAAGAGGACGGGGAAGGATGGGAGTGGGGGATGTGAGAGATATAGGAAGGGGGAGAGGTTGAAAAATTAGGGCCAACGGGGTATTTTTTTTAGAGAGTTTCTCTTAGAGAGAGAGTCTGTAGTTGTCTGGGTAGAATAGTGGAGTTGATATCTGAAAAGTTGAAAAAAAATGGCAACTTCAAAACTAAAAATGTCTTCTTTACATGTCAACATCATATAACAATCTAATAATTGATTCCGTACAACTTTACAAGTGCAATAATCCCTGCATCTTTGGTTACAAGATTATGGTTTTATAATTTTAGTACAAAACTCAAAGTTTTATATAAATCAACAACAAAAGAAACCAAATAACTAATAGGACAATTTTCGGTCAGCAAAAATAACTAACATGCTACCTAGTGAACAGATATTCACAAAAGGAGACGTACAATGTTTCAATCCCACATAAAATCTTATTTACTTTCCTTTTTTGACATGTCATTAGAGATTTGTATTATCATCTTAACTTTGAACAAACAAATTAGATCACAATAAAAAAAATCATTTGACAAGCATCATTAATATAATTAAAATGATATCGCACATTTGTAAAAGGCCTTCAAAATGATAAAAAAAAGTTACGTGTTCGAGCTGGTAGATGAACTCTGATCCGAGATTCAGACTTGTGGGAAAGGACAAAGGCTCTATTTTTAACTACAAGAAAAAGTACCTTCCACGACATATGTTTTACGACACTTTATAAAAATGTGTCGTGGAAAGTAGATAAAGACGACACTTTATAAAAATGTGTCGTGAAAAATAGATAAAGACAACATAATTTTAAAAAGTGTCATAAATAATTCAATTATAATAAATATCACGACATATAAAATAAATATGTCTTTATTTTTTAAAGACGACACGTTATTAGGTGTCAAAAATTTATTTTCATGACTTTTCGAGAGACGTGTCGTGATTGTTAAGGAAAAAAAATTGCCGCCACTTTTGGTGCAAGAAGTTTAGGTCGTCAATCAAAAAAAAATTATTTTGGATAATATCCCAACAACTAATCCGCACGATCCCCTAAAAAACTCCCATGGTCTCTAGTTTATCGCCAGCCGTATGAAAACCCTCCATTGACAGAGTCACTCCCTAAAAAACTCCCATAATCTGCCATTTAGAACTCCACCTCCAGCCGTATTAAACCTCCATTGAAACATAGTTGCACCTCCATTAATATAAGGTAATCATTCTATGTTGCTCCTCCGTTGAAATAGTGTTTATATTCCTCTTGGGTCGCACAGGGCAAGTGGTGTTGAATTGGGTATGGGGGGAGTAAGTTGGTTATGTGCGTGAGTATTTTTATAGGTGGGTGGTGTGGTGAGGGTAGGTATGGTTTGTAGGTGCTGAAGGTGTTGCGTGTTATAAGGTTGTGTGGGTTTTGGATTTAGGACACGAAGAGCAAGGGATAAGGGATTTTAGGGACGTCCGTGGGAATTGGGTTTGAGTGTGGGGAGTGTGATTTGGATAGTTTTTTCATTTCAATCATAGCTACATTCGAATATTTATATATTGAATTATATTCTACATGTGCATATTTCATTTCAACCAAAAAGGATTTTTCACATGTGAAAATTATTGGTTTCTGTCATCTGTTTCTTTTAGTTGGATGTTGTGATTGAAGAAGGTGTAAGAGGAATTATTGAAGCAAGTTGATACCTAGTTGATTAATGTTGAGCAACAAGTAAATTTCTTCTAATATTGAATTCATCTAATCCTTTCATTTATATTTCTATTCCCTTTTGTGTAAGCAAAATGTATTTTGCCGAGCAGAATGTATTTTGCCGAGCAGAATGTATTTTGCCTATGCAGAATACATTTTGGTGCTCTTTGTTTAGAATGCTAAAGAGTAATCTTGAAACAATAAAATTTGGACCAAAAATTGTGTCCACTAATTCAAAAGTGTGTATATGCTTCCAAAATTGTTATTTGCCCCAAAAAATTGATTCACACTTCCAAAAATTATCACTTTTTTTTTATCAAAAACTTTATATATATATATATATATATATATATATATATATATATATATATATATATATATATATATATATATATATATATATATATATGTACACAAGAAGTTTTATGTATATTAATAGCACGATTTTCTTACACTCGTCTGATGAGGAAAGGAGACTAAAAGCCAAAAGACAAAAATGTTCATTTATGTCAAAGTGGCTTTGGCATTAAAATATTCATCAATCCCCAACTTATTTTTAATAATAAAGTATATATTCACAAATTAATAATTCAGTCAACAAGCCATAAAGATGACAGAGATATGCATAAATACATGTGACACTGTCTTGAACTCGGCTTCTTGGGTATACATCAAATTCTTTTCACTCACAATTATTTTCTTATGCAACCATTACTAGCTACATAACGACCATGTACTTTATTCTGATCTCATGAGAGCTCTAGAGGAATTATGCCGACTTCGATTTGGTATTGATTCATTAGGTTCCAATATGGGTTGATATGGTTTTGATTTGGTATTTGGGTTTCAAATATGGTTTGAAATCGAATGGGTTTGTTGTTGTTGGGTTTAAGATTCGATTTCTATTCTAGGTTAATTGTGTTTTGATTTGGGGGTGCGTTCGAGCTTTTCGGAAAGATGGTTGAGGTTGTTGGTGGGTTTGTCTTCTGCCTCTGTGTGGTAGGAGGTGGAAAGGAGGTGGAAAGGGAGGGAGTGGATTCTAGTTGGCCGGAGGAGGTTGGGTGTGGAGGGCGGAGGCGATGGCGAAGTTGGGGATGGGCGGGTATGGTGGGATTGTAGGGGGTGGAGATCAGGGAGGGGAGGGTGTTTGGTTATGTTTCATTTTTACAAATATTTTATTTGATTAATTTTTATTTCCAATGATTTTTAAATTTTTTAATTCATTTAAATCATTTTATTTAAAAAATAACACGTGACAATTAGTATTAAAACTCATTTAATTGAGAAAGTGGGCAAAGTCTAATTTTTAACTAAAATTATATTTAAATTTAAAATTGAAGATTAGTACTGTGTTAAAGTAAAAATAAATAATTTATTTCGATTATAGTATGAACTAATTAACAAACAACTTGTGAGGTGTATTATAGTTGATTGTTATAATTTTACATTTGAAGGTGTTTGGTATCAGTTTTAATCTGGTTTATATAGTCTGGCAAGAGGTGTAACACACGTCTATTTTTTCTTTCATTATTTTATATGAATATAGCAGCATATAAATATTTACCAGATCACTCTGATCAGTGTTACAAGATTCAATCATCATCTTTTTCTTAAACACAGTCACTCATTATCTTTTCTAAATAATCCACAATTTCACAAGAATGATTATGACAATGTACCACCCTAGAATTTCTCCCCTAGCCTGTGGGAAATTTTTGTTCTTGACGTGGACTAAGACAACAATCTACATTGAACAAAACTTTTCTCCTCAATTTTTCTTTTGAATAACCTTCTCAATAGATGAAGTATGTTACCCTCAGATTCTTAGTGAAGACAAGTTTAGAATAGGCAAATAAAGAAAAAGAATAAATATTTTTTTCCCAAGTGACTTCAGGGGAGCACTACCTTTATTGGTGCCAAAGTAATGATCTCCAAACTCCCCCATGTCTGGGATAACGTGTAAATACCTATTTAGTGAGGCATCGATCTCAGATGTCACAATTTTTTAATGTGGGAATTTCTCACAAACAACATGAATAAGACATGAACTACACGTCAATGACCTAAAAATCAAGACACTTTGATTCCTAGAGATAGAAACAAAGAATTCCTTATATTCAAGAATGGACAAGTGAGTACAAATAAGAGAAGAAATCCTATTTATAGGGGTTGAATTACTTGTTAATCAAGTAATTAGCTAAAATGACTAAAAGGGCCTACTAAAAATAAAAGAATGCCTAATTAGTCCCAAACATTCTTGGAGGCTAATTAAAGGCTAAAAAGAATATAAAAGAATCAAAGAAAATAGAAAATACAAGGAAAGAACATAAAAGGAAAATAAAATGTGGATTCCCATCACTCCACCCCCCCAAAAAAAAGAGTTTGTCCATGAACTCAAAGGGGAAGACCAAAAAAATCACTCTCTAAAATGGTAATCAATGCATGATCGGGGGCTGCTCGGCCTCGTCGAGATACTCAGGGGGCTGATCCATCGCTAGTAGGGCCCGACGACGTGGATGAGGGAACTCAGAAGTTCGGTGTCCCATGGTGTTGCAATTAAAGCAATGAATTGTGGGAGGGCCTATATGGGTCGCACCGAAAGTGGCAGTAATTGGAGCAATGGACGAAGATGAAGATGCCGGAGGAGCAGAGCTCAAGGAAGATGGACGTCGGGATGATGGAGAAGGTGAATGATAGGCCTCGACCTTAGTAGCATACTCTACCTCCATCAAAAAGGTCGATATCTCTCTCAATCCAAGGTCGCGATGAATATGTGGTTGAAGTCCCAGAATATAGAGACTGATCCACTGATCCTCTGTCTCTGGTAGGCGTGCTCAGGTGTAGAGGAGCTGGAACTGCTCTGTGTACTCTATGACCGAAGATGTGTCCTGCTGGAGAGACTGAATACGCGTAAAGAGGTCTCTCTCATAAGTCGGAGATATAAATAAGGCCTGCAGAACTGTCTTAAGATCAAGCCAGTCCTAGATAGGTGGGAGCCCTGCAGTCGTCCTTCGATAACAAAGGTCATTCCACCACACTCTAGCAAAACCCTAAAATTTGGTCGCAGCTAGGAGTATACATGAGCGGCCCTAAACCTACTTGTAATAAAAAAAAACTATCTCCATAGCAGTGAGCCAATCAGTCATATCATCCGGGAAAAGTTTGCCATCAAACATAGGAATGTCTATATGAATGTCCCCATAGAGACTCCTAGAAAGTAACTCAAGTGCCAAAAAGAGTGGGTCTCCATCCTGATGAGCTCTCGGGCCCACCACATTACCTGGTGCAGGTGCAACATAATCAATCGGGTCTGGAGACATCTGTACAAGCGGTGGGCGAGGATGATGATCATGTAGAACCATGGGAGGTTTTCGGGGGTCGCACTGATAGTGAGGACACCTGGTAATGAGGTGACCACATCCTCTACATTAGAAACACTGACGATTCTATAATGGAACGGGGTGATGTCCGCCGGGTGGTGGAATCCAATCATAGATACTATGACGGGTGGAATCCAATGTCAGTGGAAGAAGAGGAATCATCATAAAGTAAAGAGAGGCCATGATGAGAGGGTGTGTGGTGTGATGATAGGGGAAGTGGTATGTGTTGTGGTGCTTGTGGGTGTAAACACGAATCAATATTTTTATTTTCAAAAATAAGAAAATCAAATGGGTCGGGTGGTCGAATAGGGTTAAAATTGGGTGGATGGTTAAAGGGAATTGTGTTCGAAATTTGGGTAAATCTGGTAGGGCTAAATTTTTTAGTGGGTGTATGTTTTGGGGAAAAATTAGGATTTCTCGGGTTATTTGGGTTCAAATTTTGGTCAGGGAAAGTGGTATGTATTCTTGGTAATGAACGAGTTTTGTAACGGGAGTTCGGTAAATAATTATGGGGTTATAATTGTACTCCAGGTTGTCCAGTAGGTACTAGGGCTTAAGCGGGTAAGGAGGAGATGTTTGAGGGTCAGAAGAATAGGGGAAAACGTCGGGGCGGGGTCAGGAATGGTCAGCGGCCTTCTTGGTTTTTTCTACTGCCGAAAGAGGTCGGG